>JAVUNC010000006.1:18639369-19209369 GCA_032173965.1 Sitta carolinensis | reverse complement strand
CTCCGGGATTCCCAGGCTCCAGGAGGAATCAGGAAATTCTGGGAGGAACTTGCTGAAGGAAATTAATTTCTAATGGAATTCATTGCATCAGGAATTTCAGCTGCTTTTCCCATTTAATTTCTGTTTCATTTTCGTTGTGTTTATGTAATTAACAGAGTTATTCTGTGCCAGCCTAATCCAAATGTTCCCATTTTTCCTCTCCAAAGCCCCATTTCTTTGGGAATTTTATCCCAGCTTCTCCTCACCCTCCCAGGCAGGAATTCCTTTCCAATATCCCAGCAAGCCTGGCTGAGTCTCGGGACCATGGGACACATTCCTGTCACATCCTGCTTCTCTGGTGCCACCAGAATTAGGAGAAATTCCTGTCCCAGAGAGGGATTCAGTGCTGGGAAAGCAGGACACAGGGAAAACCTCTAGAATTCCAAGCATTGCTTGAGAAGAATTCCAAAAAACCCATCACAGAAAATGTTATTATTTGATAAAACAATTAAGCTTGGCTTAATGACAAATCGCAGGAGCCAGGGGGAGATGGAAAAGGAGTCACAAAAATAGGGAATTGTCACTTTTGTGCCTATGGAGTGAGGATGGGAAGATGGGAAAGTGGGAACTGAAGTCCCCAGGAGAAATGGATTTATCTGAGCACATTTCAGACCCCACCTGGAGAGCAGGAATTCCAGAGATTCCTTCTCTCAGGATCACGGGATCACATCTGCTCCAAAGGGGACGGTGTTTGCAAGCTGGGAATTCCCAGAAAATCCAATGGATTTTCTCTGGGGCGTGGAAAATATCGGAAGTTTTCTTCAGAACCAGTCACAAAAATCACATTTGTACCAATTAATTCAGCGAGGGAACAGAGAGAGAGTTGGACCTGCACATTTTTATTGGAATATTCCTCACGTTGTTCCCATCAAGGATTTTCATTTTCTCCTCCAAGGGAATATTTTCTCTCCCGAAGATTTCCCTGCACGCATTGATTTTGGAAATCTAAAGAGGCTTTGTTATTTCGTGGAATGAGGGAGGGAGAGTTTGGCAAGAAAAAACAAAACAAAAAAAAGAGATTGCGACATGCAGGGACACGTTTTTTTTTCTTGATGTTCCTGGCGCTGGGAAATTAAATTAGAGCAGGAATGGTTGTGATTCCCAATTTCCACTTTTCAGGGCTGATTCCTCCTGTGCTGCTGCTTCACAGCTCTGAGGCTGCATTTGCAAACAGCAAGGTGAGGCTGGGACCAGGTCAGCTCCTGGCAGCTCAAAACCGGATCTAAGCTTCAGATGGATCCGGGAAATATTGATGGAGCGTGCTGAAAATAGAATTTCTGCTGGTTCTGTCTTCAGGAGTTCAGGGCTGGGAGCTGGAAATCCTGTGGGGAAAGGCTGGGAATGTTACCTGGAGCAGAGGAGGATCCAGGGAGAGCTGAGGGTACCTGGAGGGGCTGCAGGAGAGCTGGAGAGGGACTGGGACAAGGGATGGAGGGACAGCACCCAGGGAATGGATGGGAACTGGGAAAGGGGAGGTTTAAGTTAGATATTGGGAAGGAATTCCTGGCTGGGAGAGTGGGGAGAGGCTGGGCTGGAATTGCCAGAGCAGCTGGGGCTGCCCCTGGATCCCTGGAATGTCCCAGGCCAGGCTGGACACTGGGGCTGGAGCAGTGTCCCTGGAAGTTGTCCCTGCCCATCCAGGATGGGATTCAAGGTCTCAAGTGTCTGTGGGGAATATTCCATAAAATTCTCATGTGACACCATCAGAACCCCTGGTCTGGATCCCAGAGGAGCTCAGGAGGTTCTAAATCCTCCTGCATGGAGCATTTATGGAAAAAGAATCCACCAGGAGCATGGAGTCCAGCTCCTGGGCCTGCCTTTGGGAGCCTCCAGCCTCTGAGATTCCCTGGTGGGACCTCCCTTCTCCTGCCTGTGGAACACTGGGATTGGCTTTGGGATTTATTTGGAATCAACCAGAAAACTGGGACATGTGACAGTGTCAGGACACCTGGTCTGGATCCTGGAGCAGCTCAGGAGGTTCCAAACCCTCCTGCCTGGAGCATTTTTGGAAGAGGCAGTGTGGAGCACGGGGAATTTCCGTTCCTTGGGGGCACAGCCCTTCCTGTGGAGCTCCCTGGAGCTGAAGGATGGGGACAACCTTGGGGTCTGCCTGGATTTGGTCCCCCTCAGCTTCCTTGGGAATGTGCCAAGGTCTGCCAAGACATTCCTGCACAGAAGGAATGTCTTTTTCCCATCTCTTTAGGAGCCTTCTGAAGAACATTCCAGCAGTAATGCATCCCATGGAGGCATTTTTGCATTACATTTTTGCATTTCATTTTTGCATTTCAATGATGCATTTTTGGATTTGGCTTTGGAATCAGCGACACAGCTTCTTCCATGTTTTTTTCCTTTTCCAAGCATCCCTGCATGAACTCCCTGGTCAGCCTTTGGAGACACCGACACTCCAGGAGATTATTTGATTAAGTGTCCAATCATGGAATATTCAGGTTGGAAAAGCCCTCTCAGACCAGCAGATCCAACCATTCCCCAGCACTGCCAAATCCACATCCCTGAGTGCCACATCCACACTTCCAGAACGGCAACTCCAGCGCTTCCCTGGGCAGCTTGTTCCAAGAAAATATTTTCCAAGCATGTAAAAAATGGCACCAAATGCCCTTCAGAGGGTTCCTCTACTCCTGGAAGTTTATCCACCCAGACAAACCCACTCTTGGACCTCTTGGACCTCCCCTTCCAGCTCCTGCCTCACGGAGCTCAGTTCGGAGCAGCCGGGAATATCCTCGTGCTTTTCCAGGAGCTTCACCTGGAGATCCTGGAGCAGCTCCGTTCCTACAGCTGCTCCAACCACCTCTGGCTCCCTCTGGCACCACGTGCAGATGTTTCCTCCACGCTTTGCCTGTCCCCAAAGCCAGATTCCCGTTCCTTCCCAAGAAAAGACAACCTTTAGCGACTCCCACCCTCGAGGAGCGCCGGGCGGGCGCCTTGGGCTCTCTGATCTTTCCTGGCAGCAGGATGAAAGCAAACTGATCCAGGGAGACTTTTCCAGAGCAGCCAGGAAGGGTGTGCAGCTCTGATCTCGGTGGTGGCTGCTCCCAGCAGGTGACAGCGGGTGACAGCCGCGTCCCCGCAGCCGCCGTGACCTAGAAAAGGAGCGAAGGAGTCCTGGAAATTCAGCTGCTCCCTGTAAACCAGAGAGCAGCTTGTTCCAGCTTGTTCCATAAAAGATTCAAGCTCCCACCTTTCCTTTCTGCTTGAGTGCTTCCAGAGGAGGGCACGGGGCTGGAGAGGGGCTGGGGACACAAACCCTGAGAGAGAGCCTGGGGGAGCTGGGGGGCTCAGCTGGAGCAGAGCAGACTCAGGGGTGCCCTCCTGCAACCCCCTGCCTGTGGATTATTGTGATTGTGAAATGCAGGGGCTCTCAGGCACAGATCCAGGGACAGCACTGACAGTGCTGCCTGAGGAGAATGACAATAAAAATGCAGCAAACAATAAAAATTATTATTTATATTAAATTAAAAATAGAGAGACCCAAGGCCAGCCCTGGCAGAGTCAGAATCCCCCCTGTCCCCCGTGGGTCGGGGCTGGGGCAGAGCCATCCCCTGGGGCTGGAGCTGCTGCAGGGCAGAGGGGCTGTGCCGGGACAGGGATCCTGCGGAAGGGGCAGAGGGGCTGTGCCGGGACAGGGATCCTGCGGGAAGGGGCAGAGGGGGCTGTGCCGGGACAGGGATCCTGCGGGAAGGGGCAGAGGGGCTGTGCCAGGGACAGGGATCCTGCTGCGGGAAGGGGCAGAGGGGGCTGTGCAGGGACAGGGATCCTGCGGGAAGGGGCACAGGGGGCTGTGCCGGGACAGGGATCCTGCGGGAAGGGGCACAGGGGGTTGTGCCGGGACAGGGATCCTGCGGGAAGGGCAGATTCCCTCTGCAGAGCCCCTGGGCACAGCTGATCCTGGGCTGCTCTGGCAATGCCCTGGAAAGGCTGCCTGGCTGCACAGCTCCAGGCTGTCCGGCAGGAATGCTGGGCTCCTGCCCTGGCACAGCCTCTGCCAGGGGCAGCATGGAATTTTCTCAGCCCTGCAGGGACACTCAGTGGCCCTGGGCAGCAGATCCGTGCTGGAGGCAGGATGGGTCTGGCAGGGATAAAGAACACTGCCCCAGCTGGGTTTGACAGCTGGGCATGCACAGAGGAGACCCCGGAGCTGGGAGGGGTGGGCCATGGCAAAAATACAAATAAAAGATAAAAAGATAAAGAGCACTGCCCCAGCTGGGTTTGACATGCACAGAGGATTGTCCCAGCCCAGTTCCAGGAGTTGGGATGGAATCCTCACTGCCAGGCACATCCTGCCCTGCAGCCCAGGACACAGGGCCAGGAGCTGTGGATGATCTTTCGGATCCCTTCCTGCTCAGCATCTTCCATGATTCCCTGAGTCTCTGCCATCCAGAGCAGCCCATCATTTGCAGCTCCCTGAATCCCAGATATTTGTCACCGTGTCATTCCAAACCCATCCTCGGGAATGAAGATGACACAGGAGCCAGTCCCCAGATTTAGATTCTCACCTGGATAACTCTGATTATATTCCAGTCAGAATTATGAAAGAAAAGCAGGAATAACACAAACACTCCCTAGGAATTTTCCCTCTTTCCTCCTGGGAATTTTCATATTTGTCCATCAGCTGAACAGCCCAATTTTGCACAGAAAACTTCCAAAGAAATATCTTATTTTTTAAGGAAAATCAATCTGTGCAGTTATAAATGGCAGAGAAATGACTTTAAATACCATCACGGTTTTTTATGGAGTATCCAATGGATTCATTGACTTTGTCGTTAATTTTTTTGCCATTTTTTGTCATTAATTAAAGAGATTCTTGTCCAGCTAGTGGAAGGAATTTGTGCTGGGAATCAATAGGTCATGAACAATGGAGTGAGGAGCTGTTCATTTTTTATGGACACATCTGAGCACTTCAATCATCCCAGAGCATCAACTCCTCAGGAAATCCACAATTCCAAGGCTTCAAAATATAGAGCTTTCCTAGAAAAGACATGGAATAAACCAACTTTTATTGGCAGCACCAGGGGGGTTCCAACCTCCTGGAATAAAAATATTTTTAAATATTTTTATTATTATTTAATAATATATTTATTAAAATTTATTTTTTATATATTTTATTCTTTTTATTCCCCATTTACAGCCCCTTTTTGCTTTTCTGCCTCCTTTGGGAACAAAGATTCCTAAATATTCCAAGGAAAAAGGAATTGTGTCCCAGAGAAACCTCCTGTGCTCCAAGTTGCCTGAGCATGGATATTCTACTTAATTAATTACAGGATAATGCAAATAAATGCTCCAGGAACTGCTCCCGTTTTTCCTCAGGGCTTCATAAATATTCCCAAACCACTGGAAAATTGTAATTCCAGCTTGGCCAGAGTCAGTTCCCCACCTGAGTTCCATCCTTATCTTTGTGAGGAAAAGGGCTGTGGTGATGAGACTTTTTTCCCTTCAAAAATTCCTTTTCCAACCAAAGCCTGGTTCTCCTGGCTCTTCCAGCTCGGGACACAGGGATCGAGGGGCAGGGTTGGGTTTTGTGGGATTTTCTCTTGGAAGCCTCAATCTTGGCTTTTTCATGGAAAAAAAGCCCAGGCTCAACATCAGGGAGGAGCTGCCCAGGGAATTTTGGAAAGTGGTGAGCAGGATTTGGCTCTTCCCATCCAAAGGAGCCAAAGTGATTCCCAGATTTTCAAGGAAAAGTCTTGGGTGCTTCCACCTTGGGATCAGAGCATCTCCAGGTCGGTGCTGGGAGTTGTAGGAATTAAATCCTATTTTTAGGGTGTGCTGGGCTCCATTTCTTTTCAATTCTTTCCATATTTTTCAGCCCAGGTTGTGGGTGTTTCCCACGTTTGGGAAGCAGCTCCTGGAATGATGGCTCCATTTCCAATGCTGGGCTGGTTTTCCAAGGGGGAAAGCCAAAGCTGGGTGTGGCAGATCCTGAATTTCTTTATTTATATCAATATATTTCGACGTTTATTATTTATATATTTACTATTTGTAGATTTGTATATTGATATATTGATACACTGATATATTGATATATTGATTTATCGATATATTGATTTATTGATACACTGATATATTGATACATTGATATAATGATATTTTGATATAATGATATATTTATTTATTATATATTTATATTTTATACATTTTATTTGCATGCTTATTTATTTATACATCTATAAATTTTATAATTTTAGCTATGTATTTGTATATTTATATATTTATATATGTATATACAAATAATTTTTATATATATTTATATATTTATTTATTCCACAGCAGAGCTGGAAAACCAGGGTTATTTTTCATCCAACACAGCAACAATTTTCTGTTGTTTTGGATTTGGTTTTTTTTTTTTTTTTCCTGTGGTTTCCATGGTGAAAAATAAGGATTAGACCAGAGCTGGTGTTGATTGCGAGGGGAAAAAAAATCAAAATCTGTGTTGTTTCCTATGGAGAAATATCAATATCCAACCCTGGCTTTGGAGGGATGATCCTGAAAGGAAAAATCCAATTGTTTTCCTATCCATAGGAGAAAATAATGAAGATTTTATTGCTTCTGGAAAAAAGGGAAAAAAAATCGAAGCGGAGGCTGAATTTGATAGGAATTAATGTCTGGGTTTTTTGGAAATTGAAAATTTTCCTTGTTAATTATTGAAATTCCTTGGGAAATCTCTGTTTCTGTGGTTCCTTAGCCAGAGATGAGGGGGAATTGGGAATATTTTTAATTTCTATTTTACAGTGCTCACAAATTGACATAATGACATAAAATGTGGCTTAAAACACTTAATTATATATATATTTTTAAATAATGTATTTCTTAATGTTGGAAATGAGTTTTCTCCAGGCTTTTATGTTTCTCTAATCCAACCTGGCTTTGGAGGGATGATCCTGAAAGGAAAAATCCAATTGTTTTCCTCTCCATAGGAGAAAATAATGGAGATTTGATTGTTTCTGGAAAGAAGGGAAAAAATTCAAAAAGAGGCTGGATTTGATAGGAATTCATGCCTGGTTTGGGAAAGTGCAAATTTTCCTTGTTAATTATTGAAATTCCTTGGGAAATCTCTGTTTCTGTGGTTCCTTAGCCAAAGATGAGGGGGAATTGGGAATATTTTTAATTTTTGTCCCACAGTACTCACAGATATCATTGATGTAATGACATAAAACACGGCTTAAAAACCCTTAATTCTATTTATTTTTAAAAACTTCATCACCACAAACTGGCCCTTGGTCCTTGGCTGTAATCCCTGCCTGGTGAGCATCCCAAAATCCTCAGGAATTAGGGGAATTCCCCACTTTTCCTGCCCCAAAACATATCAAAGCTGGACCTCTGCAAGAAATATTCCGAATTTTTGGTGAGGTTTGTTACAGAAATTCTCCACAGTGGGGTAACTCAGGAGGTTCATTCCTTGTTGTATCTCTAATTCTTTGGGAATTCTGGAGGTTCCCAGGTTTGCTCTGCTCTCTAAGGTGGAGCCAAATCCCCAAATCCCTGACCCTGGGATTTTTTTGGATTCCAGGCTGGAGAACAATTTTGAAAGGAAAAATAACGGTCTTTCAGGTTCCATATTTGTCATTTGTAACAGAAATATTCCATGCTGGGATAGTTCAAATAATTCATTCCTTGTTGATTCTTTTGGAATTTTGGAGTTTGCCCAGGTCTACTCTGCTTTCTGATGTGGAGACAAATCCCAAAACCCCTGACCCTTGAATCCTTTGTATTCCAGTCTTTCAGATTCCTTATTTGTCATTTGTTACAGAAATATTCCATGGTGGGATAGTCTAAGTTCATTCCTTGTTGTAACTGTAATTGTTATGGAATTTTGGAGGTTCCCAGCTCTGCCCCACTCTCTTAGGCAGAACCAAATCCCAAATCCCTGACCCTTGTATTTTTTGGGATTGCAGGCTGGAGAACAATTTTGAAAGGAAAAATAACGGTCTTTCAGATTCATTACTTGTCATTTGTTACAAAAATATTCCATGGTGGGATATTTCCAGAAGTCCATTCCTTGTTGAGTCCCTTGTATTCCGTGTTGATTCTTTTGGAGTTTTGGAGGTTCCCAGGTCTACTCTACTTTCTAAGGGGGAGCCAAACCCCAAATCCCTGACCCTTGGATTTTTTTGAATTCCAGGCTGGAGAACAATTTTGAAAGGAAAAATATCAGTCTTTCAGGTTCCTTATTTGTCATTTCTTACAGAAATATTCCATGGTGGGATAGTCCAAGTTCATTCCTTGTTGTACCTCTAATTCTTTGGGAATTTTGGTGGTTCCCAGCTCTGCCCCGCTCTCTGAGGCAGAACCAAATCCCAACCACCCTGACCCTTGGATTTTTTTGGATTCCAGGCTAGAGAACAATTTTGAAAGGAAAAATACCAGTCTTTCGGATTCCTTATTTGTCATTTGTTACAAAAATATTCCATGGTGGGATCATTCAACCTGTACCTTAAACTCTTTTGGAATTTTGGCGGTTCCCAACTCTGCCCCGCTCTCTGAGACAGAACCCAACCCCGCTGACCCGTGGATTTTTTTTTTTTTGGGATTGCAGGCCGGCCAGCAGCGCTGGTGGGAGCAGGAGATCACGGTGAACGGGAACATCCAGAAGGGGGAACTGATCACCTACAACCTGACGGAGCTGATCAAGCCCGAGGCGTATGAGGTGCGCCTGACGCCCATCACGCGCTTCGGAGAGGGCGACTCCACCATCCGCGTCATCAAGTACAGCGGTGAGCACCCGATCCCAGGAAAAGGGCCTTGGGCATGGAATGTGCCCCCGGCATGGCGGGGTGCTTCCCAGGCCTGGGATGAGGCCATGAGAGTGGTCATGCCAAAGGGATGGGGAGGGACGGGGAGAGAGGGAAATCTGCAGCTCTTGGAACGACAAAAATGCTCAACTGATAAAATTCTGGGTGGACAAACCCCAAAATCCCACCTGATTTTGTTAAAATCCCTGAGTTTTTGCTCCTGTGCAAGACTAAAGATAAGTTAATATAAGAAATTATGGAAGGGTTTTCTTAATTTCTAAGGCCACAAGCGTGGTCATGCCAAAGGGAAGGGGAGGAATGGGGAGAGAAGGAAATCTGCAGCTCTTGGAACAACAAAAATGCCCAACTGATAAAATTCTGGATGGACAAACTCCAAAATCCCACCCAATTTTGTGAAAAAAGTGTTTGTGCTCCTGTGCAAGACTATAAAATTGATAAGTTTATATGAGATATAATAGAAGGGTTTTATTAATTTCCCACATCATGAACGTGGTCATCCCAAAGGGAAGGGGAGGAATGGGGAGAGAGGAAATCTGCAGCTCTTGGAACAACAAAAACGCCCAACTGATAAAATTCTGGATGGCCAAACCCCAAAATCCCATCTGATTTTGTTAAAATCCCTGAGTTTTTTGCTCCTTTGCAAGATTATAAAACTGATAAATTTATATAAGAAATTATGGAAGGGTTTTCTGAATTTCCCATATCATGAGATTGGTCATCCCAAAAGGAAGGGGAGGAATGGGGAGAGAGGGAAATCTTCAGCTCTTGGAACAACAAAAACACCCAACCAATAAAATTCTGGAAGGCCAAATCCCATCCAAATTTTTGTGGGAAATAAGGAATAAATGAATGCCAACCTCATGAAATTGGAGATTTTGAGTTGATTCTTGATGAGTTGTGAAGAAAAATCTACAAACAAAGTTGATTTCTTCCCCAGAATGAGCAATTTTTATTTTAATGTGGATTATTGTCTTTGTAAACCCCAGTGTTTGTGCTCCTGTGCAAGATTATAAAATCTATAAATTTATATAAGAAATTATGGAAGGGTTTTACAAATTTCCCATGCCATGAGCGTGGTCATCCCAAAAGGAAGGGAAGAAATGGGGAGAGAGGGAAATTTTCACCTCTCATAACAATGAAAACACCCAGACAAAATCATTCTGGACAGCCAAACCCCAAAATCCCATCCAAATTTTTTGTGAGAAATAAGGAAAAATTGGAATAAATGAATGCCAACTTCATCAAACAGTAGATTTCAAGTTGATTCTTGTTTTGAATGATGAGTTTTGAAGAAAAAAATCTGCAAACAAAGTGGCTTTTTTCCCCAGAATGAGCGGTTTTTACTTTAATGTGAATTATTGTCTTTAAAAAAAAAACAGTGTTTGTTTGTGCTCCTATGAAAGATTACAAAATCTATAAATTTATATAAGAAATAATGCAAGGGCTTTATAAATTTCCCCCTAAAAGGTCACTCTGACAAAGATTAATCCACTTTAATTTAACAAGAAAACCACAGCATCCATACATCCTCTCTCCCATATTCACAGGAATTCAACCCTCTGTTAAATCCCTCCAAATCCCTATTTTTGGGGGTATTAATTTCATTTTTTTTTCTTTTTCTGCTGTAAAAATTGCAATGAATGAGCAAGAAGAGGTTGAAGGATCCCTAAATGTGACATTTCCATAATTCCTTGTTTACCACCTTTCTCCTGCTGCAGAATTCCCACTAAAATGATAAAAACTGTCCCTGAACCCACCCCAAACTGCTCCAGCCTCCTCTTTAAGATCCCTCTTGTCTTTTCATTGCAATTTTTACCTGAGAGGGACACGGATTTTTCTGGGAATTTCAGGCAGCTTTGGGAATTTCGGCCCTGTTATCCACAGAATTCCTTTGTGGTTAATTCATCCGTTGGGATGTGCCCAGAGCATCCTCCCCTCAGCCCTCACACCTCATCCTGCTGCTCCAAAATGGGATTTTTGTTGTTTTTTTCCTGGTTGTTCGTGTTGGAATCCCAAAAAAGCAGAGAGTTCTCTGAACACTGTGGGCCAATTAAATACAGCATTAAAAAAAAAATTATTTATTTTAATTAAAATAAATTAAATTGGAATTAAATCCAAAATTAAATCTTGTCTTTAAACCTCGGGAGAGGCTTCCAAAATTTAGAGACTAGAAGCAAAAACGTGGATTTGCAGCTTAAGTAGAAGCATGTTAAGCCAAGCACTGGAAAGTTCAGAGTTGGAATTTAAGATATAGAAGTAGCTATAAAGAAAATAAGAAATTTTAAAGGGTGGGGTTGTAAATTTGTGTGCCATTAAGTGATTGGTGAAGAAATTCCACACTGCGGCAAAATAAATAAAACAAAATATTTAACTCTTGGGTTAAAAACGTAAATATTCTTGGTGGAGGTGTTTTATTTGTTAATAAATCCTTACAAGTTCTTGTAACCAGAGGTCTTGGGACCTTCTGAACCACAAGCAGAACTCACCTCCTTTTTTTTTTTTTTTTAGAAAAAGTAAGAAAAAATAAATTATACCATCTAAAGCAACACAGAAATCTCTAATCCATAAAATCCCTGATATGTTTGGTTTGTTTTTTTTTTTTTTTCCCTCCACGTTTTTGATGCTGGATAAATTCAGCTAAAACACCTTGATTTTTTTTGCCTGCTCTGGTGCCTCGGCGTGGTTTTGCTCTGCTGGGAACGATCCAAACCCAGGTGACCCCCCCCCCACGAGATTTTCCATCCAAACTCCTGCTTTTAGTTACCAATCAAGCCTCAGTCAATGGCAATTGCAGCTAATTCCAGGCTCAGTCACTCAGGGATCCTGTGAAATGGAGGTGTTGTGGAAAATCAGAGGTAATTTGTAGGTAAAAGATGTAAAAATTGGGTTTCTCGGGGTGATGACACCGGAGCAAATCACTGCTCGTGTTTCGGAGCAATTGCTGCTGATTTAGAGCTGGTTTGGAAACTCCAGACTGAATTTAGGATTTTGCTGAACCTTAGGCTGGGATTGAGGCAAGGAAGGGCAGCAGGGAAAACCTGGAGTGATGGTCTGGCATTGGAGATCAGATTTAATTTTGGATTTTCTATGAATGAAATTCAATTCCAGCCCCGAGCTCAGCCTCCTTCTGCTTCCCCCATGTGTGGGGCTGGGCTCTCCCCAAATCACCCCTCCTCAAATTTCTCCTTCTGCAAGCAGAGCCACGGGATGACCCCTCCCTCAGTCCCATTCCCAGGTTTTAGCACAGCACACATTCCTCTGGATTCACCTGGGAAGCCATTCCCATGCTTAGGAGATTAGGTGAAGGTTTGGATTTCATCCTCTCCCAACTTCTTAAGGTGTGAAGTCAATGAATTTCAATATTCAGCTAGGGGAAATGAAGGTTAATCTGAATATTGATGGACTAGAATGTTTTTCTTCGCATTAATTTTATATTCCCTCTGTTTTCCAGCTCCGGTGAATCCACACCTCCGTAAGTATTTATAGTATTTATTATTTTTATTTAAAGAATTTATTATTTTATCTTTCCTGCCATAAGAGCAGTCCTTGCATTTCTTGCCCCTCACTGCTCAAAGGCCAGTTTGAAGCATTTTACTCCCAGCTGCAGCCCTGAAGGTGCCATTTGTGATTCCTCTGGTCCCAACAAGGATAAAGGAAGGAAAAATCACAGCTCCAGCTCATCTTTCTCACTGCCCCAGGCAGTTCATCCAAAGGAAAGCATCCAGAAATTAACACCCAGCTGAGGGGGAGCAGCCTGAGGTGTCGGGGATGCCATGGATGGGCAGGGACCCCTCCCACCATCCCAGGGTGATCCAGCTCCAGTGTCCAACCTGGACATTCCAGGGATCCAGGGGCAGCCACAGCTGCTCTGGGAATCCCAACCCAGCCAGGAATTCCCAGTTCCCAATCTCCCACCCAATCTCCCCTTTCCCAGTTCCCATCCATCCCCTGGGTGCTGTCCCCCCATCCCTTGTCCCCAGTCCCTCCCCAGCTCTCCTGGACCCCTCCAGGCTCTGGAAGGTTCTCTAAAGTCTCCCCAGACCCTCCCTTGTGATCCCTGAATTATTTCCATGCTTTTTAGGGCAGATTGGAACCAAAGGGAAGGAGGTTCTCCCCCCCAGAGCTCCAGGGATCACGGATTCATTGCACAGGGAAACGTGGAGACCCCACGTGGGTCTCAGTTCTCCCCAAGTTCTCGGGACACAGCTCCTCAGGAAATGCAAACTCTGCCACGTCCCAGCAGGCTGGAATTGCCTTCAGTCACACTTTGTCCTTCCCCTTTTCCACGGGCACCAAATCCCTGCAAACATCCAGGCAGGGTTCTGGGATGGAGCTTTGGCCCATCCCAGAGAAACCCTCCCTGTTCCCACAGTGCCTCATCTCCCTACTCCACCAAACCCCAACGAATCCACATTTTCTGTCACAATTCTTTCTTGGTTTCAATAACTCATCCCAGAATTATTCCTGCCTAAGGAACGAGATCCAGTCTCCCATTTTTCCTGCTGCAGGGCAGAGCCATCAGGCAGGAGCAGGCTCTGCTCCATCCCTCAGACTCAACTTTAAGCCTTTGTGTAAATTTTAAACTTATTTGCAGAAGATCTTGTCCAAGCATTAATAATTAAGCCAGGCTTAGCTCAAAGCTCCCAGGAGCTGCAGGAGCCTCTCCCATGGAGTCTAACGAGCAGGGAATTAAACTCTTCCTAATTAATATATTAAATCTAGGCTCTGATGGGAAGTAAAAATACAATCCCAAGTGCTTCACGCTCCTCTAGGATTTTAAGATCTCAATTTGCCAAAAGTTCTGTAGGATCATGATGGAATGTGGGTGGCATCCAAATGGGAATAAGGAATGTGTCGGCTCAAGGGAGGGATGGGATTTTTCCCCCCCCAAGCTGCAGGGTCCCCAGGGTCACCCCTTTCAGGTGGCCAAAGCCACGGTGGAATTCTGCCCTGCTTGTGTCCCCTGAAGATTTTTGGAGTGGAATCCCTTGGTAGGAAAGAAATCCTAGGCTGCATCCCATCTCCATTCCCCAAGGCTACCACTGTCCCGGGGCCCCAGGTGCCACCTCCACATGGATTTAAATCCCTCAGGGATGGGCACTGCCAAGGCCTGACCACCCTTCCCATGAAGAAATTTTCCCTGATATCCAAATTAAACCTCCCCTGGCCCAGCCTGAGGCCATTCCCTCTTTCCCTCTTATTCCCTGGGAGCACATCCCAAATCCTCCCCGGCTGTGCCCTCCTGGCAGGAGCTGTGCAGAGCCAGGAGAGCCCTGAACCTCCTCTGCTCCAGGATGAGCCTGCTCAGCTCCTCAGGGATTCTCCATTCCCTGCCCAGCTCCCTCAGGAATTCTCCAGCCCTTTCCCAGCCCCTCAGCCCTCCTGGACTCCAGACCCTTCCCTGGTTCCCTTGTCTGTGCTTCTCACAAAATCCCAGTTGTTCCTAAACCTGTTGGGTTGATTCCTGGGTTTATTTCTGCTGTATCCAACCAGGACAAGATTCCTGACTGGAAACTGAAGCCGTGCTCTTCGTGCTTCACTTCTGGAATAATCCCATTCCAAAACTCCTGCCTTTTGATGCATTCTCTGCCATACCCAAGCAAGAAGCATCAAAAGATTTCAGCTCTGAGGTGGAGCCTCACTTCTCCACTTCATTTTTTACCACCTAACAGAAACCATTTAATGGATTTTAGATCAATTTGTACAATGACAGGTCACCCCTGAATAATGGAAGAGAGGAGATGTTCAGGAGTCACAAATCCAACCTGGATTTTATGGGAACAGACCACACAAATCCACCTTACAATGAAGGGTTTCACCTCCCCAACAGCTTCAGCTTTTGCCCTAATTAGCAAGGAAATTATTAATGACCTGAATCCACTTCCAGAGCTGCCACGTGCCCTGACAAAAACCACCACGCTCATTAATGTTAATTAGCAGCATCGTTAGGGCCATGGCTGGAGCACCTGTGGAGGAGCTGCTTGTTCCTCCTGCCCTCCTGCTCATCAATTCACAGCTCCAGACCATCCAGACGGATTTAAACGCTCCTACAAAAGTATGGAGCAAAGCCTGAGGAGCTTTTTCCCCATTTTTCTTCTTCTGTCATTTTTTTTTTAAGGGCTCTTCATTGCCAAGAACATTTAGCATTAACCTTTTCCAAGATATTCCACATGAAATCAATGTTTGACTATTAAATAAATGGCAGGCTTTGACTCTTCTTTTTTTTTTTTTTTTTTCCATCTGGCCTGAATATTTATTTTATTTTTTTTTTTATCTTCACCTGAAGAAAAATACCTTTTGTTCTGCTGATGTGGAATTTCTTAATGAAGCTCTGAGGGCACAAGAAGTTGATGCAGCTTTTAAGGCACTGGAGGGGCAGTGCAGAAAGTGCTGAATGGCTGAAAATTCTTTCTTTTGTTCACTTTGCTCCAGGACTGGACCTGGGAATCGAAACTTTCCTTCTGCACTTAAATCTTGCCTTTTGATTTCATCCCTTTGTGTAGAAGCAGCAACTTCTGTGCTGCAGGAAGATGAAAAAGTGGACGTGGAAGCAAAGTGCACAAAATGTGGGATAAACCAAGAGAATTTGGAGCTCAGGGGGTGTAAAAGGAATTCCTGGAGATGAGAGGCCCAGCTGGAATTTTGTCCAGGAAGCTTTGTTTGAGTCCAGGAGTATTCCAGGAGTTTTGGCGGGGTCCTGGAATTCCCTCCCCAGTCTTGGGATGAAGTCGGAGGTGTCGCTCAGTCGATTTCTCTCCTGGAGGGTTTGGGAAATCATGGAACCATCAAAGGCTCAGGGACTGCTTTGGGTTGGTGGGACCTGAATCCCAGCCCATCCCAGCCCTTTTCCATGGCACTTTTCCATCCCTCCCACTGTCTCAGTGTCCAACCCGGCTGGCACATTCCAGGGATCCAGGCAGCCCCAGCTGCTCTGGGAATTCCCGGGATCAGCCCTGGGTCCGGGCCACTGCTGCCTGGAGCAGAGACTGGGACAGACTGGACTGACTGGGACAGACTGGGACTGACTGGGATAGACTGGACTGACTGGGACTGACTGGGACAGACTGGGACAGACTGGGACACACTGGGACAGACTGGGACTGACTGGGATAGACTGGGACTGACTGGGACTGACTGGGACAGACTGGGATAGACTGGGATGGACTGGGATAGACTGGGATAGACTGGGACTGACTGGGACTGACTGGGACAGACTGGGACTGACTGGGACAGACTGGGATAGACTGGGACTGACTGGGACAGACTGGGATAGACTGGGACTGACTGGGATAGACTGGGACTGACTGGGACAGACTGGGACACTCAGGGACAGGACTGGGACAGACTGGGATAGACTGGGACAGAGAGAGACAGACTGGGACAGACTGGGACTGACTGGGACACTCAGGGATAGACTGGGACACTCAGGGACAGACTGGGACAGACGGGACACCCGGGCCCCCCCAGGCCCCCCCAGGGCTGTGTCCCCTCTCCCTGGGCTCCTCTCCAGGCTGAGCAGCCCCAGCTCCCTCAGCCCCTCCTGGGCACGGAGCTGCTCCAGCCCTTCCTCATCCTCCCCTCCCTGCTCTGGAGCAGCTCCAGGAGCTCCTGGCCCTGCTGTCCTGGGGATCCCAGAGCTGCTCACAGCCCCCCAGATGAGTGCCCAGGGCTGAGCAGAGGGGCAGGATCCCCCCTGATCCCCCCTGGCCCCCTTCAGCCTCGTGTTGCTCGTTGGAAAGGCGGGAGGAGAACCAGGAGTGTCTGGGAGTCGCTCCGAGCGCATCCCGTGGCTGGGAGTGAATTTTCCGAGCTTATTTCTGAGCCTGAAGCATCACCTGAGTGTTGCAGCACTAAGCTCCAGGTCCCTCTCTCCTCACTGATTAACAGGGAAGCTCCAGTGGCTTAAGTGGATTTCGAACTCCCCAAAAGCCCAAACCTGCAAACATTTATCCACCTTCTCAGCGGAGCAGGGATGAACAATCCCCCGGCACCGCGCGCTCGAGTTTCTCCTACCAATGAATATAAATTGCTCCCCTCCAAGCTGACACCGTGTGCAGGCAGCTGCCTTCTCCCTGGAGAAGGGAGATTTCCTTCTTTTCTCTGACAAATCAATGGACTTTGCAGGAAGAGTAAACTCAGCAGGAATTGTTCATGCAGGGAAATTCAGCTCTCGCACGTTTTGCTCCGCGGGGCCTTGTTATGCTCTGAGTGAGAACTGAAGCTCCGAGCTGGGCTTTGTTTTGGTTCTTAAATGGCAGGAGGAATTCCTCATCCCATCATCACCCAGCAGGACAGATCCCTGGCATCACTGGGCTCTCACAATTCCATGCAGGAGAGGATTCCAGGAATCCTCTTTGGGGTTCTTGGCTGTTTTTATTCTTTAGACTTCTGTGTTTACCACTTTCTTCAAATACATCACAGAAATCTCAGTGAAAATCCAGGAGGTGTGCCCAGGACACGCTGCAGTCACCTCTCCTTCCCATATGGAGTCAGATATTCCTCCCAGGAATTAATTTGTTCTGATAATGCAGTGATGGGGGCTCAGCTCTCTTCCTGATCTCCCTCCATGTGCTGCAATGTCCTGATTTTCAGACATTTCCTTCATGTCTATCCCAAAGCTCTTTGCCTCATTTTAACCAGTTCTTCTTTCCCATCCCTATTGAAATTAAGGATCATTTAGGAGATGCCATGTGGAGATAACACTGACAATTTGAAAAGCTGCTGTCTCTTATCCCTAAACCACATTAACCCACTTCCCACTATTTTCCCCCATATTTAATTTTTATGGATATGCTGCCTGTTCTCCCCAGCTTTTCAGAAATGTAAAAAGAGACAAAACCTCTAAAAACCACTGTCTAAATCTGAATATGTGAGGAGGAGCTCCACAAAAAGATTTAAACATAATTTCAATTTCACCAGCACAAAGTGACGACCCTGATTTTTTAATTTTTTTTTGTTGTTTTCGTTCAGCTTGGTGCTAAATAAAACCATGGATGATTGACAACAGAATTTGAAAAGTAAGGATTGGATGGCCGAGCTCGGCTGCTAAATTCCTGTTGTTTGCTTTGGCAGGAGAGTTCCACTGTGGCTTTGAGGATGGGAACATTTGCCTTTTCACTCAAGATGACACCGACAACTTCGACTGGACAAAGCAAAGCACTGCCACGAGGGACACCAAGTACACGCCCAACACGGGGCCCAACGCCGACCGCACGGGCTCCAAGGAGGGTGAGAGCAGAGCCAGGAATCTGGGATGAGCACAGGGAGCTCAGCCAATTCCTGCCCAAGCAATCCCAGCCTGCTTCTGATAGGAAAGGACTGAAGTTCGTCCCGTCCCACCCATTCCATGGCAGGGACTCCTCCCATTGTCACAGTGTCCAGCCTGGTCTGGGACATTCCAGGGATCCAGGGGCAGCCACAGCTGCTCGGGGAATTCCAGCCCAGCCTCTCCCAGCCAGGAATTCCTTCCCAATATCCCACCCCAATCTCCCCTCTTCCAACTAAAATCCTGTGTGCTGTCCCTCCATCCCTTGTCCCCAGTCCCTCCCCAGCTCTCCTGCAGCCCCTCCAGGCTCGGAGCTCTCCCTGGAGCCTCCTCCTCTCCAGGGAACATTCCCAGCTCTCCCAGCCTGCCTCCAGCCCTGCAAGAATCCCTGAGCCCAGTTCCCTAAAAGCTTTCCCTTTCAGGGATTGATTTCATTCTTTCATGGACACTCCTTGCTCCAACCCCGGATTTCCCACACCAACATTTCCTGGCTTTGCTTCTCCTCAGTCCCAGATTTTCCCTATTTTGGTGTTTTTTTTGGGATGCTCTCCTGGCTTTGTCCCTGCCCTTGTCCAGCCAGGAATTCCCAATCTCCCCTCTGGCAGTTCCCATCCATTCCCTGTGTGCTGTCCCCCCATCCCTTGTCCCCAGTCCCTCCCCAACTCTCCTGCAGCCCCTCCAGGCCCTGCCAGGGGCTCTGAGTTCCGACCAAGATCCTTCAAGGACTTCTGGAAGAACTTCCCAATGCTGAGGCGTGGCAGATCCCAAAGCACAGCCCCTGATGGGGCCATCCCCATTTCTCCTCATTTTTATTGCGCCATTTTCCAAGCGATTCCCTTCACATTAAACTCCAGTGGGGAAATCTGGCTCATCTTAAAATATTCCCCTGCTTTCTGTCACTGACATTCCCCCTCGGGCTCTCTCAGCCTGGCACAACGAGGCAGATTTTTTTGGGGGGGGGTTTGCCCCATTTTTGCTCTGACTGTTGTTGGAATGTGCAATTTCCAATCTGCTGCCCCTGACTGCAGCGGGGATTTGCATTTGAAAAGTCCAACACACGGAGCTGGATTTCTCCAGAGCTGCAGTAATCCCTGCTATTTTATTGTGTGCACTTCCAAAGGGGAAAAAATTCCTCCTGCACCACACTCCCTTGGTTGGATTAATTAAATAATCTCTCCGTGGCTGGAACTCCCAGGAATGGAATGAATGGATTTTGTCTTTTTTGGGATGGGCATGGCCTGGTGAAAATATCCCTTGGAAGGTTTCCATCGTGATGTTTCCCTTTTATTTTACAAATTGTGTAAGTTTTCCAGGGACAAATTCCCCCCCTCAGGACTGAAGGCTGAACCTGCTCAGATTTTGTGCAAAGTTCGTCAGTTTGGAGAGGTTTTCCAGCACTGTCCTGCTGGATTTTCATTTTCATGGAAAACACGGCTTGGGAGCAGCTTTGGGAAACACAGGGGCTTCATGCAGGGAAAAACGAGTCCTGGAAATGACACGGTGGGAGAGGGAAGGGAAAACTTGATCAGGGTGCTCGGTAATTCCAGGGTGTTCCTGCATTTATGTGTGCTGGGTGTTGAGGGCCTCATCCCAAGGATTTCCCTTGGGATGTTTCCAGGTTTTTCCATGTACATTGAAATGTCCCAGGTGTTGAGTGCCCCATCCCAACTATTTCTTAGGGATTTTTCCAGGGTTCTACATGTACATGGCGCTGAGTGCCCCATCCCAACCATTCCTTTTGGGATTTTTCCAGGCTTCTACATGCACATGGCATTGAGAGCCTGATCCCGGAGATTTTTTTGGGGATTTTTCCAGGTTTCTACATGTACATGGCGTTGAGTGCCCCATCCCAACCATTCCTTTTGGGATTTTTCCAGGTTTCTACATGCACATGGCATTGAGAGCCTGATCCCGGAGATTTTTTGGGGGATTTTTCCAGGTTTCTACATGTACATGGCATTGAGTGTCTCATCCCAACCATTCCTTTTGGGCTTTTTCCAGGTTTCTACATGTACATGGCTTTGAGGGCCTGATCCTGGAGATTTCCTTTGGGATTTTTCCAAGTTTTTCCATGTACATGGCATTGAGTGCCCCATCCCAACCATTCCTTTTGGGATTTTTCCAGGGTTCTACATGTACATCGAGACGTCCCGGCCCAGGCTGGAGGGGGAGAAGGCCAGACTCGTCAGTCCCGTTTTCAGCGTCGCTCCCAAAAATCCCTACGGAGCCACCAACACGGCCTATTGCTTCAGCTTCTACTATCACATGTATGGACAGCACATAGGTGAGAGAAAGCCAATTCCTCTGGGAAAAATACCAGGAAAAGCTCCCTCTTGTTGGAAGGAGATTTTTTATATATATATTTATATCCCTCATTTATATTTCCTTGTCGGAAGGAAAAGCGTGGGAAGAGCTGCAGCCCCTCCAAGGTGTAACCCAAGGAGGAGCTTGGGAGCATCCAAGTTGTGGGAATGTTCTGTTTTCCACTAATGGGGAATTTGGAGGCAGGAGGAATTTCCCTCTTACAGCTGGGAAGTGTTCCCTGCCTGAGTGGGATTTTGGGCAGGTGGTGGAATGGGAATCCCGTTGGTTTGAGTGGGAATTTTAGAGCCTTGAAAGGGAAAAGTTGGTTTTAAGAAGGGTTTTTTCCTGGTCCTAATGGGGGGGTTTAGGTATTCCTGGGTAGGATCAGGATCAGGCAGGGAGCAACAACATTGCCTTGATGTTTCCCATGGAAAAGTCATGGAAAATTTGCCGAAAACCTGCAGAAATATGGATTTTCAAAGGATTTCTGTGAGGGTTTTAGGTATTCCTGATTAAATTCAGGATCAGGCAGGGAGCAGCTGCATTGCCTTGGTGTTTCCTGTGGAAAAGTCATGGAAAATTTGCTCAAAACCTGCAGGAACATGGATTTTCAAAGGATTTCTGTGAGTGTTTCAGGTATTCCTGGGTAGAATCAGGATCAGGCAGGGAGCAGCACGTTCCTCGGGCATTTCCCATGGAAAATTCATGGAAAAATTGCTCAAAAGCTGCAGGAATATGGATTTTCAAAGGGGATCACTGAGTGTTTCAGGTATTCCTGATTAAATTCAGGATCAGGCAGGGAGCAGCAGCATTCCATTGATGTTTCCTGTGGGAAAAATCATGGAAAATTTGCCTAAAACCTGCAGAAATACGGATTTTCAAGGAATACTTGTGAGTGTTTTAGGTATTCATGGGTAGAATCAGGATCAGGCAGGGAGCAGCTGCATTCCCTTGATGTTTCCCATGGAAAAATCATGTAAAATTTGCCTAAAACCTGCAGAAATATGGATTTTCAAAGGATTTCTGTGAGGGTTTCAGGTATTCCTGATTAAATTCAGGATCAGGCAGGGAGCAGCAGCGTTCCCCAGGTGTTTCTCCTGACAGAAGTCACGGAGAATTTGCTCATATGCTGCAGGAACATGAATTTTCAAAGCCTATCTGCCAGCCTATTTTTAGTCCTGGCTCTTTCAACACCCACATTTAATTCCCTTTTTTTTTTGTGGCACGGGGAAAAAAAAAAAAAAAAAAAAAAAAAAAAAAAAAAAAAAAGCGGGGAAATACAAAAGCCTAAACAACAAAAAAAAAAATCCAATTTTTTTTGGATTGGTGCTCCCAGTGTGCCAAGGGTTACTCCAGTGTCAAAGTGACCTGGTTGGATGTATTTTTATCTGCATTTCAAGGGCAAACTCCTCCTCCTCCCGGGGAGTTCTGGTGCTGCTGTGTCCGAGCTCCCCCTGCCCCAGGCAGAGATTGGATTTTAAGCAGAGCAGACAAGCACACTCAGGTTTGGGGCTTTTTTCCTGTTGTCCCTGAGCTGCAGGAAGGTGGATGCAGCTCCAGGTTGGAATTCTCCTGGCCCCAGAGAATTTTTGAGTGGAAGGAAGGGTTTTGGGGTTGGTTTTTTTTGTTTTGGTTTTTTTGGGGGTTTTTTGGGGGGTTTTTTTGGTGTGGTTTTTTTTCTTTTTTTTTTTTTTTTTTTTTTTTTTTTTTTTTTTTTTTGTTGGAAGGAAGGGATTCAGCCCCTCCCTGCTGAGAGAAATGAGAGAAATTGGAATTTCTGTATATTTTTGTTTCTGTATATTATGAATAAAAAATTGCAAGCATCGAGGGTTAAAGAGTGTTGCGGATGTTCCTGATAAATATTTGGAGTGTGAGGTGATTTGGGATAATGTAAAGAGAACAGGCACTGAGGTTGGTCCAAAACCAGTGGGATTTGGGGGATTTTTCCAGGATTTCCTCTTCAGCAAGCGTCTGTCCTTAGCTTTGAGCTGGGATTCCCTTTCCCTGTGGAAATCCTTGATTGGCCAAGGCGAGGAAGGATCCAACCCCAGGTGACAGAAGGAAGGTGGCAGGGGGAGAATGGGATGGGATTTAAGGTCCCTTCCAACCCAAACCATTCCATGATTCCATAACAGTTTTAGTCAGCATAATATTACAATATATCATTACCAAGATATAATATAAAAAATATAGTATTAATAAAAATTAAAATTAAAATAAATAATCCATATCTAATCTATATATACATATAATATAGATAGACAAATATCTATAAATAATATATATATAATATAATCTATATAATAATTATTATATTTTATATATAATATACATGTATATATAATATATAAATATATAAATATAAATATATATTAATATATACAATACATATTATATATAATATAAATATTGATATTTTATTATTTATTTATTATATCATTTTATATCATCATATATAAATATAGATATAAATATCAATATCAATACCTAGAGATAAATATAAATTACTATAAACATGTAACTATAAATAGGAATAAATAGGAATAAATAGGAATAAATAGAAATATTTGGAGGGGGGATGAGGCCGAGCAGCATCCCCAGCCCTTCCCAGCCCTGCTCCAGTTCTGGAATTCGTGGGATCTGCTGTGCCAGGCATCCCAAAACCCGCTGCTCCCGCGGGGACTGGGCTGTCTGAAGGTCTCAGATTCAGAGAAATACCCTGAATTTAGAGAGCACAGAGGGGCCCCCAGCCCCTGCAGGCAGCCACGGTGGCAAACAGGACCCCAACCCCCAAATCCTGTGGATTAAGGACCCCAGACCAATGACATTTGTTATTTCTGGAATTTGTCACAAGTGGCACCAGTTCCCTGCTGCTGGGCACAGGAGCAGCTCTGGGGGGGTTTCCTGCACGGGGAAGGATTCTGGGGGTTATTTGAACTCAAGGAATGTCGTTGTCCTCCAGGAATATTCCCAATATTCCTCCCTGAGATGGCTCTGCCAGGCTCTGGGAGTTCAACATCGGCAGAGCAAAGCTGGGAGGGTTTGACCAGCGAGAATTCAGAGTAAAACAACCAAAGTGGCGTTTGTTTGATGAGGACCAGGAGGTTCAATGCCACTTTCTTGCTCTAAACCACAGAAAATTCCTTTTTGGCCTGTTTGCCCTGGAATTCTCGTGCCATGCCTCAGCTGCAGGATGGGCACTCAGTTCATCTCTGCGGGGAGTTCCCATCAGCACTCCCCAGCATTCCTGAGTTTAAAATGGTTCATGAGGGAACCCCTTGGCTTCACCTGGTTCTTCTTCTCAGGGTCAGGATGGAAAGCACGAGAGACAGAATTCTTGTTTCGATTCAGATGTTTATTATTTCTTATTTATATTGCAGCTTCACTGACTATGAATGCCCCTACACACTGAGTGAGCAGAGTAGAAATGGAGCCCAAGGTTCTGGCTTCAAGGTCTTTTTAAGCTTAAAGTACCCAATTATGAGATGGCAACTAATTAATTTTTACTTTTAGCCCAATAACCAACCACCTGTGTTCTGCACTGTGGATTTTTTAACCAATCACAAAAAAAATCACATGAAATTGTGAAGGAGAGGGAGAAGAAGGAGAGAGGATGATGATGATGAGGAGGAGAGAGGAGAAGCAGGAGAAGGAGAAGAAGAAGCAGAAGAAGAAGCAGAAGCAGAAAAAGAAGAAGAAGAGAAAGAAGAGAAGAGAGAAGAGAAGCAGAAGAGAAGGAGAAGAAGAAGCAGAAGAAGCAGAAGAATCAGAAGAAGAGAAAGAAGGAGAAGGAGAAGCGAAGCAGAAGAGAAGAAGGAGAAGGAGAAGAAGAAGCAGAAGAAGAAGCAGAAGAAGAAGAAGAAGAAGGATTAACCTACACCCTAGCCCCTCCCTCTTGTCACATATACATTACTCTCTCCCAAAGCCTTACATTCTCAATCTCTCCCCTGTGCTCTAACACATTTCTATCCAACCCCACATTCTCAGTGCTCTCTCAGTTCTGGAGCCTTTCCCTGCCCTCAGGTCCATGCAGTGCATTCCTGAGGCTCAGTCCCTGCCAGCACAGAAAGCCTGGATCCCTCTGTGCCCATGGTTCCAACACTTTTGAATTTATGCCATGAAACTTCCACACCTCAGATCCCTGGGAAGAGGGGGAGGAGGGTGCTGCACCGCCCTGGCTCCAGGCAGAGCTTTCCCAACTCTTCCTGTGCTCCTGTTTTCCAGGCAGTTTGAACGTTTACCTGCGGCTCAAAGGTCAGACTGCCATCGAGAACCCCCTGTGGTCCTCCAGTGGGAATAAGGGGCAGCACTGGAACCAAGCCCGGGTGAACATCAACCCCCCCACCTCATTCCAGGTAAGGCTGGCACCTCCGGGAATTCAGGCTGGGGAATGCTGGCCCTTTTCCTCTGGGATTTGTCAGCTCTGGAAGCTGCTCCTGTGTGGGTTTGGGGTTTCTCCCCTGAGGGTTTTACACCTCATGTTTTGGGTGTGGGGATTTCTCCTGGGAGCAGAGATGCTGCTGAGTTTGGTGGGACGGTGCACGAGGGGTTTTGGCAGGAGAGAAATGGTTTGGTCCTTGGGATTGCAGAGCAATTCCAAAGATGGGAATTCGAGGGAAATTGAGGGGGAGGGATGTGTGAGGTACAGTGGGACAGGAGAGAGCTGGGAATGTTCCCCTGGAGAGGAGGAGGCTCCAGGGAGAGCTCAGAGCCTGGAGGGGCTGCAGGAGAGCTGGGGAGGGACTGGGGACAAGGGATGGGGGGACAGCACCAGGGAATGGATGGGAACTGCCAGAGGGGAGATTGGGGTGGGATGTTGGGAATTGGGAATTCCTGGCTGGAGAAGGGCAGGGACAAAGCCAGGAGAGCATCCCAAAAAACACCAAAAAAGGGAGAATCTGGGACTGAGGAGAAGCAGAGCCAGGAAATGTTGGTGTGGGAAATCCGGGATTGTAGCAAGGAGTGTCCATGAAACAATGGAATAAATCCCTGAAAGTGAAAGCTTTTAGGGAACTGGGCTCAGGGATTCTTGCAGGGCTGGAGGCAGGCTGGGAGAGCTGGGAATGTTCCCTGGAGAGGAGAAGGCTCCAGGGAGAGCTCGAGCCTGGAGGGGCTGCAGGAGAGCTGGGGAGGGACTGGGGACAAGGGATGGGGGGACAGCACCCAGGGAATGGATGGGAACTGCCAGAGGGTGGGATACTGGGAATTGGGAATTCCTGTCTGGTCTGGAATTCCCCGAGCATTTGGGGCTGCCCCTGGATCCCTGGAATGTCCCAGGCCAGGCTGGACACTGGGGCTGGAGCAGCCTGGGACAGTGGGAGGTGTTCCAGGCTGGGAATCTGGGATGGGAACAAAGTGTCAGGAATGGGGAGAAGAGAAATTGCAGAGTTCAGGAATGCTCAGAGCCAGGCCAGGCACAGAAAGATCAGAGTGGTTGAGTTTTTCATTGGAGAATTCTGACGAGTGGAGGGGACAGAAGTGATTTAATATCTGAACATAATAAATGCCCTGGGAAAGGGAAGGAAGAGATGGATTTGAGGGTTCTGAGAGGGTTTTGGTGACCTGGGAAGGGCTTCAGAAAATCAGGGAAGAATCAGATCCTCGGGCAGGGAAATGCAAAGGCTTTGGCAGCATTAATCCAGAGGAGATTCCAAAGGGCAGCTCCTCTGCTTGGCTGTTTTTCACCCTTTACTTTGTTGTCTTTAAAGGTTTCAGCATAAAATAAATGTAAAGCTCTGACCAAATATAACAAATAAATGTCAGAGCTCTCGGAGCCTTAAATTACTTTTTTTTTAGCATCTCTTGCATCGAAGCAAATTTTATTTTCCATTTAGGAGTGTAAGTAGGAAGGAATGTAAAGCTCCCAGTTAAATTTAAGGAGAGGGAATTGAAGTGAATCTTTGCAGTAAAACACTGCAGTGACATGGAAATTAAAACTTTTTATAGGGTGATTTATTGGGGTAAAAGATTTTATACCTTGTCAGTCCCTGTGATATAGAACAAAGCTTTTGTCATGAGGAACTGCAGTGCTTTAAATCTCAAAAAATTGCATAAATATCGCTCAGATATTCAGATATTCAGTTGGTTATTTTTTTAATGAAACACCCAAAAATAGAGAGCCCCAAAAAGAGAGGGACACGTTGGTTCAATCACTCAGGAAATGCCAATTTTAGTTCAGGTTTGAGCAGTAGGACATGGCGAGGGTATGGATGATTGGGATTGGATTTATTGTTAATTTAGGATCTAAATATTGGGGTATCCAAATAAAAAACCCAGGATTTATCACAAAGGATTGGGATCAGCAGTCCTGATCCCTCCTGTTGGGTCAGTGCCATTCCCTGGCTGTCTGAGCTCCAGATGGGGCTCAGCCCACCCAGATTTGATCACTTTGTGTCCATAAAAATCCCAGTCTCAGCAGGATGGGCTGGGAACATCCAGGTCTGCAGCCCTTGGCCCTGCAGGATTCCCAATCCCAATCCCCAAAATGTTGTGGGGCTACTTCAGGATTTATCTCCGTGTTTGAACGATCTCGGTGCTTCCATGCTCCCATCCCAAAGGGAATATTCCCAATTTTCAGGCTGGAGCTGTCCCTGACAAGGGGGAATGTGGAATCCCACTTTGTCCCAGTTTGCCCAGTCTCCTGCAGCATTTTAACCCCTTTTTCAGGTTGGTGTGCACCAAACTGAAACCTCCCAGCTCCCCAATTTTGGGGGCATGGAGGACACCCTGGAACCCCTCCTGCACCCCCCACCTTCTGGGATTGTCCTGGGACACCCCAGGGAAAGGAAGGATAAAAATCTCCCTGGGGAAAAATCAGAGAATCCCGGACTGGTTTGGGATGGGAGGGATTAAAAACCAATTTATTACAGCCCTGCCATGAGCACGGACACCTTCCATAGCCCAGGCTGCTCCAAGCCCTGTCCAGCCTGGCCTGGGACAATTCCAGAGGTGAGGCAGGAGCTGAATCCCCCCAAAAGACTCAGGATTGTTTTTTTGGGATCAGAATTCCCTTCCTTTAGGAGTAGAGTGACCTTTCCCACGCCCCCTACTCTCCCGTTTGATGCTGTGTTTTTAACAACAGCTTTCCAAAAGCGCAATGGGGATTGTTTTTCTCGGGATACTGATAGGGAATTCTGCTCAGCTGGCACCTCCTGCCCATCCCTGGAGCTGCAGGCTGGGTTCTGCTCCGTGCCCTGCCAGCTCCTGAGCCGTGATTTGTTCCGAGTGTGGAGCAACCCCTCTCTGAGGGCCACCAAAATCACTGCCAAATGCAGCTTTTAATTAAACACTGCCTGTTGTGTTTGGGCAGAGCCCTTTAGGCTGGAAATTGTTTTCCATTGTCAGGAAAAATTGGACTTTCAACTCCACTGATTGGTGTTGCTCCTGCTGCCAAGGAGCCGGGGCTGGATTTTGTGGGAGGAGAGGTTTTGCTCTCCAGATCCAGGCACGATTTCCTCTTCCAGCAGCTTGGTTTCAGGCAAGGAATATTGGAGAGAAAATTATCAACAGGGCTTGAAAATCCCAGTCATCCACTCAGCAGAGGTTAAAGTTCCTCTTGAACTGGAATAAAATCTCTGCCGTGTCCCTCGCTGTGATAAAACTCATCCCAATTCCTCTGAAATTCCATCCCTGGATGGAACCAAAGCTTCTAAACCTGATGAGAACTCACACGTCAGGAAAAACAGATCCTAGCATGGAATTTGCTTCCACAATCTGAAATTAATGTCTTCATTTGAAGAAAAGTCCTTTCTTTTTGTGCTGTTTTAAAAAGGGCAGGAGGGAAGTGGGGCTGTCCCCACCACCAATTCCTGCCCCAGCAGGAGATCTGGGGAGTTAAAATCCACCCAGGAGATCCCTGTGGGCTCCACACAAAAGGAATTTCCCTTCCTTTTTGAGCCCTTGAGATAAAGACAGCTTTGTGTAGTGGGTGCAGAGACACCAGCCTGGATCCTGGGAAATTTCTCCCAAGCTTTGGGCCTGCAGAAGGATTCAGGGACAGGTCCTGCCCTGTCCACCAGGTGCAGATGAGGGTGCCCAGGTAGGAAATGGGATGGGAAGGATTGGTTGGGTCACCTCCAAGAGTCAGAAATCTCAGCTTTCCATGGAATTTCTCTGGCTCCTGTGTGTTTTCATGGAATGTGAATTTGAGTGGATGCTCTGTCCTTCAACACATTCCTCAAGTTGTGCTCTTCAGGTAGCAGGAATTTCTGGGAAAAAAAAAAAAAAACACCTCCAATTGTAAAGCTTTAATTCCATTGAATGCTGCTCTTTGCCAGAAATCTCAGCTTCCTGTGGAATTTCACTGTCTCCTGAGTCTGAATGGAGTCTGAAATTGAGTGGATGTTCAGTCCTTCAATGCATTCCTCAAGCTGTGCCTCTGCTGCTCGCTTCAGGTGGCAGGAATTTCTGGGAAAAATCTCCTTAAAGCTTTGATTCCATTGAATCCTGCTCTTTGCCAGAAATCTCAGTTTTCTGTGGAATTTTTCTGTCTCCTGAGTCTGGATGGAGTCTAAAATTGACTCCAATTTGAATTCCTCATGCTTGTGCCTCTTCAGGTAGCAGGAATTTCTGGGGGAAAAAAAAAAAGCACCTCCAGTTTTAAAGTTTTAATTCCACTGAATCCTGCTTCGTGCTCCAGGAATGTTGTCCTCACACAACCACAGCACCCCATGGTGGAGCTGCTCTGGACACTCCAGGTGGCAGCTGAGGATGGTTTCCAGCTCATTCCAAGGAGGAAAAGCCCTCAGAGCTCACACCCCCTCCTTGTCCACCCTCAGGTTGATGAGAACTCGGCTGAATTCCCACCCCAAAAGTATCTCTAGAACATTCCAATCCCACTGAATTGATTTTCCAACCTAAAAGCCCCTGTAGAACATTCCAATCCCACTGAATTGGTTTTCCCATCCCAGAAGTCTCTGTAGAACATCCCAAACCCACTGAATTGATTTTCCAACCCTAAAGTCTCTGCAGAACTTTCCAATCTCACTGAATTGGTTTTCCCACCTCAAAAATGTCTGTAGAACATCCCAAGCCCACTGAATTGATTTTCCCACCTCAAAAGTGTCTGTAGAACATCCCAAGCCCATCCTTGTGGCTGACCAAACACAACAGAACCTTTTTAATTCATCCCCCTCTTCTGGACATTTTTGATTTCTCTCACTCTGCTCTGCTGGACATTTTCTATTTATCCCCCCTCTGATCTTCTTGACATTTTCTATTTATCCCCCACTGATCTTCTGGATGTTTTTTTTTTTATTTATCCCCCTCTGATCTTGTTTTTTCCAGCTCATCTTTGAAGGGATCCGTGGCCCTGGCATCGAAGGGGACATTGCTATCGATGACGTGTCCATTGTGGAAGGAGAGTGTATGAAGTCAGACCAACCGGCCAACAGTAAGTGCCTCTGCCTCACAGCTTGCTTCCTGCCTTTCTGCTTCCCAGGTGGATCCTTTCCAGCAGGACAATCCCTGCTTTGGTGGGAGGTTGGAAGCGGAATGTTGTCCTTGGGAGATCTTGGCTGGGGTGGGAAGGTGCTGGATGGGTGTGAGGCAGAGGTGAGAGCGGTGGGGGAGGCTGTGCTGGGCAGATGAAACGACATCCAAACAACACCCAGGGGGTCCAGACAATGTGGAATCCATGGAAATCCCTGCTGGGATTCCCTGAGGGCTCTGGCTCCTCCCTCCACCCTGTGTGTGCATTAGAAGAGGTGACTGCGCAGCCAGGTGGGTTTTCATCCCAGTTCTGCTCCATCCAGTTGGTGAGGGTTGTCCTTGTCCTCTCGTGGTGGGTGGCTGTAGTCTGGTCTCAGGCCTGATGGTTTTGGTTTTCTGATGGTTTTGGTTTTCTGATGGTTTTGGGTTTCTGATGGTTTGGTTTGCTGATGTTTTGGTTTTCTGCTGTTCTTTCCCAGGGAAGTGTGATAAACACGATGGAATGGTTTTGTGTAATAATATTTATGTTGTTCATTCCTTCTGACAGGAGGGATTTCTTCTTGCTGTCCCTCTGGTTTGACCAGTGTGAGTGAAGAGGTTTGCCTTTGTTACACCAATCACACTGGGCTGGGTAAAATTGGATATAAGGGAGAACCACCCCTAACAGAGGAGTCATTTTTAACCTTCTGATCACAGAGTGTGTGTGCTACCTGAAATAACAACAGGAGGTGACTTTGGGGCACTGTAGCAATGCTGAGGGGGTGTGGGCACCTCTTTAATTCTATTTTTCTCCCCTTTCCATAGATCTACGATCAGGTGCTGTCGGGCCATTAGCACATATACGACTCCTCCTGCTCCTCATCCTCATGTCTGTCTTAAGTCATCAGAGGTGACCTTATCCTGGCAGAGGCTACAAAAGATTCACCAGGCACTGGCATGAAGAAAGAGTCTTTGTAAAATGGACATTTCCAATCAAACTACCAAAGATTCCTCCACTGACTGACTCGAAAGTTAAATAAATACGTAAATAAATAATAAGTAAATAAATAAATAAAAGCAGATTAAGAAAGCACTGGGGACTTGAAAAGGCATCACGGGAGTGGAACTCGCTAAGAGCCAAGCTTGAGACCGAGATCTGGCCTAAGCAAGGAAGAGACCTTCAGGTGCTTTTGTGGTCACTGATGAATTCAGCATCACCTGGTTGGACTCTCGGCAAAGAGCTCTAGAAACCCTTGTCAAAGCACAAAGTCATGGCTGGTTTTGTTTCAAATGAATCGTTTGCTTGTTACCATGGAAACTGAATGGCCTGCCAAGGAAAAATAAAAAAAAAACAAAAAAAAAAAAAACACGAGGAAGGAGAGAGAGAGGAAATACAAACACAGAGAGAGAGAGAACGCCTCGCTGTAAACAGGGCACGCCAAGAGCTGGCGCTGCTCTTCCCTTCCCGACGGTTTTCGGCGTGGAGTTGAACAAATGTCGGCCCTTTCTGCCTCCCCCCCGGGGACCACGCGGCCCCGGAGCTGTTTGCAGACATTCCCCTTCCACTCCTCACGGCTCTGCTTGGTGACTGTGTGCTGTCTCCTTTTGCATGCATTCCCACCCAGGACGTGCCACCTGGGCTCACGTTTGTCACAGGCTTCACTGGGAGTTTGCTCGCGGCCGCTGGAAGATCCCTCTCCCCTCCCCACCGGAGTCATCAGCTCTAGGGAAGTGAAGAAACCAAACCACCGTCTTTTATAAATTGCCATGGAAACCAAGTGCCTTCAATGAAACAAGCCTGATTTCAAAAAAAAAAACAAAAACAAACAGAACAAATAATAAAAAATAAAACACAAAACAAAACATAAACTATATATATATATAAATATATATATAAAAAATAAAAATTATAATAAATGTAATAACGATGATTTCGACACGGAAGCTTTGCACCGCTAAAAAAAAATACACAAAAAACAAAAACAAAAAAAAAAAACCCGTGGGTTGTGCAAACTCTTTTCTGAACAGACTCTGGAGCCTGGGTGTGCAGGCAAGGAGATGGAGCCGCTTCTGGAGAAGGATGGATGGACCTAAGGTGCTGTGGACAGCCTTTGGGATGAGATCCGTGCGGTGCACCCTTGGGACAGCCATGGCCTCTGAGCTTCTCGCCCGGCCGGGACAGCAGCGCTGTCATCGTCGTTTCAGGTTCTCCAGTGGGTCAACCAGAGGAACAAAGGTGGTTCAGACACACACTCGGTGCAGCAGGCGGTGAAACACGGGAGGATTTTCCTACTCTGCCCCTCCGTTGGGATGGCTCCGACAGCCGGAGCTCCGGACGCCCCGAGGGGGCTCTGCCTCTGCGCCGGAGCCAGACTCGGTGCAGAGGGTGAAAGATTATTTTGTTATCGTAGCGAAATTCAGAAAAACAAACGAACGAACGGAAAGTTTAAAAAAAAAAAAAAAAAAATTAAAAATAATCCACTTTTACAAGGAAAAAAAAATTAAAAAAAAATATAAAAGCTGTACAAAATGGGTTCGAGCTACCCGAACACGTGCCGGTTTTCCACTGCATTGTAAAGTTCCCTTCCAGTTGGTTATGAAATTTGAAGACCTTTTTCCTTAAATTAGCTCAGCTTTTAACTTCATTTAAAAAAAAAAAAGGACTTTTGTCTAAAGGAGAGTATTATTATTATAATTATTATAATTATTATTATTATTCTGTGTTCTCTCGACACCCTAGGATTAAAAACAAAACCTGATATGCAAATAATTGGAGTACAAATGTGAAAAACAAACAAAAAATGAGTATAATAATTGCAAATATGAGTATAAAAAGCACAACGAGATGCAGTAAAACAATGACAAGGCTTGATTTATTTTTTTTTTTTTTAATTCTGTAGAGAAATGTTTGTGCAAATTCAGTAATTCCACTGAAGAGATAATTTTCCAGCTCTGTTCAATAAAGCCTCTTTCCAGGTAAGGCAGCCCCGTGGTGCGTGTGTTTGTTGAGGCCCTGGCAGGGCGTTCCTTGGCCAGCTGGTGTCACCTGGAATTGTACTGGTCCATACTGGTGGGCTGGAGCATTCCCAGCACACTCTTGGCTCCCTGGTTTTTAGGCACTTTTGGTGTCTTTAAGTTCCTGTGCTCGGAAAAAGGTGGAGCTCCAAGTTGGGACATCTTCAGAGAATCCCAGCATGGTTTAGGTCGGAAGGGACCTTGAAGCTCATCCCTGGAATTGTGGAATATTCCGGGTTGGAAAGGAGCTGCAAGGATCGTTGAGTCCAAATCTGAACTGGATGGTCCCTGCAGGGATGGAACCCACAACCTCGGGGTTGTCAGCACCTTGCTGGATTGGAGGAAAGTGGGAATTCCGAGACTGGATAGACTGTGGGGTTTGGAAGATGGTGGGAACTCTGACTCTGATGGACCGTGAGGTTTGGAAGACACTGGGAGTTCTGAGTGTGGATGGACCATGGGGTTTGAAAGAAAGTGGGAAGCTCCAAATCTGGATGGACTATGAGGTTTGGAAAACAGTGGCTCTGACTCTGATGGACCGTGGGGTTTGGAAGATGGTGGGAACTCTGAGTCTGGATGGACTGTGGGGTTGGAAAACAATGGGAGTTCTGAGTGTGGATGGACCATGGGGTTTGAAAGGAAGTGGGAAGCTCCGAATCCGGACGGACTATGACGCTTGGATGATGGTGAGAATTCTGAGTCTGATGGACTAAGGGATTTGGAAGAAAATGGGAACTCCAAGTCTGGATGGTCTGTGAGGTTTGGAAGGAATTGGGAACTCAGAGTCTGGATGGACTGTAGGGTTTGGAAAGTGGTGGGAACTCTGAGTCAGGAGGGACTGTAGAGTTTGGAAGAAATTTAGAGCTTCAAGTCTGGATGGACCATGGGATTTGGAAGAAAGTGGGAGCTCTGAGTCTGGATGCACTGTGGGGTTTGGAAGACTGGGAATTCTGAGACTGGTGGCCTGTGGGATTTGGAACTCTGAGTCTGGATGGACCAAGGTTCGACACCCTTAACACAAATCACCGGATTTCCCATTGGAAGCTCTGGATTTTAACTGTGGATGGATGGAGGAGCAGGTCAGGCTTGGTGAGACCCTGAGCCAGATTTTCCTTCGGAGGTTGATGTGTCTCAGGATCCAAACCTTGCCATGCATCTTCCCATGGATGTCTCCTGAGAGCCACGGAGCTGAGGGGTGATCCAAGAGGCTTCTCCATGGGTGATTTTGGCAGGACTCTCTCTGGAAGGGCTGGATCTGCTGGGAGCCAGAGCGGCCGTCTGTTATTTCCACAGAATCCCAGAAGGTTTTGGTTGGAAGGGACCTTAAATCTCATCCCAGTCCAACCCCACAGGCAGCGACGCCATCCACAGACCAGGCTGAAGGAAAACAGGAATCATTCCATTGCCTTTCAAATCCCTCACTGCTTTTCCCTGGAATTTCCCTGGGAAATCCCAACTGAGCTTTAGATGCCCATTGGAGATGGATTTTCCAGGCACAGGGCAGAGCTCTGGCCGCAGGGCTGCTGGTGATGGGTATTCTGGGATGTTAGGATTTGGGAAGTGCCCTGTGATTCCCCACTGTGATAAAGGGGTTGGATGATAAGGGACAGGAGATCCTGATCCACAGTTTAGATCCCAAGATAAAACTGCAGGCTGAAATCCACGTTTCCTCTCTCCATTTGGATTTTGCTTTCCCTCACTCCCATGGAATATTTAGTAAAAAAATTCAATTGGCAAAAACCACAGATGTCTTTTTTCCAGGGCAGAATAATCTGTGTGTCCTGAAAATCCCAGGTTTTTGTGGGAAAGGAAATGTATTCCCATGCCTGTTCCCATTTTACTCTGGGGTGCAGGAGGTGCCAAGAAAAACAGGATTTCTCTTCCCAATGTTGATTGTAGGAGTAGTTTTATCTTCTTTTACATTCCCAAAATAAAGCACTGAAAAGGAAATGGGATTTTACTCCAGGCCATGAATAAGAAGGACAAATTGAGATATGGATTTCCTACTCTTAGTTTTTATTTTATTTTACATTTTGGACTGAAAATGGATGTGAAAATGTCGGATCAGCAATCAAAGGCAGTTGGGACTGGCAGTTCCCTGGAATTTGAAACCCCTCTGGTTCAGTTCTGGGGTATCCAGCCTTGAAAAGTCCCTGATGGAATTTTAAACTGGACATCCAATACCCAATTGTGCAGCAACTGAAGTCCTGGGACGTTGGGAGAAGTGGCTGGGTTTGATGGGATGGCTGCAGGAATTCTCTGTCTGTTCCCAAAGCAGAGGAGGGTGGAGCACAGGATAAATTTTCCAGGTTTTTTCAGTTCTTTCTCCCAGGTTTATCTGGGAGGATGAGGATGACGTTGGAGAACTTCCCTTTTTCTTTCACATTCAAAGTGAAATCATGGAATCGTGGAATTATGGAGAAGCTTGGGTTGGAGGGACCCCAAATCCCACCCAGTGCCCCCCCTGGATGGGCAGGGACCCCTCCCACTGCGCCAGGGTGTCCAACCTCAATGTCCAGCCTGGCCTGGGACATTCCAGGGATCCAGGGGCTTCTCTGGACAACCTGAATCCCACAAAAAATCATGAAGCACTCGGATCTCACCGTGCTACCAACCCACCTCTTCTCCAGCCTGGCCTGGATCCTGCATGGGACACGAGGAGGGATGAAAACATGGATTAGAAGGGAGCAAACCCATCCCAGTGACACCATGGATGCACAATTAGGATTTGAAGGCCAGAAATGCCTGGGAATGTGAAATTTCCTTTTAATTTGGGACAGAAGCTGCTGGTTTTCCCCAAAAGTCATGGAGCTGCTTCTTCCAGCCCTCAAATATCTGCAAGTCCCAATCTCCACTGATCCCAGAGCTTTCCTTGACATCCAGTGCTGGAATTCCAGCTGCACCCACCATGGGGGTGGAATAATCAGTTTTAGGGTGATTGGGATCCCCAGAATTTAAAACAAAGTCAAACACCAGCTCCTTGTTCGTTTTCTCTTTTCCTGCCTGGTCAGGGCAGTAAATTCCCTTTGGAGGGAGCAGTTCAGGCAGAAGGATCTGATTTTTTTTCCATGCTGAGTGGAAGAGGCTTTCCCGGTTTTATTTTGGGAGAATTTACCTACTGGGAGTGTTTTTGTCATATATTGAAGGGAAATTGAAACTCTCTTCCTCCCCCAGAAGTGTGTGATCAGTCAGGAAAATGACTTTTTGGAGCATTTCCATAAAAAAAAGGCTCCAGTTTGGAGTTATGAGCACTCCCTGCCTCTCTGTGCTAATAAAGAGATTGGGAGCCGTCTGGAATAATTCTTGGATTTTCCCATAAAACTATCAAAAGCTATAAAAAAAAAGGTTATTTTTGCATTTCAAATTCTGTTTGGTTTTTTTTTTTTTTATGGAAAATAAGCAGCACTGCAGGAATGTTCTCCCCTTTTCACATGCTCCACCACAACTCCAGTGTCTGACAGCACAGAAGGAATGGAACCATTGGATTATCCCTCATGCAAGGGAATTTAGGGACCTGCAGCTCCTGCCATCCCACATCTGTGGGATTTACAGCATTCCAAAATTTTCTGGCACCTGTCCCTAAAGCCCTGACTGTGCCACCCCCAGATCCATGGGAATGTTGGTGTAGGCAGGGAATTGTGCTCGGTAGGATGAGAGATAGGAGCTCCCAAGCACAGGGAATTTGGGATTGGACATCCTGCTGGTCCTCGTTAAAATATTATTTCCTTTTCCTTTATTATTTAGTTTTCCAGGATCTGTAAGACTGGGAGCTTGTATTCAACACATCCCAGAATCCCAGAATGGCTGGGGTTGGAAGGGACCTTCAATGCCATCCCGTGCCACCCCTTCCATGGGCAGGGGGCTTTCCTCTGTCCCAGTTTCTCCAAGCCCATCCCACCTTGGATATTTTGTGTGACATTAAAACTCAAGTGAGACCAGACTGAAGGACTCACCAGAGAACATGATGGACCCTGGAGGTGTGAGGAGAAATTCCCTCTTCCCTGAGCATCCCTCCTCAAATTCCCAAAAACATCCCAGTTCAGCCATGATCCACCAGTCATTTCCCACTGGGAGCACCATAATGGAATCAGGAATCATTGAGGTTGGGAATTAGCTCCAAGAACATCGAGTCCAACCATGCCCCAGCACAGCCAAGGCCACCACTGATCCATGTCCCCAAGTGCCACATCCACAGGGCTCTGAAATCCCTCCAGGAATGGAAATTCCTCACTGCTCTGGCCAGGTGTTCCAACACCTGATCATGGTAAAATCCATCTCAGATTCCTGATAAAAAACTGAAACCTAAATTGGATGGATGGATGGAAGATTGATGGATGGATGGATGGATGGATGGATGGATGGATGGATGGATGGATGGATGGATGGATGGGTGGATGATGGATGGATGGATGGATGGATGGATGATGGATGGATGGATGGATGGATGGATGGATGGATGGATGGATGGATGGATGGATGGATGGATGGATGGATGGATGGAAAGATGGATGATGGAAGGATGGATGGATGGATGGATGGATGGATGGATGGATGGTGGATGGATGGAAGATGGATGGATGGATGGAAGATGGATGATGGAAGGATGGATGGATGGATGAAGATGGATGATGGAAGGATGGATGGATGGATGGATGGAAAGATGGATGGATGATGGATGGATGGATGGATGGATGGATGGATGGATGGATGGATGGATGGTTGGATGGATGGATCTGTGCATCCTGATGTGGCCTCTCCTGCCTTGCTCCTTGTGTAACACATTCAGGTTGGATGTCACCTTACAGCCCCTATGACAGGGGATTTCCAACCAATTTCCTTCCTTTTCCCGTCTCCCTAAGATTTTTTTCCCATTAACAAAGAGACTGGAATGTTGAGTGCTTGGACAAGTGACCCTTGAGCTTCGCTCACCACCAAGATCATGGCTACAACTGGAGAAATATTCCCAGCAATCCTTCAGGATCCAGGATTTTTGCAGGCAACTTTCACCTCCCAGAGGTGGGAGGAAAAACCAGGATCACTTTAACAACAACCACACCTGCGGAATTTTCGGACGGACACAACCACAAAAGAGATTGGAGGAACAGGAATCCTTGAGAGTGAGACTGGAGAGCCTCAGCAGGTTCTCAGGAAGGCTGGGATCTGCTGCACACTCCCCTGCCAAGGGCCCCTGGGTCTGTAAATAAACTGTAAATAGCTGAAATGGATGTATTTAATGTAAATAGGATAACGAGGACGTTTTAACGATCTCCGCTGCTGTACAGAACCCAGACTTGCTCTCTTTGTTTTCCTACACCCCCACTGTGGATGGATTTTGGGTCATTGTTGGATCTGTACCTGGCTGAGTTCCAATCTGCTCTCACTTTTACCTCAAGGGTTTCATGTTCTTTATGTACATTTTATAAAGAAAAAAGAAACCACCCTGGAATTTTGGGTAACTTTTCCATTGCCAGCAGTATTTTCTGTCTTTTCCAGTGGTTTCTGCTCCCGGATCCAGTGGGATGGAGGGGAAGGATGGGGTGTGTCAGGGGATATTCCTCATTCTGTGTGTCCCTGCCTTCCTGGGAGGTGTGAAAATGTGGGAATGTGTTTCCCTATCCCTCCACTTCTTGTTAAGTATGGAAAGGTTTTAATTAGAGCAGGAAGAGGCTGGGCCACCCTATTCCCTACTGGGGCCAGTCCTTCCCTTCACTGCTCCCAGCGGAGTTTTCCCAGCTTTGTGGACAGCTGGGTGTCAAAATCCATTTTTTGGCATTCCATAATTCCCATTTAATCCCTGGGAAGCGACCAAAAATGGAGATGTGCCCTGCCAGAGCAGGATGTTCCCAAGAACTCCTTGTGTGACAAGTGGGAATAGAGGGATGGGCACAGGGAGCTCTCCCAGCACCCCCAGAGCCAAACTGGATTTCTGCATTCCTGGGTTTTCCCATAAAACTGTCAAAAGCTATAAAAAAAAAAAAAAGGTTATTTTTACATTACAAATGCTTTTGAAATTTTTTTAATGGAAAATAAACAGCACTGCAGGAATGTTCTCCCCTTTTCACGTGCTCCACCACAACTCCAGTGTCTGACAGCACAGAAGGAATGGAACCATTGGATTATCCCTCATGCAAGGGAATTTAGGGACCTGCAGATCCTGCCATCACATATTTGTGGGATTTACAGCATTCCAAGGTTTTCTGGTATCTGTCCCTAAACCCTTGACTGTGCCACCTCCAGATCCATGGGAATGTTGGTGTAGGCAGGGAGTTGATCCCAAATTTCTCGTGGTTGTTGGATACGTGGTCCAGGGTGGAAGGTGCCCATCAGGATTTTTAGGGCTGGCATCCATTCTCTGCAGCAGGCATGGCCTGGGATTCCTGCTCTCGTCCAGCTCTTCTACTGGGACAAAATCTTCAAATAATGGAATTGTTCACTTTGGAAAAGGATCATGGAGTCCAAGCATTCCGCAGCACTGCCCAGGCCACCCCTGCCCCGTGTCCCCAAGTGCCACCTCCACATGGCTGGACATCACTCCAGGGATGGGAACTCCACCCCTGCCCTGGGGTTCCACTCCACCCTTTCCAGGGAGAAATTTTCCAGAGCAGCCAAATTAAACCTGGCCTGGCCCTGGAGCAGAGCCCGACCCCCCCGGCTGTGCCCTCCTGGCCTTGCAGGGCTTTTCCAACCTCACAGATCCTGGGATTCTGCCTCCAAAGCCCAAAGCACAGCCCAGCAAACACAGAGATATTGGTAGGACTGGATTTTCAGCTGATGAACGCATTGGAAAGAACAAAAAGTTGTGCAGAGCCAGGAGAGCCCTGAGCCTCCTCTGCTCCAGGATGAGCCTGCCCAGCTCCTCAGGGATTCTCCATTCCCTGCCCAGCTCCTCAGGGATTCTCCATTCCCTTCCCAGCTCCTCAGGAATTCTCCATTCCCTGCCCAGCTCCTCAGGGATTCTCCATTCCCTGCCCAGCTCCCTCAGGGATTCTCCATTCCCTGCCCAGCTCCTCAGGAATTCTCCAGCCCCTCTGCGCCCTGTTCCCTTCCCTGGCCACGCTCCAGCCCCTCTGTGTCCTGTACCTGGGCATTCCAAATCCCAGCTCAGGGACAATCCCAGTCCTGCTGCCCCCCAGGTGCCGCTGTCCCCGTGGGTCTGGGTGGGCACAAATCCCCCCAGGACCCTCCAGGACTTTTCCTGTGGGTGAAACAAGACCACGGAAATGAAAACACGCTTTGTTCCTCGTGGTGTTTTCCTGTGGTCCCTTGTTTCCTGTTTTCCTGTGATTCCTCATTTCCTGTTTTCCCTGCTCTTTTTCCGTCATGAAAAGACCTCCACGATGTTCCACCATGGATTTGTTGATTTTCCACAGGATGTCACTGATCCAAGCAGTAAAATGATGGAGGCATTTTCCATGGTGGAACATCGTGGAGCCTTTTCCATGCTGGAAAAGGGCAGGGAAAACAGGAAATGAGGAATCACAGGAAAACACCTGTCAGTGTGACACAGATCCAAATGGATTCCTGAGGGAAAACTCAGAGTTCCCAGACAAGTCTTGCACTCCACAGGTGGTGACAAACAGCAATTTGTCATTTTGTCGATAAACACTGGAATTTACACCTTAAAAATCAGGAACTTCCTCCTCTTTAAATTATTAAATTCAATTATTAAATTTAAAAATTCCATCTCCTATTTTTCAGCCTAAAATATCCCATTGGATCTCACCAGTTGAAGTTGTTCCACAGGCCATTATCCAATCCCTGGGTGGAGAACTTCCTTCATCCCATTGATCTGCTCCACCCTCCCTCTTGGAAATTGGATTTTGGTTCCACATTGGGCCTGGAAGTGACCCCAGGGCACATCCCATGGGTCTGAACACAGCCTGTGTTATCCCTATTTCTTCTGGAATCACAGAATCCCTGAGGGTTTGGGTTGGAAAAGACCTCAAAGCTCAGTGGGCAGGGACCCCTTCCACTATCCCAGGTCGCTCCAAGCCCCATCCAACCTCCCCCTGGAATTATGACAAATAAATTGGATTTACATCCCCAAGGCTTGATCCTCTCTCTTCCCATCCCACCCAATTCCATAAAGAGTTGTGGAAGTTGGGTCACGCAAACATCTCAGCTAATAGGTTTGATTTTGGCCTGGCTTTCCTAAAAAAATTCCAAGCCAAACCGTAATTATCCAATCCATCTTTGGGATAGATTTGAACAGATTTTTATCTGTGGAAACAGGACCAATTTGGGATAAAATGAGCTGATATTGTAAAACGCATGGATAAATCAATTCCTGCTCCAAATCCATTGGTTATTTTTGTGGAGTTAAAACATCCCTGCTCTCTGGATGTAGCTCTGCCAGGACTGTCAGATTTGGCTCCCTAGGGAATATCTTTTATCCCAGTTGGAGGGTTTTTTGGCACATTGCCTTATTTTTTTTTTTCACTGCCAGGAGGCCAGGGGTGTATTTGCAAGGATTAAAGTATTACTGGAGTGGCTCCAGGCCTTTCCTAATCCCCATTATTCCCTCTAATCCCGCCACACAATGCTTCTCTCACATTGCTTAATTACGCGGTGAAAATTAATAAAAAATCGCTGTAAAATGACATTTTGAGCAGGGATCTAAATCCCAGTTTCTTTGGGATGCAGCAAAAATTTGTAGTTTTGCTGTGTTCAGTAATCCTTGACATTTCCAGCCTAATTCCTCAGGGAACAAGGATTACACAACCTCCTGGGATTCGATTTTTGTGGGATTTCAGGCCTTTCATTTTAATAAATCTTGGGATGTGTGTCCCATTTCCAAGAGGCTTGGAGTGCAGTTGGGATCACAAGAATGATTTGGAGGTGGGGTGTTTTTTCTGGGAATGAGAAAATTCCCAGGGATAAGGGATTTGTGTTTTTCTGCTCCCTAGGGAATGTGAGTTTGTAGAGATATTTCCTGAGTGGGCAGGATTTTTAGTGGTCACCAAAAATCCAGCCAGGAAAAATTCTTGGAGAGGGAGTTCATGGTTTGGGATTTGCCCCTGGATCGCTGGAAGTGTCCAAGGCCAGGTTGGACAATGGGGCTTGGGATAGTGGGAGACGTCCCTGCCCATGGCAGGGGTAGGATGGGAATATGGGATGGGATGGAAATATGGGATGGGAATATTGGATGGGATGGAAATATGGGAAGGGAATATGGGATGGGATTATGGGATGGGATGGAAATATGGGAAGGGATGGGATCAATGGGATGGGATCGATGGGATGGGAATATGGGATGGGAATATGGGATGGGATGGAAGTATGGGAAGGGATGGGATCAATGGGATGGGAATATGGGATGGGATGGGATCGATGGGATGGGAATATGGGATGGGATGAGAATATGGGATGGGATGGGATTTAAGGTCCCTTTGAACCCCACACCAGTCTGGAATTCCATGGAATGCCCTGAACATGCCGAAAGCTCTGATCCTGCCACACCTGAACGAAGGACTGTTAAGGATCAGTCGCCATGGAAAGGTGAGAATCCCTTGGAATTTCATTACCATCATTTTCCCCCTTTTTTTTGGCTGCCAACCTCCTGGAATCAGCGCCCAGCATCCCTGAGGAGCTGAGGATTAGCTGAGGATCGGGCGCTGCTAATGAGGTGTTAATCAGGCACCAAAAGCCATTCCCTGCTCCAGAATCCCGCAGGGATGCAGCCAGGGCATCACCCCGAGCCTCTCAAGGTTAAAACCTGCAGGAACGAGAGCTCCCGGCGCATCCCAAGCCCTTTTTGCTGGGAATGCTCCTTCCACAGGCAGTTTCTGGCACCTTCCCCACCTGGAAGCGCTGCAGCCACCCCCAGCCCACAGAGACAACCTCACCTTGGAGAAGAAAGGCAAAAATCCCAGAATCCTCCTATTTTCCTGGTATTTTCTGGAAGATTTTATTATCCAGAGTGGAAGATCCTGCCGGGAGCTGCTCGGTGTCCCACCGAGCTCTGCCATCGTTCTCTCAGCGCTGCTGCTCCCAAATTTGCATCCCCAGCTCCTCTCATCCTTCCCAATCCCGATCAAACTCCCCGGGATCCGTGTTCCCCACCCGGGGCTGTCCCAGATGTTCCCTGGACTGAATCCAGCGGGAAATGCCAGGCTGCTCTTCCCAGCAGGCGTCCCGAGAAATAAATCCCTTTAATTTAGGCCCCCTCTCGATTTCTTTTTCAATCAAATCAAAGGCTTTCTCCTCTCTCGAGTGGTCAATCCGCCCAGCCTCAGCTCCGGATCAGGATTCCAGCCGGGAATGGAGCAGCAGGACCCATCATTCCAATTAGGATGAGTTTTAGAGGCTGTTCAAGCCCCAGCTGGGCTCTCTCTGAGCCTGCAGGCACCACCCATTGGCAGGGAAGAGGATTCAGGGATTCAGGAGCAAGCTTTGGAATATTTTGTCCGTTGTAGCTAAAAAAAAAAAATTAAAAAAAAAGGATTTGGGTTTGGATTTGGCTCATTCCCCATTTTTTTCTGTGAGGAGAAAGAAGGCTCAGGGCATTATTGACCCTTGGAAGGGAGATTTTTGACCCTGTAAAGGGAGATGGTTAATTACTTGAAGGGACATAATTGACCCTTAAAAATAAGATTATTAATTACTTGAAGGGACATTTTTAACCCCCTTGGAAGGGACATTATTGACCCTTGAAAAGGAGATTATTAATGATTTGAAGGGACATTTTTAACCCCTTGGAAGAGATATTATTGACCCATTGGAAAGGACTTTATTAACCCCTGTAAGGGATATTATTGACCCTTAAAAAGGAGATTATTAATGACTTGAAGGGACATTTTTAACCCCTTGAAGGGACAGTACTGACCCCTTGGATGGGACTTTATTGACCAGGCCCCCCTGGCACAAATAACACAGGAGAAACTCTCCGTGGAATTTTTCTAAAGCTTTTGGAAAAATGAATCAGACTCTGTTTATTTCAAAAACTTGTTCCCTTGTACACACTTTGGCCAGGCCACTGAGCCAGTGACAGAACTCTTCACCCACTTTGGCCAAACCAGAGGGACATCCAAAGAAATCTTTCTCACAAAATGTGGTTTTCCCCTCCATTTATTTGTGAGATTCCTCGATTTTTTTTAGAGATTTTTAGGATTCCTAATATTGGGATGGTGCAATCGGAATTTCTTTATCACTCCAGACTATTGGAACAAATAAATAGGAAATGATGGGTAATTCCTGATATTTCCTGATGCAACAGAAATTTCTCCACTCCACAGCATCCCATAAACTGTCCCATAAATAAAGGACCAAGTATTCCCTCAGAATGACACAGTTCCCAATATTTCTGCCTTCCTGGGTGAATTCAAATCCCTCCCCCAGCATAAAAACATCCAAGGAATGATTTTGTCACAGCCCAGGACAAGCTCTGAGTTTGAAGCTTTTCAGACAAGGAAATTAAAAAATCCAAGGAAAAGAATTTAAGTGATAATCAGGAGGTTAAAGGAGAACAGAATTCCCACCTGGCTCCAACTTCCTGTCAGGAATTGCAGGGAGCAAGATCCAATTCCTTTCTCTGACGTTGCAAATGATGGGGGAGAGGAAAAAAAAAATCTCAGATTTTCATTTTCTGAGATTTTGTATCCTGAATTCCAAGATATTTCTGCAAGAAAATCAGAGGAATATATCCCAGGGGAAACTACAGAACTAATATTGGCAAAATTAGGCTTTACAGGGGTTTATTCCCAACTTGGAGAAATGGTTTCTGGTGGGATTTGGCCTGGTGGCACAAAAACAAGAGAACTATGAAATATCCGAGTCAATCCCAACAAAAATTCCTGGGAATGGCCCTTTTGGTTATGTCTGGGGCTAAAGCACTGAACTTTTAACCAGGATTTAGTGTATTCCACCCTCTTAAGGCATCTAAATTGTTTTTCTACTTATCCAGCTTTAAGTTATTCAAAACTGAAACTTCTACTTCACATTTCTGCGGTTTAATATATTTTAATTTCTCTAATTAATTCAACTTCTACACACTTTTTTTCCCTCTGAGGGTCTCAGAGGGGCTCCAGTTTCTTGCAATCCAGCAGGATCCCACAGGAAAGATGGAGAGAAACAACTTCCAAGGGCTGGAAGGTCGAAATGCAGTGGATTGTGGATATGAGTGGCTGGCTGGATGCAGAATTCCAGGTGGGATCTGAGCAGGGCAGAGGGATGGAGGGAGCAAAGGCTGCCAGAGCTGGGAATGCTCACCAGGAGAAGAGGAGCTTTGGGGGGACCTTGCAGGACCTGAAGGGTCCTACAGGAAACAGGGAAAGGGAAAATTCCCAAGGGCGAAGCAGCTAAAACGGGATTGGGAGAGGGAAAGGCACAGCTGAGGAACCTGGATGTCTCAACCGTGTGCAAACATTCCCCAAATCCCCTTAAACGGAGCCATCCCGATTTTCCATGCACACCAACACCCGGCTCAGGGGTTGCTAAGGTCCAGCTAAAATATTTGTGGATCATTTGCCCTCCCTGTCCTACCTGAAAAGCCATTTCCAGGGAATCAGCAGCAATCCCACATTCCGTGAGCACTCTGACTCCCAGGATTTATTAACTCCCTTTGTGTATTTTCCCCTCTCAAACATTTACATGGATATTTAGCACGATTATTTATCCCAGAGAAAACGCTGCTCTATTTATCCAAACTTTATTATGTGCAGGGGGAAAAAAATAAAAATCATTTTCCCAGCTGAGGCTGTGGTTTCATCCCAGAAAATTGGGCTTTTTATTTATTCCATTTCCCTTCTCAGCAGTTCCCAGGAATGGAAAATGACAAAACAATTCTGAGTACGATAGAGCAGCTCCTGGGCTGCTGGAATAACTCCTGGCAGTGGGAAGTTTATGGAAATCTCTGCTTTGGAGGTGGATCCAGGAGTGGCAGAAAATCAAAAAAGAGTTGGAATTTTGTCTCCAATGTTGCCTGAAATCCCCTGGAAGCATCCATGGATTTTCTCCCCAAAGAGCCCAAAAATGCTAATTAAAATTCAATAGTTTGCTCATTACCTTCCCAAATGGAAATGATGTCAATGATGTTCTCCAAACACTTGGAAATAAATGTTATTGATCCTTGGGAGCTGCCAGGACTCTCCCTCAGCTCATGGATTCCCTCAGATCCCAGGGAATTGCCCAACCTCCAGCCTTCCCAAAACATGGAGTTTTTCCACAAAGCTAAAGCTGCAAATTTATCAGTAAAAAAATACATGTTTTAATTTTTATATTTTTTTAAATGTCTATTGATTAAGAAAGGAGGCAGGCCCTGGAAAAGCAGCTGGACTCAACCTAAGCAGCGCAAGAGTTGATTTTGTTGCTTCCCAAGAAAATCCTGGAATTTACAAACTTCCTAGCCTGGAATAAAGCACAGGCAAAGCCACTAAAGAGAATCCATCATAAATCTGCTTCCACAGACAGAAAATGACATTTCAATAAACTGCCGTCCTTCAGTTATTTATTTTCCTGTTTGCTGGGATCCAGAGTGCTGGGAAATCCCAGAATATCAGCTTGGGAGCCAAACTCAGAATTAGAGACAGGGTTTGAATTCAAACCTTGGGAGAGGCTCCCGAGTTCAGGTGCTCGGAGTGAGAATGTGGATTTATAACTTAAAGCAGAGGGGGTTGAGCAGAGCAAAGTTTAGTTTAGAGCCTAAAAGTCACAGACAGAGCCAAAGTGTTTGCAAAGGTTCCCAGGAGGGTTTAGGGTGGAATCCTGTGAGGTTTGGGTGCTCAGAGGGGATTGGTTAAGGAAGCTCCCCCTGCAATAACAGCAATCAGCTCAGCATGGTTCAATATCAGAAATATCGAGCTGGCAGAAGCAGATATTTATTAATTTTTAATTTTATTGGCCCCTGCAGCCTGGACCAGTGTGATGGGCAGAGCTCTTGTGGCTCCTTGGCCACCCTGCTGGCACCTGCCAGAGGCTCCATCCTCCCTCTGCCTCTGCAGGAGAGGGGAAAATGAACTGCACTTAATTTAATAATTAAAATAATTTGGGTTGGTTTGGAAAGTGGATGCCAATGAACTTGGTTTTTCTTCAATTAGCTCAATTTAATTAGCTGCGTTTAATTCTCTTCTACACTATCCAACAAAAAAAAAATGGTAGGAAGACAGAAATTATTCAAAATTATCCTTTTTTCTGATTGAATTTTAGACTCGGTCTCAGCAGCTCCTCTGCTGCCAGGAGAAATCCCCAACCCCAAAGGGGAGGAGTGAAACCCTCAGGGGGAAAATCCCAACCCCAAAGGGGAGGAGTGAAACCCTCAGGAGAAATCCCCGGCCCCAAAGGGGAGGAGTGAAACCCTCAGGAGAAATCCCGACCCCAAAGGGGAGGAGTGGAACCCTCAGGAGAAATCCCCAACCCCAAAGGGGAGGAGTGAAACCCTCAGGAGAAATCCCCGACCCCAAAGGGGAGGAGTGAAACCCTCAGGAGAAATCCCCAACCCCAAAGGGGAGGAGTGGAACCCTCAGGGGGAAACCCCAAACCCACAGCTGTGTAACTGCATATCCTGGAATTCCAGACTGGATTGGGTTGGAAAAGCCTGGAAGTTCATCCCATCCCACCCCTGGATGGGCAGGGGCCCCTCCCGCTGCCCCAGGCTGCTCCAAGCCCAATGTCCGACTTGGCCTGGGATATTCCAGGGATGGGAGGACACCTGGGAAGCTCCAAAATGTTGGGAAAAGACCAAAGTGAGACTTTTGTAGCTGCAGGAAAAATCTCAGGAAGTCTGGGGGGGGGAAATAAAAAAAACCCCAAAGAAAACAGAGCTTTGAAAGTTTGAAATTTTTGATACAAATATTTTTTTAAAAGTCTAAAATGTGGAAACATTTATTTGAAAAACCCTATTTATGCTCTGCCTTGAGCGAGCTCCTCCTAACTGAGTGGAGAATTCCCAATTCCTGGTGGATCCCTGGGATATTTTTGGAGATGTCACTAAACCCAGACCTGAGATTTTCCTCTCTGAGTTTCAGAACTCAGCCGAGGCCCCAGGCTTCCAAACCCAATATTTTTATTTTAATTAAAAAGTGTTCTGCCACTGGAACTCGCCTCCCTGGGCGTTTCCATCTCGGGAGCAGCAGGAGCGCGGGAACAGGCTGGAGATTATTTTTATTTCAGAGCAATTCCCACTGCTGGGGAAAAAGGGAGGAATTATTGCTGGGGCAATTCCAGACCTTGGGAAAAGGGGAAGAGGTTTCATTGGAATTAAACCCCAAAGGCAGCCCAGTCCAATTAAATCAGAAAAAAAAGGATAATTTTGAATAATTTCTGTCTTCCTACCATTTTTGGTTTTTGTTGGATAGTGTAGAAGAGAATTAAATTGAGCTAATTAAAGAAGAAAACCAAGTTCATTGGTGTCCACTTTCCAAACGAACCCAAATTATTTTAATTACGACTTCCATAATTTAGGTACCACCTGGTTTTAAATGGTTTTGGTGGAGCTGATTCTAGAAATTGGAATTTTTTTTTTTACATAAATCAAACCCTCGTTGGGCTCACTCAGCTCAGGTGCAGAGCAAAGGGTTTGGTGGAGCTGACTCCAGAAATTTGAGATTTTTTTGTGCATAAATCAACCTCCAGTTCTGCTCACTCCACTCAGGTTCAGAGCGAGGAATTTTAGTGGAGCTGACTCCAGAAATTTGAGATTTTTTTTGTACATAAATCAACCCCCACTTGCTGTTCACTCATCTCAGCTGCACAAAGATTTAGTGGAGCTGACTTCCATAAAAAATTTGAATTTTTTGGAACATAAATCAACTCCCATGTTCTGCTCACTCGACTCAGGTGCACAGAGACTTGGTGGAACTGACTTCCACAATTTGAATTTTTTTTTTTACATAAATCAAACCCTCGTTGGGCTCACTCAACTCAGGTGCAGAGCAAAAGTTTTGGGGGAGCTGACTTCAAAAATTCGAATTTTTTTGTACATAAATCAAACCCCAAATTCTGCTCACTCACTTCAGGTGCAGAGCGAGGAATTTTGGTGGAGCTGATCCCAGAAATTTAATTTTTTGTACATAAATCAACCCCCACTTGCTGTTCACTCATCTCAGGTACAGAGCTTTGGTGGAGCTGACTTCAAAAATTCGAATTTTTTTGTACATAAATCAACCCCCAAATTCTGCTCACTCAACTCAGGTGCAGAAGTTTGGTGGAGCTTCAGAAATTTGAATTTTGTCATACATAACTCAACACCCAAATTCTACTCACTCACTTCAGGTGCAGAGCAGAGGCTTTGGTGGAGCTGATCCCAGAAATTTGAATTTTTTATACCTAAACCAACCCCCAAATTCTGCTCACTCGCCTCAGGTGCAGAGGTTTGGTGGAGCCTCAGAAATTCGATTTTTTTTTGTACATAAATCAACCCCCACTTGCTGTTCACTCATCTCAGCTGCACAGAGATTTGGTGGAGCTGAATTCAAAAATTTTAATTTTTCGGCACATAAATCAAATCCCAAATTCTGCTCACTCAGGCTCAGAGGGAAGGGTTTGGTGGAGCTTCAGAAATTTGAATTTTTTTTGTACCTCAATCATCCTCCATGAGGGTGGGATCAGCATTCCAGGCAGGAATACCTCCCCAGGGCAGGAAAATGGACTCTGTGCCAGGAGAACTGAAAAAAAAAAACCAAAAAAAACCAAACGTGCCTGGGAATTTGCTGGGACTTTGGGAGCAGAAATGGTGCAGAGCCCATGACTGGGAAATAAAAATAAAAATCTTCCCTTTCAGTTCTCAATGGCCTGAAAATAAATCTCTCAATAAGCTCATCTTTGATATTTGGAGAAGGGTGAAATTCCCAGAGATAATTTCAATGCTGGAGATACAATTTTTTCATTCAGCTGGAATGAAATGCCTTGAAAAAAAAATTTAAAAAAATAAAATTACCTCCAAAAGCTGCTCCTTTGTAGCTGCCACAGGCAGGGAATCAGGAGGGAGAGGAATTTTAGGAGTGGATCCAATGTCCAGCCTGGTCTTGGGATCAGCCTCATTTTAATATTCCTATTTTTCTGCAGTTCCCTTTGCATTTTTTTCCCAGTATTCTCAAGGCTGCAGGGATGGAAAGGGAAATTTTCCCCCTACGGCTCATATTTTACCTCACAAAGCTGATTTCAAAATGGTTTTTAATCACTTTGAATGGTTTTTCAGGTGTTGAGGTGGAGAGCAAACTAATTAAGCCTGGTTTGGGTGCAGCCCTAGGATCCCAGCACAGGAAGGGCCTGGAGCTGCTGGAATGAGGCAGGAATGGAGCAGCTCTGCTGGGAATGTTCCCCTGGAGAGGAGAAGCTCTGGGGGGACCTTGGTGTGACCTTCCAGGAGCTGGAAAGCTGGAGAGAGAATTCCCAAGGGATGGAGGGACAGGACACAGGGAATGGATGGAAACTGCCAGGGGGCAGGGATGGGTGGGAGATGGGGAATTGGGGATTCTGGAATTGCCAGAGCAGCTGGGGCTGCCCCTGGATCCCTGGAATGTCCCAGGCCAGGTTGGACACTGGGCTTGGACGCCCTGGGAAGGTGGGAGGGGTGGGATGGGACTGGAAGGGCTTGAAGGTGCCTCCAACCCAACCATTCCATAATTCCATGGTTTAACTGATGGACACTGAGCCTTTGAGTTTCAGTTCTTCTGTTTTTCAGGTTCTGCCTGGATCCATGGGTAGTTTCAGGTTCCATATTAAATGCTGCCGAGCTCTCTTCTCAAAGCAGGGACACAAAACTGTGTGGCCCCGAGGCCCCTGGAACAAAGAGATGGGAAGGAGCACCAAGGGGCTGGAAGGAGTTTAAGAAACCTTCTCAGGCTTTTAATGTCTTTGTTCCCCACCCCAAGAGCAAGGATTGGGATGTTCCAGCAGGGGAAGTGTTTGCTGATCATTCCTGGGTTTAATGCTCAGCGTGGGGAAGAATCTCAGATGTGGATGAGGGAGGGGTGTGACAATCAGACCCTGGGCTGGTAGGATGTTTTCAGTTTTAGTTTTTATATCTTCCAGGCTGTGTGCTGGTTTAGAGTGTAATTCTGGGTGTCCCAGTCCGTGCTGCTGAGCTCTCTGCACAGGGCAGGCACACAAAACAATTCCTTTTCCAGCCGGGCACCAAGGACAAGAACAACAGTGCAGGGAAGAGAGAAAGCCAAGGAGGATGGAGCTCCATAAACCTGGGGCTGGAATGGGCCAATGAACCCCAAAGTGGGAATGGAGCAGAACTGATCCAAGAGTGGAAACTCCTGCCCCAGGGTCTGTGTTGGGTGCAGCCCCAGCCGGGCTCTGGCCCTGCCCAGGGTGGATCCTGGCAAGGGCTCTCAATAAATCCCCACTGGATTCCTTTGGATGCCCTCAGATTGCTCTTGTCCCTGTGCCAGGCTGTGTGCTGGCTCAGGGGCAGCTCTGGGTGTCCCAGTCCGTGCTGCTGAGCTCTCTGCACAGGGCAGGCACACAAAACAATTCCTTTTCCAGCCGGGCACCAAGGAGAGCCCAGAGCAATGGCAGGCACAAATCCCCATTTCATAAATAAATACCCATTGGAATGGCTCCATAAATCCCTGCTCCAGCCTCCTGCCCTGCTCCAGGGCAGCCTTTTCCAGACCTCACCTCCAGAACATTCCCTGGACGTGCTCTGGGAAGCAAAGGGAGAATTCCATGAATACAGAAATGGTGAGGAATCCATGGAAATCAATTCCACGGGGTGGCAGGACTCAATGAATATCTCAGCACCTGCATAAATCCCTTGCTCTTTATTAAGTCCTGCAGAGATTTATTAAATTCCGTGTGGCTTAAGAAATACAAAAGAACCGCAATAAAAAGAGAGAGGGGATTGCTTGTAATTCACATTTTAATAATGGTCAAATGAGTTGATTTTATCTTTTCTGTTGTGATGGATGTTCTATAAACTCATATTTGGGGGAAATTTATGCAACTCAAGCTCGTGGCTCAGCTGTAAATAATGAAAAGAAATTGTTTTGCAACCCAAAATATCTTTGGCATCAAGGTTTCTACTTAAAGTCTATTATTTCGATCAGAATAATTTCTCCTTTTTTTCCCACATAAATTTAATTTAGATGAATTTGCTGTCGTGAAGATGGAAGGTTTTGATTTCTGATGTACTGGAGCTGCAAAAATTAATGCCAAAAAAGATAATTCAGAAGCAAAAGGAAAAATGACTCCTTGAAAAAAATTACGCCATGAAATTAAACCAGGGAAGAAATCAAGGTGTTTTTCCTGTTTCTTAACTGCTTTATTTGGAAAAAAAAAAAAAAAATTGGGAAGAGCCAGATTCTGCCCTCTAAGTTCATGGACAAAAGATCTCAGCTGGTCCCTTCCAGGAAATTTAGGGAGTGGGACCCTTCCAAGATCCATGCCAGGATATTTGAGAGGTGGGAACGCTCCTCTCAGCCCAAATCCCTGGAAATTCCAAGCCTTCACTTGCATCACCAATTTTTATGCCAAGTTAGAGTTATTAAAAATTCCTAGCTATTAAAAATTCCTGGATTTATGTGGGACATCTGGATAAGGAGGAGGAAATGAATTGATAGAAGGGCGAGGAAGGAGTTAGGAAGTGAAAAAGTGAATTTTTTGATTTGCCTTTCCTGTTAAATTCCCAAATTCCTTTCTCCAAGGGCACTTGTCAGGGGAGCTCAGAATGAGTCTCTGGCAGAGAGCAGAGTCTCTCTGGAAGCTGGGAAAAAAAAATCCACAAGAAATCCAAGAACAAAGAACTCTCAGGAGGAAAAACTCAGAGGTTTTGAAAAGAAATCAAGTGTAAAGTAAGAGGAACTAAAGTCCCATTTCTCCTCTCAGTGATAGGATTCCCAGGAGGAGCCAAGGCTGGATCCTTTAAAGGGAAGTATAAAATATGGATATTTGCATATTTGATTGATATAATTGCCTCTGGATTGCAGAATTCCCTCTGTCCAGCACTGATAATCCAACATTCGTGTAGTGTTTAAATATTTGAGGGAAGCGTTTTTCCCTATGAGAGCTGAAGGTCATTCCTGTTCCTTTCTCCACCCAGAAAGCATGGAAAAGGAAAATTCCATGAGAGGTCACAGCTTCCCTGAAATACTGACAGAGAGATATTCCAAATTTTGGAGAGGGGAAGTTCCAGGCAGAGCTCAGAGCCTGGAGGGGCTGCAGGAGAGCTGGGGAGGGACTGGGAACAAGGGATGGGGGTGACACAGGGGATGGCTTCAAATTATCAGAAAGGAGGTGTAAATTGGATACTGGGATGGAATTCCTGGCTGGGAGGGTGGGAGGAGCTGGGCTGGAATTCCCAGAGCAGCTGTGGCTGCCCCTGGATCCCTGGAATGCCCCAGGCCAGGTTGGACACTGGGGTTGGATGCTGGGACAGTGGGATGGGTCCCTGCCCATCCAGAGGTGGCACTGGGCAGGATCTGAGTTCCTTCCCATCAAAACCATTCCAGGATTCCATGATTATCCCTGCTGAGGCATCTCCAGCCTTTTCCATGCTCCACTTTGAGCTTCTCCCAAGTCTTTCCGCTCTAAACTCTTACAATGAGCCTGGAATGGGCTGGAATTCCCTGAGCAGCTGGGGCTGCCCCTGGATCCCTGGAATGCCCCAGGCCAGGCTGGACACTGGGCTTGGAGCAGCCTGGGACAGTGGGAGCAGCAGCTCCTGGACCCCTGGTTCTCATTAACACCAGCTGTTAATGAAATCCAGGGAAGACAGAATTCCATTGTGCTTATTCTGGAATCTCGGAAGCTGCTTTGGCATCCTTGAGTTTTTTCAAGTTGCTGACATCCAGGTTTTCCTGAAATCCCTGGCCTTTCCCAAAGGCCATCACTCAGAGTTTGCCATGACAGCCAGATGGTTTAGGCCATGGTTTATCCTGCCTAATTTCTGGATTCAAATTTTGATTTGAAGCCTTTATCCCTAAAAAGAACTGGAAAAAGTGGCTGATTCCCCCACACATTCCCGCTCTGGAATAACAGGATATTCCAGGAGAGCTGGACTTTGGAATAACAGGAGGGAGAGCAGGAATCCGAAAATCCCAGCAGAGATTGGAAAAAACCTTAAAACCCACCCAGTTCCAACTCCTGCCATAATCAGGGACACATTCCCAGCCAGGAGAAATCCAATTCCAATAAAACTTCTGGGAGATAAGAAACCATTTCAGCCCCGGGCTCCTCCTTGGCTCCTTTCCACCTCATCAAATAATAACAATAGCAAAATGAAGTATTGAAAAGCGCAGCGTGGAATGGGAAATATTTCTCTTCGTGGTCATTCCCAGGTTTGTGTTTTCCCTTGGGAGATTTTGGAAGCTGATATTGGGTAAACATTATGAGAACTCTGCCTTCCAAGGAAGATCTGATCAGCAGCAATTTTTCACCTCATGAAAATTCCTCTTGGATTCATGCACAGGAGCCTGAGCCGAGTTTTCCAGAGGAGAATTTTCTCATTTATTACCTGTCATGCATTTTTCTGTTGTTATCTCTGCTGATTGCAGAGATTCTGAATGCTTTTATTTTATTTTATTATTTTTGTCATCAGTGCTCTTTCCACCTTATTTATTCATTAAGGCCACAGCCCAGGTGTGGGAATCTCAAAGCTGTTCCCATGGTGACAAATGGGGCACAAAAACTGGATTGGGATGGGACTGCATGGACAGGGAATTCTGGGAAGTGGGGAATGGAAAAGCTGCTGGCTCCCTACAAAAATCCTAATAATTCAGGCAGAGAAAATACCAATAATTTAATGGGTGCCTGAGCTAATGAATTTTAATTTTTTAATGTTCCAGGCTGGAAATATTTTTCTTCCTGGAGAAGAATGAGGGGTGCCATGGAAAATATGAGGTAAAAATATTCCTGGGGGTCTGGGAGATGCAGAGATTCCCATCCCTCCTGCATTTCTTGGTGGGAACACCAGCCAAGAGCAAGAAATCCTCATCTGCTGAAGCTTTGGGAGTTTTTTTGGGGAGCAGACTTAAAATTCAGGGCAGGCTCAGGGTGGATTTAGAGCAACCAAAGCCTCACCTTTGGCCACAGCTTCTGTCTTAGAAAATCTCTGGGATTCTGGTTTGGACTGGTTTGGAAACTTCTGGGGATCCAGAATTTTTCACATTTTTCTACTTTGAGTTCCCATTAAAATCCCAGAATTCAGCCTGAGCTGCTCCTGGGGGGTAGGGCCACATCCAAGGGTGAAAGAATTCCATAAAAAAGGGTCTTGTGCTCCAAGCCTCCGTGGGAAGTGAGGAATGAAATGCACAACACAAACCTGTGGAATAATCCCAATTGTCCCAGGCACAATCTGGAAGCCCCAGATCACACCCCTGCCCCTGCATGGCCCTTTTTGCATTCCAAAAATCCCTGATTTCCATTCAAAATCCCAGAGCCAGAAAATTTCCATTCACATTCCAGACTGGGAGGTACCCTCGGGGATCCTGGAGCCCAAATCCCAGCCCTGAGCAGAAAAAGGAGCAGCAGAGAAAAGGTTGAACCCATGGTTTCTGAAATCTCCCCATTAAGTAAAAATATATTGAATTTCCAGTTTAGAAGAGAAAATCAGGAGATGCTGCTCTGATCCTGGATTTGATCTCCCAGAATCCAGGAATGGTTTGGGTTGGGAAGGAGCTTAAATCCCATCCCACCCCTTTTCCAGGGGCAGGGACCCCTCCCACCATCCCAGGGTGTCCAACCCCAGTGTCCAACCTGGCCTGGGATATTCCAGGGATCCAGGGGCTGCTCTGGGAATTCCAGCCCAGCTCCTCCCCACCCTCTGAATAAAGAACTTCCTTTCTCCTCTGCTGTTTAAATCCAAGTCCAGGCAGTGCTGTCTGCTTTCCTCCAGGAGGATCTGGGACACATCCTGCACAAAGGTGGATATTTGTGCCAAAATTCCTGCTTTATGGGCACCACACCACTAAAACACAACCAAATTCTTCTTTTTTTTGCACCTCTCACCACCCAGGAGCCTCTCCAGAGGAATCAGGAACTTGGAGAACCCCCTCAGGTTTTTACAAATCCTTCTGCCTGGAACAGAAATTCCAAGGAGAGCAGGAGCCAGTTAAACCCCATTGATCTGCAATTAAACTTCTGTGGGTGGAAACTGCAAAAAAATTGAAATGAAAATTGATTTGGTGTTTGTTGTTTACTCCTTTAAAGAGGATTTTCATGTTTTTAAACCCACCTGGGAAGATCTTTGTGTTGAGAGCAGCTGAAAAACGTGAGCAGCACGCCAGAAATTTTTTAATCCAGAACTTTTTCCTTGCTCATGAGTTTTTTTGCAAGCTCCTGACAATTTCCATGAGGGAAACTACAGAAGATAATCCAGTTCTGTTTTCATTTTCATTCCTAACAGGCTTTTTAACTCAGGACTGACAGGAAAACACTGGGAAAAACACAGAAAAAAAGTGTAGAACCCCCAGCAGGGATGACAAGGAGCTGCTCCTGATCCCACCACAGCCAACCCTGCTCTCATCCCATTGCCCAGCTTGTCCTGCTTGACCTTTGCAGAGGAATGGATGTGGGATTGGGAAGGGAAGGAGCCAAGAGCCATAGGAAATTTCCAGATCAGAGCCAGCTGAGGCCGTGAGCAGCACGGGTGAAGCTCCAGGTGGCAGCTCCGAGCCCACCCAGCACTGGCAGCACCTGCAGGAGGATTTTTATCCCCCATTTGTGCTGCACCTGAGCTCCTTTCTCCCCTCTCCTCATTAAAATAACTCCAATTAACAGCTCCGTGCAGCTGGGGCTCGTTCTCCGCGTGCTCTACACGGGCGAGCCAAGTCCTGCATTGTCCAGATTTTGTTTTATGTCCAGTTCCTGAATCCCTTCCTATCGCTGCTGACAGCGGGAAATAATTGAGCAGCTGTTCTGCCATCGGATGCAACAGCCCAGGCTGCAAAATAAAACATTTAGGGAGATAAAAACGGCACTCAGCAGAGAGAGAGGAATGTTTTCCATGATGAAAGGCAGCCTCGTGTTGGTACCAGACGGAAAGTGCTCGTGGAATAGTTCTGGAAGGTCTTGGAGATCGTGAACTGGAGTTTGCTGGAGAAATGGGGAGGTTGGGAAAGTGGGAATAGAAAATCTCCAATTCCCTGATCGGGCTCTGCTCCCAGGGAACAGGGACAGGAGGAGAGGGAACGGCCTCAGGGTGGGCATGGGGATTTTAGGAATTAATTTGGATTTTGGGAAGGAATTTAATTTGGATTTTTAGGAATTAATTTGGATTTTGGGAAGAAATTTAATTTGATGATTTTTTAGGAAATTAATTTGGATTTTGGGAAGGAATTTAATTTGGATTTTTAGGAATTAATTTGGATTTTAGGGAGAAATTTAATTTGGATTTTTAGGAATTAATTTGGATTTTAGGGAGAAATTTAATTTGGATTGTAGCAAAAATTTGATTTGGATTTTAGGAAGAAATTTAATTTGGATTTTTAGGAAATAATTTGGATTTTAGGGAGAAATTTAATTTGAATTTTAGGAAGAAATTTAATTTGGATTTTTAGGAATTAATTTGGATTTTAGAAAGAATTCCTTCCTGGAAAGGGTTGCCTGACATGGGTACAGGGTGGAGTCCCCATCCCTGGGGGGATTTAAATCCCTGTGGATGTGGCACCTGGGGACAGGGTGGGAAGGGCTGGACTCGATCCTGGAGTTGACTTTTCCAACCTGAACAATTCCCTGATTCACCCACACCTTGGCGCTCCCATCCTTCCGTCTTTAATGTGCATTTTGGGGAGGAGTCAGTGCCAGAAAACCCCAACTAAGGAGGAATTCCCACAACTCCCCCCAGGGGTTCTCATCATCCGTGGATCTCTGCTTTCCTCACCCCTCACTTTCCTGTTGTTCCTAAAATTCTGGTTTCTGTGGCAGAAATAAAATGAGCAAAGCTGCGATTTTGAATTACTGGCTCATATTTTTGCACAAAGAAGCTTTAAAACTCAGCAGTTTTTGGGATTTATGCCTGGGGAGGGCTTTGGGAACGTTGCTTATCTCTAAATGGAGCCTGGAACGCCCTGGGATGGAGGAAGGTGTCCGTGCCCATGGAAAAGGGTGGGATGAGATCAAGTTCAGGGCCCCTCCACCCCAAACCATTCCATGATTTGTCCAAGATCTGCCCCCTCCAGTGACCTCACTGGGAATAGGGAAGGCAGAGAAGCCTTTGCAGCCTCCAGGGTGAAAGAATTCCCCGAAAAGGCTCCAGTGCCCCAACCTCCATGGGAAGTGAGGAATCAACTGCACAGCACGAACCTGTGGGATAATTCCAAATGTTCCAGGCAGTGACCTGGGCACCACCCCTGATATCCCGGGAGATTCCAGCTTTGCCAGCTCCAGGTTTCCATTCCCCCATCCTGACAAACAGCCCTGTTTTCATTTTTGGGGAATCACCCCCCAGCCATCACCCCCTGCCCTTGTCCTGGGATCGTCCAGCTCGGCTGGAATAAATTCTGGAATCAATTTCCTTCCCTCTCAGCAATAATGGCATTGCCACCTCAATGATCCATGCCCTAATTCCAGGGGATTTATCCCAGAGAGATTCCTGGCAGACCCTCTGCATCCAAGGCAGCAAGGCTTTTTTTTTTTTTTTTTTTTTTTTTCTGTCCATTTCTGTCACCCAAAAATTACCCCAAACCAACGGCCAGGCAAGGAAAAAAACAAACCTGACAAATTATTTATGACCTGAGACGGGGGAAGTTCTCCCTGCGCCCAGCACAAGGCAAAAAGGAAAACCATTTATTGCCGCACTGAAACCCTGTCAAGCCCAATGGATGGCGCAGAATCTGGGAGGGAAAAACAAGGGAATTATTCCGCCCATTTTTCCCTTTGAGAGCTGGGTGTTAAATGGAGTCAATGAGGTGCCAGGGTGTCAGCAATAAAGTGCGAACTCTGGCATTTAGAGGCTGCCAGGACCCTCCTCTGAACCCAGCCCCTTCCCACGGGATGCTTATTCCAAACATTTTTTTTTTTTTTTTTCCCTGACATTTCTCTCTGCTGGAGAGCAGCCCCGGGCAGGCCCTGGGCTAATGAAGGTCGCTCCTTCTGCTGCCTCCTCTTCCAGGGCTCCCCGGGCACCATTTCAGCTCCAGGCAGCAGCCAGGATTCCCTTTTCCTCCTTTCCTTTGGCAGCGTTTCCCAGTCCGAGCCCCTGGTTGATTCCATGCTCTCCACACAGCTCCACGATTAGCTCGGGATGTGTTTGGATCTGTGCTTGATGCTGTGGTCTTCCATAAATTCCTTCTTTAATAAGGATATTCTCCATTAATTCTGTGGTCTCGCAGTGTCCCAATGTTTTGGGGATTTTTTTTTCAGGGAAAAAAAATGCAATTTGCACCTTGGAATTTAAATAATTCCTGCTTTTCCTGCCATTCCCTTAGTGCAGATCCCATTTCTCCAGGATAGATGAGGATATGGTTTATCCCACAAAACTTCTCAGTCCTGCTTCTGTGTGGCACGGGGATTTTAGTGAGTCCAGGGAATAAATTCCTTCTTTAATAAGGATATTAAAGGAATAAGGATAATAAGGGTGGAGAGTGATTAGGGTTTTTGACTAATATAAACAAGTAGGGTTTTTTGACTACTATTTGGATGAATTTTGAAATGGCAAACGTTTTCCTTAGTGCCTAGGCATATGATTTAAGAATTAATTAATTTAGATAAGTTATAGATAAGTTTTTGTTGGTTTTGGGTAACACAAGATTTTTAATTAAATTTTAATTAATCTTTTTTAATTTCTATCCCCTTTTCTCAGCTTACTCCACTTCTTCCAGCCCTGATCCCAGCAAACCCCGGGCAGCGCTCCCAGCTCAGCTCAGCCCACGGCTGCAGCCTCCAGAGTTTGGGAATCGCTCCCTGCTCCAGGCTGGGAGCAAAGCACGTGGTGGAGAAGGAGCAAGGAACCTGGAGCAATGAACCTGAACTCCTGCAAAATCTGCAGGAAGAGCTGGAATTTGATGCTGCCTCAGCTGAAACCAGGCAGGAGAGGGAAAGAGGAAGGGAGAGCAGGGAAATCCAGAAGGACCCAAATCAGTGAGGGAAGACAGGGGGGAGTGTGAGGCTGTGTGGGGTTTTCAGAGGGACAGAGCTGTGGTTGGTGCTGTGAAGTTGTTAAATTCGGGATTGCATCATCTGAAGGACAAAGTTCAGGATTTCCAAAGGGCTGAGCTGAAGTTTTCCAGCCGTGCCTCGAGCAGGAGCTCTTGGGGGCTCTTTGGGACAGAGTTCCAGGCAGCAGCAGGAGTTTTGCAGTTTCTGCTCCTTCTGCTTTCTACCCCCTTTTCTCAGCTTACTCCACTTCTTCCAGCCCGATCCCAGCAAACCCCAGGCAGCGCTCCCAGCTCAGCTCAGCCCACGGCTCCAGCCCCCAGAGTTTGGGAATCACTCCTTTTTCCAGGCTGGGAGCAAAGCACGTGGTGGAGAAGGAGCAAACCCTCTGCAGGCCCCCGAGCGAGGAACCTGGAGCAATGAACCTGAACTCCTGCAAAGGCTGCAGGAAGAGCTGGAATTTGCTGCTGCCTCAGCTGAAAGCTGGGAGTGCAGCATCTCCCAGGAGAGGGCTTGGAGGAGAGACCTTTAGGGGAGACAAGGAAGGAGCAGAGCTGCCAGCAAAGCTTTCAGAGCAGGCAGAAGGTGTTCATCAGTGGTGGGAGGGAGCTTTGCTGAGCCTCAGGTGATGCCTCCTGGAAAGGCTGCCCTGGAGCAGGGCAGGAGGCTGGAGCAGGGATTTATGGAACCATTCCAATGGGATATTTATTAATGAAATGGGGATTTGTGCCTGGAATTGCTCTGGGCTCTCCTTGGTGCCCGGCTGGAAAAGGAATTGTTTTGTGTGCCTGCCCTGTGCAGAGAGCTCAGCAGCACGGACTGGGACACCCAGAATTACACTCTAAACCAGCACACAGCCTGACACAGGGACAAGAGCACACTGAGGGCATCCAAAGGAATCCAGTGGGGATTTATTGAGAGCCCTTGCCAGGATCCACCCTGGGCAGGGCCAGAGCCCGGCTGGGGCTGCACCCAACACAGACCCTGGGGCAGGAGTTTCCACTCTTGGATCAGTTCTGCTCCATTCCCACTTTGGGGTTCATTGGCCCATTCCAGCCCCAGGTTTATGGAGCTCCATCCTCCTTGGCTTTCTCTCTTCCCTGCACTGTTGTTCTTGTCCTTGGTGCCCGGCTGGAAAAGGAATTGTTTTGTGTGCCTGCCCTGTGCAGAGAGCTCAGCAGCATGGACTGGGACACCCAGAATTACACTCTAAACCAGCACACAGCCTGGAACAGGGACAAGAGCACACTGAGGGCATCACATGAATAAAACACACCCCAAGCACAGCTCTGGATGAATTTTCCATTTGGATCAAGCCATGTCAAACCTGCTGGAATTCAGCCCAAATTGCCCAAAAATCCAGCCCAAAATCCAGCCCAAAATTCAGCCTTTCTCTTGTATTACTGAGGTGCTGCACCCTCAGCCTGCCTCCCACAGAGACCACAGGATTTGAGGGAATTCAGAAATGATTAAAATATTCCTGAAATGCACACAGAAAACCGAAATCTGACAGATTTGCTTTTCTATCTAGCCTTATAGTTTTTATAAAGGTGTCCTGGGTTTGCCCTAAACCAGGACCAAAGACTATTGATACTTTTTACCTTTTTAGTGCCCCTAGGCCTTGGCCACATTTGCTTTGTGCTGGGCTCGTCCACCCCCAGGCAAAGGCAGAGACAACCTGAGAAAATGACAATATAAAAAAGGAAATAACGGAAATAAATGAATCAAAGGAAAGCTGGGTGATCCTCCAGCAGGTCTTTCTGTGATCTGAGGGCTCCTTGATTTTGAGTCTCTTTCCTGGTCTTTTCTGGAGACCTGAAGGTGCAGTGGGTTCGACATCAACCCAAAGGAGCAGCTCTGCCACGGCCACAGCACAGAGCAGCAGAGAATCACAGAATTTGGATTAACGGGATCTTAAATCCCATCCCACCCCTTTTCCATGGGCAGGGACCCCCTCCCACCATCCCAGGCTGCTCCAACCCCAGTGTCCAACCTGGCCTGGGACATTCCAGGGATCCAGGGGCAGCCACAGCTGCTCTGGGAAGTCCAGCCCAGCCAAGAATTCCCCAAATCCCCTCTAATCTAACCCTACTTTCAGTTTGCAGCTCCTTCCTCCTCACGCTTACCTGGAATCTCCATGAATTAGCCAGGAGGGAATCACTTTGGAGACAGACTACTTGTGGGAAAAATCCATTTTCTTCCAGGCTTTTTGGCCAAAAAATCCTCTTGTGCCTACTTTACCATGTAGGATTTTTGTAGAATAAAGTGACTTTTTTCAACCAATCCTTCAGCAACGATCCCACACTGACCAGTGCTAAATGTTGGATAGCATGGCACCACTGGTGAAATCTCAATTTTCCAAAGAAATATCCACGTGGGAGTGAAATATTCCATTTTCCCAGCTGCTGCTTTGTTCCTGTGTCAGTCAGACAAGCCTTGGAAAACAAGGTGACACATTTACAAGCCTCGGAGGCAGCTGATGATTCCACACTTCCCTCCAAGACATTTCCCAAAGGAATTTCACTGCAGACAGTTTATAAACTCAGCATATTCCTCACTCAGAGACACCTCAGCCAGGCTGGGGAATAGATAAATATACTCCTTTGTTTTACCAGGAATGACAGGTCTGGGAATACATACTCGTACATAAAATTAACTGCTTTTTTAAAAGGTGTAATTATAGTGGAAATACTGGGAATTAATTGGTACAAACTCTGTGGTCAAACCACAAATTAGTGATTTTTCCTTGCAAGCATAATTAAGATTGTCTAAATCCATAGATTTGCAGTAGGAACTCCATGGAAGTTGCTTATTAAGCTGGAATTAGGGAGGGGAACCCCCGCCTGTGGCGCAGCCGTGGATTTTGGATGGATAACACGGGTTGGGACAAGGACAGAGCTCAGGTGTTCCTTTCATGAACTGGAAGGGAAGGTGGACAAGGTGCAGGCTGCCAGGAGAGGGGATGATCCCAACGTGAGCAGTGGCCAAATGCCACCGTGATTTCTGCTCCGCTTTCAGCCGCCGTCCCTTCCCATGACAGCGCCTGAGGCAGCAGGGGCAGCCTCAGCTGCTCTGGGAATTCCAGAATTCCAGGATGTTTGGGGGGGAAGGACTTTAAATCCCACCCAGTGCCACCCCTGGATGAGCAGGGACCCCTCCCACTGTCCCAGGGTGCTCCAAGCTCAGTGTCCAACCCGGCCTGGGACCTGGCCTGGCCAATTCCCAGAGCAGCTGGGGCTGCCCCTGGATCCTGGAATGTCCCAGGCCAGGTTGGACATGGAGGCTGGAGCAGCCTGGGATGGTGGGAGGGTCCCTGCCATGGCAGGGGTGGGTTGGGATGATCCTTAAAATTCCTTCCAACCCAAACCATTCCGGGATTCCATAGTTCCATGGTTCCATGATGCCATAGTTCCATGATTCCAGAATTCTATGGTTCCATGATTTAATGATTCCAGAATTCCATGGTTGCATGATTCCATGATTCCATGATTCCAGAATTCCATGGTTCCACAATTCTATAGTTCCATGGTTCCATAGTACCACGATTCCATGGTTCCATGATTCCATGGTTCCATGGTTCCATGATTCCATAGTTCCACGATTCCATGGTTACATGATTCCATAGTTCCATGATTCCATAGTTCCACAATTCCATGATTCCATAGTTCCATGATTTCATGGTTCCATAGTTCCACAATTCCATGATTCCATAGTTCCATGATTCCGTGATTCCACAATTCCATGATTCCATGGTTCGTGATTTGACAATTCCATAATTTCATTATTCTATGATTCCACCATTCCATGATTCCACAGTTTCATGGTTTCATGATTCCATTATTCCACCATTCCATGATTCCACGATTCCCTGATCAGCCCATTCAGTCCTACAGAGACGCACTGGGATTGCTGGGCAGGCTCCATCTTCACCCAGAGCATTCCTGGGGCAGCTGGAGCTCCTGGACACTGAGTGAAATCCAGGGAATGTCTGAGCCGTGCCAATCCTGTGGGATTTTTCTTGCCATCCAAGGGGGACGGATAAAATCCGAGCAGAGCTTATGGAGCTGTGGAACAGGACAATATTGGGCTATTAAAATACAAATTACTGCTGAATCCCAGGGGAAAAGGGATAAAGCCAGGGACACCAGCACTGGTTCTAATCAGCAGTTCCTCATTAAATCTCCTATATGAGGTCTCAGGGAGCATTAGCAATGATTGGAATTCAGTCCAGGAGCTTTCATCAGGTGTCCTTGGGAGATTCCTGGGGATAAAAATTTTAGTGCATGTGCTCAGTCCAGGGAGAAAAATGGTGTTAAATAATTCTGATTATTCAGATTAGCCCGGGCAAACGGAGCTTTTGTATCATTCCAGCTCCATGAGATCAGTGTGGGAAGGGGGAGATTGGATTCCTGGTTAAAGGGATGCTCAGAGAGGAATCCCTGGGATAAAACATTTTGGGATCACTCAAATGATGGCCCCAGGGTGGGAGAACGACAAAAGAGCAGCTCCATGGGCTCAGAGGGCTTTTCCAACCTAAAAAATTCCATGGTTCTGGGGTCTTGGCCAAGCCCTTTGGCTTCCAAACTGGAGTGCCCCCCAGGCTGGCCGGGGCTGTCCCTGCCCACTGGCACCAAGGGCCTCGTGGGTTTCAGGGTTTGAGATATTCCTGACAAGCACAGACCCCAGGCTGCGCCAGGAGAGGTTTAAATTGGATATCAAGAAGAATTCCTTCCTGGAAAGGCTTCCCCAGCCTTGGCACAGCTGCCCAGGGCAGGGTTGGAGCCCCGTCCCTGGGGGAATTTAAAATCCCCTTGTGTAGCCTGGTTTTCCTAGTTTCCTTGCAGTTTCTAAGTTCCTAAGTTCTATTCCTTCGTAATGTTTTAATTTTAAAAGCCTGTTCTCACAGTTTAAACATAAACATTGCCATTGTTTCTGTAACAAAAACTTAATGTTTCAGATTCTTTCTGTGAGACAAACTTTCTCTGACATCTCTCTTGTTTGGCCAATGTGGGTGAAGAATTCTGGCACTCTCCCTGCCAATGAGAGTGGCCTGTCCAAAAAAGTATAAAAAGGAGTCAGTTGTTTAAAAAAGAGAGTCAGATCATGTTCTAAAGAGAAATTTGTGTCGTTTGTTACTCACTACAGCGACACCGTGGATGTGGCACTTGGGGCAGGGGCAGTGGTGTCATCTCAGGGTTTCCTCTGGTCAGGATGACCCCAAGATGTGTAAAAGTCTCTGATTCCCATCCCAGCTAAGAATGAGTCAGGAGTCTTCAGCTGATGCTCTCCAGGTTGATGCTTTATTGTCTCTTATCTCAGATATTTTCTGTCTGGGTGCCCAGCTCAGCCCCAGGCACACTCTCTGCCCCAGGGCAGGCACTGGGTTTATACTACAAATTCCCTGTTAGTTATTGACAGGGATGATCCAATGCCCATCACCTGTGTCAGACAGTTCCATTCTACTCCAATCCAATCCCCAATGCCACCATCCCCAAGGAGATGGGGTTGGGAAGAAGAAGGAAGGAGGACAGGACAATGCCCAAGTCCCTGCATCTCACCCCCTGAGCCCCCATGGTAAAAATCCCCAAAATTTCCCTTTTCACTCTACAACTCCTGCTATCATGCTGGCTAAACTTTTGTGCCCTTTCATTGCTCATTCAAAGGTTTAATTTGTTCCATGATCAAACTCAAAGCCCCAGGATCCTTGGGGTCTGTGACCCCCCTGGCAGGGCTCTGGAGCCCCTGGCTGGAGCTGGGATCAGCCAGGGCTGTCAGAGACACAGCCTGGGTTCCCACAGTGCCCTGGCAGAGCTGGGGATTGGGTGGATTTGACGATCCCGAGGGATTTCCCAACCCAAACAATTCCCTGATTCTGCGCTGAGTGAGCCCTGCCGCTCCTGCTCCCTTCAGGGCTCTTGGGGAGGAGCAGGGACCTCTCCTGCTGTGCCACAGCTCCCATCCCTCGGGAAATAAACAGCAGAAATCCCGGAACCTGCCCCTTGGGATTGTCCCCATCACCTCCCCAGCAGCTCCGGGCGTTACACGTGTCAACAGAGACTCCTTTAACCTCCCCTACCTTTCGCAAAATTAACATTCCCTTTGTTTCCCGTGCCTGCCAAGGAGCCCCGAATCCCTGGACAGCCCCTGCTTTGTTTTCCCGAGGAACAGAACTGGAGCCGGGAGAGCTGCAGCCATCAGCTGCCTCTCCACAAACCCCTGGCAGCTCCCAGCCCCATCGATTCCAGCAGAGCCTTGCAACAACAATTAACCTTTCCACCGACGCCGCTCCCTTCCAAAGGCGGCTTTGCGGAGTTTGCCTTTCAGAGCAGAAGGAATCGATGCGATTTTACAGCTATTGACCCGCCTCAAATGTCAAGGTCTGGGTGGGGAGGAGATGCAAATCTTCTTCTGGGCTCCGCTCAGCCCTCGGTGTTGGGCGCTGCCTTTTTAACTGTTTTTTTTTTTTAAACATTTTCTTCCTTTAATGCTCAAATGAACGCAGCGGGTGAAATCTGCGTTGTCAGCGCCTTGGAAAACATCCTGGGCTTGCTTAGAGAACCCTGAGCTCATGGAATGTTCATTTCCAGAGACGAAACCTGGAAGGCTTGGATTTTGTGATTTCTGATTTGATTGGAGCTCAGCACTTCGCTTTCACTCAGAGGGGTGAGCTCAGCTTCCCATCGAATTCCAAGTCCTGCCAGGAATCATTTCTTCCCTGGAGTCTCCCTTTTTTATTCCCTGACCACTCATTAACAGCTTGCCAGGGATTTCTTGCACCTGTAGTGGCTACAAGGCTTTCCAGAGAGAAAATAAAACACTTTTCAGCCCAAAACCTCTCAATGTCAGAGTAAAAAATAAAACACTTTTCAGCCCAAAACCTCTCAATGTCATGGTAAAAAATAAAACACTTTTCAGCCCAAAACCTCTCAATGTCAGGGTAAAAAATAAAACACTTTTCAGCCCAAAACCTCTCAATGTCAGAGTGAAAAATAAAACACTTTTCAGCCCAAAACCTCTCAATGTCAGAGTAAAAGGCAAAGAAAGATCCCAACCCAGCCTGTGGTTATTTTAACCCAGCATCCATGATTATTTTATGTATTTGGGGATGTCTTTTTCCTCCATACCAACATGGAATTTCTGCCCCTGGGAATCCCTTTTGCTGCCAAAGAGCAGGTGAAATTATCTGCTGATTGACACTGGGTCATAAATCAGTTTAATTTGCAGCCACCTGGGCAGAATAGCACAACCAAAATTCCTTTCTTAGCCGAGGGCAGAAGCACCAACCCAGCAAGATGGGATACCAGGTTTGAAGCCTTCAAATCAGTGTGAATTTGCTTTATGGGAAGTACAGCTTGAAATTCTCAATAAAATCCAGAGTTCTCAGAGTCCTCATGCCTCCTGGAAAGGCTGCCCTGGAGCAGGGCAGGAGGCTGGAGCAGGGATTTATGGAGCCATTCCAATGGGTATTTATTAATGAAATGGGGATTTGTGCCTGCCATTGCTCTGGGCTCTCCTTGGTGCTCGGCTGGAAAAGGAATTGTTTTGTGTGCCTGCCCTGTGCAGAGAGCTCAGCAGCATGGACTGGGACACCCAGAATTACACTCTAAACCAGCACACAGCCTGGAAGATATAAAAACTAACACTTAAGGCATCAGCCTCAGGATTGTTGAACTGTGCTGGCTCCTGGTTGAAGTTGGCAAGGGAAAAATGAAAATCAAGATGCTAAAATCCTCTTTTTATTCAAGGAACGGTGCCACCCCTGATGGGCAGGGACATCTCCCACCATCCCAGGCTGCTCCAATCCCATCCAGCCTGGCCTGGGACATTCCAGGGATCCAGGGGCAGCCACAGCTGCTCGGGGAATTCCAGCCCAGCCAGGAATTCCCAATTCCCAACATCCCATCTAACCCTGATCCTCCAAACCTGAGGACATCCAACGTGATTTCAAATCCCATTTCCCCTCCAAAGAAGCAGCACTTTGGTTTTAATAACAAAGAAATAAAATATTTCCTGCGAGGCTCATTCCCAATCCCAGAAAATCCAGTGGGATGTGCAGCCAGCAGCAGCAGCCAGAGCCCCTCAGCTCCTATCCAGTGGTTTTCCCAAAGTGTGAGGATCCAGCAGAGAGGATTCAGCCCCCACATCATTCCATGCTCCTAAAGAAACCACTCCCTGCCTTAAAACTGAAGGAAATAATGCATTAATTTTTCTATACTTTTTAAACTTAATTTTGAGGAGATTTCCTTAAAATACAAAGAAATCCAGGATGGGGCTAAAAAGTCTGTGTGCATTAATTTAACCACTAAAGTGGTTTCTAATTAGCTCACAGTGATGAAGGGAAAGCCTTAAAGAAAAGCGAATTTTAAACGAATTAAATCTCTAGGAATGCTCAGCGTTTCCTTGTCCTGCAGATTCATTTGCTGACTACTTTATTTTCCTTTTCCTTGAGGGCCGTTTAATTATGCAGAGGAATCTCATCAAGCCCAGCTGAAGAAAGGCAGGACAACCAGGAGCAAACAAACACTTCAGCTGAACAGCCCCACCTGGATTATTTTTGCAACAATCACTCAGCGAGCTCCGGGAACCTTTGCTGCATTTCCGGCCGAATCCTGATCAGATTTTCCCAATAATCCCAAGAATTCAGCAAATCCCCAGGCTGGGCTCCCTGGGGAAAGCCACAGGCTTTGAATTCGTTGTTGCTGGGGTGCAAAATTCATTCACGCTGCAAAAACTACAAGAAAGAAGTTGTGGCTTGGAACAAACCACGCTTGGAAAGGAATTAAATAAGGATAAAGGAGATTTGTAGTAAATTATCAATTCTGTTTGCTGTCGCTGCCGCTCTCCAAACTTTGTGATTTGCTGCCACCACCCACTTTTGGGACCTCAAGTCCCACAGAATTCTACTTTTCGTGGTGTTATCACCATGGCAAAGCCCTGGTCCCAGAACTCCAGCAGGATTTGGGTCGCAAGGGATTTTTAGGATCACCCAGTTCCAGCAGGGACACCTCCCAACATCCCAGGCTGCTCCAAACCTGACCTTGGACATTCCAGGGATCCAGGGGTTGCTCTGGGAATTCCAGCTCAGCTCCTCCCCACCCTCCCAGCCAGGAATTCCTTCCCAATTCCCAGTCTAACCCTACTCTGTCAGTTTGAAGCCACTCCCTGGGTGCTGTCCTCCCATCCCTTGGGAATTTCTCTCTCCATCTTTCCTGTGAATCCAGGCCACTCTGAGGTCACCCCAAACTGGGGTTGGACACCCTGGCACAGTGGGAGGGGTCCCTGCCCATCCAGGGCGGGGGCACTGGGTGGGATTTGAGGTCCTTCCCACCCAACCCATTCCAGGATTCCAGGATTATCCCTGCTCAGGCACCTCCTGCCTTTGCCATGCTCCACTCTGAGCTTCTCCCAAACCCTTCCCTTCTTCCTGTTCTCTTTCCAACCACAGACTGGGACCTAAGATGGGTTTTTTATGGGAAATCCGTGGCTCAGACAACATTTGACCCTTCCTGCTCCCTGGGTGACACCACAGCCAAGGTTTATTTCCACCAGCCCAGTTTTTGAGGCATTCTCCCTCCACACCCGGAATAATTGAGATATTTTCATTCTTAAGCAGCTCAGCAAAGCACTGACAGGAGACTTTATCCAAAGGATACCTTGCTACCCAATTTGACTGTTCTTCCGATAGATTTATCAGAGCCAACCCAAGGAATCTGAATTATTTTGGAGGGAAGTGACAGAAACGTCTCGGGGAACATCTGCCTTGAAAACCAATTAAATGGGCTCAGACAGGAGCACTTTCACGTGGGCTGGAAATTAATTGCAAGGCAGAATGCAAAAGGTAATGATGAATATTAATGAGCTGAGTTGGTGGCAATATCTGAGGGGGATTTTCATCTGCTGTGGGCAGGGGAATGTGACACAGAGACATTAAACCCCAGCTGGCTGCAATTTTAAAACCCAGGTTTGTACACACGGAGAGGCTTGGTAGGAAACGTGTTCAGCAAGGTGTGAACTCCTGGAGTGAGTGGGAGTTCATTGCTTCACCTTCCCTTTCAATGGAGGTGTCTGATTTTCCATCCCATAAATTATTAGCAGACACAAAAATACCTGTTCACAACAGAAGCTGCTGTCAGTTATCTTCCTTTTTATTTCAGGAGATCTTACAGGAAAACCCAAGACCGAAACTGTTTCTGTTTTATCCAGGTGGGATTTTTTCCCACTCCTCATTACCTCGTTCAGTTTTTGTTCAACAAGTCCCAGGACACTTAAAAATGAAGCTGGTAGAAGGAGATGTTGTATTTTATTGTTTTGATAAAAATCTTGTTGGTTATTGGGGAAAGCACCATCCCTCCAAGATAACAATTGCAAGGAACTGGGAATTTTCTCCTGGAGATCAGGGAGGGGCAGGGATTGAGACAGGTAATTCCTTTCAATGGAGGTGTCTGATTTTCCATCCCATAAATTATTAGCAGACACATAAATACCTGTTCACAACAGAAGCTGCTGTCAGTTATCTTCCTTTTTATTTCAGGAGATCTTACAGGAAAACCCAAGACCGAAACTGTTTTATCCAGGTGGGATCTTTTCCCACTCCTCATCACCTCGTTCAGTTTTTGTTCAACAAGTTCCAGGACACTTAAAAATGAAGCTGGTAGAAGGAGATGTTGTATTTTATTGTTTTGATAAAAATCTTGTTGGTTATTGGGGAAAGCACCATCCCTCCAAGATAACAATTGCAAGGAACTGGGAATTTTCTCCTGGAGATCAGGGAGGGGCAGGATTGAGACAGGTAATTCCTTTCAATGGAGGTGTCTGATTTTCCATCCCATAAATTATTAGCAGACACATAAATACCTGTTCACAACAGAAGCTGCTGTCTGTTATCTTCCTTTTTATTTCAGAAGGTCTTGAAGGAAAACCCAAGACTGAAACTGTTTGTTTTATCCAGGTGGGATCTTTTCCCACTCCTCATCACCACATTCAGATTTTGTTCAACAGGTTTCAGGACACTTAAAAATTATGGTGGAAACAGGAGATGTTGTATTTTATTGTTTTGATAAAAATCTTGTTGGTTATTGGGGAAAGCACCATCCCTCCAAGATAACAATTGCAAGGAACTGGGAATTTTCTCCCGGGAGTTCAGGGAGGGGCAGGGGTTGAGACAGGTAATGACAGCCTGAGGTGAGAATTTATTTTTCTATAAAGCCATGGAAATAAACTCAATAAACTCCCAGATCTGCCCCTGTTTAGGCTCAGGTTAGGAGGGGGATCAGCACAGGAATCTCAGGGTTGGGCTCAGCTGCTCATTCCCTGTTTTTTTCCATGGGCTCTGTCAGTGTCCTTGGAAGTGCCTGACCCCACTCCCAGCTTTGCTGAGAGGCAAAAATCTTCCCAGAGCCCTCCTGGGTATTCCTGAGGGTTTGCAGCTCCATCCACTCTGAACTGATCCTAAAGAAATGAGCAGACAGGGATCTCCACTCACCTCAGATCGGGAGCTCAGGGAAATGAAGATGGAAAACCAAATCTGACATCCCTGCTGCAGGAAGGGCTGAACATGAGTGCGGATGATCCATTATAGAATTGGCTGATGGATGTCCCATCCCAGGGCCTGAACACCCTTTCCAGGAAGGAATTGCTCCTGATGGCCAACCTGAGCCTGCCCTGGCACAGCCTGAGGGATGAGACAACAGCCTGACCTTGGAGCAGGAAATGAAAGGGGAAAATTTGGAAGTTCTCCATTTCCTATTCCTACAACACATCCATGTTACGCCTGCAGCCAGTCAGCAGATCCTGCTGGAATCAGATGCATTTAGAGTGGAAATACTCCTCAAACTGGAAATTCCCATCTCTTATCTCTGGATGGGCTCTCTCCATGCCCTTGGCAAGCGCCCAACCCCAATCCCAGCTTTGCTGAGAGGGAAAAGTTTCCCAGAGAAATCGGGATGTTCCTGAGGGTTTGCAGCTCCATCCACTCTGAACTAGTCCTATAAAAATGGGCAAACAGGGATCTCCACTCACCTCAGATGGGGAGCTCAGGCAAATGAAGATGGAAAACAAGTCAAGGAAAGCAAAATTAACATCCCTGCTGTAAGAAGGGCCAGGCATGAATATGGATGATCCATTATGGAATTGACTGATGGATGACCCGTAACTCATCCCAAGTAATGGCTCACCCTGAGTAATGGAGTTTCTCTTTCCAGATGAAACATTTGTCACTTAAATGCCTTCCACGTCACCCTGCACGAAAACCTCTGGGCAATTTAACTTAAGCACTGTTTGCTTTAGGATTTTCCAAAAAAAATTTCCTCTTCCTGGTTTAAACGTGGTGCCCATGAATCAAAATCATCAACCCTGCACCCTCAATTTCCTTGGGCCACCTTTGGCTTTGTTCTGCCAATGCTCAGCAGGAATTCTCCCAGAGTGGGAAAAGGAATCCCAAACCCTTAACCAGGAGAAAGGCTGGGAGTCAAGCAGGATCCCCTCATGGGGGTGGAGATGGAGGATGGAGCTGGGATGTTGGAAGGCTCATTTACATTGCCCTGGAGAGCCGGGTGCTCTGGAATGTTGTGGGTTCAGAAAGGAGGAAGGAAAATCGGGATTGAGCCTCCTGCTCTGGGATCCTGAGTTAGAAGGATGTGGAGCTGATGGAGCAAGTCCAGAGGAGAACAGGAGGATTCACTCTAGAGCTGCTCTGGAGGCAAGCTGGGAGAGCTGGGAATGTTCCCTGGAGAGAGGAGAATCCAGGGAGAGCTCAGAGCCTGGAGGGGCTGCAGGAGAGCTGGGGAGGGACTGGGGACAAGGGATGGGGGGACAGCACCCAGGGAATGGATGGGAACTGGGAAAGGGGAGATTGGGGTGGGAGATTGGGAATTGGGAATTCCTGGCTGGGCTGGAATTGCCAGAGCAGCTGTGGCTGCCCCTGGATCCCTGGAATGTCCCAGGCCAGGTTGGACACTGGGGTTGGACGCAGGGACAGTAGGAAGGGTCCCTGCCCTCCCAGGAGGGGCTCTGGGTGGGATTTGAGGTCCTTTCCCTCCCATTCCATTCCAGAATTCCATGATTATCCCTCATGAGACATCTCCTGCCTTTTCCATGCTCCACTTTGAGCTTCTCCCAAATCCTCCCCCTCTAAACTTTTGTAATGACCTTATATTTACATCTTCTTATAATGGAAGACATAAAAATACTGTTGCTCCCCTCCCTTAAGGAAAACAAACTTGGAGAAGGAATTTTTCCCTCGGAATTCACGGAAAACTTCAGGAAAAGTCCCCTGAGGTCAGTTTTCCTGCTCAGGACTCCAAAGAAAAGCAAGCACAGAAGGCTTTGGGCTACATTGGATTGCATTTGCTGTTTGATGGTCTGGTAACACTTTAATAGTCTTCAATGAGCATTTAATTTAGATTTAATAGGGCAGCTTCTCTGTTGTAATTAAATATCAATTGATTGTTCCAAGAGCACTTGCTTGATTTAATATCGAAGAGATAAACCTGCTTTGCTGTATAATTAACTCCAAACACAACAATAAAAGTGCAATTAAATTTCTGGAACACAGAACTTGTAAAAAAAAAAAAAAAAAAAAAAAAAAAAAGTTGCTCGAGCTGCTGGACACGAGGGGAATGAAAGAAAAATGATGTTAAAATTGTGCTCTAGCAGTGATCCTAAGAGCTAATTAATTACTTTGCTTAACTAGTGATGATTTTGACCTTTGATGCAGAGATTCCTTTGAGGTGGAAATCAAACAACAGAAGTGCTGTTCCCACTGGGAACGGCATCAGGAGAGAGTTTTCTTCAAACAGGTATAGGAAAAACGTCAGGAAAAATGTCATTTTAATGGGATTTCTTTCCCTCCCCCCCCTGCATTAATAGTTGGTGTTTACTGTATCTGCAGTTTAATGTTCAGCCTTTGAAATAGTTCAACTTATTTTTCAAACAGGTCATTAATTCCCATCGTGGGTTTTCCCTGTTTGCTTTTTCCTCCTCGCTCCTGTGGATTTTTTTAATGGAGTTGACGACATAAAAATGGGGAAAGCAAAGAAAAAAAACCAGGCATGGGAATGGATTTGGTGCTGACCAGGAGAAGGGCATAAATCCATGAGCAGGGCATAAATCCCACATTTTCACAAGGGCAGCACAAGAGGGAATTCCTGAGGCTGGAGGAGGGCAGGGATGGGTGGGATGTTGGGAACTGGGAATTCCTGGCTGGGCTGGACTTCCCAGAGCAGCTGTGGCTGCCCCTGGATCCCTGGAATGTCCCAGGCCAGGTTGGACACTGGGGTTGGAGCAGCCTGGGATGGTGGGAGGGGTCCCAGGACAGGGGATAGCACTGGGTGAGATTTGAGGTCCCTTTAACCCAAACCATTCCAGGATTTTGTGATTCCATGGCTACAGCTTTCCCTGCTTTTCTTTTTCTCCTTTCCTTACTGAAACAAGAAACCAGAGAGATCCAGGACCCAGGGAATGGCTCCCACTGCCAGAGGGCAGGGATGGGTGGGATATTGGGAATTGCTGCCTGGGCTGGAATTCCCAGAGCAGCTGTGGCTGCCCCTGGATCCCTGGGATGTCCCAGGCCAGGCTGGACACTGGGGTTGGAGCAGCCTGGGATGGCAGCGGGGCACTGGATGGGATTTAAGGTCCCTTCCAACCCAAACCACTCTGGGATTCTGGGATTCTATAAAATCCTCAGCAGCAAAGAGTTTTTGGAGCTCCTGGTGCAAAGCTGGCAAAAGCCCCCCTGGGTCTTTATTCCCTGTGGAATTTGTGCTCCTCCAACCCATCCCGAAAAGCCTGGTCCTTCCTCACATCCTCAGGGCAGGGAGTGAATCCCAAGAGCTTCACGCATTTCCCACCACCCTGACTCCCTAAATTGGATAAAACTCCCTAAACTCCACCCTAACACAATCGTGGAAGAAATAAAATATCTGCATTAGAGGTGAAAAATCCCAGAATCCCAGGATCCCTGAGGTTGGAAATTCCCTCCCAGCCCAGGCAGTCCCAGCTGTGCCCAGCCCAGAGCTCCGAGTGCCACCTCCAGGAATTCCCTGGACACCTCCAGGGATGGGCACTCCAACCCTCCCCAGGCAGCCACTTCCATTTTTTTTTTTTTTCCATGAAAAAAATTCTTCCTGATAATATCCCCTGAATACAAAGGCAGAGCTCAGATCTATCCCTCTCTTCTGGATGGAAAAAATCCAACATTTCATTCCCAAAATTTGGGAATGGCAGCCACTAAATAACAAAGGACAGCTGCTGGGGAGACAAGTCCTGCTTCCAGAGAGGAGCTTTTTGTTTTAAATCACATCCCAGGATCAGTAATTCAGTGGAAAAACTGGACTGAAACCCAACCTGGCAGTGCTTAAATATGCTTGGATTTGATTGGATATTTCATCAAAATCAGCCCAAAACTCTTACCAGAATCTTCTCAAAATCTTACCAAAATCTTACCAAAAATCTTACCAAAAATCTATCAAAATCTTACCAAAATATTATCAAAATTTTACCAAAATCTTATCAAAATATTCTGAAAATATTATCAAAATATTTCCAAAATCTTACCAGAATCTTACCAAAATCTTATCAAAATCTTACCAAAATATTTCTGAAATCTTACCAAAATCTTACCAAAATCTTACCAAAAATCATATCAAAATCTTACAAAAATCTTAACAAAATCTTATCAACATCTTAACAAAATCTTATCAAAATCTTACCAGAATCTTCTCAAAATGAGCCCCAAGCTGTAACTGCCAGGTACAATTTTCCAATATTTAAATCTTATTTTGGCACATCTCAAAAATAACAGAGCTCAAGGGCTTTGCAGCTGAGTCCCAAACACTGATCCAGCTCTGGAGAGTTCTGGGAAATCTCTCCTTGATTTTTCCAGGCCTTGGAGCAGCCCCTGGGCTGGATTTTTAAGTTGCAAAGGGAAAATAATTGAGATTTCCACCAGATTGGTGATTTTAACACTCCCAGGGTTTCAGCTTGGAAGAGCTCGGGGTGTTTTTATCCCAATCCTTTAAACAGTTCCCATCAAATTTCTTTGTTAAGAAGTTCCTTGGAGAAGTTCCCATCCTGGAGGAATCTGCTCAGGACATCTCAGGAGTGATTTTAATTGATAATAAATATTTATTATTTAATAATAATAAATTGATTGTAATAATTAATAATACAATTAATTATAATAATAAACAACCTCCACCTCTTTTCCAAGGGTTCCTATCAGCATTTCCAAAGCAGGCAGGAATTTTATTCCTCCTTCCCTTCCTCCCACTTTTCCCAAGCTGCTTTTCCTCCTCCTCTCCCTTTTATTACAGCAAGGAAGGAATGAAATCCCAAACGTTCCCAGCATTGCACCAGGAAGGACACAGAGGGAGATTTCAGCACCCAGAGTTGGAAAATTCAGGATTTTCATGGTGTTTACTCAGTGCTCCATTTCCTTGGAAACCTCATCCCTCTCCTTGTGTGAGTCCAGCTCAGGTGTGGGGGATTTTCCAGGTTTTTAGGTTGGATTTCAGGGAAGAGTTCTTCCCCCAAAGGGTGGAGGGCACTGAGCAGGCTCCCCAGGGAATTCCCAATTTCCACATCTCCAGGAGCGTTTGGGCAGGGTGGGATTGGTGTCCCCCAAGCCAAACCAGCCTGGAATTCTCTGATTTATTTAAGAAGGAAACACCAGGAGACCTCTGGATGAGCAAATTCCTGGAGAATCCTCTCTCCCCAACCATTCCAGAGTTCATGAGGAGCTGGAGATTTCTCTTAGATTTTTTTTTTTTTTTTTTTTTTTTTAAGAAAACCAACATCCAATAAAAAAATCCAACTGGATTTTCTACTCCAATAAAGATTTTGGAGCTCCCATCAGGAACATCTTCCTGAATTTCCAGGAGTTTTTGTGCCTAAACACCCAACCACTCTTTTTTTTTTTTTTTTTTTTTTAACTCTTCCCTTTTGCAGGGAAAAGTGGGAATTCCTGATGTCCAAACTAACTTGTTAATTATGAAACAACCACCCTCAACATCTTTTCCAATCCTGGGAGACCAAACAGGGTTATCCAGCTAGTCCCATCTCCAGGTCAGCTGCTGGAAAATCCTGGAAAATGTTCTATTAAGGGGATTAAATTATGAGAAGCTGATGAAAACCCATAGGAAATATTAACCTAATATTAATATTTTAATATTAAAATTTCTATTAAAACATAAAAATGACAATACAGGGTCAGACCAAAGCTTCATCCCGGATAAATCCCTGTTCCTGAGCATTCCCAGGCTTCCAACTTGGAGATGGGAGCAGGCAGTGAGACAAAATCTGCTGGATACCCCACAAATCCTGTGTAAAGGCCAGGAGCTTCCCTTTGGAGATGAGAGTCATAATTTCCCACAAAAGGATCTTCAAACCTTTCAAGGGGGGGCCAATAAACACAAAATTCCCACTGGGAAGCTGCAGTTGGATTTTGCTTCCAGGAGATTCTGTTCATTAAGCTGCCTGCTAATTAAAGGTTTTATTTTTTTTTTTTTTTCCTCCTGCTGGATTTACAAACATCTCCTCCTCCTGCTGCTCCCAGACGGGTTTCCCAGAGTCTGTAGCGATTCCCTACACCTCTGGGATTCCAGGGAAATGAAGCTGAGGTTGTAGGGCTGGGAATCCTGGAGTGGGGCTGCCCCTGCCCGGGAGCTGAGCGTGGATCTGCTGCTCTCCCCCGTCAGAGCCCTGCAACTGCACTCGCCCCTGGGATCCCGGGAATTTCCCTTCCATCTCCTCCGAGAATGGGCTGGGAGATGGCATCAAGTGGATTTTTCGGGAGGGGACGGCTTGGGGAGACCGGCTGGCATTAACCCTTTAAGCGCTGCCGCTGCCGGGGTTTTGGAGGAAGGGAATCTGCTTTTCCTGCCCCGGGTTTTGTTCCATGGACACTCTGCAGGAGCTGTCACAGCTCTGGGAAGTGAGAGGGAAACGGAATGTGCAATTTCCACCTTTTTGGGGTGACACAACTGCTCTTGCTCCCAACAGAATCCCAGAGTGGTTTGGGTTGGAAGGGACCTGAAATCCCATCCACCCATTCCATGGCAGGGACCCCTCCCACTGTCCCAGGGTGTCCAACCTGGCCTTGGGCACTGCCAGGGGTCCAGGGGCAGCCACAGCTGCTCTGGGAATTCCAGACCAGACAGGAATTCCCGATTCCCAATCTCCCACCCCAATCTCCCCTTTCCCAGTTCCCATCCATTCCCTGGGTGCTGTCCCCCCATCCCTTGTCCCCAGTCCCTCCCCAGCTCTCCTGCAGCCCCTCCAGGCTCTGAGCTCTCCCTGGAGCCTCCTCCTCTCCAGGGAACATTCCCAGCTCTCCCAGCCTGCCTCCAGCCCTGCAATAATCCCTGAGCCCAGTTCCCTAAAAGCTTTCCCTTTCAGGATTGATTTCATTGTTTCATGGACACTCCTTGCTCCAACCCCGGATTTCCCACACCAACATTTCCTGGATCTGCTTATCTTCATTCCCAGATTTTCCCCATTTTGGTGTTTTTTTGGGATGCTCTCCTGGCTTTGTCCCTGCCCTTGTCCAGCCAGGAATTCCCAATCTCCCCTCTGGCAGTTCCCATCCATTCCCCGTGTGCTGTCCCCTTCACAAGAAGGCCAAACCATTTTCTCTATAAACCACCGATATTTTAAACCTATGGATAAACCCCTCTGGATGGGGGAGGGAGAGAGAAGGCGAAGGAAGATGCGGAACCAAAACCCCGGATCGGGATCCATCCCAACAACCACATCAAACAAATCCCTGTCCTCCCAACCCCTGTGCCATCCTGGCACTAACTCAGGAAAAACCTGTCTCTTGGCATCCATGCCCGAGTGCCTCCATGACCTTAAAACCCCGGGAATTTCTTGCAGCATCTAAGGGAGCTTTCAATTCTCTCCGATTTATTTTATTTTTTATTTTTTTTTCCCCTTGCCGCGGCCGCTGTCAGCAGCGTGATGTAATTATCATCCAGCCTCAGTAAAGGATTTTAAATTAAAGCCAACTCGCTCTGTAAATACTTTGTGTCTCCATTATTGTTCCCTGCTCCTAATGGCTTTTGGCACGGGCCTTGTCAGGGGTTTATTGTACAACCCCCCCGGCTGTGCCAGAGCCCGCTATGAATAAATCACACCCTCCACTGAGCACCAGACGATGGCAAAATGCAACAGCAGATGAAAAAAAACAAAAAAAAGGCAATAAAGAACCACAACAGCTGCCTGTTCTCCTCGGCAGGTTTACATCACCCCCTGATTTAATTTCCTCTTTGCCTCGGCAGCGGGAAATAAACCCGGGAATGTTCACACCGGGAGGTTTTTTCCTGCAGGAAAAGGAGGCACCGGGGGGTTTTTTCCTCGCTGGAGTGCTCGGTGCCTTCCTGGGGCAGCGGGAGGAGCGGGAAATCAGCGGGTGTTGCTGGGCAGGGCGGGATGCTGGACCCGAGGGTGATGCTGGGGTCATATAAAGCCAAGGGAATGGGGATGGAAGGGAATAAATATCAGGGAAAGGCTCTTCCCTCCCCATCCTTCCCGCAGCTTTTTTCCTGGATTTTTCCCGTGCTTTTTTTAAGGAGTTGCCGACTTCCCTGAGCTCCCTTTTTCATTTGGGCTCGTTTCCCAGAGGATCTTCCCTCCTGGTTCTGCCTTTATTGGATTTGGCCTTGTTGAATGTCAGGGCTGTGTTATTCCCTTGGTTTTTAAGGATTGTTCTTGGGTTTTTTCCCGTTTTCTGCACTTTTTATTCCTCCATAACCTTCCTCCAGCTTGTGACCTCTGTATTCCACGGTTAGGCTTGGATTTTATCTCCTGCCTTTCTCCTCCCATCCACTTTGTCCTGGGGCTCAGGATCCAAGCTGGGAACCTCCTCTTCCTTCCCCAAAACCCAATATTTGGATATTACCTCTGACACCTCCTCCTGGATGGCTCCAGAGCCTTTCCACTACATTCCCTGGGCTGGAAATTTCTGTAGGATTTCCAGTTTCACGCAAACCACCGGATGGGATCTGGGATTTATGGAGCAGCTCTGAGTTTCCAGCAAAAAAACAAAATGCCAAGGGATTGACTGGGCTGGAATTCCCAGAGCAGCTGGGGCTGCCCCTGGATCCTTGGAATGTCCAAGGGCAGGTTGGGCATTGGGGCTTGGAGCAGCCAGGGATGGGAATATGGGATGGGAATGGGATGATGGAATGGGAATATGGGATGGGATGGGAATACGGAAATATGGGGTGGAAAAGGGAATAAGGGAATATGGGAATATGGGAATATGGGAATATGGGAATATGGGAATATGGGAATGGGAATATGGGCTGGGAAATGGAATGGGAATATGAGAATATGGGATGGGATGGGATGGAAATATGGAATGGGATGGGATGAGATGAGATGGGATGGGATGGAAATATGGAATGGGAATGGGAATATGGGATGGGATGGGAATGGGAATATGGGATGGGAATATGGGATGGGAATATGGGAGTATGGGGTGGGATGGGAATATGAAATGGGATGGGATGGGATGGGATGGGATGGGATGGGATCCATGGGATTTAAGGTCCCTCCCAACCCATTCCACAATCCTATGAACTGAAGCTCGGGAAGCACTGGGGACACTTTCTTTAGGGATTGTGCCCCATTAATGCCACCAAGGGGCTCCAAGAGTCATGGAATTCCTGGAGACACCAGGATTTTCTATCAAATCTCAGGAAAAATTCCCCCAGGAGCAATATTTCCAAAGGGAAGGGACCAGACAATGTCTGGAGGGAGAGGAAAGGGAGATCCTGCTGAGGCCACCGTTTAGAAACTGAGCAATACTTTCATTTATAGTTTAAAATTTTAAAAATAGGGGGGTTTTTTATAGTTTAAAAATTGTGTTCTTCAAACCCTGCAGCTGCAAACTGGGTAACTGTACATTTCTTGGAGACAAATTTAAAATTCCGGATTTCTGACCCGATTCTGCAGCCCCAGCTGGTTTTAAAACCACACCAAAGAAAATCCTGGAAACTTTTCCCAGCCCTTGGTGCATTTTCTACTCCAGTGGCAGAACAGGGAGGCAAATCAAGGAATTCCTGCTCCTGAAAGGTTTCTGCGTCTCCTGTAACGTGAATTTATAAATTATTTAGAGCAGCAACCAAACCCCAAACGCACAAAGGGAATTTTGAGACCAGGGTTTGAAGGAGGAAAAAAGAAAATTCCCCTGTTCCAGTGGCTGCTGTGGCTCCCAAAGCTGGGAGTGCTGCAGGAGGTCAGGAATACTGGAGACACATCTGGGCTCCTTCTAAATCTCAATTATAATGTTAAATATCCCGTAAGATACTGGGATCTGGATGGAATAATCATTTGTAGGATGAGATGTTGTGGATAAAGTGGAATGAAGCAGAAATCTCCCTTTGATTGAAAGACTTTGCACATGATTTGAGTCCTGTAATTAGTGGGGGGAAGAATCCTGTTGGACAATTCTTGGAGTCACTTTACACAGGAGAATGGAGGAATATTCCATATAATGGGATAGGGGTATTTCCATTAATGGGAATCCACTTATGGCTGGAGCAGCTCTGGAGGCAGGCTGGGAGAGCTGGGAATGTTCCCTGGAGAGGAGGATCCAGGGAGAGCTCAGAGCCTGGAGGGGCTGCAGGAGAGCTGGGGAGGGACTGGGGACAAGGGATGGGGGGACAGCACCCAGGGAATGGATGGGAACTGGGAAAGGGGAGATTGGCAGCTGGGAATTCCTGTTTGGTCTGGAATTCCCCGAGCAGCTGTGGCTGCCCTGGATCCCTGGAATGTCCAGTCTGGACATTGGGGTTGGACACCCTGGGACAGTGGGAGGGATTTCCTGCCATGGAATGGGATGGAATGAGGTGGGATTTAAGGTCCTTTCCCAGCCAAACTAGTCTGGAATTCCTGCTGTGAAAATCAGGCTCTGAGGTTTTCCACCAGTCCAGGAGATTCCAGGACTCCTTCTCCAGAGCTCCTGTGGATGCTCTCGTGCTCAGGGAATGGAGGTGCTTTCCAGGGCATGGATATGTGGGATCACAGAACAGCTGGGGAAGCCTAAATCAAAATGGAAACTGCAAATTATTCCCGGTGTCAGGCCTGTGGAATTGGCTGGGTTAGGTCCTGGGTTTGCATTTATGGAATGGTTGGGGTTGGAAGGGCCCTTAAAGTTCTAATTCCAACCTCCCCTTCCAAGAAGCTGAGTTTAAGGGAATCTCCTTCTCCTGGGATGTTGTTCAGCTTTTCCTCCTTTGACTGAAGATCCCAAAACCAGGAAGGAAATGAAGGGATGGGCAAATCCTGGTGGATTTACAGGAATTCCAGAAACCAAGGGCACGTGGGAGCCTGGGGATGCTGAAGTGCTGCCGAAGTTCCTTTTGTTCTGTAATGACAGAGGACTCTGCCAGGCTGGGCTCGGTTGCGAGCCTCACTCAGTAATTAAAAATCAATTAGGATGTTTAGCAATTACCTAATTAACTTCCTAAAGCTATCATGTCAGATTCATATCCAAACATGCCTCCAAATCGCCCGTGTTCCCAATAATGCAAATTACGGGACGCCTTTATGGAAGTTGGAATTAAGGGAAGCTCGTGATTTTTTTGTTAATTTGGACTGTCCCTAATTAACTGGGCTTGGGATCTTCCAGTCACCAAGTGGGAGCATCCAAACTGCCCTGGGAGCACCCTGGGGGAAGCTCTCCACAGGTCAGGCTTGCTCCCTGCAGCTCAGAAATGAGGGAAAGAGGGAGAGGATCCCAAAATGGGCTTCTGGGAGAGCTCCACACTCTGGGAGGTTTTGGGGTGATTTGGGGTGAGTTCCCCTCCAGATCTCCTGGAGCCCCTTTGGCACTGTGGGATAACACACCACACAGATTCCTTTTTGGGACTTTTTTTTTTCCTCAAAGGCTGCATGAAGACTGATTTTATTAAAAATATCCCCCCCCTTATAAACCACTTTCCATGTGATTGGTGAGAGACAAACCTCTTCACCCTCACTGCTCAAACCAGAGGGACAGCAAGAGAATCCCTCCTCCCAGAAGGAATTCACAGCATGGATACCATTGAAAACAATTCTGGTGTTTATGCTCTTTCCTTGAGAAAAGAATTGCAGCAAACCAGAACATCAGAAAACCAGAACTTTGGAAAAATCATGAACTTCAGACCTGAAACTTCAGACTGCACCCCTGCAGGCTCCATCTCCATCCCTTCCTCAGGGATCTTCCCCACATCTCCCCAGCCTCTCCCAGCTCCACACTCAGCCCTGTTGTCCCTGAAAATCAGCCTGCTGATTTGTTTGGGTACAATGGAGTCAGTTCTCATGAATTGTGAGATAAACAAGGATCCTGTTTGCATTCCTTTGTAAAAGATCTCACCTGATGGACTGCTCAAGTGAGCAGTGGGGATGGAGAGGTGGGAACTGCTCTGTCCAATCTCTGGGCACTGTCCAGAAACTGAGAGATACGAAATCAACAATAAACTGGAGAGTTCTTCTCTTCTCCTCTGCCTGAACACTGCTCTGTGTGCTGCTGTGTGTTCCTCCCTGTGTCACAGTGACACAGCCCAGCCCAGAGCTGTGCTTCCATGACGAACATCCCGGGATGTGGGAGAGGAGAGGAGAGGAACCCCCAGGGGAACAGGGAAAAGCCTAAGTGTGGCCTCTGCCCCCAGCCCACAGCAAACCCCCTCCTGCCCTTGGCAACTCCCTTTTTATCCTTTGAACGCCAGCTGAAGTGACAGCCAAATGGATGCCTGGGGACTGGAAAATCCTTGGAAAAGCCATGGGGACGTTCGGCATCCCTGGATGTACAGGGGGGAGCTTTTCCTGCAGCCCCTCTATCCTGCTCAGCTCCAGCTCTGCAGGGGGAGGAGGAAGGCTGGGGACGAGGGGACAGAGCTGACAGGGCACTGGATTCCGAGTCAGGGCTTTGGGAAAACAGGAGCTGTTTCAGGAGGCTCCAACACTGACATCAGCGCTGCCTCCAGGGCAATCCTGTTATTTCCCTTTCTGGAACACGGTTACCCAACACCTGCTTTTAAAATTAGAAACGGGGTCTTTGCAGGGATTTTTGTGTTCTGGTTTCGTTTGCTTTTTTTTCCCCAGCTTTTTGTTTGTTTTTTTTCCCAGGTTTTTGTTTGCTTTTTTCCAGGTTTTTGTTCTTCCTTTTCCTTCAGGACAGCGTTGGGGAGCTTTGGGAGTGCCGGGAGTGTGCGGGGCGAGCCCCATCACACACGGCAGGAGCAGCGCCTCAGGAAAACCTGAGCACAGGGAAAACAACCCCTTTTCCTATTTTTCCTTTGAAATTCCGTCCCGTGGTTGTCCATGGGAGCTTTGAGCATTGGTTCCAATGAGAATGGGATTTTACCTGCAGGGTTTAAAAGGCAGAATTTGGAATATTCGCCCTGCTGCTCCACACACAAGGATTTTTACACGTTTCAAGCTGCTTTTCCTGCTTTTCCTGCTTTTCCTGGTGAATGAACTGCACCAGGATTTATGGAGATGAGGTGTGGAACCCTGGCAGCATCCCTGTCCTGGGATCCTGAATCCTGGAGAGGAGAATCTGCAGCTGCTGGAGGCTGAGCTCAGTTATTCCAGGGTGGAATTGCTTTTGGATCTTCCAGCCCGTGTTCCTGGTGAATTCAGGAATCTAACCTCTCAGTGAGGGAGGAAAAGCACTGGGAATTAATGGAACAGCTCCAGGGATGAGCTGAGAAACCAACAGGGGACAGAACATTGGGAGGCTCAGGTTGGATACTGGGAAAATGTAATGGGAAGGGTGGAGTCGCCATCCCTGAGGGATTTACAGCCCTGTGGAGGTGGCACTTGGGGACATGGAGCAGTGCTGGACAATGGTTGGACTCGATCTCAGAGGGCTTTTCCAACCTCAAGGATTCCATAATTCCACCTTTATTCCAGAGGACACCAGCACTGAGCAGAAAACACCTTCACACATCCCAGCCTGCCCCACAGACCTCACAATTCCATCTGGGATCGTGGTCAGCCAAACACAGCCAGGCCAAGGCTCCTCCAACTCACCCTAAATTGGGTGGAAAAACTTAAAATTCCTGGTGGGACCCAGCTATTCCAGCTGGAGGAGGAACATACAGCAGGAGCCACGAAAAGCATCATCCCCAGAAAAACCAAAGCTGGAGTTCTGCGGTGTCAGGCTCAGATTTTGAAGCTGATAAAGATGTGGGAAAACAGCAACTTCCTTCTCTTTATTCCACTCCAAGTTTGGTTTCATCAGCCTTGGAAGTCTCTTCCCAGTCCCCTCCCACAACCACCCAAATGTCACACCCGGAATTAGACAAATTTTTCATCCTTCTGCTCCTGCAATGCCAAACTTTTGCAATTGTCTGGAATATCCTCCTCCTCCTCTTTCTTTCTAAAACACTCCATGGGAAATATTTCCATTTTGACAATGGAGTTTTGATGGTTGAGCCTCAGGGTTCATTTTTTAATTGGAGCAATTTTTTCCTTTTGCTAACGATGCCTGCTCACAATCCATTGTAACAGCCATTAATTTGTCAAGGGAAAAATAATGCCCTAATCCATCTCCCTCATTAATTTCCTATTATGTGAGTTGTGCTTCTCTGGAATGGACAAAACTTTAATAGAGAAGTTGCACTTCGCTTCCTGCATTTTATGCTAAAAAAAAATCAATGTGAAGGAAGTAGTTGGATTCCCATACTGGATTTCTCCATAATTCTGTGGTTTTTACAAGAAACCTTTGAAACAGAGAATCCTGCACAAAATCCTACAAGTACTTGGTTTCCCACAGTAGATTTTTCCATAATTTTGGGGTTTTGACAAGAAACCTTTGGGCAAAGCTTTGAACCACAGAATCCCACACAAAATTCTGCAGGTACTTGGATTCCTACACTGGATTTCTCCATAATTTAGTGGTTTTCACAAGAAACCTTTTTGTAAACCTTTGAGAAACAGAATCTTGCACAAAATCCTGCAGGTACTTGATTCCCACACTGGATTTCTCCATAATTTTGTGGTTTTGACAAGAAACCTTTGAAACACAGAATCCCACACAAAATCCTACAAGTACTTGGATTCCCACAGTGGATTTTTCCTTAATTTTTTTTTTATTTTGACGAGAAACCTTTGGGCAAAGCTTTGAACCACAGAATCCCACACGAAATGTGCCCATCCAAAAATCAGGTGGTTGAGCAAGAAATTCTTCAGTGACCCCCGATAAATTACTTCCACAGAGGGCAAATTTCCTTCTTATCCCAATATTTCCCTGCTGACTGTTCAGTGGGGTTAGCAAACCCCCAGGAATTAGGGTTAAATATCAACGTGGCTTTTAATCCTGCCGAATTCCCAACCTCCTGCAGCAGCTCTGCTGCTAATCCGGGCTGGTTCTCTGTGCAGCACTGAGCAAACACCTCGAATTCTGCAGTTTTTTAACCATTTCCACGCTTTTTCACACCGGGTTGGAGGTTGAGTGGTGGCACTGGATCATCAAATCGGGGAATCATGGAATGGTTTGGGTTGAGGGGGCGGTGAAACGGCCTTGGGCACTTCCAGGGATGGGAATTCCACAATTAAACCCATCAATTTCTACGTCCTGAAAATGAGAAATGAAGGATTCAGCGTGGATTTAATCCCGTCTCGTTGGAGCAGGAGAGGCAGAGGATTATGCCAAAGGTAGCTGGTAATGAAAGGTGGTTTATGCTTCTTTCAGCCACTCCTCGACAGGTTTTTTAAAATGCCTCCAGACTTTCGTGGTTGGAAGATGCAGCATTTTAATGTCATGTATTCACTGAGGAATTGCTGATGTGGAGCCACGGTTTCTCGTGAAAACACAAAATATTTCTACTCTTCCCCAAAATAAGGCAAAAACACACTTAAAAGTGGATTTTTTTAGAGAGCACAGATCATTGTCCAACAAAAAGTTGGGAAGGGGCTGTGGCTTCCCACCTCAGCTCCTGCTGGGAATTTTATGAATTAGGGATGGGAGCTCTGAGCTGCTTTAGATGGTGTGATTTTTATTTTTGATCTCCTACACAGGCAGGGAGGGTGAGTTCTGCTCGTGGTTCAGAAGGTCCCAACACCTCTGCTTACAAGACCTTTCAAGGATTTATTAACCAATAAAACACCTCCACCAAGAGTATTAATGTTTTTAACCCAACTGTTAAATATTTCTTTTTTTACATTCTGCTGCCATGTGGATTTTCTTCACCAATCAGAAAGTCACACAAAGCCTCCAAAACTTCTTATTGCCTTTATAACTACTTTGTTTTTTTCTAGATCTTAAACTCTAAACTCTGAACTTTACCTAACTTAACATGTTTTTACTTAAACTACAAATCCATATTTTTGCTTCTAGTCTGAATTTGGAAACTTTTCCAAGGTCTCAGATCAAACCCTGTATTTAATTCCAAGCTTTGGCCCTCAGGCCCAGTGTTCTGGGAGCTCCCTGCTTTTTGGGATTCCAGCATCTCCTTTGGGATTCTGGATTCCAACAGCTCCCCTGGGATTCTAAATTCCAACAGCTCCTTTGGGATTCTGGATCCCAACAGCTCCCCTGGGATTCTGGATTCAAAGAGATCCCTTGGGATTCTGGATTCTGGCAGCTCCCTGGGATTCTGGATCCCAACAACTCCCTTGGGATTCTGGATCCCAACTGCTCCCCTGGGATTCTGGATCCCAACTGCTCCTTTGGGATTCTGGATTCAAAGAGATCCCTTGGGATTCTGGATTCCAGCAGCTCCTTTGGGATTCTGGATCCAAAGAGATCCCTTGAGATTCTGGATTCCAGCAGGTCCTTTGGATTCTGGATCCCAACAGCTCCCCTGGGATTCTGGATTCAAAGAGATCCCTTGGGATTCTGGATTCCAACTGCTTCCCTGGGATTCTGGATCCCAACAACTCCCTTGGGATTCTGGATCCCAACTGCTCCCCTGGGATTCTGGATCCCAACTGCTCCTTTGGGATTCTGGATTCAAAGAGATCCCTTGGGATTCTGGATTCTGGCAGCTCCCCTGGGATTCTGGATCCCAACAACTCCCTTGGGATTCTGGATCCCAACTGCTCCCCTTGAGATTCTGGATTCCAGCAGCTCCTTTGGGATTCTGGATCCAAAGAGATCCCTTGAGATTCTGGATTCCAGCAGCTCCTTTGGGATTCTGGATCCAAAGAGATCCCTTGAGATTCTGGATTCCAGCAGCTCCTTTGGGATTCTGGATCCAAAGAGATCCCTTGGGATTCTGGATTCCAGCAGCTCCTTTGGGATTCTGGATTCCAACTGCTCCCTTGGGATTCTGGATCCCAACTGCTCCCTTGAGGTTCTGGATCCCAACAGCTCCTTTGGAATTCTGGATCCCAGCAGCTCCCCTGGAATTCTGGATCCCGTGTCCTTGACACGCTCCTGAAAATCCCTCATTCCTTGGAATCCCTCCCCTCCCTGGTGGCTGGGCAGGCAGGGAGCTCCCCTGCAGTGCCAAGGGCGTCCCCCAGTCTCTAATTAAACCCCTGTGGGGTCACACAGGACCTGCCAGGCTCTGCCAGGTGCAGGATGAACGACAGGATAACTCTTTTTCCAAGGAAAATTCCCAGCAGGGCCCTCAGGTGGTTGTGTTAACTTTGCCACAGTGAGTGGCCGAAGAATTTCAGAGCGATTTGCAGCCTGGGAAGGCTTTAGATCATTTGGGATGGGCCCAAAACATGGAATTTTACCCTCTGCTTCTGTACAGAGCCCAAGGCTGGGTCTGGCCACAGCACAGCCACGTTTCTTTGGCAGGAAATTCCCACTTTTCCCAGATTTTATCATTCTTCCAGCAGCTGATCCCACGTGACCTTTTGTTCGTTTGCACATTAAACCGTGACCAGTCTTTAAAAATTCATGTACAGCCAGAACTTATTTACTGATTCTGTTGGTTAATCACGGAATCATGGAATGGTTTGGGTGGGAAGGGATTTAAAATTCAGCTCATCTCACCCCTGCCACGACAGGGACACCTCCCACTGTTCCAGTTTGTCCTGTGTCAGTTCCCAGCTGGATTTGGGAGCTCCAGGATGGATTAATGTGGCTGTTTTCCCTTAATTTTTTTAAAAAACTTTGGAAATCTTCATTTATTTAGTTTTACTGATTTAACTATTCATTGGGTTGAAGTATAGAGAAGTTGAGGAGGGCTCTAATTTAAATTTAATTTTACATTAATGCAGTTTCTATAAAATCAGCTGAATGCCAAAGGAAAAGAATTAGAGGATTATCAGAGTCATGGAATGGTTTGGGTTGGAAGGGATTTTAGGGATCATTCAGTGCCATGGGCAGGGACACCTCCCACCATCCCAGGCTGCTCCAGCCTGGCCTTGGGCACTGCCAGCGATCCAGGGGCAGCCACAGCTGCTCTGGGAATTCTGTTTCAGTCACTCCCAGCCAGCAATTCCTAATTACCAATATCCCATCTAAATCTCTCCTCTTTTAAGTTATCCAACCTGGCCTCATCCTACATCCTCACTCGGTTTCCTGAAATCTTCCCCTGGCCTTGCTGCCTGCGCCTGGAATTGCTCTGGGCTCTCCTTGGTGCCCGGCTGGAAAAGGAATTGTTTTGTGTGCCTGCCCTGTGCAGAGAGCTCAGCAGCACGGACTGGGACACCCAGAATTACACTCTAAACCAGCACACAGCCTGGAAGATATAAAAACTAAAACTGAAAACATCCTACCAGCCCAGGGTCTGATTGTCACACCCCTCCCTCATCCACATCTGAGATTCTTCCCCACGCTGAGCATTAAACCCAGGAATGATCAGCAAACACTTCCCCTGCTGGAACATCCCAATCCTTGCTCTTGGGGTGGGGAACAAAGACATTAAAAGCCTGAGAAGGTTTCTAAAACTCCTTCCAGCCCCTTGGTGCTCCTTCCCATCTCTTTGTTCCAAGGGCCTCGGGGCCACAAGGTTTTCTCTGTAACTCAAGGAAGCAAATGTTGATTTATTTGAAATATCTCCCGTGGCTCCCTCCCTTCCAGCAAAGGCTCGGTGTTATTTATTCTGGGAAGTAAAACAAAGTTATCCAAAGGTAAAATCAGGGAATTTACACTCTTTTCTGTTCTGTTGCTCTGCTTTCCCTGGTGCTCCACAGTTCCTGAACTTTCTGCCGGTTCAGAGCACATTTACTCTCCCAGGTTCCACGCTGGGACTCTCCTCTCCCATTCCTTGTGGGAATTGTTGCTCAGCCAGAGCTTTTCCCTGCTGCAAACATTCCCTGGATAAATGACACCCAAAACTTAAAATTTTCACGGTGAATATGGAATGTATGGAATTGTTTGGTTTAAAAAGCCCTTGAGTCCAACCACCAACCCCAAGTGTCACACCTGTGTGGTTTTTGAACACTTCCAGGGATTTAACTCCACCACTTCCATGAGAAGTATGTTCCACAGCTTGAGAAACATTCCCATGGATAAATTTTCCCTAATATCCAACGCAAACTTCCTCTGGTGCAGCTGGAGGCTGTTTTCTCCAATCCACGTGCTTCTGAAGGATTGAATTCCTGAACTTTCCGAAATAATGTGCGAGATCCGAAGTATTTCGGGGAATGTGGTGGCGTGCCCATGGAAGGAGGAGTAGGGAAGGAAGAGGAGAGCAAAACCAAGCTTAATATGAAACCCAGAGCTGCACCCTGAACCAGCACAGAGCCTGAAACATGGAAAAAATCAAACTTTAGGCACCGTAGCAGCAAATTGTCACAAACCTCCCTCAACCACACCTGAACCACAACCACAGAGGGAAATTGCAGCATCCAATGGACCTGGAGGGTGGGATCATGAGGAATTTTATCTCATGGAGATGTATTCTTGATCCCTGGGCCAAACTCATCCCAATTTCACTAAAAATCTGCAAAACTTCCAAAGCAAAGCTGGAGGAACCAAGGAAAATGAAACGTTTGATCCCCATCCTTGACTCCGAGGCAGCCATCCCTTTGCTGGGCAGGGAATTCAGAAATGGATCTCTTTTCCTAATTCCTGCTCCTCCCTGGATTTTGGCTCAGAAGCTTGGAACCACAAGGATTTTTATCTATTTTTTTTCCATGATTTTCCTATTAATCTTTGTAACCCCCCTCAAATCCCATGGCATTGCAGGTGTTGCACAGCCTGACCTTTCCAGCCTCTCATTATTGACCAAAAAATAACATTCACACCCAAAACTCTGCTCTTTGAGAGGGGAACCTTCCCAGTTCCTTGTGAGGAAGTGATTCTGCTGGCAAACCTGGCTCTCCTTCCAAGGCAGGTGTTGGAAAATGTGAATTCCTTTTCCCGGAGGTTCAGGATGACAATTGATGAGGGCAGCACCTCTGAAGGAGCTACGATGATGAGGTGCTCAGGGCTGGGGGGATGAGATGCCTGAAGGAAATTTTCCAATCGGGAACAGATTCCGTGGGAAGCAGGAGGGAAACTTCTCTGGATCTGGGGTGATGGGAGATCAAATCCAAGCTCTCAGCAAATACAAGGAGGTTGGGAGGGTTGAGGATTAATAACAGCTCCAAGGTGAAATTTGCGATTTTGAGTCTCTAAAATAACATGAAAAATTAGAAATGTTTAAAAGGAACAGGTGGGATTGTCCCGGAGGGGCATCAGCAGGAATTTCCCCATGGAAAGGGTGGTCAGGAATTGGAAAGGCTCAGGGAGTGCCCATCCCTGGAGGGGTTCCAGGAATTCCTGGAGGCGAAACTCAGGGCTCTGGGCTGGGCACAGAATGGTCTGGGGGCTTTGCCAGCCTCAGGGATCCAGGAATATTTGTCATCAGCTCTACCCAGCCCTTCTGACTCCAGGTGCCCTCAGGGAAGGGATTGGTGTTTCTGGGATGATCCTGGCTGGGTGGGATCAATATCCCAGAGCTCAATTATTCCCCTGGGTTTAATGAGGTTCAGCAAATCCAGGGAGAGCCGTGAAATCTCCTCATTTGCATCTCCAGGCTGGATAATCCTGCTCATGGAGTGCCTTGAACAGCTCATCAGGAGCACTGGAGAACAGAGTCACTTTATTGTCCTAAAATTCAAGGAGAATAAACCCAGATCCCTCAAGGCTCTTCTGGTGGATAATTCATCTTCCTCGAAGACCGTGCTGATAAAAAAATAAATAAGCCCCACAGAGCTGCTCTTCAAGGTCTTTGCCAGTCATCCAGCCCCCAAATCCTGCTGCTCCCTCAAGGTGATCGCTCAGGAATATGCATAATTCACCAGCTCTGTGTTTATCTGTCTCGCTCTCACCTCCCTTTGAACAGCTCTGCCCAGCCCAGGCTCCGAGAGCAAACACCCAGGGAAAAAACAAGATGCCAACAGTGATACCTTAAGTATTCACTTTTATGTTTTTCAGATCCTGGGCTGGTTTAGAGTGTAATTCTGGGTTTCATATTCGGTGTTGGTGAGCTCTCTTCACAGGGCAGGCACACAAAACAATTCCTTTTCCAGCCGGGCACCAAGGACAAGAACAACAGTGAAAGGAAGAGAGAAAGCCAAGGAGGATGGAGCTCCATAAACCTGGGCTGGAATGGGCCAATGAACCCCAAAGTGGGAATGGAGCAGAACTGATCCAAGAGTGGAAACTCCTGCCCCAGGGTCTGTGTTGGGTGCAGCCCCAGCCGGGCTCTGGCCCTGCCCAGGCTGTGTCCAGGGAGCCCTGGGCACACAGACACAGGGCAGGGATAAATACCCATGGCAAGAGGCACACAAACCCCTGCTCCAGCCTCCTGCCCTGCCCAGGCTGTGTCCAGGGAGCCCTGGGCACACAGACACAGGGCAGGGATAAATACCCATGGCAAGAGGCACACAAACCCCTGCTCCAGCCTCCTGCCCTGCCCAGGCTGTGTCCAGGGAGCCCTGGGCACACAGACACAGGGCAGGGATAAATACCCATGGCAAGAGGACACAAACCCCTGCTCCAGCCTCCTGCCCTGCTCCAGGCTCTGCTCCCAAAGGGACTGACCTGGGAAACAGAGGATCCCAAAGGGGCTGAGCTAAGAGCCAGGAAATCCCAAACGGGCTGAACTCAGCTCAGCTGTGACCACAGCCAGAAATCTCCATACCTGCTGTGGGATTGAAGTTCCTCCATCTGACCTGAGGTTTATCATGAAACCCAGGAGAAAATCCTGCAGAATCCCATCCCAGAAATGGGATTTCGGGCTTGTTGAAAGCTTTGCAGAGAACTTCTCAGTCACAAATAAATCACATTTTTAAATCCTCCCCTGCCACATCAATATTTACCAGGAAGCTCTCACCTTATTTCCTTTAAATTAACAGAATCATGGAGTAGTTTAGGTCAGAAACCCTGAAATCCCTGGGTTTGGAGCTGGGTGATCTTTAAGGACCATTCCATGATTTTATGAGGCTGGAATGCTTCCAGGACACTTTTCCCATTCCTGCTGTGATGGATGCTAAAGGGAAAGACACTGGAGAAAACTCTGAGAAGAGAATCTGAGCTACTGGACCCAAAATAAATCCATTTTTTACTGAATCCTCCTTGTTTCCACACAGCTCCATGACCTCCTGAGCACCATCAGCTCCCAGAATAACAGGATGGCTGAGAAATCCATGGATACACCAGGAAAAGCAGGCAGAGTGTGATTCAATAGGAATGTTCAACCTCTGAATTCCATGCTAGAAGATGCCTGGAGAGATGTGTGCTACTTTTCTTTTATTATTATTTAAAATTTTATTTTCCTGGGAGAAAAGCTGGAGAAGAGACAGAAGAAAACTGCCAGGATAACTCCAAGGTTAAGGAATATTTCTTGTTTGAAAATATTCAAAGGAGTGGCTGGGTTTGTTCATCAAAAGGAAGAAAATGAGAGGCAATGTTATAAACATGGGAGCACTTCCACGAGGAGAAGGGAAAAACACTTTAATCTCAGGAAGAAAGGCAGGATAAGAAGCAGGAGTTGGAAGCTAAAATTAAGGAAATTAAAAGTGGAAAAATTATTTTTTACCCCCCAAAGCCAAGAATAATAATTATTGGAATAGATCATTAATCATTGAGGTGGGTTTTTTTCCCACACCTGGATGGCAGTTCAACACAGGGATCTGGGGGAGAAAATTCCAGAGGAAAAGCCCCAACAATTCTTAGGATTATAAATAAATCCTTTAGGGAAGCAGCCCAAGAAGTGGATCTGTTAACATGGGATATTCCCCTAAAAACTTGCGGTGTGCTCCAAGCAGGAAGGTGTGGGAATCGCTGGAGGAAGCCACCCTGGATTGGAGAGAGGAAAACCAGGAAAACAGAGAGGCACAGGAAATCTTTTCCAAGTTCAGGCCCCTTTTTGGTGAGCTGGGTGAGTCCCACCAGCAGCAGGATGGGAATTTTTATATGGGAAAGCTGGGATAAAGCACGAGCCTGACCCCAGAGGAGGAGTTTGGGACAGCCCTGAGGAATCAGCAGGTGGCTCCTGGTGGGACAGAGGACAGGAAGGCGGCACCTCCATCCTGATTCTGCCACCCTTGGGATGTTGAGGCAGAGGGAAAATGGGACCAAGAAGCAGAAACATCCTCAAACTCCATGAGGAAATGTTCGTGTTGGATACTGAGAGCAATTTCTTCAGGAAAAGAGGTAAAATCCTGGAAAAGATTTCCCAAGGCAGCAGTGGAGTCCCCAAAACTGGAAGGGCTCAAAACCCACAAGGATGTGGCACCACATGGTGGTGACCGTGGTGGCGCTGGTTGATGGCTGGACTTGGTGATCCCAGAGGGCTTTTCCAACCTGGACAGCTCTGCCATTCCATCAAATGGAATGTTTAACCCCTGAATTCCATGCTAGAAGAAGCCCGAAGAGATGTGTGCTGCTTCTCTAAAAGATTTTATTTTCCTAGGAGAAAAGCTGGAGAAAAGCCAGGAGAAGGGCTGGGATGGGAATGGGGATGGAGAGAGGAGGGAAAGGGGGGAATGATGGGCTGGGATGGGAATGGGGATGGAGAGAGGAGGGAAAGGGGGAATGATGGGCTGGGATGGGAATGAGGCATGGAGAGAAGAAGGAAATGGAGGAATGATGGGCTGGGATGGGAATGGGGCATGGAAAGAAGAAGGGAAGGAGGAATAATGGGCTGGGATGAGCTTGGATAATTGAGAGTGGGACCCTGGGCTGTGTGGAAGGTGAAACCTGGACCAAAGAGTGGGAAAACTGGAGTGATGTGGGGGAAACCCAGGATGTGCAGAGCTGATGGAGCATGGAAATGGAAAGAGGAGAGGATGGATCAAATGTGAGGGATGGAAGCAAAGAGCTCTGAGTGAAGGAAAGGATGATGGTGACATGAGGACTCCACCTGCATGGAAATGCCATCCCTAATCCCACAGATTCAGTCTGGGATCAGGCACTGAGCCCTGGCTCTGCTGGCTCCAAGCTGCTTTGAGGACTGACTCGGTGTGGCTGCCTACAGAGAGAGGTGGGATCCTGTGACTCAGCCGCCCCTTTCCAACCCCATTCCCATTCCCCATTCCTCTGGAATGTTTCCCCAGCTGACCATCACATCTTCACTGCCCCACTTGGAACCACCAGGAGCAGGAGGGTTCTCTGCTTCTGGGGTTATTTTCTCTCCTCTCAGCACCTCCAAACTGAGCAGGAGAAATTAACTGAGAGGAGAACACGATGCCAAGGCTGACTTGAGGAGACCTCAATTTCCTACAGAACCCAGAATCCAATTCCTCTTGTCATTTGTTTTCTGGAGATAGGCATTAGTGCTGGGCAGGGTGCCAGAATGACTGAGATGTTTTGAAACAGTAAAACCTTTTCCATTTCATGTGAATCCTATTTGAAACATCTAAATTTTATGTCTCAGACATCGCTGGCAGACGTTAAATCATTTTAGACACCACAATTAAAAACAGATTAATACTCACTCGAGATGAGGCTCCTCTCAACAAGCAACAAAATAAGGGAACACCATAAGGAGGAGAATAAAAATACACTTGCAGGGTGAACAGCAAACATCTTAAATACATTTTCTTCCTGAGGTTTGGCATTTCTGTGTGCAGGGATAGAGCCCCCGGGAGAGACTGGAGGAGTCAGAGGAGCACACAGGGAAAACAAAATAAAACCCAGCTACTCAGTGTTCACTCAGAGATTAATTAACAATTCCAGTGTTCTGTAGGAACCAAGGAAGGGTTTGAGTTGGGGAAGACTTTAAAGCTCATGCAATGCCCACCCTAGATGGCAGGGAGCCCTCCCACTGTCCCAGAGTGTCCAACCCCAGTGTCCAGCCTGGCCTTGGGCACTGCCAGGGATCCAGGGGCAGCCACAGCTGCTCTGGGAATTCCAACCCAGCCAGGAATTCCCAATATCCCATCTAAATCCACCCTCCTTAACCTTCAAGCCACTCCCTGGCTTGGAGGGCTTTTCCAAGCTCTGTGACTCCAGGATTCCCTAGGTCTGCTGGGAACCCTGAGCTCAGAGGGGCAGTGCTGGACGGTCAGGGCTGAAGTCTGGGAGAGAACTCCCAACTTTGCTTCCAGGGCAGAATTCCCCTCAGGGCTGTGTGATTCCCCAGGGTCCTGCAGCCACAAACCTGGCCAGGGACATGGGGACACCTGACCCTTTGAAACAGACCCGGAAATGGAGAGTTTGTGCTCCGAGCTGCCAGGGAATATCCCACCCCTCCAAAGGTGGAAGGAAATGCAGAGGGGGTGAAGCCAGGGAAGGTTTTCCTGGGTTTAGGGCTGGAATGTGTGCTTGGGGGTTTGGGGAAGGGAAGGTTTGGGAAGGGAAGGTTTGGAAAGGTTTGGGAAGGGAAGGTTTGGGAAGGTTTGGGAAGGTTTGGGAAGGGAGTGCTCTGCTCCACTCGGGTTTAGGAACCAGGAGTCTCCGTTTCATTCCCTCTGCTGCAGAATTCCTGAGTGACCACCACCCATTTATCCTTTGTACCTGGAAAAAGATGAATAAATTTGGGATCCTGGGTTGTTTGTGGTGTGCACACATCAATAACGAACAGTGACATCACGGGACATTCCTCACCCTGGATAAAAATCTTTATTATTTACGAACCCCCAAAACAACCCAGCCACATTCCCTTTCCACAAATATCCTGGGAATAAACGAGCTGAAGGTGCCTCTGCCCCCAGTGATGGATCAGGGAGAGCAGCCGGGGCCCACCTTGCAAACACCACGGGGTTACTGCAGTAAATAAATCAGCCTTAACTTCTCTCTGAAGCCAAGAGCAGCAGGAGCAGTGTGTAAGGAAGTCAGGGTTATTAATCTCAGAGCTCCTGCCTGCTGGTCAGTTCATCAGCCTCAGGAATATGAGCAATTTATTCCAGTGATCACCCCGAGAAGTATTCCTGCCTCTGTCCTGCTCCACCTCCAGGCTACGCTCATTAATTCCACATGGCAAGGAAAGCTCACAGTGACTGATCAGACCTTCCCTGCACCAATCCCGTGTTTTCCAGGCTCAGACAGGGAGCCCAGCACCGCTCACAGGCCAGGCTGAGCACGAGGAAAGGACGGAGCTGTCAGAGGTGAGAGATGAGTGGAGTTTAATGCAGCACAAGTTGGAATGAGAGGACCCGGGGCAGGAGCAGGGAAGTGGTGCCTGGTTCCCATGGGGAACACCCCAGAGAGGTGAAACCTCCCTCAGCTGCTTCTCCTGAGCTGAACCCACCTTGCAGAGGGGCTGCTTTCCCGCCAGAACATTTCATTCCCACGGGATCACCCAGTGGCTCCCAGTCCCATCTGGGCCTGGGGACAGTAGTGCTAAGGGGCCAGAGAACCCCTGTGAGGCCCTTCCCTTCCCTTCCCTTCCCTTCCCTTCCCTTCCTTCCCTTCCCTTCCTCCCTTCCCTTCCTCCCCCCTTCCCTTCCCTTCCCTTCCCTTCTCCTTCCCTTCCCTTCCCTTCCCTCCTCCCTTCCCTTCCCTTCCCTTCCCTTCCCTTCCCTTCCCCTTCCCTTCCCTTCCCTTCCCAAACCTTCCCCTTCCCTTCCCTTCCCAAACCTTCCCAAACCTTCCCAAACCTTCCCAAACCTCCTCCCAAACCTTCCCAAACCTTCCCAAACCTTCCCCCTTCCCAAACCTTCCCAAACCTTCCCCTTCCCTTCCCTTCCCAAACCTTCCCTTCCCTTCCAAACCTTCCCTTCCCCCTTCCCTTCCCTTCCCTTCCCTTCCCTCCTTCCCTTCCCTTCCCTTCCCTTCCCACCTTCCCTTCCCTTCCCTTCCCTTCCCTTCCCTTCCCTTCCCCTTCCCTTCCCTTCCCTTCCCTTCCCTTCCCTTCCCTCCTTCCCTTCCCAAACCTTCCCTTACCCCTTCCCCAAACCTTCCTTCCCAAACCTTCCTTCCCAAACCTTCCCTTCCCAAACTTCCCTTCCCAAACCTTCCCAACCTTCCCAACCTTCCAAACCTTCCCTTCCCAAACCTTCCCCTTCCCAAACTTCCTTCCCAAACCTTCCCACTTCCCAAACCCCTTCCCAACCTACCTTCCCTTCCCAAACCTTCCCTTCCAAACCTCTCCTTCCAAACCCTTCCCACCTTCCCAAACCTTCCCTTCCCAACCTTCCCCTACCCTTCCCAAACCTTCCTTCCAACTCCTTCCCAACCTTCCCTTCCCCCCTTCCTTCCAACACCTCCCTCCCAAACCTTCCCTTCCCTCAACCTTCCCCACCTCCCTTCCCCAAACCTTCCCCTTCCCAACCTCCCTTCCCTTCCACTTCCCAACCTTCCCTTCCCTTCCAAACCTTCCCATTCCCAACCCTTCCCAACCTTCCCTCCTCCAACTTCCCTTCCAATTCACCTTCCCAAACCTTCCTTCCCAAACCTTCCCCTCCCTTCCAAACCTTCCCCAACTTCCCTTCCCAAACCTCCTTCCCAAACCTACCCTTCCCAACCTTCCACTTCCCAAACCTTCCCAACCCCCAAACCTCTCCCAACCTTCCTCCAAACCTTCCCAAACCTTCCTCCCAAACCTTCCTTCCAAACCCTTCCCAAACCTTCCTTCCCAACTTCCAATCCCTTCACCTTCCCTCCAAACCTCCCCTTCCCAACCACCTTCCCAACTTCCCAAACTCTCCTTCCCAAACCTTCCAACCTTCCCAACCTTCCCTTCCCCAAATCCTTCCCAAACCTTCCCTTCCCAAACCTTCCCAAACCTTCCCCCCTTCCAAACCTTCCCAAACTCCCACTTCCAAACCTTCCACCTTCCCCAAACCTTCCCTTCCCAAACCTTCCTCCCAAACCTTCACTTCCAACTCCTTCCCAAACCTTCCCTTCCCAAACCTTCCCCCCAAACCTTCCCACCTTCCCAAACCTTCCCCAAACCTTCCCAACCTTCCCAACTCCAACCTTCCCAAACCTTCCCATCCCTCTTCCCAAAACCTTCCAAACCTTCCTTCCCAAACCTTACCTCCTTCCCAAACCTTCCCAAACCTTCCCAACTCCTTCCCAACCCAACCTTCCCAAACCTTCCCAAACTCTTCCCCAAACCTTCCCAAACCTTCCCATTCCCTCCCTCCCAAAACCTTCCCAAACCTTCCCAAACCTTCCCTTCCCCAAAACTCACTTCCAACTTCCTCAAACCTTCCAACCACAAACCTTCCCAAACTTCCCAAACCTTCCCCACTTCCAAACTTCCCAAACACCTTCAATTCCTACCTCCAACCTTCCCACTGCTTCGATTTATTCCAACTTCTATCCCATGATTTCCCTGCAATCACTTCCCAGTTGGTTATTCGTTCCAGGGTTCAAGAAGTAACACCTTCCCCATGGATAATTCCATGCAAGTGAGCTACAACAGCATCTACATTTTAATTCCTGTTCCAAACAAAATTCCCTGCCAAATCCATGCAGGTCTCTCCCTCAGCTGAGCCAAATGCAATGTTTCATCTTCCCAAAGATAGCAGATTACATAATTAATTTAATATTAATGAACTTTAATGCATGCGGGGCTGTTTGGGAACCACGTTGGGCCCGAGGATCCTGCCTGAAAAATTCAACTCCCAAATTAAACGGAGCCTTAATGGAATTTCCGGCTGGAACTCAATTATGGCCAGCTCCATTTTATGCTTTGCAGACTAAGCTGAGACCTCACTGTCACTGGCTTTTAAAAATAAATCATCGACTCGCCAGAAATCATTAAAACTGATGCAGTTACATTCCTCCAGGCAGCACGGGAGGAAAAGTCAGAGCCGGAGGGGGAATTGCCATCCCGGTGTTTTCCCTGCTGTCCCTGGGTCCCAGATTTTGCATCGCTGCCACTTTTCTCTGCCCTTCCCAGGCAGGAGCTGGAAGCACTGGGAAGCTGGACTGGGAGAGGGAATTCCTGCACTCGGAGCTCCTTGGTTGAGCTCAGGCATCTCCGGGTAGCGCTGCACCAGGAATTGTGGCTGTGGGATCCCACACACCACACAGACTCCTGGGAATTCTTCTCCTGTGTGAAGAATGAATCTTTATTCCTAGAGATTGTTCCCTTATATCCCATTTTCCACAGCCCACTGTGGTTGGTGAGGGAGAGACAAAACTCTTCACCCACGCCGGTCAATCCAGAGGGAGAGCAAAGGAAAATCCCTCCCACAGGAAGGAATTCACAACAGGAATTATTATTAATGAATTATTATAATATTAATGAATTGTTATAAAAACAACATGGTTATGAAAATTGTATAAATAAAATAGAAATTATGAAAACAGTTATTATAAAAGCAACCCTGGTGTTTATGTTCTTTTTATGTTTATGTTCTGCCCAGATCCATGAGATATTCCTGTGGGATTCCCACACAGATTCATGGGATATTCCTGTGGGATTCTCACCCAGATCCATGGGATATTCTTGTGGGATTCCTGTCCTGATCCATGGGATATTCTTGTGGGATTCCCTTCCAGACCCATGGGATATTCTTGTGGGATTCCTTCCCAAGCCCATGGGATATTCATGTGGGATTCCCACCCAGATCCATGGGATATTCTTGTGGGATTTCCACCCAGATCCATGGGATATTCTTGTGAGATTTCCACCCAGACCCATGGGATATTCCTGTGGGATTCCCACCCAGACCCATAGGATATTCCTGTGGGATTCCTGCCCAGACCCATGGGATATTCCTATGAGATTCCTGCCCAGACCCATGGGATATTCCTATGAGATTCCTGCCCAGACCCATGGGATATTCCTGTAGGATTCCTGCTCAGACTCATGGGATATTCCTGTGGGATTCCTTCCCAAGCCCATGGGATATTCCTGTGGGATTCCTGCCCAGATCCATGGGATATTCCCATAGGATTCCCACCCCCCTGGCTCAGAGCTGGGCCCCACAGCAGCTCCTGTTCCACATCCTCCCCTCAGGAATTCTCTGCACTTCCCAAAATCCATTCTCCTCTCCCCTCTCCCACCGTGACCCTGCAGCCCCCAGACCATGCCCAGCACGGATCCTGCATCTGAAATCTCCCTGAAAATCCCAGTGGGATTGTCAATGGTATTTTTCCATCAATCCAAGGGGATTGACAAGGTATGCTCCTAAATATGGATTGATTCATTTATAACCACCCCAATGGGATCCCACCTTTTCCAGGAAAAATCCACAGGAAACCAGCAAGAGGAATTTTTTTTTTCCCCTTGAAGACTTGAAATGAAAACCTCAGTGTCCAAAAAAATGCCAACAATTCTGGGAAAAAAAAAAATCCGAGAAAATTTCTGATGAATGAAGTTCTGAACTAAAATTCCAAGAAATTTTCTGATAAATTAAATACTGAACTAAAATTCCAAGAAAACTTCTGATAAACGAAATTCTGAACTAAGACCAAGACCAAGAGGAGGCCGTTGGTCCTGTTTGGGTTGAGCTGCTCGAATTTCCAGATGAGAAACCTCATCCCTGAACCCATGGAGAGACCAAGAGTCCTTTCCAAGAGTGCATCCATTATTTAAAAAACTAACAGTGAAATATTAAACTTTGATGAGGTTTTGTTTGCTCTGCTCTTCTGGAAGCAATAGATTAAAATTCCACCGTGTTTGTATTATTGATTCCAGCGCTGCCTCTGCAGCAGATACAAAATAAACGAGTTGCACATTAAGTCAGCCCAGGCTGAGGAGTTAATTGTGTGGTTGGTGAAATACAATCCGTGATTTTTCTTCCAACATGGCTGGGGAAAAAAAAAAAACCACCCCAGAAACACGGGAAGGAGCAAAAGGCAAAGCTCCAGTGGCTCTTTTATTTAAAATACATCAAAATCAAAGGAATTTTTTTTTCTGAGCCTCTGTGACCTCACTGTGTTTGTGACAGGGATAGGGAGCACTCCCGCCTCCAGAGCAGGGGGAATTTCATCCTTACCCCAAATCCACGAGGCTGAGAGTGCTGCCAAGTGACAATCCAAAGGGAATCTGGTCACTTCATTTCACTCCCCAAATGGTTTCCCTCTCCTGTTCCTCTCTCCTCATTGCCAGTTCAGCAAGATCATTTTTTAAATTGATTTTTTTCCCAACACTCCAGCCTTCAGCCATGGGATCAATGCCCAGCTGGGTGGCTCTTATCACTCAATTCTGATAAAAATCAATAAATCCCCTCCAGAACCAGCCTGGGAGAGCTGCAGGCTCTGAGAAATCCGGGGAACATCTCCTGGAGCAATTCCAGGGGAGTCCCTCTGCACATTTCCCTCTTTCCCATGTTGAATCCGTGGTGTTTGGGTAACAGAGCCAAACAGATCCAAACTCCGAGAGCTGTTATTTAAAACACATCAAAATCAAGGAAAAAAAAATAATTTTTGAGCCTCTGTGACCTCACTGTGTTTGTCCCAGCAGGGACAGGGAGCACTCCCGCCTCCAGAACAGTGGGAATTTCATCCTTATCCCAAATCCACTCAGGATCTCCTATCTCACAGTTCCAGTGGATTTCCCCCCTCAATTTTCAGCAGCAAAATTCACTTTGTCCCTTAAACAGCACCCAGCAAACAGGGCTAAACCCTCCTGCTATTTCTTATGTTAAAACACAAATAATTTCATGTCGTTTAAATAATTCTGCTCTGTCTAAACAGGGTGACTCCACACGGAAACATTTTCCCAAATTCTCTCCTGCTTCATTCCTTGGGACTAAAAAAAAAAAAAAAAAATTAAAATAGTCCCACTTAGCTGCCCATAATTCCAAGAGGATTTCTTGTGCAAGAATAAAATAAAAAAAAATAATCTTCGAGGGGCACTTCTAAAGATTCATTTCTGTAGGTGCTGCAAATTGGCTGTACCCAAACATAATGAATTTAATTCTCTTGTCAGGTTTAGTGTAATTTTTATTTGCTGATAGGTCCTGGATGGGATAATAAAACTTCCAATACAAGCCTGTTATTGTCAGGCACAGGGAGGAAACGAGATATTTATTCCAGCCAATATCTCTGCAATGGGTGCCATTAAATAAAGGATTTGCAGTGTGGTGGGGAGGGAGAAAAAAAAAAAAAATGTATTTGGTTAAGTGGGTAAATACCTTCAGAGGAACTGAAAATATTGGGTTCTAAAGGCTTTTATAATCCGGGAATACAAGATTTTTAGGAGATGAGGAATTCGGAAAATAATAATTATTGTTGTAAGTGTTGCTGAAACCAGCCAAGCTTTGCATCAAAATAAAAGAATATACTGGAATTCTTGGAAAGGGAGTCCAGGAGCCACTTTTTAATGGGAAAATCCCTCAAAACCCTGAGCTTGGGGCTCAGCCCAAATCCCTGGAGCTCGGGGAGCACAGGGGGGAGAGGCCAGACCAAAGGTGGGAAAGGGAAGGGAAGGTTTGGGAAGGTTTGGGAAGGTTTGGGAAGGTTTGGGAAGGGAAGGTTTGGGAAGGTTTGGGAAGGGAAGGTTTGGAAGGTTAGGGAAGGAAGGTTTGGGAAGATTTGGGAAGGTTCGGGAAGGAAGGTTTGGGAAGGTTTGGAAGGTTTGGGAAGGTTTGGGAAGGTTTGGGAAGGGAAGGTTTGGGAAGGTTAGGGAAGGGAAGGTTTGGGAAGATTTGGGAAGGTTCGGGAAGGGAAGGTTTGGGAAGGTTTGGAAGGTTTGGGAAGGTTTGGGAAGGTTTGGGAAGGGAAGGTTTGGGAAGGTTTGGGAAGGGAAGGTTTGGGAAGGTTTGGGAAGGTTTGGGAAGGGAAGGGATTCCCCAGCATCCAAAGGAATCCCACGGGCTGGAGAGGGGAAAGCTGAGAAGGCTCAAATGGAATTTGTGGCAAAAAGTTCAAAAAGTGAATAAAATTTACCAGGTTTAACCAGAGCACACAAAGCAGGGACAATAAAGAAATCGATGAAGACAGCTTTTAAAAGTTGGTATTACAATTATTATTAATATTAGAATTACTATTAGCATTAATATTAGTATTAATATTAATATTAATATTACTACTAACATTAGTATTACTATTCTCATTAATATTAGTATTACTATTAGAATTAGTATTAATATTAATATTATTACTAACCTTAGTATTAATATTAGTGTTATTATTAATAATTATATATTAATAATTATATATTGTTGATATTTTCCTAATAAAAATATGTTTGTTGTCATTAATTTATCAAAAAGTTATTGTTTTATCAGTGTTGTTGTTGTTATAGTTATTGATTTATTATTAATAATTAACGATGATTTATTGTTGATTATTTTATTAATAATGGTTTGTTGATCATAATATACACGGAATAAAAACTGGGATAAAAACACATTTGGGAGAGTCCTGTGGCAGTGCTGATATTGAGGAGAGGAACCAAAACATTCCCAGAAAAGCCCAGGAAAATGGGATGGAGCGGGAATGGAGCAGGAATAAAGTGGGAATAACATGGGAATAAAACAGAAATAAAGTGTGAATAGAACTGGAATGGAGTGGGAATAAAGTGGGAATTGGGAATTGAGCAGGAATAAAACCAAGAATAAAGCGGGAATAAAAGCAGGAATTGAACAGGAATAAAGTGGGAATGAAGCAAGAATAAAGGAGGAATAAAGTGGGAAAAAAAACAGGAATAAAGCAGGAATTGAGCAGGAATAAAGTGGGAATTACTTAGTAATAGATCAGGAATAAAGAAGGAATGGAGTGGAATTAAAGCAGGAATTGAGTGGGAATAAAGCAGGAACAAAAGCAGGAATAAAGCAGGAATTGAGCAGGAATAGAGTAGGAATTATAGCAGGAATAAAGTGGGAATGGAGCAGGAATAAAGTGGGAATGGAGCAGGAATAAAGCGGGAATAAAGCAGGGATAAAGCAGGACTAAAGCAAGAATAAAGTGGGAATAAAAGCAGGAATAAAGCAGGAATGGAGTGGAATTAAAGCAGGAATAAAGGAGGAATAAAGTAGGAATGGAGGAGAATCAAAGCGGGAATTGAGCAGGAATAAAGCAGGAATAAAGGAGGAATAAAGGAGGAATAAGGCAGGAATAGAGACGGAATGGAGCAGGAATAAAGTGGTAATAAAATCAGGAATAAAATCTGGAATAAAGTTGGAATAAAGCTGGAATAAAGCTGGAATAAAGCAATTTGTGCTCCCTGCAGCCCTGGCTGGTCCTTTCCCATTCCCGGAGTGTTTTCCATGCCCTCTCTGAGCAGCTGCTTTAATCCAGCAAAATAAACCCTGGAATCATCTTTAGAGTGAAAATAAACCAATCCCCACTTTGCAACGGGGGAAATTCCAACAAGGCGTTAAAGGATATTACGGATTCACTCATTGTCCTTAAGCACTGGGAAAAAAACAATGATGGGAATTCTACCCTCACAGATTTCAACAAAAATTGAAAAAATTCCGCCCCTCTGCTTCACCACACTCCCAAATTCCTGAGTTATTCCGAACTATTCCAGTGTCCATCCAGGCAGCCACACCTCTCCACTTAAACCAGCTTTTATTTTCCCAAATCCAACTTTTCCCTTGATATTCATCCCCGGTTTCCCACAACATTTCCATTTTTTCCATCTTTATGATGTTTTTTGTTGGGTTTTTTCGGGTGTTTTCCTTTTGTTTATGCCCAGACCTTGATTTGCTCCACCCCACACGAGTGGCTCTGTAAAGAGACAAAAAACCCCAAATCATTTCTGCCAAAACCCAGAGCCCTTATTTCCCTTGGAATTTCCAGCCTGGAATATCGGCACGTGCCAAGCCTTAAATGAGGGGCTGGAAATGATACCAGAGGTGAGATCTGCAGGAGGGGGCAGGCCAGGATTGCAGGGAATTTATTCCAAATAATCCAATTACTGCAGCTTTGAGGGAAGCTTTGAAGGGCAATAAAAGGGTGGATGAAATTCAGAACCTGTCGTCACCAGAGAAATAAAAATCTGCGCCTTTTGTACACAAGAACAGGAACTAAATCCTTTTTTTTTTTTCTCCAGGAAAGAGAGCAGAGGCTTTGGAGAGATTTGCAGAAACCTGCAGCAGACAAAGAGACAACTTGAATATCAAAGGAAAGAGCAGGGAACAAGCAATAAAATCTAAATTAAAGTGAAATACAGATGTTTTTACATCCTAAGCCAAGCTGCTGGAACAGGCGATGCACTAAACCAGGAGAAGTATGATAAAAGAGCCTCGGGATGAGAAACTGGGAAATTCCTTAGCCTGAGGAAAAATGCAGCAGAAATGATTACAGGGCAAAGAGCATTTTAATCCTGAAAGAAGTGCAGAGATCGAACAGGGTACAATTATTAAATTGGCTTTTCCAAACACAGAACCTGAGTTTGGGCACTGACCTCAGCAGGCAGGGCAGGTTTAAAACTGGGATTAAACAGATAGCAGGGATTGTTGAGGGATCACAGAGGTCCATGAATAAGATGGAACATTCAGAGCGTGATGGTCAGAATTAAAAAAAAAGCTGGGATGCTGACAGCGTGGATGAGTTCAGGAACACAGGGCAGGTTAAATGCAAGGCTAAAAAAAAATATCCCAAAATAAGTTCCCAGGAGCTCAGCTCTGCTCGGGTCCCACACGTTGGTAACACCAGTCGTGATGGTTCAGGAGGTGTGCAGGGGCTGGAGAGGGGCTGGGGCTGGACTGGGCTCCATGGTCCTGGAGGGCTCTGCCACCCTGGGATTCTGGGATTCTGGGATTCCTGTCCCCCCATCCCTTGTCCCCAGTCCCTCCCCAGCTCTCCTGCAGCCCCTCCAGGCTCTGAGCTCTCCCTGGAGCCTCCTCCTCTCCAGGGAACATTCCCAGCTCTCCCAACCTGCCCCCAGCCCTGCAAGAATCCCTGAGCCCAGTTCCCTAAAAGCTTTCCCTTTCAGGGATTGATTTCATTCTTTCATGGACACTCCTTGCTCCAACCCTGGATTTCCCACACCAACATTTCCTGGCTCTACTTCTCCTTAGTCCCAGATTTTCCCTATTTTGGTGTTTATTTGGGATGCTCTCCTGGCTTTGTCCCTGCCCTTGTCCAGCCAGGAATTCCCAATTCACAATCTCCCCTTTCCCAATTCCCATCCATTCCCTGGGTGCTGTCCCCCCATCCCTTGTCCCCAGTCCCTCCCCAGCTCTCCTGCAGCCCCTCCAGGCTCTGAGCTCTGCCTGGAGCCTCCTCCTCTCCAGGGAACATTCCCAGCTCTCCCAGCCCCTGGGTGCCAGTCTCAGGTGTCCTCAGCTGCCAGGTCCCACCCCAGCCCCTCATTCCTCAGGATTTTCCCAGAGCACCTCCTGGGATTGGACAGGGAAGAGTTTTGGGGAAGATAATTGAAATTTTGGGGGTTTCTTCTCTCCCTGGGAGTAAGCCCAGCTCTGCCCCGAGTGCCACAGCTTTTCCATCCCCCAGGAATGCCCTGGGAAGTGGGAATCTCTGGGAATTTGGGATTTCCCCATGGTCAGAGCTGCTTTTGCCCTGGATCTGTGCTCCAGTGATAATTCAGATGAGCTCTGTCCTCCCTCGACCACAAACAAGGCTGGAGAGCATTCAGAGCCATAATTATCATTTTTAGCCCTCATTTCCATCCACACAATAATTAATCTGCATTTCCAAGAGACCAACAAACCTGGATACCTCTTATTTCCCTCTTCCCTCCTGCTCTCATCCTCTAGAGCCACTTTCATCTTTATTAAACCCTGCACCGAACGAAGAATAAATCCATTTTCAACACAAATAATAAACATTAAAATAAATAAACACCGCTGCCTGCTGCCCAGCCACGAATTTAAAGTGCCATGGCAGAACAGAGATGTTCCCTAATTAGCAGAGTTTATTTTAACTCACCATAAACACCTCAAAAAGAAAATATTTGAGTCCAACAAATCATTTTTGATCTTAATCACTTCGTGCCCAAGCAACATTTGCAGCAGAACGTCGCCCAGCAAAGGAGCAATAAAAATCATTTCATTCCAAACAGGATTTTTTTCCCAGTGTTTTAATACTTGGAGATTTTTAATTTATTGTAAGCAAATGATGCATGAAATACTTTTTAATGCCTGGAACACTCGATGCAAAATTGCACGGGCACAAAAATAATCTGATTTTATTTTTACTGAATGGATTCCAAGAGGTTTAAGCCTCATATGCATCATTAAGCAAAATTAATGTTACCTCTTATACTTCTAATGAATGGCTCTGAGATGAGAATTCCCTCTCCCACCAGAGAACCTCAGGATCCAAAATCCAGAGGGATTTGAGGGCTTTTGTTGGTGGAATTCCAGCATTTCATGAAAGGGAAGAGGAACAACCTCAGGCTCCAGCCAGCACCTGAAGGTGGCAGAGGAAAAGGGGCTCCAGGAGGGTGAGGAGATTCCCAGAGCAGCTCCGGGGGCACAGCAGCAGGAATTCCCCATGGGAAGGGGCTCAGGAACTGGCAGTGCCCAGGCAGGGTTGCAGTGCCCATCCCCAGGTGGCACTCAGAGCTCTGGGCACAGCTGGACTCTGATCCTGCAGGGATTTTCCAGCCTCAGGGATTCCAGGAGGTGTAGATTGGATATTTGGGAACATTTCTGCCTGAATTTGTTGTGCAGGCTGGCACAGGCCCAGGGTGGAGTGCCCATTCCTGGAGGGGTTGGAATCCCTGTGCAGGTGGCACCTGGGCACACGGGCAGTGCTGGCCTTGGCAGGGCTGGGGATGCTGGGATGAACTTGGGGGTCTTTTCCCACCTTCCTGATTCCATGATTCCATGATTCCATGATTCCATGATTCCATCATGAATAACTGTCCTCTGGTTTGCAGTGCCCACCCCTGCAGGTGGCACTCAGAGCTCTGGGCTGGCTGGGATGATTTGGGAAGCAGCCTGGGACGTTGGGAGGGGTCCCTGCCCTCCAGGGCTGGGATGGATGATCCTTAAGGTCCTTTCCACCCAAACCATTCCAGGATTTGAGGGCTCAGAGCCATCTCCAAGCACCCACCAACACCTGCAAGACCTCACATGGGGGAACTGAGGCAGGCTGTTGTCCCCTCCCCTTCTGTTAACATTCCCTTTCCAGTTAATGTTGCTTTAGCTCTGGGAATGAAACCCTTGAGGGGCAGGGGTTGGGCTCAGCTCGGGCTGTGGAATTCCCTCCAGAGATCCTGTGGAGCCAAATCCACTTTGGATTCCAAGGGACCTCAAATCCCACCCAGTGTCCCAGGGTGTCCAACCCCAGTGTCCAACCTGGGACATTCCAGGGATCCAGGGGCAGCCACAGCTGCTCTGGGAATTCCAGCCCAGACAGGAATTCCAAATTCCCAATCTCCCACCCCAATCTCCCCTTGCCAGTTCCCATCCATTCCCTGGGTGCTGTCCCCCCATCCCTTGTCCCCAGTCCCTCCCCAGCTCTCCTGCAGCCCTTCCCAATCCCAGGCAGGCTGGGAATGTTCCTGCATCCCGGGAATGGTTCCCCCAGGCAGGAGCTCCAATCCCCCTGGGAATGGCTCCTGAGGGCTCCGTGGCCCTGGGCACTCCCAGGTTGATTTTGTACCAGGAATGTCGTGGCTGAATCCCCCCAAACCACTTCCTCCCTTCTCCCCAAAAGTAACAATTTTGTCCTTTTAAAAGTAATTTCTGGAATATCCAGGCATAGCTGGAAGAGGAAGTGAAACCTTTTCATCTTGGAGAATTTGAGGGATATCAAACTTTCTATCACCAGAGCTTCTCTGGGAATTCTGGGGGCCTCCCCACCCTGGCTGGGGTGGTGATCCTGGGTTATTCCCTCCACGGTTTGGAGCAGGGAGCTCTGCACTGCTTTGGAAGAGCCCATGGAGCAGGAGGAGCCCGGAGGAGGGATGAAGGATGGGTGTGAACTCCACTTTAACCCTCAGGACAGAACCATAAATCCTGGCCAGGCTCAATGGAAAGGATCCTGTGTGCAGCTGCCCAGGAGAGGCTCCCCATTGATTTCTGGATCACTCGGGCAATTCCAAGATCAATAGGATACAAAAGCCAGCTGTTTGTGCTCGTTAGCAGCACAATCAGAGTTTGGAACAGACAGAAATCCTGTCCTGTGGGGGAGACAGGGGCTGGAGGGATAGGAACCAGGGAATGACTTCAAATTGGAAAAGGGGAGATTGGAGTGGGAGATTGGAAATTCCTGGCTGGGCTGGAATTCCCAGAGCAGCTGTGGCTGCCCCTGGATCCCTGGAATGTCCCAGCCCAGGTTGGACACTGGGGTTGGAGCAGCCTGGGACGGTGTGAGGGGTCCCTGCCATGGAATGGGATGGGATTTGTTGGGATTTGGGATCCCTCCCAACCCAAACTAGTCTGGGATTCTCCCTTCTGGGAGAGGCTGGAAGCAGCAAAGAGCAGGGAGCTTCCCAAGCTGGAGCTGGTCCAGGGAAATTTGCAGTTCATCCCAGAACTCTGAGGAGCCTCCTGCCGGGATCCCAGGCCCTGCTTTTCCTCCAAAATCGCAGGAAAATGGACAAATTCCAACCTCCAGCAAATTCTTTTGCCCCCCAGCCCTGGTCTGATCCCCTGCTGCATTCCACACACAAATCCCTCCTGCCCTCATTTTTGCCAGATTTATGCAACCCATCTGTTCTGCTAAACTCTTCCCAGCTTTTAAGGCCAAAGAAATTGCTTTTTTTTTTTTTTTTTTTTTTTTCATGTGCCTTATGCATATTTATGATAATTTCCTTTTTTTTTCCCAGCCAAATTCCCATTTTCTGCAGGAGCCATCAGTGGCCAAACTGCCTCCAGTAGCCACGAGACCTCCAACAGGTGGAGCAGCTCCTTTCAAGCAAGTTCCTGTGAGGAATTCAAAGGGATAAATCGAAATATTCAGCATTTGCTGTCCCTTCTGGAGGGGCTGTGGCTGCAGGAGCAGAGCTGGGGGGAATTCACTGGAATTGCTCATTCCCAATGCAAAGGAAAAGCTGGGAAAAGGGGGGCAGAACGTGCTGCAGGTGTGAGGTGGTGGTGCCTCTCATCCTCCTGGTGTGATAAAGGTGATTCCAAGAAACCTGAAGAGCCCTGAGGAAGAAGTGAGGAAAAAAAAAAAAAAGAAGTGTTAAAAAAAAAAAAAAATTCCCAGTTTTCCATTTTCAGCAACACCCTTCTGCTCTGGGGAAGCTGAGAAAATCTCCTTGGCAGCCCCAAAGTGCAGCTTTAAAAATGCCAGGGAGGAAAAGCAGCTTTGGGATCTTCTGGAAGAGCTCTTGGCTCCTCTGGAAGGAGCAGGAATTTCCTCCAGGCACCTCCCAGTTCATGGAAAGGCTGCTCAGGTTATCCAAACACAGCTGAGAGAATTGGGAATGGGGAACTGTGGGCTCATGGAAAAAATCCAAATTATGGCTCTGGGGGAACGGTCAGGGAAAGGGAGATGGAGAGCAGGGAAAGGGGGATGGAGAGCAGGGAGAGAGGGATGAAGAACAAGGAAAGGGGGATGAAGAGAAGGGAAAGATGGATGGAGAGAAGGGAAAGGGGAATGGAGAGAGGGGAGCAGGGAGAGAGATGGAGAGCAGGGAAAGGGGGATGGAGAGTGGGAAGTGCAGGATGGAGAGCAGGGAGAGCAGGCCCGGGAGAACCTGAGCTCACCAAGATCTGGGATCATCATTTGCAATAAGTACTCAAAAAAATCACGGAATGGTTCAGGTGGGAAGGGATTTTTAGGGTCTGCACATCCCATCCTGCCATGGCAGGGACCCCTCCCACTGTCCCAGGGTGTCCAACCCCAGTTGGACATTCCAGGGATCCAGGGATCCAGGGGCAGCCACAGCTGCTCTGGCAATTCCAGCCCAGCCAGGAATTCCCAATTCTCAATCTCCCCTTTCCCAGTTCCCATCCATTCCCTGTGTGCTGTCCCCCCATCCCTTGTCCCAAAGAGCTCCCAGGCACCTCCAGCTCATCCCTTTCATCCCAAACTTCATCCTTCAGACAACGAATTCCCACAACAAACAACTTCACAGCACCAGCCACGGCTCCGTCCCTCTGAAAAGCCCGGACAGCCTGGCACCTCATTAAACTCCAAACAATTTTAAAGAGTGGGGTTTGCTCCTCACACTCTCCCCACCCCACACGCAGCAGCTGCTCCCCCAAACCCCAAACCCCAAACAGGGGCTCCCCTCCTCATTTCTGCAGCCAAACCCCCTCGGAGCCAGGCAGGGGCTCAGCCACGCCAAGGAGAGCCTTAACGAGGCAGGAACGGCCAAAATTGATTTTTAATTTCGGATTTTAATTTGTCAGGAGCATCTCGGTGGGTTTTAAATGAGATTTAAAGCGCGTTTTATTCCGCCAGGAAGGGGTTCAGTCACCGGCTAAAATTGGATTAGTGGCTCCAGTGCCTGGTTAGGAAAAGGGGTGGGAGATGAGGTTTGGAACGTTCTCACTCATCCACCCTTAAGGAACTTTTTGGGTTGGTGTGGAGTTTGTGAATAAAGGGGGAATTCAGGAATAGGACACAAATATGGGAGCATTTAACCAGGGGAATTCAGGAACAAACAAATCTGGGAATATTGCCCTACAGGAGTTTAGGGACAAAACACAAACTGGAGATATTTACCTACAGGAATTCAGGAATAAAATACAATATGGAAATATTCACCTAAGGGAATTCAGGAAATAGGACCAATATGGGAAGCATTTAACCAGGGGAATTCAGGAACAAACAAATCTGGGAATATTGCCCTACGGAGTTTAGGGACAAAACACAAATGGAGATATTTACTACAGGAATTCGGAATAAAAACATGAATATGGAAATATTTACCATGGGAACTCAGGAAAAGCATCTGAAATTTAACAGGAATTCAGGAACAAACAAATTGGAAAATACATTCACCTACGGAAATCAGGAAAAAACACAGATTGGAGATATTTACTGACAGGAATTCAGGAATAAAATACAAATATGGAGATATTCACCTAAAGGAATTCAGGGAATAAGGGCACAAATATGAAATACTTACCTACAGAAATTCAGGAATAAAACAAATATGGAAATATTATCTATAGGAACTCAGGAACAAAACACAAATTGGAGAATTTTACCTACAGGAATTCAGAAAAGACACAATATGAAAATATTCCCTACAAAAATTCAGGAACAAAACATGAATTGGAGAGATTTACTTATAGGAATTCAGGAACAAAACACAAATTGGAGAGATTTTCCTACAGGAATCAGGAATAAAACACAAATACGGAAATATTCACCTAAAGGAATTCAGGAATAAGACACAAATACAGAAATGTTCATCAATAGGAGTTCAGGAACAAAACATGAATTGGAGATATTTACTGACAGGAATTCAGGAACAAAAACAAATATGGAAATATTTACCATGGGGAATTCAGGAACAAAACACAAATTGGAGATATTTACCTACAGGAATTCAGGAATAAAACATTAATATGGAAATATTCACCTACAGGAATTTAGGAATAAGACACAAATATGGAAACATTCCCCTACAAAATACTCCCAAAATTTAAGTTCTCCCTTAAATTATGGACTACAGGAAGCAGCAACCCCAAAACACTGAACACATCAAGTGCTGAGCAAAGCAAATCCATCTCCAAATGTGAATTAAATTCATGTTTAGTGTTTGCACAGAACTGTCCATTAGGAGCAGAGCTTTGGGAGATTAAAGGAGGAATATTTTTAAAGCCCACTCTGTTTCTTCTCACACTGAAAGAAATAATTCCCTCCTTAAAAACCTTAAAAGGAAAAAAAAAATAAATTTCCAGATGAAAGATGGAACCAGAGATTGGGGTTCACAGCAGAATTAAAGGGCCCAAACTCACCTCATTTTACAAGGAACACTCAAGTAATTTTGATCAGAACTGGACTGAAATCTCCAAATTATTTTTTTTTATAGAACCTATAATTTTATTTTGAATTCATCCTGATACGTGAGGCTGATTTATTACAGCAGGCCACGAAGAGAGTGATAAATATAGAATAAATTCTATAAAAATACACATGAGGTTAAGATTTGCTGTCTTGCAGCCCACCACTATTTAACAACTGCTGAATTCTGTATCGGCTGTACCCAATCTCCCTGACTGATCTCTCCTATTCTTCACTGCCAATGTATAAAAAAAAAGTCATTTAAAAAGCATTAAAGTGATAAAAAAGTTTGATATTCCTCGAAGTTCTCCAAGATGAAAAGGTTTCGCTTCCAGCTAAGCCTGGATATTCTTTAAATGACTTTTAAAAGGACAAAATTGTTACTTTTGGGGAGAGAGGGAGGAAGTGGTTTGGGGGGATTCAGCCACGACATTCCTGGTACAAAATCAACCTGGGAGTGCCCAGGGCCACGGAGCCCTCAGGAACCATTCCCAGGGGGATTGGAGCTCCTGCCTGGGGGAACCATTCCCGGGATGCAGGAACATCCCAGCCTGCCTGGGATTGGGAAGGGCTGCAGGAGAGCTGGGGAGGGACTGGGGGATGGGGGGACAGCACCCAGGGAATGGATGGGAACTGGGAAAGGGGAGATTGGGGTGGGAGATTGGGAATTGGGAATTCCTGACTGGGCTGGGATTGCCAGAGCAGCTGTGGCTGCCCCTGGATCCCTGGAATGTCCCAGGCCAGCCTGGAACACCCTGGGATGGTGGGAGGGGTCCCTGCCATGGCTGGGATGGGATTTTAGGTCCTTCCCACCCATTCCAAGATCCTGTGGTCCCCAACCTCCCCTCACTGCTGCCTCTGTGTCTCCATCACCTGGAATTTTTGGGGAATTCCTGAGCTGCTGCCTGGGCTGTCCCAGCATCTCCCAGGAGTGAGGACCAAACAAGAGCTTTCAATAAAATAAAAAGATATTTTTAACTGCCCTGTTGTTTGAGAGGGCTCATTTCCCTCAGCCAGGAGGGCTTGGGGAAATCCCTGGAGCTGGGGGAGGATTTTTTGGGGATGCTGGGACAGAGCTCTGGGAGCAGTGACAGACTGGAGCTGCTCTGGGAATTCCAGCCCAGCCTCTCAGACAGGAATCCCTTCCCAAAATCCCCCCTAAAACCCCTCTGGCAGTGGGAAGCCATTCCCTGTGTCCTGTCCTTCGTTATCCCTCTGCCCATGGGAATGCTTCCGGGTCCCTGTCCCTCCAATCCCTGTCCCAGGGCAGCTCATTGATCCCTGATCACCTGGGAACATTCCAGTCCCTATCCCAGGGCAGCTCATTGATCCCTGATCACCTGGGAACATTCCAGTCCCTATCCCAGGGCAGCTCATTGATCCCTGATCACCTGGGAACATTCCAATCCCTGTCCAAGGGCATTTCATTGATCCCTGATCACCCTGGCACATTCCACCCTCCATCCCAAACCAGGGATTCGCTCCGGGTGCTCTTTCACCTATCAAAAATGGGAAGACGTGGAAAACAAAGCTCAGCTTTTCAAAGGTCAAGCCTTGAGAGGTTGTTGATTTTCAGCCAGGGCACGCCGAGCTCCTGCCGAGGATCCTCGGCGCTTTGGGAGCAGAGGGGAATAAAGTTCACTGCCTTTTGTAAAGAGCAAGGGCAGGCAGGAGTTTGCTGAACCTCCTGCCCTTTGTCCTTCATTATCGGCTCCCTGGCAGCCCAGGGAAGGCTTTGGGAATGTCGGTGGGGATGGCCACGCATTCCACCACCCTTTTGGGTGCCTGCTGGGATCCAGAGTGCTGGAAATCCCAGAATATCAGCTCTGGGAGCCAAACTCAGAATTAGAGACAGAGTTTGAATTCAAACCTTGGGAGAGGCTCCCGAGTTCAGGTGCTCGGAGTGAGAATGTGGATTTAGAACTTAAAGCAGAGGGGGTTGAGCAGAGCAAAGTTTAGTTTAGAGCCTAAAAGTCACAGACAGAGCCAAAGTGTTTGCAAAGGTTCCAGGAGGGTTTAGGGTGGAATCCTGTGAGGTTTGGGTGCTCAGAGGGGATTGGTTAAGGAAGCTCCCCCTGCAATAACAGCAATCAGCTCAGCATGGTTCAATATCAGAAATATCGAGCTGGCAGGGTTGGATTGGCCCCTGAAGCCTTTGCAGCGTTCAAAACTGAAGGAAAAAAGACCCCAAGAATTAGCAAATTCTTGGTCCAATTCCTGCTGAAATAAGGGAGATAAATTTAGGATTCATGTGAAGCCCCAACAGCTGCTTTGGGGCCACCAGAGCTGATTTGGGAGCAGGTTGTTAAATCCCACAGGAATTCCAGCTGGATTTGACACTCTGGGTTCCCTGCACCGACAGGAAAAAGCATTTCCGGGAAGGTGTGAAAACACCTGGATATTACTGGGAGGGCGAAACTGTCCAAGGCCAAGAGAAACGGGAAAAATAAAGAGAATTTTGGCACATCCAACCTCTCTGGGGTAAGGAACAGGGAAACCAGGATTCTCCCGTGGATGCTCAATCCCAAAACATTCCCAGAACAAGAAGGGTTCCCCCCACACCTCTGTCCTGCTGCTGCAGTTCCAGCAGGTTTAGGTGACGTGGGGTCATTTCCCAAGCTGTAAATGTAGAATTCCATGGAATCCCTTCAGGGCAAACCCATCCCTTTTAGGATTTCCACAGCATTTCCCAATCCGAGTTCCCTGAGAGAAATCTCTGACATCTCCTACTGGTGAACAGGAATCCCCAAGGTGGGGAACAGGCAATAAAAGTTAATTTTAATGTTAATGTTTAATGTTAAAAGCCAATAAAAACTGGGAAAAGCAGGGGAAAACTCAGTGCAGCCCATGGGAAAGAGAGAGAAACCCAGGGAAAGCAGGCTGGGGGATCTAAGTAAAATTGTAATAACACTGGAAACGTGGAAATACAAAATATTCCGGTCACACCGAGCGGGTACGAGCTGCTGTTTTCTCCCGTCACTATTTGACACCACCCTGAACTCCAATATTACAGGATTGTCAGCATTCAAAAAAGGATCGTTTTGGAGGCTCCTTCCCATCAGGCAGGGATGTAATTATTCCTTATCTTGCGAGACAGCCAAGCCCAGGAAATACAATTACCCAAATTTATGTTCACCGGAGTGTGAAGAGAGAAGTCATAAACCGAATATTGTATTTACCCCTGCGCTTTCAGCAGTTATTAAAATGCACCAGTGACTTCCCCGCTCTGCCTTTTGAAGAATTCTTGCCTGGAATTCGTTCCGGCTTGGGTTTCCTGCTTGTTTACAAAGCTTTTCCCACCTCCTAGAATTCCAGAGGCAGAACAAAGAGTTTCTTCTGCGCCAATTGTCCGGGAATTGTTCCCTGCTAATGGGGGGGGAAAGCTGCGATTTCTTGGGAGCTGCTGCTGGTTCTGCTCCTTCCATGCCCAAAATAAAGAGTTTGGGCAGCTGGAGGAGTTTAAAGGTCTCTTCCAGCCCAAATTTGTGATCCCTCACCCGCCAGATCTGTTCCGAGAGGAGGATCCCAAGGAGCTGTGTCCTGCTGGAATTTGGGATACAGAGGATTTTAGGGTTGGGGTTTTGGGGTTTTTTTAGGGGTTTTGGGGGGGGGGGGGGTTTGGTTGGTTTTTTTTGTTTGTTTGTTTGTTTGTTTTGGGTTTTTGGGGGGTTTTTTTGTGTGTGTTGATAGAGAATATTTTATTAAAATACATTATATTTGATATTTGAGATTAAAGAAAAATCGAGTGACAGTATTGAGATTGCGTGTAGTTGAATAGAAGTGCGTAATATTAGAGGGTGAAAAAATTTACAATTTTAAGGTTGTGGGTTGTAATAATACAACTATGTAATTAAATGGAGGGTTTAAAGCAGAGGGTTTTGTTCTTTTTTACAAGTTTGGGTGGGTTTGTGGGATTGGCGGCGAAAATTTGTGGTGTGGAACACGAGTAGTTGGTTATTAGGATAAAATTAAAAAGTAAATTAGTCAGTGTTTCATAATGGAGAAATTCAGGCTTAAAAAGACCTTGAAGATTCAATTTAGTGCTTTATTTTTAAATAGGAGGAAATCTGGGGAGGGACTGGGGACAAGGGATGGGGGGACAGCACACAGGGAATGGATGGGAACTGGGCAAGGGGAGATTGGGAATTCCTGGCTGGACAAGGGCAGGGACAAAGCCAGGAGAGCATCCAAAAAAAATATCAAAATAGGGAAAATCTGGGACTGAGGAGAAGCAGAGCCAGGAAATGCTGGTGTGGGAAATCCGGGGTTGGAGCAAGGAGTGTCCATGAAACAATGAAATCAATCCCTGAAAGGAAAAGCTTTTAGGGAACTGGGCTCAGGGATTCTTGCAGGGCTGGAGGCAGGCTGGGAGAGCTGGGAATGTTCCCTGGAGAGGAGGAGGATCCAGGGAGAGCTCAGAGCCTGGAGGGGCTGCAGGAGAGCTGGGGAGGGACTGGGGACAAGGGATGGGGGGACAGCACCCAGGGAATGGATGGGAACTGGGAAAGGGGAGATTGGGAATCGGGAATTCCTGGCTGGGCTGGAATTGCCAGAGCAGCTGCGGCTGCCCCTGGATCCCTGGAATGTCCCAGGCTGGACACTGGGGCTGGAGCAGCCTGGCAGGTTTTGCTGGGCTCATCCAGCAGGGCAGGAGCTGGAAATCCCTCCAGCAATAAAATCCGAGGAGCTCAGGTAAATATTGCTCTTAAAAAAGTCATTTCCGAGGGAGACATCACCCAGCAATTAAACAAATCTCCAGCTTTGTTAAATAAAACCGAACCCCTCGTTGCAGGAAGGGGGAGAATGAGGGAATAAAGTCTGAAATTCAGAGTTTAACCCCAGCACATCAATTCTGCTCAAGTTTGCCTCGAGTTCCAGGAGGTTTTAGCAGGAGAATTTCTCTTCAACCGCTCTCATTTCCAGCATTAAAGGCTTTTTGTGCTGCAATAGTTGGTTTTTCCTTAAATAATTCTTTAAAAGAGCCTTTAAACTTAAGCAAACCTTAAAGACCACACATTTTGAGACTCATTTCAGGAGTCCTCAGAGAGGTCGTTCTCACCTCAGAGATTCAGGAAATGGTGATTTCAGCATTGCGAGATAAGCAATTAATTCCCCAAATAATCAAAATATTTGTATGCAACCGGGTTCCTATTTGAATTAGCAATTATCCTGAAGTCCTTTGATTCCAAATTAGCTCAAAACCCCATCCTGGCACGGGGAAATTGCTCCTGAAGTGTTTGTTGGGATACAAACTCCGGGGACACAGCCACGGGGTGGAATCTATCAAAGCAGGTGGAGAACTTCCCAAATTCCCTCTGCAGGCTCCCAAAGGAAAAATTCCATCCCTTTCCTCCAGGGCTCTGGATGGAATCCCCTGGGAAGGAATCCCTACTGGATGCTGATGTTAAATAAAAACCACAATACAAGAATATTAAAAAAAAAAAAAAAAGCAATAAAAGAAATCCCCCTGAGAGAATTTAGGGGAGAGGCTCCCAGGGGAGCTGAGACAGGGAGAGGCTGGGAGTGGGAAATGGGATCCCAGGCTGCTTTGGGGCAATTTTAGGGGATCAAAGGGGAAGATGGGAGTGGATAAACCCCTCCAGATGCCACAGAGACGTCACTGCTGCTCCCAGAGCTCTGTCCCAGCATCCCCAAAAAATCCTCCCCCAGCTCCAGGGATTTCCCCAAGCCCTCCTGGCTGAGGGAAATGAGCCCTCTCAAACAACAGGGCAGTTAAAAATATCTTTTATTTCTTAATTGAAAGCTCTTAGTTTGGTCCTCACTCCTGGGAGATGCTGGGACAGCCCAGGCAGCAGCTCAGGAATTCCCCAAAAATTCCAGGTGATGGAGACACAGAGGCAGCAGTGAGGGGAGGTTGGGGACCACAGGATCTTGGAACGGGTGGGAAGGACCTAAAATCCCATCCCAGCCATGGCAGGGACCCCTCCCACCATCCCAGGGTGTTCCGGGCTGGCCTGGGACATTCCAGGGATCCAGGGGCAGCCACAGCTGCTCTGGCAATCCCAGCCCAGACAGGAATTCCTAATTCCCAATCTCCCACCCCAATCTCCCCTTTCCCAGTTCCCATCCATTCCCTGGGTGCTGTCCCCCCATCCCTTGTCCCCAGTCCCTCCCCAGCTCTCCTGCAGCCCCTCCAGGCTCTGAGCTCTCCCTGGAGCCTTCTCCTCTCCAGGGAACATTCCCAGCTCTCCCAGCCTGCCTCCAGCCCTGCAATAATCCCTGAGCCCAGTTCCCTAAAAGCTTTTCCTTTCAGGGATTGATTTCATTGTTTCATGGACACTCCTTGCTCCAACCCCGGATTTCCCACACCAACATTTCCTGGCTCTGCTTCTCCTCAGTCCCAGATTTTCCCTATTTTGGTGTTTTTTTGGGATGCTCTCCTGACTTTGTCCCTGCCCTTGTCCAGCCAGGAATTCCCAATTCCCAATCTCCCCTTTCCCAGTTCCCATCCATTCCCTGTGTGCTGTCCCCCCATCCCTTGTCCCCAGTCCCTCCCCAGCTCTCCTGCAGCCCCTCCAGGCCCTGGAACCCCAAAGTTTCTCCTGTCCAGGGAACATTCCCAGCTCTCCCAGCCTTTCCCACACAGAGCTGCTCCAGCCCTGGCTCCTCTCCCTGCTCACCAAACCCCTCTGCCCACCCCCAGCTCCCCTGTGCTTCCACCCCATCCAGATCCCAACCAACTCTCCAGTGATCTTTAATCACAGCCAAGGGCTCAAGAGAAAACCTCAGGCCATGCAAGAATTTCGAGTGAGAGAAAGAAATCAAATAACTGGCTTCCAACTGTGCCTTCCATAACAACTCCGAGGAAAAGCAGAGAAAATACTTTTACAGCTTCCTCCAGAAATCAGAAGCTGCTTCTTGACCTCATGCAAATCATTTTTCAATCCTACAAAGTCACAGTGATAAACCAACGTCACTGTTTCAGATAACACACGACACAGACTCTGTGATCAGAAGGTTAAAAAATGACTCTTTTGATTAGGGATGATTTTTCTGGTTTTCCTGCAGCTTTTGAGTTTTTAAGTTCCGTTTTTCCTGATGTTTTGGGTTTCTGAAGCTTGTTCTCACAGCTTGGGACTGAAAGGATACCAAGAGCTTTTATTTAATAACATCAAATACACATGCAAAAAAAAAGGTAAATATTCCCACATCTAACCAGAGGTTTTTCCTTTAGGGGGTTTTGCAAATAGGGATGGCTTGATCTGGTCTCTAGACAGACCTCTCATTGAAAAAAGCCTTGCTGCTCCACATTTCTGTCCCAAAGACATCAATCCCATCTTCAGCTTCTCCAAACCCAGGGCTTCCAGTTCAGCAGCAGAGCTGAACAGAACAGGTCTATGGCTTCCACCTCTGTGCTCTGTGACTGCTTTGTTTCCTGTGCCTCAGCAGGAACGTCTTCTTGCTCTTCTTTCTGAGCTTGAGCCACTCCACTCTTTCCTTGTCCTCTTCCTTCGGGGGCTCTGTCATTTGCTGTTTCCTTCAGAGAGGATTTCAGCCGGCCCGTCCGTGCACACCTCTCCTCGCAGATCTCTTCCAGGACCTCCTGGCTGCTCCAGTGGTTTCTCACTTGCGCTGGTGGATGGACTGTCCTCTGCTGAGCCAGAGCTGCCTGAACGCTCATCTAAATTCCCAACACTTCCATCAGCGCTGCTGCCCGACGGACAACGTCTGTCGGATGCACAGGGGGAGTCATCCTTACTGTCACCCTCACAGCCCGAGCCTGTGGCTTCATCCAACCCTGGCCAAGGACGTTTTCTTTTTTCAGATTTCCTTTGGCTCTTCCCAGGCTCGCCCGGACGCTTCCGACTCTTGCCCCTTTGTGACGACCCTGTTTTCCCGGCCACAACCCTCGGGCCGATGCGCAGGGACCGCTGCTGGCTCTCGGCCATCTCCCGGCGCTGCCGCTCGTCCCCGGGGAGCGGGAGCTCCGCCAGCTCCGCCGCAGCCTCTGTGGGAGCCGCTGCTCCTTCTCCGCCCGCTCCTTCACCCCCTCGGCCATGGCTTTTCCACGGCTGACATCCCGCAGCCTCCTCCCGCTGAGATCTCCGCAGGATTCCCTGCTCGTCGTCTTCTCAATCCGAGCACCGCGGGCTCGCAGCATCGACCCCAACCCTCCTTCTCCGCCGCCAAGGGTGGGCTCCCGGCTGGAAAGGGCTCCGCAACTCCTCCTGGGCGCCGGCGAGTCGCCCGCTACACTTCCCGGACGAACTGTTCAGCAGCGCAGGCAGAGCACGGAGCGGCCCCGGGGAGCGCAGGCAGCGGCCGCACCCACAGAGGGTCCCGCACCCACAGAGGGTCCCGCCAACCCACACAGAGGGTCCCGCACACCCAGGGGGGCCCGCACCCACAGAGGGTCCCGCACCCACAGAGGGTCCCGCACAACCAGGGGGTCCCGCACCCACAGAGGGTCCCGCACACCCAGCGGGTCCCGCACCCACAGCTGATCCCGCACCCACAGCTGATCCCGCACCCACAGCTGATCCCGCACCTCCAGCAGGCCCCGCACCTCCAGCAGGTCCTGACACCCACAGCAGATCCCGCACCCACAGCAGATCCCGCACCCACAGCAGATCCCGCACCCGCAGCTGATCCCGCACCCGCAGCTGATCCCGCGCTATGCCTTAAACCCTCCCTCTTGTTGCATATATATATATATATGCATATATATATATATATATATTTATTTATATTCCAAAACATTAAATTCTAAATCTCTCACCCTGTGATATAATTTTTGTTCGCCTCCACCCTCACTCTCAGTGCTCTCTCAGTTCTGGAGCCTTTCCATGCCCTCAGGTCCATGCAGTGCATTCCTGAGGCTCAGTCCCTGCCAGCACAGAAAGCCTGGAACCCTCTGTGCCCAGGGTTCCCCAGTGCCACCTCCAGGAATTCCTTGGGCACCTCCAGGGACGGGCACTCCAGAGCTGGGTCTCCTCTAGGAAAGCCTTCCCAAGGTTTCCTGCCCCATCCTGACAAGTCCCTGCCCCATCCCCTGAGGTATCCATGCCCCAGGTCGCCGTGGAGCTGCAGGAATTCCCTGGCTCACAGGTGAGGCTCCATGTTCCACCTCCCTCACAGCTTCTTCCCAAGCTGCCAAGTCCATCCTCATCTTTCATCCCTTGGAGCTTTCCATGTCCTCCAGGGGATAAAAACAACAGGAATAGCATTCAAGGAAGGGAAAGGCACTAATTCCAGTTAATTATGGGGCTGCTGGATTTGCCAGCTGTGCTGCAGCCCTTCCCAGCTGCTGACAGGCCTGGATGGATGGAATTCAAAGCCAAGGCAAGGATTTCTTAGATCATTTTAATAGCACCAAGCAAGAGTTCCTTGTCCAAATCCCATTAATAACCACTTGGAAACAGCAGCCTGCAAAGCCCATTAAATGCAGACAGAGATATTTTAGGCAAAAGCTAAAACTGTTTGAACTTTGCAGTGTCTGCGAGGCTTGAATTGAGCAGCAAACAGAGCATTTCTAATCCAGGCCAGATGAGAAAAGAGAGCAGAGAGTTTGAAAAGAGAAGGAGAATAAATATCAGAGAGGAGCAGAGAGCCAGGGATGGGGGGATGCAGTGGGCTGGAGGAGAGCAGGGTCACAGTGACCTTGCCTGGGAGGGTGGGCAGGGGCTGGGCTGGAATTCCCAGAGCAGCTGGGGCTGCCCCTGGATCCCTGGAATGTCCCAGGCCAGGCTGGACACTGGGGATTAAGGGCACTTTAACCCAAACCATTCCATATTCCATCCTGGTATAAAATCAAGCAGTCAGCAGTGAGATCTAACCCAAAGTCTGAATATCAGCTTTAATCCACAGCTCATTTTGCCCTCCTGTTGGAATCCAGAGTGCTGGGAAATCCCAGGATATCAGCTCTGGGAGCCAAACTCAGAATTAGAGCCAGGGTTTGAATTAAAACCTTGGGAGAGGCTCCCGAGTTCAGGTGTTCGGAGTGAGAATGTGGATTTAGAACTTAAAGCAGAGGGGGTTGAGCAGAGCAAAGTTTAGTTTAGAGCCTAAAAGTCACAGACAGAGCCAAAGTGTTTGCAAAGGTTCCCAGGAGGGTTTAGGGTGGAATCCTGTGAGGTTTGGGTGCTCAGAGGGGATTGGTTAAGGAAGCTCCCCCTGCAATAACAGCAATCAGCTCAGCATGGTTCAATATCAGAAATATCGAGCTGGCAGGGTTGGATTGGCCCCTGCAGCCTGGACCAGTGTGATGGGCAGAGCTCGGGGGACTCCTTTGCCATCTGCTGACGTGTAAGAAAGATCTGCAAGGAAGATCCATCCTCTCTCTGCCTCTGGAGAAAATAAGAAAATAAGAAAACGAACTGCACTGTGCCACCCAACTCAGCAGCTCCTCTGCTGCCAGGAGAAATCCCAACCCCAAAGGGGAGGAGTGGAACCCTCAGGAGAAATCCCCAACCCCAAAGGGGAGGAGTGGAACCCTCAGGAGAAATCCCAACCCCAAAGGGGAGGAGTGGAACCCTCAGGAGAAATCCCAACCCCAAAGGGGAGGAGTGGAACCCTCAGGAGAAATCCCCAACCCCAAAGGGGAGGAGTGAAACCCTCAGGAGAAATCCACGACCCCAAAGGGGAGGAGTGAAACCCTCAGGAGAAATCCCCGACCCCAAAGGGGAGGAGTGAAACCCTCAGGAGAAATCCCGACCCCAAAGGGGAGGAGTGAAACCCTCAGGAGAAATCCCAACCCCAAAGGGGAGGAATGGAACCCTCAGGGGGCAAACCCCAAACCCACAGCTGTGTAACTGCATATCCTGGAATTCCAGACTGGATTGGGTTGGAAAAGCCTGCAAGAAGACATGAAAGAATTTCAGAAAACTAAAACGTCAGAAAGCTCAAACCTTAGAAAACCAGAATGTCAGTCCTGAAAGCAGACAGCACACCCAGCACAGCCCAGAGGGGCTGTGTGGAGCAGCAGGAGCTCGCCTGGGAGAGTTCCACCAGGAAATCCCGGGAGCTGCAGCCTGAAGGTGCCTGGGCTTGGGGAGGTCCTGGGGACAGGAGCCACCCGGCCAGTGCCCAGGAGCAGCAGCAGAATCCCAGCCTGGATTCCATCCTCAGCAGAATTCCAGCCCAGCTTCCAACCCCAGTAGGATCCTTAGCAGAATTCCAGCCTGGATTCCAACCCCAGCAGGATCCTCAGCAGAATTCCAGCCCAGATTACAACCTCAGCAGAATTCCAGCCCTGCTTCCAACCCCAGCAGGATCCTCAGCAGAGTTCCAACCCAGCTTCCAACCTCAGCAGAATTCCAGCCTGGATTCCATCCTCAGCAGGATCCTTAGCAGAATTCCAGCCCAGCTTCCAACCTCAGCAGAATTCCAGCCCTGCTTCCAACACCAGCCTGGATTCCAGCCCAGCTTCCAACCTCAGCAGGATCCTCAGTAGAATTCCAGCATTTCTGGACAAATGGGAATTCTGCAAATGCTTTTCTTGGACAAATGGGAATTCCTGCAAATGCTTTTCTTGGACTAACAGGAATTCCTGCAAATGTTTTTTCCAGACTGTTTGGAATTCCTGCAAATGATTCTTCTGGACTAACAGGAATTCCTGCAAAAGCTTCTTCTGGACTAATGGGAATTCCTGCAATTGCTTTTCCTGGACAAATAGGAATTCCTGAGAAGGAAAAACATGGAAGTGAGCTGAGGCAAAGCAGCCCATCCCAACAGCTGGAATGTGGAACTGCCCTGCTCCACCCCCCCAAACCAGGCTCCAGGTCGGGATGGATCCCACAAGACCCAGAATTCCCACTGGGAGTCCCTGCACTCTCCACTGGCTTCATCTCATGGCCTGGACGTAATTATTGCAACCCAGGCCAAAGCCAGTAATTAGCTGAGTGTGTAATTATCTCTCTCGGTCGGTCTGCAGCTCAGGCTCTAAGAGGGATTTATTTCCTGAAGGGCTTCTGGGGGTTTTGCAACTCCAGAATGGAATTTGTTAACTGCTAATAACTCCCAAATTAGCTCATTTAGGCAGAGTTGGAAATAACTCAGCCATGTCAGCCGTAATCAACAAATTATCTGGAAATTTAGAAAGGCAAAGGCAAAAAAAAAAAAAAGATCTGGAGTCGTTCTGTAGCCCAGGGCAGGTGGGGAGGGCTGGGCTGGAATTCCCAGAGCAGCTGTGTATCCCTGGATCCCTGGAATGTCCCAGGCCAGGCTGGACACCCTGGGACAGTGGGAGGGGTCCCTGCCCATCCAGGGGTGGCACTGGGGGGGATTTAAGGTCCTTCCCAACCCAAACCCTTCTGGAATTTTGGGATTGGCCGTCCTGTGCTCTCAGTTTGCTCCCAGTGAGTTGGAGTTTGGGGTTCTCTTTTTTTAGGGCTCAACTCCTTTTCCAAGCTGAGCCCAGACTGAGGGATGTGAATTCTCTGGGAATGGTGACCCGTGTCCCTAGAGGACAGGAAAAAGGTGATACTTACACAGTTAAGTGTTAGGATATAAAAGAAGAAGTGTTTATTTTTTGATTTTGATGCATACAGAGTTTGGACAATGACTAGGGATTGGAGAATAAAGCTGTTATTTCTTTAACTTCACTGGTTAAATTAGAAGTTCATTAAATGTCCTTTTATTAGAAAGAACGTATAAATAATTTTTGCTTATGTTGAAAATTATGAAAAATTGTACTTACAAATATATGCATATTAAAAAGTTATAAAAGTTAAAAATATATGCATATTAAAAAGTTATAAAATTTAAAGTAATAACCCTGGGTGAGGTCAGGAGCTCAGCAGAAACAAACCCCAACCCCTGTTTGGAGCAAATCATCCTTTCAGGAGAGCCTGGAATAAATTTGCAGATCCAGCAGATGCCAGGAGGAAAATCCTCCCTGTGCTCTGGTTTTGCTTTTCCCAGTGACAGAACCATCCCAGCCAACCAAATTCTCTGTTTGTTATTAAATTACTCATTGAGCACTCAGACAACTCCTGAATTCCTTCCCCTGCCACCGGTGGATGAGGAATTTGAGAGGAATGAGTGAGATTTTTGAGGTGAAAGGAGGAGAATTCTGCTGTCTGCCATAAACTGGGCATCCAAATTTCAGGAGTCACCATCAGATCCCTGTAATTTTAGGGAAAACGAGCCCATTTATATTTTAAACCTCCCACTAAGGTGCTCTACAAATGTCCCTGCTCCTGCTCTCTGGACACAAATACCTTCTGCCAGCGCACAAATATTTTTCCTTGGAATGCATTCCATTGTTCCTGTGTCACACCGGAGCAAGAGCAGACAGAGGGAAGCCTCTCCCAGCAGGTTTGAAAGGAATAAAGGGAATATCCCATGAAATCAGGGAAAAAATGGACAGCAGGGCCATGGGGGAAGCTCTGAGTGCTGCGAGTGTGCTGGGTTTATCCCAAATACCTCTGGAGAAGCTCCAAGGGGCTGCAGCAGCCGAGCCTGGAGCCCAGAGCATTCCCAATCCCTGTGGGACCCTCCGAGCTCCTCGGGACAGAGACAAAGCCCAAACTCCCAGAAATCTGAAAGATGGGAAGGGGCTGGAGAATCCCTGAGGAGCTGGGAATGGGGTGGGGTATTCCTGAGGAGCTGGGAAGGGAATGGAGAATCCCTGAGGGAGCTGGGCAGGGAATGGAGAATCCCTGAGGAGCTGGGCAGGGAATGGAGAATCCCTGAGGGAGCTGGGAATGGGCTGGAAAATTCCTGAGGGAGCTGGGCAGGGAATGGAGAATTCCTGAGGAGCTGGGCAGGGAATGGAGAATTCCTGAGGGAGCTGGGAATGGGCTGGAGAATCCCTGAGGGAGCTGGGCAGGGAATGGAGAATTCCTGAGGAGCTGGGCAGGGAATGGAGAATTCCTGAGGGAGCTGGGAAGGGAATGGAGAATTCCTGAGGAGGAGCTGGGCAGGGAATGGAGAATTCCTGAGGGAGCTGGGAAGGGAATGGAGAATCCCTGAGGAGCTGGGAAGGGAATGGAGAATCCCTGAGGGAGCTGGGCAGGGAATGGAGAATTCCTGAGGGAGCTGGGAAGGGAATGGAGAATTCCTGAGGAGCTGGGCAGGAAACGGAGAATCCCTGAGGAGTTGGGCAGGGAATGGAGAATCCCTAAGGAGTTGGGCAGGGAATGGAGAATCCCTAAGGAGTTGGGCAGGCTCATCCTGGAGAAGAGGAGGGGACAGCCTTGGGGGTCGGGCTCTGCTCCCAGGGAACAACTTCCAAATTCAGATTCACAGAATATTCCAGGTTGGAAGGGACCCACAAAGATGGAATCCAACTTAAATCAATGGGAACTGGACCCACCACCTGGTGATCAGCACCATGGTGTGCCAGGGGAAGTTCACTTTGGATATTGGGGGGAAAAACCATGGGAAGGGTTATAAAGCAAAATGCAGTGGTGGAGTCCCCATCCCTGGAAATGTCCAAAAAAAAAGCCTGGAAGTGGCACTCGATGGGTCAGTGGAGCTGGGCTGAAGGACTCGATCCTAATTCCCACCTTAATGATTCCCTGGTTTGATTTTACAGAGGTGTGACGGGAAAGTATCAAAGAAGCCACGAAGCTCCCGAGTTCCAGATGAATTCCCAGCCCCTGGAGCTGCCTGAGGCTGCACCCGTGATAAATCAGCCTGGCTTTATCTCCAGAGGCAGCCAACACCAAGCACCCTGATAAGAGCAGGGATTTGTTTACTCCGAATGGATTTCTGCCACTGGGAAGGGAAATAAACGACCTGACAACTTTTAATACATATACACACCTGCTTTATCTCCGGGATTCATCTGGGGAAGCAAAAACTGCCTCGTAGGGAGTGATAATATTTATTTTCACCTCCCAACATCCTCAATGACAAAGAGGCACCTGCGTGTTCACAGCCCACATCCCGACTCCAGGGGTTTCTCAGCCATCCCAGTATTTGGAAACACGATTTGGGGCCATTTGTTATCTCTCTGGATCAAAATGGGAATAAACTGGAGCTGCAGTCAAAGCCTGAAGGTTCCAGTTTTGTGAAGCTTTGACTGTGGGAAAGGAGATGCTGGGAGTCCTCTCCAGGCAGGATCCACTGGGATGCTCACTCCTTGTTCAAGAACTCAATTTAAACCCTTTCAAAGCAGTGCAAGACACCTTTAAAGCAAATTTTGCCGGCGGTTTGAGATGAGAGTCGCCTGCAGGGAGACTCCACAGGTGCTGCTCTGCCACCAGGGACCTCTGAGAATAAAAAATGTGAAAATCCATCAGCTCCGAGATTGCCTCGCTGAACTCAGGGAGGAAATGGCTGGATGGAGAGAGGAGAGGGAATTGCAACTAAATTGGAAAACAATACGATACAATTATGTTTTATATACATATAATAATTATATATATTATTATATAATACATAATAAGGAAAGAAGGACAGGGAAATGTTTGTATCACTGTGGCAGCAGGACCAGGACAGTGGCTGTGCCCTGGGCTGGCACTGCTGAGCACCTGGAGGGCTGTGCCCACTTCTGGACCAAATTCAGGGAGGAATTTGAGGGGCTGGAGCCTGCCCAGGGAAGGGAATGGAGCTGGGAAGGGAATGGAAAATTCACTCAGAGCTCTGGGCTGGGCACAGGGTGGGCATCGGGCACAGAGATTTTGGGACAGAAAATTACCAACATTTCAGCATTTATTTAAGCAGCAAAATCTGGGAAAGCTCATGGAAGGATGTTATCCCGTTTTTTCCCTGCTGTGCTTTACTCCCTTGGCTCAGGTGAGACAAAAGGATCATTTTGGCGAACCTGAAACATTTTCTCGAAGACCAGAAGTGGGGAGGAGGAGGGGATGGGTCCCCTGCGGGCTCCAGAGGGTGTCCAGCAGGGACTGGCTCAGGAAGCAGCTCTGATCCCACCTCCCCCGTGTTTCAAACCTTTCCATGGGACAGGTTGACATTTCGGAGCTTCCAGCTGTCACATCCACGGATGGGATTAAAATTCCGAGGAAAGCTCGGGGTGGCTGTAAGATGGAAATGTGGGACCCAGCAGAGATTTTACAGCGGAGCACTCGACCTCCCCCGGCAGAGGAATTGTTTTATCTCCCTCTCCAGGGCTTTGCTGCCCCTCGTTAAACCTGACAGCGCCCGGAATAACAAAACCACGCGGAGCACTTGTCATTTCCATGACCTTTGTGTTCCCTGCCTGGAACGGGGCGATAAACGAGCGGCTCTGGGCAGTGCCCGGGCAGAGCCTTCCCGGCTCGGATCCCCGGGATTGCAGGGATGGGAGTCCCGGGGTACCTTGGACAGCGAACGGGGACTGGGAGCTGGAAAAGGGAACTCGGTGAAGGAATGCTCGGATTGTGATCCAGCAGATTCCTGCTCTCCCCGTCTGAACTCCCCGAGAGGGAAAGGCGTGGGCACAGGCAGAGCTGTGATTGACAGTGAGTGCTAGAAAGGATGAGCATTCTGCTTTTCGGGGCTGATTTGCCATTGCAGGGAATCTCAGAATCCTCAAGGTTGGGGAAGCCTGCTCAGATAAGTCCAGCAGTGTCCCACACTCTCCAGGCTCTCCAGGGCCACATCCCTGAGATCTCTGAACATTTCCAGGGATGGAAACTCCACCACCTCATTTGCTCCAACCTCCCAGAAACCCAGACTGCTCCAGTGCTCCCAGAGCCCGAGGAACTCCCTCGGATTTTGGATCCAGGCAATCAGTGATGCCACCCTCCCTGAGCCAGCTCCCACCCCAAACCATTCCGACCCTTTGGCAGTGAAGAGGGATCCTGTGCCAGAGAACTCTCAGAAGAGTTTCCTTTTCCAGGCACTGCCCTTCCTGACTGAAGGTTCTCCCAAACTTTTCCCGAAGAGCAGAACTCTCCAAGTGCATCACAGAGGCTCCACGAGGCTCCGACTCCTCCACCCAACTGTGCCTGCTCTCATTTCAACTCCTTTAATGGATGCACTTAAAAAATTCATCCCTTTTTGGCTCCTTCCTCATTAACTGTGCAAGGCTGAGCTTTTGTCTTGGCTCGGTGGGAATTCTCTGTGTGTGATCCCTGCCAGCTGGATGGGCTGGATTCCTGATCCAATTATCCCATTGTGTTCCCTTCTCCTCCTCATGGGCCTCTCGTCCTCTTTCTCTGAGATTAAAGGCACCCTTAAAGCCTGGCACCAATCAGCTCATGGATTGAAACTGCCTTGGTCTGCCTGAAGCCCTGTGCCTGGGAGAGCTGGGAATGTCCACCTGGAGAAGGGAAAAATCCAGGGAGAGCTCAGAGCCCCTGGCAGGACCTGGAGGGGCTGCAGGAGAGCTGGGGAGGGACTGGGGACAAGGGATGGGGGGACAGCACCCAGGGAATGGATGGGAACTGGGAAAGGGGAGATTGGGAATCGGGAATTCCTGGCTGGACAAGGGCAGGGACAAAGCCAGGAGAGCATCCCAAAAAACCACCAAAATAGGGAAAATCTGGGAATGAAGAGAAGCAGAACCAGGAAATGCTGGTGTGGGAAATCCGGGGTTGGAGCAAGGAGTGTCCATGAAACAATGAAATCAATCCCTGAAAGGGAAAGCTTTTAGGGAACTGGGCTCAGGGATTATTGCAGGGCTGGAGGCAGGCTGGAGAGCTGGGAATGTTCCCTGGAGAGGAGGAGGCTCCAGGGAGAGCTCAGAGCCTGGAGGGGCTGCAGGAGAGCTGGGGAGGGACTGGGGACAGGGGATTTGGGGACAGCACCCAGGGAATGAGCCTGGACACTCTCAGGGGTTTGACCCTTCCCGTCCTCCCTCCCCTGCTCAGGTTGGACAATATCCCTGTTTTAGCTCTCCACTAATAATCTCCACTCTCACAATCCCTGGGAGTGGCAGATCCACAGGGTTCACGTTCCCTCTGTTTGATCTCCTGCAGGGAACCTGACATCTCTTCCCCTGGCACATCTCAGCAAAGGAGTCCTTTCCACAAGGTAAAATTTATTTTTTTTTCCTCAGGCCACCACTTAAAGTTCACCTCTCCGCAGTTATCCACTAATTCTTACTCTTGGATAATTGAAATTTTCCTTCCTTGTGCTGAAACCAACCGAGTTTATCCCAGCCTGGACACCTCCCTGGCCTCTCCAGCAGGAGGGGGGGATTAAACATGGAATTGTTCTGATGACCTCCAGTGACCAGAAACATTTCCCCTAATGTGCCCAAAGCACAAAGTGCTGAACTTAAATGCTCCTTTTCCCTTTACCACATCCAGGAAAAAAAGCTTTACCTCGAGTGTGACAATTAAGAAAGTGATTTCTGGGGTTGGTTCCTGATTTAGTCACCTTTCATCCCCTTCCCCAGGTGAACCTTGGCTGGCTCAGACTCAGCATCAAAGGCTTTTGTGGCAGAAAGAGAAAATCCCCCCCAGCTTTGTGAGCTCGAGGGGCTGCTCTGTGTCCCTGTGGCTCTGGAGTTCATCATGGCCCTCCCTGCCCCGGGCATGTGGGACTTTGCAAGCTCGGATTTGTATTTTAATGCAGGGGGATAACATTAAAAATATTTATAAATAAATTCCTGATGGGTGGAATGGAGGTGGCAGAGCCAGGCCCCTCTCGGTGCCAGGACAGAGGCACAAATTAAATGTTGCAAAATTCAGTGTGAACACAATAGAACATGTTTGTCCTGTGAGGATGGGGAAAAATGGGCACAGGGTGTGCAGGTGCCCTGGAATGTCCCAGGCCAGGCTGGACACTGGGGCTGGAGACAGTGGGAGGGGTCCCTTCCATCCAAGAATCCATTGGATTCTTCCAATCCAGTCTGGGATTATGAGACAGAGGAAATTCTGGGGCTTGCTGCAGCTCCTGTGCTTTCCTTCCCCAAGCTGGGAGGATTCCTGAGGCACCTTGGGAATCACTGCACAGCTCAGCTCCCAAAACCCTGGAGGAACTCCTAGGATGGGAATCACTGCACACTCCACATCCTGAGGAGCTCTGGATGGGAATCACTGCACAGCTCCACATCCCTGAGGAGCTCCTGGGATGGGAATCACTGCACAGCTCCACACCCCTGAGGAGCTCCTGGATGGGAATCACTGCACAGCTCCACACCCCTGAGGAGCTCCTGGATGGGAATCACTGCACAGCTCCCAAAACCCCTGAGGAACTCCTGGGATGGGAATCACATCCCTGAGGAGCTGTGGGAAAAGCAGGAATTAGGCATTAGGACCCAGCCCAGGGATGTCTCAAAGGCACCACAAGAGCCCAGAGCAGGGCTGGGAGCTTGGTTTGGGCTCAGGATGAGCTCCAGGCTCAGGGCAGGCTCAGCTGAGCCATGGAATCTCCTCTCCAGCTGCTCCAGGCACAATCACTTCCCAAAATTTCCTGCTGGGAAGCAGCCAAGGCCACGAGAGCCGCCCAGGGTCACAGCTGTCCCTGCTGCGCAGGGGTGCCATGGCCAGGCTGGCACCAGGCACCTGCCAAAACCCTGTGGGGCTTCAGAGTGGGCATGAAAAAAATTTATCTGAATGTTTAATTAATGAAACCTTGGATTTTTTGTAACGAGTGTAAAATGTGGAGTTTGGAATGTAAAGCCTGCTTTGTGTGCACTCACAGAATCCCAGAGGGGTTTGGGCTGGAAGGGACATTAAAGGTCACCTCATCCCATCCTAGGGCAGGGACCCTCCCACTGTCCCAGTGTCCAACCCCAGTGTCCAACCTGGATATCCCAGGGATCCAGGGCAGCCACAGCTGCTCGGGGAATTCCAGACCAGCCAGGAATCCCTAATTCCCAATCTCCCACCCCAATCTCCCCTTTCCCAGTTCCCATCCATTCCCTGGGTGCTGTCCCCAAATCCCCTGTCCCCAGTCCCTCCCCAGCTCTCCTGCAGCCCCTCCAGGCTCTGAGCTCTCCCTGGAGTCTTCTCCTCTCCAGGGAACATTCCCAGCTCTCCCAGCCTGCCTCCAGCCCTGCAAGAATCCCTGAGCCCAGTTCCCTAAAAGCTTTCACTTTCAGGGATTGATTCCATTGTTTCATGGACACTCCTTGCTCCAACCCCGGATTTCCCACACCAACATTTCCTGGCTCTGCTTCTCCTCAGTCTCAGATTTTCCCTATTTTGGTGTTTTTTGGGATGCTCTCCTGGCTTTGTCCCTGCCCTTGTCCAGCCAGGAATTCCCAATTCCCAATCTCCCCTTTCCCAGTTCCCATCCATTCCCTGGGTGCTGTCCCCCCATCCCTTGTCCCCAGTCCCTCCCCAGCTCTCCTGCAGCCCCTCCAGGTCCTGCCAGGGGCTCTGAGCTCTCCCTGCATTTTTCCCTTCTCCAGCCTTTCCATCTACAAAAGCTTTTTACTGGGACGTCTAAAATCTCTTTGCTCCTGAGGATTTTATAGAATCCCAGAATCCCAGAGTGGTTTGGGCTGGAAGGGACATTTAAAGGCCACCTCATCCCATCCCATTCCAGGGCAGGGACCCCTCCCACTGTCCCAAGGTCCAACCCCAATATCCAACCTGTGCATTCCAGGGATCCAGAGGCAGCCACAGCTGCTCTGGGCACCTGTGCCAGGGGTTTTTTCCCATTTACAAGGAAAAGATGGAGTGAGAGTGTGGGAAAGAGGCCCCAGGATCTGCTGGAGTGGCTGGGCTGGGCTGTCCCTGCTGCCCAGGCAGGGCTGCCAGCAGCGCTGGGAGCTTTCTGCTCTGAAAATTGCACAAACAAACTCCTTTCCCTCTGCCCTCAGGTCACAGATTCCATTAGAATTCTTCTCCTCCCGACTCCAGAGCAGGGAATAATTGCCTCGGGAGTGAGTGGATGGACTGCAAAGCACGGAGGGTCGGTAATTTGGAGGTCATTATCTCTCTGCTGAACTCGGGAGCCAGCCGGAGCTGGCACTTGAGAGCAAACTCGGGAGGCAAACGCTTTTTAAAGAGAGCTCTTCAACGGGGAACTTCCAAACAGAAATTCACTGCTGGCGAGAATGCAAAACTTCCAACTGCTGCCCAGGGAGGTCACGGGGGCAAATCGGCTTTCACAGAATCCTGGAATGGTTTGGGATAAAGGGGCCTGAAATCCCAGCCCTGGATGGGCAGGGACCCCTCCCACTGTGCCAGGGTGTCCAACCCCAGCGTCCATCCTGGCCTGGGACATTCCAGGGATCCAGGGGCAGCCACAGCTGCTCGGGGAATTCCAGCCCAGCCAGGAATTCCCAATTCCCAATCTCCCCTCTGGCAGTTCCCATCCATTCCCTGTGTGCTGTCCCCCCCATCCCCTGTCCCCAGTCCCTCCCCAGCTCTCCTGCAGCCCCTCCAGGTCCTGCCAGGGGCTCTGAGCTCTCCCTGCATTTTTCCCTTCTCCAGCCTTTCCATCTACAAAAGCTTTTTACTGGGACGTCTAAAATCTCTTTGCTCCTGAGGATTTTATAGAATCCCAGAATCCCAGAGTGGTTTGGGTTGGAAGGGACCTCAAATCCCATCCCATTCCACCCCTGGATGGGCAGGGACCCCTCCCACCATATCAGTCTGCTCCAACCCCAGTGTCCAACGTGGCCTGGGACATTCCAGGGATCCAGGGGCAGCCCAGCTGCTCTGGCAGTTCCAGCCCAGCCAGGAATCCCCAGTACTCCTCTAAACCCAGTTCAAAGCCATTCCCTCATCCATGGCCTCCCAAAGCCCCCAACCCCCCTCAATCCCTTCCCAATCCCCTCTCCCTGGGCAGCTCTGGTGCCACTGGATCCCAAACCCTGGAACACGGCAGAGGTTTTTCAGCCAGACCACACAAAGCAATCCATCCCATTCTCCCAGGGGGAAAAACAATTATCAATACTTGAAAACGAGCTGTAATCTATTCACTTATAATTTCTGGTTTGGCTGTCAAGGAGCTAATTTGAATTTGAACAAAGTTTGCAGCTCCCTAATTGAATTTGCTGGAAGGATTTCTCTTATCAGGCACACAAGGATGCTGTGGTTCTGGTTTGGTTTTTGTGGGGCTGTCAGGAACTCCTGAAAGGCCAAGCCAGGCGTAGGAGAGGCACAGCAGCACCCTCAGAGCACCCCCAGCTCAGCCCCTGCCCCAGACATTCCCTCCTTTCACCCCCTCACTCCTCATTTCCACACCTGGGTTTATGATCTGACAACCTCCGGGTGTTCCCTCTCATCCTGTCCTGGCTGGGAGTTCTCAGGTCCATCCTGAGCCTCTTTTTCCCCTTCTTTTCCCCTTTCCAAGCTCCCTGTGTTGGAAAATACACCAAATTCAAATTTTTTAAATTTATTTTTTCTTTACTCTGCTCAGAGCTGCCAGCAGGACTGGGAGCTTTTTGCTTTGGCCATTAAACAAACAAACTCCTTTCTCTCTGCCCCTCAGGTCACAGATTGCATTTGAATTCTTCTCTTCCCAGAACCAGGTTCCACCATGGAATCCCAGAGGGAGCTGAGGCAGGAGGAGCTGAGTCTCCTCCTGATGTCCTGCAGTGGTTTTGGTTCCCTAAATTGAGATTTTTCTGGCCACTGCACTGTTTTATGTGCTGGGTTGATTTTCTGTTGCGAGATAGGATTAGGAAAAGAGCAAAGCAGGCTTAAACTTTGGAAGGCATAAAGAAAATTTATCAATAAAACTGAAAGGGTATTAAGAATCAGTATAAAACATTTAGAACACTTCTCCTCCTCCCCTTACACCTTTTGTCTCTCACTTATAACCGAAACAACAGCTAGAATTTTCAGTCAGCTTTCTCTTTTTAGAATAGCTTTTCTTTTTAAGGAAAAGCCCTGTGCTGCTGCACCTTTCCCCATCCCTAGGGATGCCCCAGCAGGGCTCATCCTGACCCAGCTCCACTGCTGCAAAGTTCACTCTGCCTCGCCCCAGGCACAAATCTGGAGATGGCATCAGACTTTCCAAATGCCACATTTGGTTTTTTTTTGGGTTGTTTTTTTTTTTTCCCTCTTTATTTCAGCACAACATTCCTGACATTTCAAATCCCTGCTCAGCCAGGACTTGGTTTAAATGAGAGGTTGCTCAGGGCTGGACCTGAATAACTGCAAACTCCCCACCTGGCACTTGTGCAAAAACAAAAAATTCCCTGCATTTCCTGGGAAACCTGGAGCAGCTGATCAAATCCCCATCCTATGAAACCCCGGGATACAAGCACAGGCTGCAGCTTCACCTGGGGAGCAGGGCTGTGTCCTCTGCTCACAAAACCTGGGGCTGACTGAGCCAAACCTCGAGCTTGGCTGTTTCTCCTCGAGCTCACATTCTCAGGGTTTATTAAACCCTTGTTGAATTCCTTCCTGCAGCAAGCACCCGGTTAGAGTGCTCCAGACCTTGTGTTTTACAAGAGCATCGTGGATTTTATGGTGGTTCTGGGGAGGTGTGAGTCTGCCAGCGAGGAGCAGCAGGTTCACAGGCACAGCCAGGGTGGAATTGGGTGTACAGCACCGACACAAAGCAGGGCAGCTGCCCCTGGAGCACCCACAGGGCTGATTTCCCAACATCCCACTTTTCCTGCTGCTCCAGCAGCTCCGTGCCACCAGGCCACTGGTCAGGAGCTGCTGGCTGCTGGCTGGGAGGAGTTGGATCAAAGAGACACCAACCTACTGAATCCAAACCAGGTCAGACCTGGCAAATCTCATTTTCCTTCGCAGCCCCGGCTCAGTGTTAATGTGGCTTTGTGTTGGGAGCAAGCTGAGCAGGCAGGGAAGGAACCACAGGATTCCAGACTGGTTTGGGTGGGAAAGGAGCTTAAATCCCACCCAGTGCCACCCCTGGATGGGCAGGGACCCCTCCCAGCATCCCAGGGTATCCAACCCCAGTGTCCAACCTGGGACATTCCAGGGATCCAGGGGCAGCCACAGCTCAAGGACTGGTGGGAGACACACAAAATCCTTTGTATCCCTGTCCTTCCATGTCCCACCAGGCTTTTGATTCCTTCCAAGATTAATTTCCCTATTCACCCCAGCCCCAATGTACGCAGATTAATTTGTTACAGGTTTTGTGTTAATCTTCAAAACCACTGAGGAAGCCAAGGCTTTGAGGCCAATCCTTCATGCGTCATCCCCAAACCTCCCATTGAACTTCCAGGTTCCCTTTGAAGGTGCAAAGTATTTTTAAAAGTTTCCTAAGGTGACAGAAAAACTTGCAGTTTCAGATCCTTCACAATGAACCCTCTTTTTTCTGCTGAACCCACGGCGAGATCTGAAGCCATCAAGGAACAAGTCCGGCTGTTAAATCCCGGGGCTTTTGTTGGGTATTTCACTGGCACAAAGCAGGACATTTTGGAGCCTCATTGTCCAGGAGATCAGCGTGCTCTCCCTGGAAAACCTTCGCAGATTTCAATCGCAGATTCCACCTCGGAGTTTCTTGCTCCTTTCCAGTGCTGGCAGCTGCTTTGAGGTTCTTTTGTCTCTTTGCATCCTTTCTTCTTGAAGGAGCAACTTTTGGTTATTCCTGGTGCTGGGATGAGCCTTTCTGCAGGGATCTGCAGGCACGGAGGATCAAAGCGTGCAGAGCTGAGAGCTCAGAAACCCCGGGGGCTTCCAGTGCTGCTGAGCCCCTGCTGCCCACCAGCCCCAGGGATCACCCCAGCTCCCCAGGAATTCCCTGGGCATCCTCCAAAGTCCTTCCCAAACCCAGGATTTCACTTCTTCCTGGCACAGAGCCCCCCTCTGCCCCCTCTGCTGCACCCAGTGCCACCCAGCTGAGGTGCTCCAAGCTCCTGCCCTGTCAGATTTTTAAAGTATAAATATAAAAATGCCTTTTGCTGGTTTTGTTTTCTTGGCCCTGGGGTTTGTGCCCGGTTTTTGCAGCTTTGCTTTTGGCTTCCACCTGATTTGACTGGGCTCTGGCTCTGGGGAGGTTTCTGTTTTCCCCAGCTCGAGTCTGTTCTCGTGTTCAGGGATTTGTTTATTCTTTGTTATCTCATATTTGTGGCTCTGGTCTGCCAGAGTCTTCTCTGCAGGACAGGTTGTGCTGAACTCCCCGCCCTTTGGGATGGTGCTATCTTTTATACCAAAATATGCTTTATTTACAGCAACTCTCCAATCCCTATTAACTCCAGTGCACAGTGCACTTTTATTCCAGACCAACCCAAATGTGCCACCCCACCTCAGAAGATGCAGAACAAGAGATGCAGAACGAGGACAGGCACACCCCCCATTTCCCCCACCCTTGTCCCCTGACCCCCACATCCTAAAAATCCCCAAATTCTGCTTCTTTTCACCCCGTGACATGCTAATTATCACTCTACCTGAATTTTCTGTGGTTTATGACCCTGCCCCAGGACAGTCAGGGGATGTCCTGGTGCCCAGCACGTGCAGCTTTGTCCTGGAGCGAGGTTTGTATTTCCAGCCCAGCAGCCCTGCAAACCCCTCAGCATTTGGGGAGAGCAAGGAAGAATCCCAGGAGCTGCTTGGATCCCAAATCTCCATCCTGCCCCTCCCTGGGTGGTTCCCTGGGGCAGCAGAGCCCAAATCCCACCAGGGCTGGGGAGCTGCTGTGCCACTTAGGGGAGCATTAAGGGATCAGAGCTTCCTTTCCCATAAAATATTTAGGCTGGAACACATCCATATTTATCACTCTAATCAAACAGAATGAGAGAGTTCTTCTTGCTTCGACTTTGGGAAAGCAAAACAAGCCTGGCCTGACAACTGCTTTTATTTTTCTTGTATTTTTTTTTTTTATTTTTTTTCCAGCAAGAAAATAAAAAGTTTGAGGAAGAAGAAATGTTCAGAGAGTATAGTTTGGGGATCATTCCCTGTAGTGGTTTTGGATTGTTAATTTGAGATTTTTTTTAATGTGATGATTTTTTTGTGGTGGGTTCATTTTTTGTTGTGTGATAGGATTAGGAGAAGAGTAAAGCAGGTTTAAATTTTGAAAAGTATAAAGGAAGTTTTATCAGTAGAATTAAAAGAAGAATAATAAGAATTACAATAAAATCTTTAGGATATCTCTCTTCCTCCCCTCACACCTTTTCTCTTCTCATTGATAATGTATAGAAATAACACTTAGAATTTTTAGTCAGTTTTTTACTTTTTAGAATAGTTTTTTGTATGTTGTTTACTTAGGGGGAGGAATATTGTTAACATAAACATAGCATAAAACAACTTTTGTTTTATGTTATGCTATGTAGAATTTTCTATAACAAAATAGGTGTTTTGCAGCTTCAATTTTTATGAATTTTCTATAAGAAAATAGGGTTTTTGCAGCTTAATTTTTTATGAATTTTCTATAAGAAAATAGGGGGTTTGCAACTTCAATTTTTATGAATTTTCTATAAGAAAATAGGTTTTTTGTGGCTTCAATTTTTATGAACAGCAGTTGCTTGAGGATTTGCATTTGTGAACATCCTTCCATCTTTAACAGCTTTTTCTTCTCTTCTTCTTCTTCTTCTTCTTCTTCTTCTTCTTTCTTCTTCTTCTTCTTCTTTTCTTCTTCTTCTTCTTCTTCTTCTTCTTCTTCTTCTTCTTCTTCTTTCTTCTTCTTTCTTCTTCTTCTCTCTCTCCTTTCTTTCCTCTTTTCTTCTTTTATTTTTGATTTTTTCTTGGTATTGTGGATTAATTAAAAAAGCCCCACACTGCAGAACACTATTAGTTAGTTACTGGGTTAAAAGTAAAAATAAATTAATTGACATCTCATAATTGAGTGGTTTTAAACTTAAAAAGACCTCGAATCCAGAACCCTGGGCTCCATTTCTACTCTGCTAATTCAGTGTGTAGGAGCACTCAGGGTCAGTGAAACTGTAAAATAAATAAAAAATAATAAACACCCAAGTCCAAACAAAAATTCTGTCTCTCCTGCTTTTCATCCTGACCCTAAAATAAAGAACCAGAGAGAGCCAAAAAATTTGCCACAGATTCCCAGCTGGAATCAGACCCTGCAATTTTATTCCTTGTGAGTCAATAAAATCACTTAAAACCCCCAAAGATAATCCCAGACTGTTATTGTTATGTACAGAGGGAACATAGAAACACACAGCCAATAGGTGCTTGGGTAGAGAAGAAGAAAAGCACTTTAAAATTTATTGAAATTTTAGTTCTATATTATTTCTAGGATGCTGACCAGGGTTTGGGCAATGAGGTCTCTACTTCTCCAACCCCAGTGGTCAGGTGAGGGAATTTTTTTATATTATATCTCTAACAAAGGAATGTAAATTATTTTGTTCATCTTACAATTTCGTGAGAAGCTGACTCCACTCCACAGAAACAAATTAGAAAACTTATTTTCAACAACAGCACCAGACTTCTCAAGCTGTGTGGAAGGCTGGAGAGTGGATCCCTGTTCCCAGGACATCAATCAAAGCCAGGCTCACTTTAACGAGCCACGCTCAGCTTCCCAAACCATTCCAAGAGCTTCTCCTGGAGCTCTTTGATCTCCAGCTTGTTGCTCAACTCCTCAGCACTCATTTAGGCAGTCTGTAAAACCTGGGAAGCTCCACGCACTGAAGAGGGAAGGAATTACAGCTCTAATATTCCTATTTATTGCTTTTTTCTCCCCTACTCGAGCCGAGTGAAATGACATGCACAGCGATCTGGGCTGATGAGAGGCACATAAACACCGGTGTTTAGCGTCTGGATGAGGCGCAGAAAAAAGCAAATCACGGGCTTGTCTCTGCCAGCTGCCAAGCTGCTGACAGAGCCTCGCAGAAATAACGCAGCCGAGTTTGTGAATGAACTTTGTGCCAAGGTAAGCCAAGATTCCCTTCAGCATCCCGAGCAGGGCTTTGATGAAACTTTCATGAAGGGTTTGATTTTTCTCTTTTCTCTTTTCCCTCTGTCCTCCAGAGCAAAATCCACCAGGAGCAGCAGCTCGGGCTGAGCATTCCCCGTGGCTGGGAGGGCACAGCTCAGCTCCAGGAGCTTGGAAATGTCAATACAGGGTTAAAACGTTCCTAAAATCATGGGAATCGTGGAATGCTGCCCTGTGTTTTTAGTGGACCGTGCAAAACTGCACTTAGATTATCATTAAGCATATTGATAAGAAACACAAACGGTGTAATTGTTAATTGGGGGTGAAATATTTGTTGCTTTGGGGGTCACGAGAATCAATATTTGGATTTTCCAGGGTACCTGTGGATGGGATAATATTCCCACAATGGGACAATGGAAGTAGTAATTGTGTTGCTTAGTTTGGGGGTGAAATATTTGTTGCTTTGGGGGACATGAGAATCAATATTTGGATTTTCCAGGGTACCTGTGGATGGGATAATATTCCCACAATGGAACAATAGAAGTAGTAATTGTGTTGCTTAAAGAAATCCATAGTTATATAATCATATCTAATATATATATAAAATAAAATAAAAATAAATATAAATAAATAAAAATAAATATATAATAACTAAAATATGTGCATTCTGAGCAGATGGAGCTGGATTTGGGGAGCTGTACCCCCACTTCCTGAGTGCTCTCTTAACAAAGCCCCTGCTCCTAACCCAGCTGTGGGTCAGTGTTTGTGGACACTAACAATAAGGACAGAGCCAACCCTGGCCCAGGGGCAAGCAGCACCTTCCCCTGGGCCAGCCCCAGCCCAGCAGGAGCTCTGGGGGTGTGCAGGCTCTGCCATCCCCCCGAGGGTCCCTCTGCCCCCCAGGCAGGGCTGAGCCCTCTCTGAGCCCCAACCTCCCGGGAAAACCCTGCTCTGGAATGGGAATTACAGCCCTGAACGTGGGGGAGTGCCAGAACCCAGAATGTTCCTCTGGCTGCCCTGGGGGAGCAGAGACCCTGGCAGGGCTCTCAGAGACCCTGGCACAGTCAAAAACACCTGTGTGTGTGACTGGAGCCCATGGAAAACATCACCAACCTTGTCTGGAGAATTACAGGACACCAGAGTGTGAGTAGAGTGATGGGTGACTTGGCACAGGGTGAAAATGTAGAATTTTAGGGGTTTTATAATGGGGGTTTAGGGACAAAAAGGAGAATTTTGTGTCCCTGGGCTTCCTCTTGGTCTTTCAGCCTCCACCTTCTGGTGTGGTGGTGGCACATTTTGAGAGGTTCAGAGTAAAGGTAACTGTCTAATAAAGTACATAGGTATTGGAAAGTTATTGTCAATAAAGAATAGGTAGATTTTAGTATAAAAGATAAACACGCCCAGAGGGTGCCAGTCTGCTCCATCCCGACCTGCAGGACAGAGCTGTGCAGGCAGAGCCACAATGTTCCAGATAACAACAATAAACAATCCTTGGAGACGAGAACGGAGAGCTCTGAGCTGTTCTGGTGCACCTGGCTGGGAAAAACAGAGACTGTGGGCAATTCTGGGGCCACGGCAACAGCACCAAACGCGAGAAGAGAGGGGACACAGAGCTCCAGCCCTGCCCTGGCTGTGCTCCCCTGTGTCACTGTGGTGAGCAACACACAGCACGAAATTCCCCAGCTGAAGAAATGGATTGCAGAGATGGCTCTGGCTCTCTTTATTCAAAGGATTGCTCCATTTTATAGATTTGGAGAGATTAACCTGGCTCTCTTTATTCAAAGGCTCACTCCCTTTTTATAGATTTGGAGAGATTAACCTGACTCTCTTTATTCAAAGGATTGTTCCCTTTTATAGATTTGGAGAGATGAATCTGGCTCTCTTTATTCAAAGGATCACTCCCTTTTTATAGATTTGGGGAGATGGATCTGGCTCTCTTTATTCAAAAGATTGCTCCCTTTTATGGATTTGGGGAGATGAATCTGGCTCTCTTTATTCAAAGGATTGCTCCCTTTTATAGATTTGGAGAGATGGATCTAGCTCTCTTTATTCAAAGGATCACTCCCTTTTTATAGATTTGGGGAGATGGATCTGGCTCTCTTTTTTCAAAGGGTTGCTCCCTTTTTATCCATTTTTCCACAGACTCATGTGGCTGGCAAAAGAAAGCCAACCCCTTCACCCACACTGGCCAAACCAGAGGGGCAGCAAAAGAAAACCCCACAGAAAGAATTCCTAACATGAGCAGAGTAGCAAAAAAAAAAAATCCTGATGTTTATGTTCAAGCTCTGGGAACAAGTTTCCGAAACCTAGAACATCAGGAGAAACAGAGCTTTAGAAACTCAGGAGCTCCAACAGCCCTGGAGCTCTGGTGCCCTGGAGCTCAGAGCCTGCCCAGCCCCAAATCCCAGGAGCTGCCTGGGGATCCCAGCACAGCCCCTGCTGGGGGCTCTCAACCCCCTGCCAGCGCCTCCCAGCCACAATTCCCAGCATCCCAGTATCCCACCCAGCCCTGCCCTCTGCCAGTGGGAAGCCTTTCCCTGGGTCCTGTCCCTCCAGCCCTTGGAAATCCTCCCTCTGCATCTCTGTCCATCTTTCCTGTAGGCTCAGAGCTGGGAATGTTCCCTGGAGAGGAGGAGGCTCCAGGGAGAGCTCAGAGCCTGGAGGGGCTGCAGGAGAGCTGGGGAGGGACTGGGGACAAGGGATGGGGGGACAGCACCCAGGGAATGGATGGGAACTGGGAAAGGGGAGATTGGGAATTGGGAATTCCTGGCTGGACAAGGGCAGGGACAAAGCCAGGAGAGCATCCCAAAAAAAACCACCAAAATAGGGAAAATCTGGGACTAAGGAGAAGCAGAGCCAGGAAATGTTGGTGTGGGAAATCCGGGGTTGGAGCAAGGAGTGTCCATGAAAGAATGAAATCAAATCCCTGAAAGGGAAAGCTTTTAGGGAACTGGGCTCAGGGATTATTGCAGGGCTGGAGGCAGGTGGGAGAGCTGGGAATGTTCCCTGGAGAGGAGAAGGCTCCAGGGAGAGCTCAGAGCCTGGAGGGGCTGCAGGAGAGCTGGGGAGGGACTGGGGACAAGGGATGGGGGGACAGCACCAGGGAATGGATGGGAACTGCCAGAGGGCAGGGATGGCTGGGATCTTGGGAATTCCTGTCTGGTCTGGAATTGCCAGAGCAGCTGTGGCTGCCCCTGGATCCCTGGAATGTCCCAGCCAGGTTGGACACCCTGGCACAGTGGGAGGGGTCCCTGCCACGGCAGAGGTGGCACTGAAAGATTTTTAATTTCCCACCCAAACCAGTCTGGCATTCCACAAAAACAAAAATCCAGGCATGGGGGGCACAGACAGGGCCCAGCTTTGCAGCTTAGCCCTGTCCAGTGCTCATCCCTGGTAAATCCTGGCTGTGGAGCAGAGGAAAACCACCAGCTGCTTCCTCAGCCTGGCCACGAGCGCTTCAAAGCCACCCGGGAGGAGCAGCGGAGGAAAATATGAAAGGGAAAATCTGCCAAGGCTCCCCTCTGCCCAGCCGAGGAGAAGAAGGGAAATGCACTTCAAGAGGCAGAGTCCTTTGAAAGGAGGCAGAACACGGGCACAGAGGGAGGCAGGCGCCGGCTCCTGAAAGGGGCACAGCCCGCCGGGAGCGGGGACTCTGGGAACAATGGGAATTTCACAGAAAGGAGATCAGAGCACCAGCGAGGCTGCTGGAAACTTCAGCACAGGCACAAAGGTGAAAAGTGCCAGACTTGGCTGATTTTTTTTTATTTTTTTCCTCTCGTTTTACTGAGAAGGGGGAAGGGTGAGAGCCAGAGGAAATAATCAAGAATATTCCAGTGTAACAGGGAGAGTGCAGAAGTACAGGACAGCTCTGCCATCCCTGTTTTGCCCCAGTTCTGCTGAGCTGATTCTCAACAGGAATTTCATAGCCCAGATGTTTTGGCAGTGATAAAACTTGGATTTTGAGAGGGTGGGATCTTCTGCTGAGATGATTCTCAACAGGAATTTGATAATCCAGATGTGTTTGGGGTGATAAAACTTGGATTTTGAGAGGGTAAAACCTTGAGGGACACGTTGGACACATCCCTCTGGGGGCCTTGGAGACTCCTAAGGCTCAGCACAAAGATGGGGGTTTTTAGGAGAGATATCTCTGCTCTGGAGGCAGGCTGGGAGAGCTGGGAATGTTCCCTGGAGAGGAGGAGGCTCCAGGGAGAGCTCAGAGCCTGGAGGGGCTGCAGGAGAGCTGGGGAGGGACTGGGGACAAGGGATGGGGGGACAGCACCCAGGGAATGGATGGGAACTGGGAAAGGGGAGATTGGGAATTGGGAATTCCTGGCTGGGCTGCAATTCCCAGAGCAGCTGTTCCCTGGATCCCTGGAGTGTCCCAGGCCAGGCTGGATCACCCTGGGATGGTGGGAGGGGTCCCTGGCATGCACAGCCAGGACTCAGCTTTGCACCGCCGGCACTCCCCTCCTTCTCCGGGGAGCAAAGGGCGGGAGCAGCTCCCAGACCCGTTAATTGCAGCAGCGTAATTAACGAACCTCCTCCAGAGGGGGGGAATCTCCTGGAGCAGCAGCACCCCGGGCAGGGAGAGCTCCAGCAGCGATCCTAAATTCCCTGCCCACCCAGCCGAGCTGTTCCAGCCTCCCCCGGCTCCCCCGGGGCTGAGGATGGAGAGGTCAAGGACGGAGCGCGCTCCCATTTCACCGTCTGCATGCTCCACCGACCCCAAACAGGCTCCACTGGGAAGGGGAAGAGAGGAAAAACTCAAAATAGAAACGTTTTCTGCTTGGAATCACTCCCCCTTGGTGCTGCAGGAGCAGCATCGCTCTCTCTTTGGTTTTTTTTTTATGGTTCTCCAGGCACATTGTGGTCTTATTTAAGGACTCAGCACAATAGGATATCACCCGGGTGGAAAGGAGGGAGAAAAAGGAGCCAGCACATTTGGTGCTCTGGAAACTTCTGGATGTCTCTTCCACAGATATTTGGGAAGATTTGCTGCTGCAGAATCTCCTGCTCCACCTTCCCAAGTGTAATTAGGATTAATTTCAGGCAGAGTTTCCTCGGATTTAATTTCAGACAACTGTTCCCTTCCAGAAGGAAATGGCTGGGAATGTTTGGCTGGGCCCCCTCTTCCTGCAGGAGCTCCACTGGAAGCCAAGGGAATGAAGAAATTGGATTTATACATCCAAAACTGCCATGAATTTACCTGCACCCTCATTTTCTTCAATCCCACCACAGGTTATTAATATGGGGCTGATAGTTCTGTAGGATTACTGTAGGATTTCTCAATGAGCTATCAAAATCCCTAGAGTTGATTCCATCCTCACTCTGGATGCTCCAAAGGCAACAATTAAATCCATTTATGTGAAAATAAAACAAAGTGATCCTCACCCACACCCAGGATTTGTTCTTTGTCCAGAGCAGCTGTGGCTGCCCCTGGATCCCTGGAAGTGTCCAAGGATGGGGCTTGGAGCAGCCTGGGATGGGGGAAGGTGTCCCTGCCTGTGGATAATCCCGAAAATCCCTCCCAACCCAAACCCTCCTGGGCTTCTGTGAGCACTGGAAGGGAATAAAAACCCAATATTTTATTGTTTTCTGGGAGCACAACCATTTCAGCCTGTGGAAACTGAGCCCTGCTGCCAGAATTCCAGCCTGGAATCCTCTTGCAGGTTGGGGTGGGGTTACTCAAAGTCGTGGAAGCATAAGAGGGGTTTCAGTAATAAGATAAGAAAACCATCTGTGTTATTGTAATACCCCAAAAAAGTGCAATTATGTCTTGATCACAGCTGAGGGATTACACGTTTTTAATGAAGTGAACATTGTCAGTGTGGGAAGCAATAAAAATTGAAAAAAAAAAAAAAAAAGTTACAGAACTGAAAATTTAATATATATGATAATACACATAAATCTATTAGAAAAAAAAAAAAGTAAAGGAGAATTAATTATGTTTCGGTACCCGGAGGGGGAACAAAAACTGTAAAGAATTAAGAAATAAAAAATTCATACTGTAATTAGAATTTTGCATACTAAAATTAGAGAAGGTGTTTTCTGATAACATCCAGAACCTTCTCCAACAAAAGCCCGGGATGGGAGCTGGGCAAGGTAATTATGAACCGGAGCCTTGAGGTATGAAACCTGTACACAGGCTTGGAAAGAGGATTAAATATCCAGTGAGGGTGCAAAACTTTTTAATTTTCCAACTTTTCCTGGCCAAATTAACAGGAGGAAAAGGCTCTGGAGCAGCACAGCAGTGCATTATTTATTTAGACTTTTAATGAATAACAAAAGAGTTGCTCGGTGCAAGCTGCAGGGGAGGCAGCCTGGGGGAATCCCAGCTCTGGAGCCAGGCAGGATCTGAGCAGGGAATATCTGAGGAGCTCTGGGATGAAGGGAGGAGTCCCTGGCCAGGGAAAGGCTTGGATTTGGATGGGCTTTAGGGACCCTGGTGGGTTTGGGGTTTGCCCCCTGAGGGTTTCACTCCTCCCCTTTGGGGTTTGCCCCCTGAGGGTTTCACTCCTCCCCTTTGGGATTGGGATTTCTCCTGAGGGTTTCCACTCCTCCCCTTTGGGGTCGGGGATTTCTCCTGAGGGTGTTCTCATCACTCCTCCCTTTGGGGTCGGGGATTTCTCCTGAGGGTTCACTCCTCCCTTTGGGGTTGGGATTTCTCCTGGCAGCAAGGAGCTGCTGAGTTGGGTGGCACAGTGCAGTTCGTTTTCTTATTTTCTTATTTTCTCCAGAGGCAGAGAGAGGATGGATCTTCCTTGCAGATCTTTCTTACACGTCAGCAGATGGCAAAGGAGTCCCCCGAGCTCTGCCCATCACACTGGTCCAGGCTGCAGGGGCCAATCCAACCCTGCCAGCTCGATATTTCTGATATTGAACCATGCTGAGCTGATTGCTGTTATTGCAGGGGGAGCTTCCTTAACCAATCCCCTCTGAGCACCCAAACCTCACAGGATTCCACCCTAAACCCTCCTGGGAACCTTTGCAAACACTTTGGCTCTGTCTGTGACTTTTAGGCTCTAAACTAAACTTTGCTCTGCTCAACCCCCTCTGCTTTAAGTTCTAAATCCACATTCTCACTCCGAGCACCTGAACTCGGGAGCCTCTCCCAAGGTTTGAATTCAAACCCTGCCTCTAATTCTGAGTTTTGGCTCCCAGAGCTGATATTCTGGGATTTCCCAGCACTCTGGATCCCAGGAGCCCCTTCCACCCCACACTGGGATCGTGTGATGATTCCATGATTCCCCAAGTCTCCTCTTACAAGGACCCTGGAATGGTTTGGGTTGGAGGGGATCTTAAATCCCCCCCAGTGCCACCCCTGCCATGGCAGGGACACCTTCCTGCCCGGGCTCCAGCCAGCCTGGCCTTGGACACTCCAGCATTTCGATCTGGGATCAGAGATCCCATGGATTTCCCTACAATCCTGGGGGGTTTTCCCTCCCACAGCCCAGGAGAGGAGGCAGGAGCCCCTTCCAGGGAGCAGGGGGAGCAGCACCTGCCTGGGGCTCCACACACACACCCTGAAAAGCTTCCAGAAATGACAAATCTGCAGGCTTTAGTGGGAAAGGTGAACCCTCAGCAACCCTTGGGAATCTCAACAGCCTCCCAGGAGACAGGGCTGTGTGTATTCCCAGGAATAACCCCAGGATCTGCAGAGCATTTCTGTGGCCCTGAGGTAACAAAGGATTTGTTCAGTGGACAAAACTGTGAACCTAAAAATCCCAGCTTAAAAATTATTCCCAAATCTGCCTCGTTTATTCCATGGCAGGGGAGATGTGGGGAAAATTGACACAAGATGAATCTTCAGGAGCTTCTAGGAAATAGAAAGCTGGGGAATAGAAGCCAAGGGAGAGCCACCCTTGGATCTCGTGTACAAAGGAGCCCTCAGCACCTCCTGACTCCTGGGCAAGCCAGCTTTGGATGATGCTTTTCCCAGTTTCTGGCCCTATTCCTGCAAAACCAGGTCTGTTGGATTCACTGCCCAGCTTTGGCAGGAATTGTGCCCAGAGCAGATCCAGTCTGGATATCCAGGGTTCATTTCCCCCCTCTCCATGCTGGATGGCTCCTGATCTCACCAAAACGCTCCTGGATAAAGCTTTGGATAACAGACCCAGCCATGCTTTGCCAGAGGGGATTCTCTCCCCGTTCCATATTTCCAGGAAGCCAACCCCAGCCTGCAGATGAATGCTGGATTCCCAGAATTTCTTGCAGGAGCTCTCCAGTGCCCTTCACCCATCCACAAGCTCCCAGGAACAGGCACAGGAGGAGAGGGATGGCCTCAGGCTGGGCATGGGGTGCTTCTGCTTTAGTGCTTGCACTCCACGATCTTGGAGCTCTCTTCCAACCTCGATTCCATGGGATGAAGGACTCCTGGACACACAAACATGGGGTCAGCCCCTGGCTGGAGGAGGAAAGGTCTGAGGAGAAGCTGCAAGGCTGCCCTGGGCTCCTCCTGTGCCTTCCCCTCCTCGGTGCTGCTGGCAGAGACACTGAGACCCCAATTCCAGGAGCATTATCCCAACCCAGAGGAGTCCAAGCTCCCAAAATCAAAATATCACCACCAGATGGGCTGAGGGGCTCCTGGGTGAGCCAAGCAGGCTGGAAATTGTCTCCCCATGGAGGAGAGGGAAGGGCCTGACCCCAGGGCAGCTCTCCAAGGAGCAGGATTTACTGCTCGGCCACTTCCCAGGATTTCATCTGCTCCCTCCCCGTGGCAGAGCAGACACCAATTAATGCTGAGCAGAGTGGGGAAAGTTCTCCCAGGTTCTGCTTTGATGGCAAAGCACTGAATGCAAGGACTAAGACAATGTGGCTCCAGCTCCCTCGCCTCCCCTCGCAAGGGCAGGATGGCAGGGAATTATTAATTCCACCTCCTGCTGTTGCCAGCACTTCAGGAGGTTGTTGCCAGCAAGAGAGCACAAGGGTTTGAATTTGCTCTCAAAAAATCCTCAGCTGTCAGAGTCCTCAGAAAGACGTGTGAAGAAGAAAAACTTCCCAGGAAAGAGAGGGAAATGTTTTGAGTGCAGAGACAGAATATATTTATTTTTCAATTAAAAAGCCCTAAAACAGTGACAAAGCCACAAGGGTCAGAATAAAGTGTTCCTCCACTAAAGAGAACAATGTTCCCTATTTGATGTCTCTGAAGTCAGGGCTGCATCTTCCCAGGCAATCCTTTGCAAGGAATTTAATTTTTTTTTATCAGTCATTGAAATCAGAGGCAGAAGCCACAACTCACTGTTTGCGTGTACTGTGACTGGAACAGCAGAATTCCAAAGCCACATGTGTCAGCATTAATTCATGTCACAGATCAAAAAAAAACAGGAGAACTCACTGCAGCAGTGACAGTTCCACTGGTGTTGTGGAGCTCAAAGGAAAACAAGAGAGGCATTTCCAGGATCAGAGGAGGCTGATTTCCCCATGCAGGTTATTCCTCTGCCTTTAAACAATTCCCTACCAGCAGCAGAGAGGTCCATGGATTCACCCTTTGGAGTCAGCCAAAGGAACCTGATGGCCACACAGCCTGAAAAACCTGAGAGAGCTAAAGCTGGACCCACAAATCCCAGAAATCCTGGAATGGTTTGGGGTGGGAGGATCTTAAACCCCACCCAGTGTCCCCCTGGATGGGCAGGGACCCCTCCCACCATCCCAGGGTGTCCAAGCCCAGTGTCCAGCCTGGCCTGGGACATTCCAGGGATCCAGGGGCAGCCACAGCTGCTCTGGGAATGCCAGCCCAGCCAGGAATTCCCGATTCCCAATGATTTGTGCCCAGCTGGAGCAGAGGGGCCCATCCCATCATGGAGAGGTTCCCTAAAGGGCACCAGGAACCAGCAGCACCCACCCCAGCACGGGCCAGGGAGAAGGGAACCCTTCCCCTCTCCCAAAACACAAAATCCCAAAGATTTTTTTTTAAATCTTTTTAAAATAAAAACATTTATTTCCGAGGCACCTGAAGCCCCCTAGGAGGAAGAGGAGCCCAGACCTGGGAGAATCCCTCCTCCCAGAAGAATCCAAACATGAACACCATCACAGGAACAATCCTGGTGTTTATGTTCTTTTGCTGGGAAAGGAATTTCAGCAAACCCAACCATCAGAAAAGCAGAGCTTTATAAACTCAGAAACTCCAGGCCAGAAAGCCAGACTGCAGAGGAGCACCCCTCACCTGTTCAGTGTGAGAAATCAGGAGCCCAGGGCATTCCTCTGACAGCGAATTCCTGCAGCAGGATGGCACATCCAGGCCAGCTTGCACTCCGAGAAATCCCAGTGAACTCCACGTTTCACAGGCTGCACCAGCACAGATCGCTTTTATTTCATTATTTCATTCATTTATTTACTTCATTTATTTTAAAAACAGATCAAAAAAGCCAATCACACAGAGATAGATGCTCCACAATCTGCACATCTTCACTTCCACAGGGCCCACCCTGTGCTCAGCAGCACTCAGAAAAGGGAAGGCAATATCCTTCAGAGGAGCCCAAGGGTAATCATGAGGAGTGCTGGCTAAATGAGCTCGGTTAGGGATGCTGCCGTTATGGCAGCATCAGGGGCTGCTCTGGGGGCTCCTCTCTGCAGAGCCTGCCTGGGCTGAGCCAGGGCAGGGCTGGCACCATCTCTGGGCTCCGAGCCCTTCCCTCCCCAGTTATCCCGTGATTCGGTGAAATTCCCCGTGAGACACACAAAGGGTGCCCAGCTCCATGGTTTCCAGAAGCCACGGGATGAGGGAAAAGCAGGAACCTCCCCGGGGGCTTCCCTCAGCACGGCAGAAACCCTGGGTGGAGGAGGAGGAGGCTGGGCTTTCCCAGCTCAGCAGAGATCCCAGCTGGAGTCACCAGAGGGACAAATCAGAGTGATAAACACCCAGAAGGAAGGAGGGATAGCTGGGGTGGCTGTGTGAAGGCACTGACTGAATCCTGCCCCAAAACTCTGGGTTAGCTTTGGAGTGAGTGTGTATCCTGCTTTTCCAACAGCCCAAAAACTCTGGATTAATTTTGGAGAGGGTGTGTGAAGGCACTGGCTGATTCCTGCTGTCCAACAGCCCCAAAACTCTGGAATAACTTTGGAGTAAGTGTGTATCCTGCTTTCCAGCAGCCCCAAAACTCTGGATTAATTTTGTAGTGTCTGTGTGAAGGCACGGGTTGATTGCTGCTGTCCAACAGCCCAAAAACTCTGGAATAACTTTGGAGTAAGTGTGTATCCTGCTTTCCAACAGCCCCAAAACTCGAGATTAATTTTGGAGAGGGTGTGTGAAGGCACTGACTGAATCCTGTTGTCCAACAGCCCCAGAACTCTGGAATAGCTTTGGAGTGATTGTGTGAAGGCACTGACTGAATCTGTCCCAAAACTCTAGATTAATTTTGTAGTGTCTGTGTGAAGGCACTGACTGATTCCTGCTGTCCAACAGCCCCAAAACTCTGGAATAACTTTGGAGTGAGTGGCTGTGTGAAGGCACTGACTGAATCCTGCCCCAGAACTCTGGATTAATTTTGTAGTGTCTGTGTGAAGGCACTGCCTGATTCCTGCCCCAGACCCCTGGATCAGCTTTTCCCAGAGGCAGCCCTTGCTCCCAGCTGCTCTCTGAGCTCGCACTGCAGTGCACAGCCCTCTGATATCCAGGCAGGATAACTCTGGGAATGCTCAGCATTCCCCTCCACCCCCGGGCTGGCCTCCCCTGAGGGGCAGCCCCTCTCCCAGGACAGCATTCCCACCCTGCAGCCAGGAGCCTGCACTGCACACAGAGCTCCCCTGTGCCCCGTGACTGGCCCAGGGATTTGGGGGGTCCTGGCTCTCTCCCACTTCTCAGGTGAGGACAGGCTATTCCTGAGGTAGAGGAGCAGCAGGGACTCGTGCCAGCACCCCAGGGATGGCTGGGAATGGATAAATCCCATGGGAAATCCTCCCAGCTGCCCTTGGCTCCTTTGGGCGGGGTAGCCAGGCTGGGACAGTGAGGTGTGGAACCCCCAGAGCTCACTCCAGGCTCCTCCTGCTCCTCTTTTGGGAGTTTTGGGCAGCAGCACTCCCCAGAAATGGCCAGGAATTAAAAACCAACCCCCAGGGAGTTTTGGGCAGCAGCACTTCCCAGAAATGGCCAGAAATTAAAAACCAACCCCCAGGACATGGAGTCCAGTGAGCTCAACCAGCTTTAGACACAAGGTCAGTTAAAAAATGTCCTTTTAACCTTTTGAATTAGGAGAGTTCTGAGTGGGGACAGGGTCCTGGACATGGAAGTGTCCCAGGTCAGCCTGGACAGGGCTTGGAGCCACCTGAGACAGCAGAAGGTGTCCCTGGCTTTTTTCCTCCCTCTTTTCTGCTCAGAAGCCACAGCCAAATGTTTAATCAGGGTGATAACTTCCCTGTACCCTCCTGGCCATGCAAGAATCCTCTTAGAAGCAGAAACCCTCACCCCACCTTCTAAAGGCAAATATCAGCAAAACACCCACGCTGCTGATGCCATCAGCTCTGTGAGCTCCGGGCACTTTAGCAGAGCCCTCTTCTCTCTCCAGTGAAATTCCCAGAGTTACAGGAGCACAGAACCTTTCTCAGGGCAGACACCTTCACCAGCCAGCATTCCTGCCACCCCAGCCTTCGTCCAGCCAGCCCCACCAGGTGCCAGAGCCACAGCAGAGAGGCTCTCAGCACACACAGCTGGAGCTGGCAAACCCCAGAGCTCTGCCAGCACCCAGCCCCTGCCAGCCCCAGGTCAATCAGCAAGGAATAAAAGATGAAGAAAAATCAGCAATGAATAAAAGATGAAGAAAAATCAGCAATGAATAAAAGATGGTCTGGACAAGGCTGAGCAAAGGGTCAGTGTGGCACTGGAGCAGCCCCACTGCAGGTCTGTCCGGGTTTGAAGGGAAGGGGTCTGCTGGGGAGGGCAGGAGAATGGCTGGAATGGGGAATGGATGGAATGGCTGGAATGGAGAATGGCTGGAAATGGAGAATGCCTGGAATGAGGAATGGCTGGAAATGGAGAATGGCTGGAAATGGAGAACGCAAACCCCCTCCCTCTGAGGAAAGGAATTGGAAAGGTGCAGCCGGGCACCAAGGAGAGCCCAGAGCAATGGCAGGCGCAGGCAGCAAGGCCAGGGGGAAGGGCAGAGAGAAAGCCCAGGAGGCTGGAGCTGCCTGGGCTGGGGCTGGCAGTGGCCACTGAAGGCCCAAGTGCTGCTGGCCCAGCACTGATGCCAGTGTGGGGCCTCGTGGCCGGGCTCCATGCTGTGCCCATGGTGGGGCTCAGCCTGGGGGTGCCCGGCCGGGCTCTGGCCCTGCCCAGGCTGTGTCCAGGGAGCCCTGGGCACACAGACACAGGGCAGGGATAAATACCCATGGCAAGAGGCACACAAACCCCTGCTCCAGCCTCCTGCCCTGCCCAGGCTGTGTCCAGGGAGCCCTGGGCACACAGACACAGGGCAGGGATAAATACCCATGGCAAGAGGCACACAAACCCCTGCTCCAGCCTCCTGCCCTGCCCAGGCTGTGTCCAGGGAGCCCTGGGCACACAGACACAGGGCAGGGATAAATACCCATGGCAAGAGGCACACAAACCCCTGCTCCAGCCTCCTGCCCTGCCCAGGCTGTGTCCAGGGAGCCCTGGGCACACAGACACAGGGCAGGGATAAATACCCATGGCAAGAGGCACACAAACCCCTGCTCCAGCCTCCTGCCCTGCCCAGGCTGTGTCCGGGGAGCCCTGGGCACACAGACACAGGGCAGGGATAAATACCATGGCAAGAGGCACACAAACCCCTGCTCCAGCCTCCTGCCCTGCCCAGGCTGTGTCCAGGGAGCCCTGGGCACACAGACACAGGGCAGGGATAAATACCCATGGCAAGAGGCACACAAACCCCTGCTCCAGCCTCCTGCCCTGCCCAGGCTGTGTCCAGGGAGCCCTGGGCACACAGACACAGGGCAGGGATAAATACCCATGGCAAGAGGCACACAAACCCCTGCTCCAGCCTCCTGCCCTGCCCAGGCTGTGTCCAGGGAGCCCTGGGCACACAGACACAGGGCAGGGATAAATACCCATGGCAAGAGGCACACAAACCCCTGCTCCAGCCTCCTGCCCTGCCCAGGCTGTGTCCAGGGAGCCCTGGGCACACAGACACAGGGCAGGGATAAATACCCATGGCAAGAGGCACACAAACCCCTGCTCCAGCCTCCTGCCCTGCCCAGGCTGTGTCCAGGGAGCCCTGGGCACACAGACACAGGGCAGGGATAAATACCCATGGCAAGAGGCACACAAACCCCTGCTCCAGCCTCCTGCCCTGCTCCAGGGCAGCCTTTTCCAGGAGGTGTCATATGGGATCTGTGGAAAAAACAAGTATTCCATCAGGTTTAATCCAGGTGTGAACCTCAAGCTGCCCCATCTGACGGGTCCTGGTTTTGCTCTGTGGCTCTGCTGAGCTCGGAGGTCGTTTTGTCTGGGAGGAGCAAAGGGAGAATTTCCAACCCAGTGGCACTGGGAATTCATCTGCTCCCTCCTCCCCTGACCAACAGGGGCCGTGTGAGGCTTGAATTCCTCAGAAGGGACCTTGAATCCCATCCAGAGCCACGGCAGGGGCACCTCCCGCTGTCCCAGGCTGCTCCAACCCAGCCTTGGGCACTGCCAGGGCTCCAGGGGCAGCTCCAGCTGCTCTGGGCACCTGTGCCAGGGCTCCCCACCCTGCCAGGGGAGGATGAACTGCACAGGAACAGAGCAAGGACAATCCAGAGCTGACTGAACCAGCCAATAGCAAGGGATGCTTTGGAAAGCCGCTCGGATTTCCTCTCCTGATGAGGCATTCACAAAATCCCAGAATATCCTGAGCTGGAAGGGATGCTCAAGGATCACCCAGCCCCTGTCCTTGCTCAGACCCCAGCAATCCCACCCTGGGCATCCCTGGAGCTCTGACAGCCCCGGGGCCGTGCCCATTCCCTGGGAGCTGTTCCAGTGCTTATCCCACCCTCTTATTCCCCTGATCTCCCATCTCCCGGTGCATCCACGGTTATCCCTGGGTGCTGTGCCAGAACCAAGCCTTTTGTGCCCCTCAGGAGCTGGAAACCCCCTGAGTTCCACCTGCAGAGCCCCGTGTGCCTCCCGGGAAGGGCTGGGCTGCTCCCGGGAGCATCCCAGCCCCAGGGAGGGCAGGGGCAGCTCCAGCCGTGTCCATCAGGCTCATCCCTCCGTCCCAGCTAAGCTGGAGGGCTGAATCCAAGGCTGGCAGGAAGTTTTACACGAGTGACAGCGTTTTTAATCCCCGCTGATTTGTTATGGCACGGGAAGCATCAGAACAGCTGCCCGTGGAGAAGGGGATTATTTCCCAAATCTCTCCTGCCCTTCATTCCAATCTTCTCCAGGAGAAGAAGAACACCCCAGCAGAATCATTGAGGATTTTCCCTTGAGGAAACGCTTCAGCTCTGGCAGCTTCTTTCCCTGATCCCTCTCGTGGTTGTCTCACCCTCCCTGCCTGGTGGGGTGTTGGAACCCAGAATGTTCCTCTGGCTGCCCTGGGGGAGCAGAGACCCTGGCAGGGCTCTCAGAGACCCTGGCACAGTCAAAAACACCTGTGTGTGTGACTGGAGCCCATGGAAAACATCACCAACCTTGTCTGGAGAATTACAGGACACCGAGTGTGAGTAGAGTGATGGGTGACTTGGCACAGGGTGAAAATGTAGAATTTTAGGGGTTTTATAATGGGGGTTTAGGGACAAAAAGGAGAATTTTGTGTCCCTGGGCTTCTTCTTGGTCTTTCAGCCTCCACCTTCTGGTGTGGTGGTGGCACATTTTGAGAGGTTCAGAGTAAAGGTAACTGTCTAATAAAGTACATAGGTATTGGAAAGTTATTGTCAATAAAGAATAGGTAGATTTTAGTATAAAAGATAAACACTGCCCAGAGGGTGCCAGTCTGCTCCATCCCACCTGCAGGACAGAGCTGTGCAGGCAGAGCCACAATGTTCCAGATAACAACAATAAACAATCCTTGGAAGCGAGAACAGAGAGCTCTGAGCAGTTCTGGTGCACCTGGCTGGGAAAAACAGAGACTGTGGGCAATTCTGGGGCCACGGCAACAGCACCAAACGCGAGAGTGGGGCTGGAAGGGGACAGGGATGTGGCAAAGCCAGGGAAAAGGGAGCAGGTGCTGGATCCCAGCCTGCCCAGAGCCCTGCTCCACCCCTCGTGCCTCAGTTTCCCCAGCTGGAGGAGAGCTCAGAGCAGCCGGGATGATTCCTGCTCCCGGGAAGGAGTTTCCTCCTGTTATCCCAGGGACATTTTTGCTCATCCTTTGTCCTGAGCAGCTCCCTGGCAGTGCCCAAGGCCAGGCTGGAGCAGCCTGGGGCAGTGGGAGGTGCCCACGGAACACAGGGTTGGTGTTTCTGAAGGAATCGCCCATTGATATTTCAGCCAATTTTAATTAATCTTATCAATTACCACTTAAAATAATAATCTGAGGAAGCCAAGCTGATTTTAATGGCAAACCCTGAAGTCTCCTCAGAGCTCTCCAGCAGTATTTACCTGATTAGAAGAATATTGGTAATGATTATGGTAACAAAATCAATCTGTGATAATTGCCTACCTTCCACCGCTCTCGGAATTAGAGTTTTATGTTATATTTTCTTCTAAATCAAGCCATTGATCCTGCCATGAATTAAAACTATAGCAGCTCGCAAAGCACCCAGACTAATTGAATAGTTAACCAAGTGCTCAATAAACTTCACACCTCAGTGTCCCTCCCCTTAAAGTGCTTAATGAGATCCCGATCCTTGCAAACGAGCTGGAAATGGGGCCGCTTGCTTTCCCTTTTTATTTAACTTTACCTTCCGAGCACCTGACCAAACCCAGCAAGGGGCTGGCAGATTTCTTTGCGTTTTTCACGACACGGAGCTGACGGCAACAGCTGCAAGGATCTAAAATATTTTTAAGTGTTTATCCATCAGCTTTAGTGCAGTGCAATTCTGCCCAAGCCTGGATCCGTGAGACCCAGCTCGGCAAAGCTTAAACTGCTCAGCCCGGCTCCAGGAGCTCTGCTGAATCCCAGCATCCCAGATTTGCACCCTCGGGAATTGTAATTCACAGAATCCCGGGATGGTTTGGGTGGGAGGGACCCCAAATCCCACCCAGTGCCCCCCCGGATGGGCAGGGACCCCTCCCACTGTCCCAGGGTGTCCAACCCCAGTGTCCAGCCTGGCCTGGGACATTCCAGGGAGCCGGGGCAGCCCCAGAAGAGGCCAGAGGCACCAACAAGGCGCTTCCCGCCCCGGCAGGATCCCAAATTCCTCATCCCAGGTCCGGGATCGCTGCCCGGAGCTCTGGAGCCGCGCGCGGTTCTGCCCGATCCGTGCGCAGGAGAGCCGGGAAAGCGCCAGGCTTGGCTGGGTGCCCTGATTTATCCCGGGGTGACACCTGTGCACCCCGGGGTGACACCTGTGCATCCTTGGGGTGACACCTGTGCACCCCGGGGTGACACCTGTGCATCCTTGGGGTGATACCTGTGCATTCTTGGGGTGACACCTGTGCACCCCTGGGTGACACCTGTGCATCCTTGGGGTGACACGTGTGCACCCCTGGGTGACACCTGTGCACCCCGGGGTGACACCTGTGCATCCTTGGGGTGACACCTGTGCACCCCTGGGTGACACCTGTGCATCCTTGGGGTGATACCTGTGCATTCTTGGGGTGACACCTGTGCACCCCTGGGTGACACCTGTGCATCCTTGGGGTGACACCTGTGCACCCCTGGGTGACACCTGTGCACCCCGGGGTGACACCTGTGCATCCTTGGGGTGACACCTGTGCATCCTTGGGAGACACCTGTGCACCCCGGGGTGACACCTGTGCATCCTTGGGGTGACACCTGTGCATCCTTGGGTGACACCTGTGCACCCCGGGGTGACACCTGTGCATCCTGGGGTGACACCTGTTTATCCCTGGGTGACACCTGTGCACCCCGGGGTGACACCTGTGCATCCCCAGCTCTCTGCAGTGGGGATTAACCCCAGCTCTGGAGGAAGTTCCTGACCTGGAGAACACCCCGGGGCTGGCACTGTCCCTGTGTCACTGCTGTCACCTGGGTTAGCACTGTCCCTGTGTCTCCATGTCCCCATGTCCCTGTGTCCCTCTGTCCCCCTGTCCCTCTGTTCCTGTGTCACTCCCACCCTGTGTCCCTGTGTCACTGTGTCACTGTCACCTGAGCTGGCACTGTCCCTGTGTCCCTGTGTCACTCCCACCCTGTATCCCTGTGTCTCTGTGTCCCTGTGTCCCTGTGTCCCTGTGTCACTCCCACCCTGTGTCCCTGTGTCCCTGTGTCCCTGTGTCACTGTCTCACTGTCACTCCCAGGCTGGCACTGTCCCTGTGTCCCTGTGTCACTGCCACCTGAGCTGGCACTGTCCCTGTGTCCCTGTGACCCTGTGTCACTCCCACCTGTATCCTGTGTCCCTGTGTCCCTGTGTCCCTGTGTCCCTGTGTCCCTGTGTCCCTGTGTCATTGTGTCACTGTCACCTGAGCTGGCACTGTCCCTGTGTCACTGTGTCCCCATGTCCCTGTGTCCCTGTGTCCCTGTGTCCCTCCCACCCTGGGTCCCCATGTCCCTGTGTCCCTCCCTGCTGTCACCTGGGCAGGGCAGGGCCGGGGGGAACATCCTGGTGCTGGATTTGTGCAATCTGGGCTCAAGGTGTTCGTTCTGCTAACAGCAGACCTGGAGAAATCCCCTGGAACGAGATGGGATCTCAGGTCCTTTCCAACCCAGCCCAGTCTGGGATTCTGTAGTCTGGTCTCAGGCCTGATGTTTTGGTTTTCTGCTGTTCTTTCCCAGGGAAGTGTGATAAACACGATGCAATGTTTGTGTAATAATATTTATGTTGTTCTTTCCTTCTGACAGGAGGGATTTCTTCTTGCTGTCCCTCTGGTTTGACCAGTGTGGGTGAAGATTTGTTCCACCAATCACACTGAGCTGTGTAAAATTGGATATAAAGGAGAACCATCATTTATATGGTAATAAAAGTCATTTTTTAACCTTCTGACCACGGAGTCTGTGCCGTGGGTTACCTGAAACAGCGACAGGATTTGATTTGATTTGATTTTTTTTTTTGGAAAATCAAGCTGGGGATGGGCTGCCCCTGCTCCCCTGCAGCCAGACGTGAGCTGTCCCGAGCCGGGCTGTCCCCTCCAGGGACACTCCAGATCCTCCTTTTAACCCTTCCCCACCCAGCCCCAGGGGGACAGAGCAGCCCTGGGAGCACCCGGGGCCGTTCAAAACACAAAGCGCAGCTCCAGTTGGGTTTGCAGAGCAGGACGCGATTTCCCGGGAAAGCTTCCAGCAGCCAGGACCCGCAACAGCTTAAAAGTTTCCTTTGGCAAAAGCAGGGAGCTGCCAGCGTTAAGCACGAGGTGTTTAAGCGCGTTCATCACCCATTATCCCCCTCCTCACTGCCCAGCTCGCTCCTGTCTCGGATTTTATTGTGCTTTTGCTTCCAGCTCCATTAAATGCTGCAGGAATCACTGTCTGGGAGACGATGGAAAATACCAGGCTGCCGAGGGCAGAGGCAAAAGGAAGCCAGATGATATTTAACTCACTTACAAATGTGTCATTTCAGCTGCTGAGGCCATTAATTGGAAGCCATGATATGCTCATCATTTTAATTTTGGGTTCACTTAAGCTACGTGCACATAAAAGCAGCGATTCCCAACCTTTCTTTCCTGCTCTCACACAAATCCACGGCAGAGCAATGCTGGGAGCTGACACTCCTCAACTTTGCTGCAATTTAGCAGGGTGATAATTAAACTCAGTCCCGTGACATTAGGTGACACGGGATAAATCCCGAGAGCAGAATTCCTTTTAAAGAAAATAATTGTAAAAGCCTGAGATTGGTTTTTGGTGCAACAGCCACTTTGTGCTGCTCCCTCAGGTGGCATCCTCAGGGATCCAGGGGACAGCTGCTCTGGGAATTCCAGCCCAGCCAGGAATTCCCAATCCCTGCCCCTGGAAGTTTCCATCCATTCCCTGTGTGCTGTCCCCCCATCCCTTGTCCCCAGTCCCTCCCCAGCTCTCCTGCAGCCCCTCCAGGCTCTGAGCTCTCCCTCTCCTCTTCTCCTCTCTCCAGGGAACATTCCCAGCTCTCCCTGGATCCTCCTCCTCTCCAGGGAACATTCCCAGCTCTCCTGGATCCTCCTCCTCTCCAGGCAACATTCCCAGCTCTCCCTGGAGCCTCCTCCTCTCCAGGCAACATTCCCAGCTCTCCCAGCCTGCCTCCAGCCCTGCAATAATCCCTGAGCCCAGTTCCCTAAAAGCTTTCACTTTTAGGGATTTATTCCATTGTTTCATGGACACTCCTTGCTCCAACCCCGGATTTCCCACACCAACATTTCCTGGCTCTGCTTCTCCTCAGTTCCAGATTTTCCTTATTTTGGTGATTTCTGGGATGCTCTCCTGGCTTTGTCCCTGCCCTTGTCCAGCCAGGAATTCCCAATTCCCAATCTCCCCTTTCCCAGTTCCCGTCCATTCCCTGGGTGCTGTCCCCCCATCCCTTGTCCCCAGTCCCTCCCCAGCTCTCCTGCAGCCCCTCCAGGCTCTGAGCTCTCCCTGGATCCTTCCCTTTTCCGGGCTGAAGTTTTATGTTGGAACTTGTAATTTACACAAACATGCTGTGGCTGCTCTTCAAAGCACCCCCAGACCCTCAGGGTGGCCCCACAGGGGAACTGCCCTGCCCTGCCCACCTGTGGGAAACCTTTCCTTACAGCAGACACAAACAGGAAAAATTTCCTTACAGAAGATACAAATGGGAAACCTTTCCTTACAGCAGATACAAATGGGAAACTTTTCCTTACAGCAGACACAAATGGGAAAAATTTCCTTACGCCAGATACAAATGGGAAGCATTTCCTTATAGCAAACACAAAATGGGAAACCTTTCCTTACAGCAAACACAAAATGGGAAACCTTTCCTTACAGCAGACACAAAAGGGAAACATTTCCTTACAGCAGATACAAATGGGAAAAATTTCCTTACAGCAGACACAACATCGGAACTGTCACATGCAGATCCCCTCCTGTGTCAGGGAACTGTGCTCTGCTGTAATGAACAGAGAAACCCAGAGCATCAAGGATAAAAAGGTGGCCAAAAAGGTTTTTTTGCTCCGTTTTGTTCTGCTGCAATCCCTGCAGCTCCTCCTCGAGCTGAGAGGCGCTTGCAGCCCGTGGGGTAAAACACGACCAAGGCAGCAGCAAATGTCACCTGTGAGGAGGAATTGCATGTTTCCAGCTCCAGGTATGCAAGAGAACAAATGCCCCGTCCCAGCTTAACTGTGGAAATGGAAGTTTGCCTTGATTATTTGGGAATTAACTCCTGGAGTCAAGCTGGGGCTGCTGGGGGGAGTCCAGAGGAGGCTCCAGGATGGTGGGAGGGCTGGAGCAGCTCTGCTGGGAGAGGAACAGCTCTGGAATGCCCTCAGGGTGGCCTGGAGGAGCTGCAGGAAAGAGGGAGAGCATTCCCAAGGGATGGAGGGACAGCACCCAGGGAATGGATGGGAACTGCCAGAGGGCACGGCTGGGTGGGATTTTGTGAATTCCTGGCTGGGCTGGAATTCTCCGAGCAGCTGTGGCTGCCCCTGGATCCCTGGAATGTCCCAGGCCAGGCTGGACACCGGGGTTGGACACCCTGGCACAGTGGGAGGGGTCCCTGCCCATCCAGGGGGGTATCTGGGTGGGATTTGAGGTCCCTCCCACCCAAACCAGTCGGGGATTTTATGATAATTTTTGCCTTTTGCCCTTCTGGAGCCCCCAGGGGCAGAGCCCCAGCAGCTCCCACTGCTCTCCTGTGCTGGAGCTCCCAGTGTGTCCCTGCTGGGCCAGGGGGGTTTAAAGCCCAGGGAGACCCAGCTGGGGCTGGCACAGACCCCACACTCACTGCAGGCTTCTCTTTAGAAATCAATTGAGAGACAAATCCCATTCCAGCGCTGCTCCTCTTGATTGCTGCTTGCAGAAAACCATAAATAATTAATTGCATTAGAGAAACGTCACTCAAGCCCCAGTTTTGCTTCACCTGATGTGAAAAATGACCACTTGAGAGACAAAAAAAATCGTCAGGCTCTTCATCCTGCCCTGCTGCCTGTTCCCTGCTTTATAAAAACCCAGTGTCTCCATGTAACCAAGTAATTATGTTTGAAGCCATCCCCAGGCACAGTGATTTATCCATGGGAGGAGGATTTATCCCAGTCTGACCCTGCAGGGAGGAGGTCACAGGATCTTTTAGGAGCCGTGTCAGGTCCCTGAAGATCCACAGAACTTTTGCCAAGACTCACCCAGTCCCAGAACCATTCCCAGACTATTTTTGAAGCCCCAGGATGTGGGGTGACCACAGGAGGTTTGGTAAAACCCAATCCCAGCCCCATTCCTGCCATTCCCTGGAGCCATTCCTGGAGCAGCAGTGGGGGATCAAGGGTTCCAACCCTTCTCAGCAGGAGGACACAAGGGTGAAGAGTGAAAATTGGGAGGAAATTCACATTTCTATGTACAGCAACAGCTTTGGTGTGCCACCCCCATGGAGGAACACACTGGTGGCGTCTCCTACCCGAGGAAATTGAGTTTTACACCCAAAATCTGCAGATTTTAACTCAAAAGAAGCCCAGAAGCCACGAAAAGCTGGAGTTTGCTGTGCTGAGTTCAGCGCTTGTGGCTCTGATGCTCAAAGAGCCTCTTGGAGCAGCAGGAGGAGATTTTTCACAGGGAAAAGCTCAGGGATGGATTTGCAGCTGCACTTTTGGGGGCAGGAATGTCAGAACCCTGGGCACTGAGGGATCAAGGAGAAGGAGGAGGAGGAGGAGGAGGAGGGGAAGGAGAAGGAGAAGAGAAGGAGAAGGAGAAGGAGAAGGAGAAGGAGAAGGAGAAGGAGAAGAAGAAGAAGAAGAAGAAGAAGAAGAAGAAGAAGAAGAAGAAGAAGAAGAAGAAGAAGAAGAAGAAGGACTACATCCTAAACTCTCTATCATGTAACATATATATATATTGCTATATTTCAAACCCATAATTTTAAAGTTTTTTACTCTGTGATAAAACGCACTTCTGTTTCACTCCACCCTCACACTCTCAGTGCTGTCACTCAGTTCTGGAGCCTTTCCATGCCCTCAGGTCCATGCAGTGCATTTTGGTGGATCATTCTCTGCCAGCACAGAAAACCTGGATCCCTCTGTGCCCAGAGTTCCCTCTGGAGTGCCTGAGGAGCTCGTTCCCTGTGCTGCCCTGGTAACCAGGAGCCTGTGAGCACTGTCAGCTGAGGAGGATGCTCCAAGGATCTTCAGCCCAGCCTGGCATCCCTTCTGCTGCCTGTCCTGACAAATGGGGCTCCTTGCACCTCCCAGCTCCGCAGGAATTAAACCCTCCAGACTCCCTGTGCTGCCACGAATAAATTACATGTTTGTTTGAATGACTTGGAAATTTCCCTCTGACAAATTCTAAAGGCATAAATAACCCCTGAAGCCTTGCAGGAAGATGAACAGCCACGGTTTATCCATCATAACTCACCAAGCAAACGGTGCCTGGGTTTAAATCCCAGCCCAAAGCAGAGGGAGGAGCACTGGGTCGATGTTGTCCTAAGGGCTCAGCTGGGTGCCTGGGGGTGCAGCAGCACTCTGAGAGGTTTGGATCCATTAAAAATCCCCAAAGAGCCTCAGGCAGCTCCCCTCATGCCAAACCCACCATGGATTGCTGTGGGCTCAGAGCCCGCCTGGCAAAACCCAGCTTCCCACGGGAGCCAGCCCTGGGATTCTGGGATTCTGGGATTGTGAGATTGTCCCTCTCTCTAGGAAACACCTCCAAACCACAGAGCAACCTCTTTGCCCCCTGCCTCCCACCTGCAGCCCCCTCAGGCTGTGGGAACGGATAAACTGCTCGGAAAAAGTCAGGATTTTCTTGCCCAAGAAGCACAGGGCACCTGCTGCAATATTCCTGGGGTTTATCCCCATCCTGCACGGACCAGGAACGAGGGTTGGCACCAGGAACTGCACAACTCAAACCTCAGTAACCTGCAGGAGTCAGGGGCTGGGGGATCTAAGAGGTGTTTCTGGCAAAAAACAGCAATTCCACCATCAATTTCCTTGTCCTGATTCTCCCACCAGTTTCTTTTCTCTCTCTTCCATCCCTGAACAAGTTGTGAGCAGCCAAAATCCACCTTTGGCTCCAGTGAGAATAGGTCAGTCTTGCTAACAAAGGCAGGCTCACATTCCGGAGCAAATAAAAGCATTCATATTTCAACTGGCAATAAATTCAATTTCCCTGAAGGACTGATTTTCACCAAGTTATGAGATCTGACACTTGTGGTATTAGATAACTCTGTTGCCTTTTATTTCTGGGTTTTAGACATCGAGTGGCAAAAGGGGAAATAAAAATGGCAGGAAAGACAAAGTGTTCCGAGGACAGAATGGTCCATTAAGCAAAAATTTAAACCAACTCATCTCTGGCTCTCTGTGGCTCAAATGCAATCCTGCTCCTTCCCTTCAGGCTGTTATTAACACTGTTATAATGAGTAACTAAAATCAAACTCCAGTGAATAAATATGCTCAAAGGCATTTCGTTATTTCTGCAATTAGAGACAAACTGCCACGGTAGAGATAAAAGCTTTTGGGAAATCACATCCAAGGAAACTCTGCCAGGACTGCAACCCTTGGGCTGCTCTTAGCACAGGCAGCCAGTGCTGGGAAGGAGCTGGAACCCCAACCCCAAACCTGTTTATTCCTTGTGCCTGAAGTGGTTCTGGGAGGGGGGAGCCCAGTGGCCAGGTCACCTGGGTGTCCTGGGGAAATTCCCACTGGATGTGTCCAGGGAAGGGAACGAGGCTGGGAAGGGAATGGAGAATCCCTGAGGAGCTGGGCAGGGAATGGAGAATTCCTGAGGAGCTGGGCAGGGAATGGAGAATCCCTGAGGAGCTGGGCAGGGAATGGAGAATCCCTGAGGAGCTGGGCAGGCTCATCCTGGAGCAGAGGAGGCTCAGGGCTCTCCTGGCTCTGCACAACTTTTTGTTCTTTCCAATGCGTTCATCAGCTGAAAATCCAGTCCTACCAATATCTCTGTGTTTGCTGGGCTGTGCTTTGGGCTTTGGAGGCAGAATCCCAGGATCTGTGAGGTTGGAAAAGCCCTCCAAGGGCAGGAGGGCACAGCCGGGGGGGTCGGGCTCTGCTGCAGGGCCAGGAGCAGAGGGAACGGCCTCAGGCTGGATTTTGGGAGAATTCCTTCCTGGAAAGGGCTGCCCATCCCTCGCACAGCTGCCAGTTCAGGGATCCCAAGGAGCCCAAGGATTTCTGGAGCAGGCAGTGGTGATGGGGACAGGGCTGTGCCCTGCCCCGGCTGTGGGAGCTCTCAGGGATCCCTGCAGGACTCGGGGGAGGCTCCCGGTGCCCAGTGGAGCTGTCCTGGGTCGGGATCCGGGAGCAGAGCTCCCTCGGAGGGCAGCAGCCACTGCCCGCAGGGCCCCAGAGCCGCAGACAACAATTACATTGACTTAGCAGCTATTTATCCCAGCGAAACTCAAAGGGGATTTATCCTCGGAAAAGACATGGTAATAAAAGGGAAAGGATCAGGCAGGCAGGGTTTAAAAACCCCTCATTTCCTCCTGTGACTGGCTAACAGGCTTTTGGAAAGCAGGAGACAGTAAATGTCATTTATTTTGACTTTAATAATGCTTCTGAGGCTCTTTGGCGTGACATTTCCGAGCGAGCCGGGGAGCAGGGATAAAACAAAGCAGAGGTAGGAAAGCAGAACATCCCGCTGAGAGAGCAGCTGCCCGTGAGCAGGGGACAGCTGGGAGTGCCCCTGCTTGTCCCTGGCTCTGCCTGGCTTTTCCCTGAGCAGCCTGGGCGAGGAAAAGCATCACAGGCACAGCCCGGAGTGACCCGGGCTGGTCTCTGAGCAGCTGGGGCAACCAGGCTGAGCGTTCAAAGGGTTTGTGACAGCTGGAAAAGAGATGGGAAAAAACGATTTGTGCTGGGAAGAGCCAAGTGCTGCATAGAGCAGGACCTGCTGCACGAGCACGGGGACAGAGGGGAAGGCAAAAAGAAGGGGTGGTGGCTGTCCTGGATCCCTGGAATTGTTCAAGGCCAGGCTGGATGGGACCTGGAGTACCCAGGGGTGGGATGGGAGGGGATTTAAGGTCCTTCCAATCCAAATCCTTCGGGATTCTCTGATGCACACAGGTCTGAAGGCATCACGCCAGATCAGCAGGAACAGACACATGGGGAGGGATTGAGGCTCCTTTCCCACTGAACTCCCACAAGTGACTGGAGTGATCCATCCCAGCTGGCAGCAGGGCAGGCTTAGAGCAGTGCCATAACATCCTGGAATATCCTGAGCTGGGAGGGATCCCAAGGATCACCGTGTCCCTGCCCAGACCCTCAGCAATCCCACCCTGGCAGCTCCTGGAGCTCTGGCAGCCCCGGGGCTGTGCCCATTCCCTGGGCAGTGCCCAGCACCCTCTGGAAAGCTGGGACCTTTCCCTGCCCTCCAGCCTGGCCCTCCCTGGCCCAGCTCCAGCACTAATTCCATTGTGTGCCATCAGTTCCATTAATAAACCCCGGGCATTGCTGCTGCCTTGGGTGACCCCCCTGCTCCCTGGTGCAGCCAGGGGGGATGGAGGCCGGGACAGGCCGGGGTGCCAGGGGAGCTGCAGGGCTGCAGAGCCACCCTGCTGCATTCCAGAGCTCCCTGGACAGGCTGCTCCAGCCTCCCTGCCCAGCCTCCCTCCTCCCAGCAGGAGCCACGGCAAGGTGTCTGCAGCTCTGCTCTGATGGGAGGTGACACAGCAGCTGACACCTCGGGTTTAGCGTGCCAGCGCCTGGCCTGCGGAGACACCGATGAAATCCCAGCTGTCAAGCACCCAAATTAAAAATAAATCACTGCACTGACCCCAAAGCCTGCTGACAACTGCTCCCCCCACGGAATCAGGGCCTCTCCCTCTCCATCCTCTGCCAGCACGGCTGCTGCAGGGAGGGTCCAGAATGGGACTGGGAAAGATCTGCCCACCATAAACTGCTGGGGTGGGGGAGATGGATGGGATGGATTGGGGATGGATGGAGATGGATGGATGGGATGGATGGATGGATGAGATGGATGGATGGATGATGGATGGATGGATGGATGGATGGATGGATGGATGGATGGATGGATGGATGGATGGATGGATGGATGGATGGATGGATGGATGGATGGATGGTGGGATGGATGGATGGATGGATGGATGGATGGATGGATGGATGGATGGATGGATGGATGGATGGATGGATGGAGGGATGGATGGATGGATGGATGGATGGATGGATGGATGGATGGATGGATGGATGGATGGATGGATGGATGGATGGATGGATGGATGGATTGGATGGATGGATGGATGGATGGATGGATGGGTGGGTGGATGATGGATGGAGGGATGATGGATGGTGGATGATGGATGGAGGATGATGGATGGATGGAGTGCTGTGTCCATCTCCATGCTCCCTGCACACAAGGGATGGAATGTCTCTGCTGCCTGACAACACCTACCCCGGTTTATCTCCACTTTTCTCACTTTTTCTACACCTGTCGTGCAGGATGAGCCTGAACCCAGGGACAGATCTCTCCATGAATGCCACGCTCAGATCCCCCTAAATCAAGGCAAGAAGACCCAGTGCTGTAACAGAACTCAGCCTGCACCCACTGAAGGCACTGAGAGCTCTGAACCGTGTTTTCCATTTCAGACACATCATCGAGCAAGAAAAGCAACTCCTTTATATATGTATTAATAATGAAACTCATCAGGAACTCCTGTTTCCAGGTAAATTCTGTTAGGATGTTTGGCAGCATCAAAAAGACCTTCAAATAGACTATTTAGCAAATAGCCTTGCCCATGAGAGCTGAAAGATTTGGCAACGCTTCGTAATTTATGTCCTGCTTTTCTTAAGGGGAGGTAATAAATCACAGAGGGTGTTTTACCTGGAGAGGGGGAGAGAGAGGAGAGAGAAGGAGAGAGAGGGTGCTCTCTGCTCTGCACCTTCATTATTTGTCTCCAGCTTCAAAGCCCAGAGCTGGCTGAGAGGGACAGATAATGATGCCCCGTAATCAGCAGAGTAATCACGAGATGGCTCTGTTACATTCCTCTCCCTGGAATATTAATGGAGTGAGGAGGCTGCAGAGCGATGTGCAACAGGGCTTTCAAATCCCTCCAAATGGCTCCCCAGTCCATTACTCCTGCTGCTCCGGGGGAGGCAGGGGGAGCAGAGCAGCCCAGCCTCCCTTCCCCACCTGTGCTGAGAACAGCGTGGGTCTGACCTCCAGAGCTGATCCTGGCTGCACTCTGGCTGCCCCGAGAGCTCTCGCGTTTGGTGCTGTTGCCGTGGCCCCAGAATTGCCCACAGTCTCTGTTTTTCCCAGCCAGGTGCACCAGAACAGCTCAGAGCTCTCCGTTCTCGTCTCCAAGGATTGTTTATTGTTGTTATCTGGAACATTGTGGCTCTGCCTGCACAGCTCTGTCCTGCAGGTCGGGATGGAGCAGACTGGCACCCTCTGGGCAGTGTTTATCTTTTATACTAAAATCTACCTATTCTTTATTGACAATAACTTTCCAATACCTATGTACTTTATTAGACAGTTACCTTTACTCTGAACCTCTCAAAATGTGCCACCACCACACCAGAAGGTGGAGGCTGAAAGACCAAGAGGAAGCCCAGGGACACAAAATTCTCCTTTTTGTCCCTAAACCCCCATTATAAAACCCTTAAAATTCTACATTTTCACCCTGTGCCAAGTCACCCATCACTCTACTCACACTCTGGTGTCCTGTAATTCTCCAGACAAGGTTGGTGATGTTTTCCATGGGCTCCAGTCACACACACAGGTGTTTTTGACTCTGTGCCAGGGTCTCTGCTCCCCCAGGGCAGCCAGAGGAACATTCTGGGTTCCAACAACCAAGCAGGCACAAAATGCCTTTCACCCAGGTGGAGCCACACCAGCCGTGCCCTCAGGTGCTCTGGGCACCCCCTGCAGCCCTCAGCACCCCTGAGGGTCCCAGAGCAGCAGTGCCCTGGTGTTGTCCCTTGTCCCAGTGCCTCGTCTGTCCCCCCAGCAGGGACATCCCACCAGGGATGGGCACTCCAGCACTGCCCGGGCCAGCCCCTGCTCCACCAGGCTTCAGGGAAGACATTTTCCCAATATCCAAACCAAACCACCTTTGTCCTGTTCCCTGGGAGCAGAAGGTCCCCCCTGAACATCCTCTGCTCCAGGATGAGCCCCTTCCCAGCTCCCTCAGCCTCTCCTGATGTTCCAGACCCTTCCCAGCTCCCTCTCCTGGAGCTCCAGACCCTCTCAGCTCCCTTAGCCCCTCCTGGGGCTCCAGACCCTTCCCAGCTCCCTCTCAGGGAGCTGCAGACCCTTCCCAGCTCCCTCAAGTCCTCCTGCAGCTCCAGACCCTTTCCCAGCTCCCTCTCCTGGTTCTCCAAACCCTTCCCAGCTCCTCCTGGAGCTCCAGACCCTTCCCAGCTCCCTCTCCTGTGGCTCCAGACCCTCCCCCAGCTCCCTCAGCCCCTCCTGATGTTCCAGCCCCTTCCCAGCTCCCTCTCATGGAGCTCCAGACCCTTCCCAGCTCCCTCAGCCCTCCTGATGTTCCAGACCCTTCCCAGCTCCCTCTCCTGGAGCTCCAGACCCTTCCCAGCTCCCTCAGCCTCTCCTGATGTTCCAGACCCTTCCCAGCTCCCTCAGCCTCTCCTCACAGGACCTGAGCCCAGAGCAGGGTGACTCTGGACAAGTGTCATCCCCTCTCTGTTTCTCCTGGAAGCTCCAGAGCTCTCGTCCAGAGGATTCCAGGTGTTTGGTGCAGGGAGCAGGAGCCCACGGAACTCTGTGGGAGCAGGGGGAGCATTCCCAGTGCTGGGCTGGGCTGCTCAGGGACACAGGATGGGCACAGGAGACCTGGGAGAGCCAAGCATTCCTGGAAAGGGTCAGATCCAGCACTCCAGCACACATTCCAGCAGGGATCTCACCCCCGTCTCTTGGCTCAGCTCCCTGCCAGCATCGCCCCTCCTGTGCTCCAACCCATCCCACAGGAGGGATGCAGGGAATCCTAACGAGAGGGAGGGACAGAACATCCTGGGAGATATTCCAAATCCTGCTCTCAAACAGGGAATATCCTGAGTGGGAAGGGACCCCCAGGGATCCCCCAGCCCAGCTGCTGGCCCTGCACAGACCCCCCACAATCCCCAAGGATCCCATCCCTGACTCTCCAAACACTCAGCGTGACCTCAGGCCCTGGCAGCACCTCCAGCCTTATCCAAATGTCTCCATTGTTCAGGTTTTCCCAGGAAGTGTTGAGGTCATCCCTTGCCACATTCTGCAAAAAAATGTTTTCAGTTTCCCCCCTGAAATAACCACAAAAAAAAAAAAAAAGTTATTCCTACAACTTAATTCAAATGAATTTCTCCAAGAAAGGTTCTTTGTGCCGTGTCTGGTTATTTCTCTCAGTTAAACGGAATAACTCCAATTTTAATCAACTTCTTTCTTCCCTGAGGTCAAGGAGGGCTGTGAGCAGGTACCACAGACCTGGAAGGACAGTCCCTGACCTCTTTATCTTCCCTGTAGCCACAGCTCCTACCTGAGCTAATTTATTTCTCCACAGACTGATAGAAAATATGAAAAACAGCGAGTCATGTCACTAGAGAGGTTGAATGCGGCTGGAATCTCCAAGGACTCCCTGGCAGTTCATCCTGCCAGAGTCTGCAAAGAACCTGGAGAGGGATTTGGGACAAGGGATGAGGGACAGGACAAGGGGGATGGGTTCAAACGGACAGCAGGGAAATTTAGGGGAGAGAAGGAAGGAATTGTTCCTGGGAGAGTGGGCAGACCCTGGCACAGAATTCCCAGAGCAGCTGGGGCTGCCCCTGCATCCCTGGAATGTCCCAGGTCAGGCTGGACACTGAGGGATGGATGGATGATGGATGGATGGATGGATGGATGGATGGATGGATGGATGGATGGATGGATGGATGGATGGATGGATGATGGATGGATGGATGATGGATGGATGGATGGATGGATGGATGGATGGATGGATGGGATGGATGGATGGATGGATGGATGGATGGATGGATGGATGGATGGATGGATGGATGGATGGATGGATGGATGGATGGATGGATGGATGGATGGATGGATGGATGGATGGATGGATGGATGGATGGATGGATGGAATGGATGGATGGATGGATGGATGGATGGAGGATGGATGGATGGATGGGATGGATGGATGGATGGGATGGATGGATGGATGGATGGATGGATGGATGGATGGAATGGATGGATAGGATGGATGGATGGATGGATGGATGGATGGATGGATGGATGGATGGATGGTGATGATGGATGGATGGATGGATGGATGGATGGATGGATGAGGATGGTGGAATGATGGATGGATGTCGCTGGGACAGTGGGAGGGTGGAATGGATGGGATGGGTGGGATGGGATTGGGAGGGATGGGATGGATGGGATGGGATGGGATGGGATGGGATGGGATGGGATGGGATGGGATGGTGGATGGGATGGATGGGATTTAAGGTCCCTTCCAACCCAGACTCTGGGATTCTGTGAATTCCAAGCCCTGCCCCAGACTTCAGGGCAGGAGGAGAAGCATTTGGGGCAGAGCCTCCACCAGAACCCCAGCTGGGAGCAGTCACAGCCCGTGCTGATGCTGAGCCCAGTCCCCGGCAGGACGAGCCCTGCAATATTCCCAGCCCAGGTGGAAAATGCTGGGAATTCTGTTTTCCCGAGGCAAATCCGGAGAAAGCGTTTGGCTCCGGGGCGCAGGAGGAGCTGTCCGCCCGTGTCCCACGGCCGCTGCCGGGGCTGACACACCCACCCCTTCCTCCAGCAGCTCCAGGGCCGCTCTTCCCGGCTTTCCTGCGGCTGGCAGCAGCACTGAAAGCCAGGCTGGGCTCGCCACCTGCTGCTCCTGCAGGCAACTACAGGGATGGGATGTCCCGGAGTGCCTCACCTGGAGCCCGGGATCCGCGCCTGGAACCGCGCTGGGATGTCCCGGAGCCCGGGATCCGCGCCTGGAACCGGGCTGGGATGTCCTGGAGCCCGGGATCCGCACCCGGGATGTCCAGAGCCCGGATTCGCACCTGGGATGTCCCGGAGCCGGGATCCACACCTGAACCGGGTGGATGTCCCGGAGCCCGGGATCCGCACCTGGAACCAGCGCTGGGATGTCCCGGAGCCCGGGATCCGCACCCGGGATGTCCCGGAGCCCGGGATCCGCCCTGGACCCCGGCTGCTGTCAGTGCCACCAGCAGGACACGGGTGCTGAGATGCCCAGGGGAATGAGGAGAGAAGAGCCCTGCTCCAGGGCAATCCTGGAGAGGACACGGAACAGCAACAGCTGCTCTCTGCTCCTTTGGGATGGAGGGAATGGCAGGGACCCCTCTCCCTGTCCCAGGCTGCTCCAACCCCGGTGTCCAACCCAGCCTTGGGCACCCCAGGGATCCAGGGGCAGCCCCAGCTGCTCTGGGAATTCCAACCCAGACAGGAATTCCCAGTTCCCAATATCCCACCCAGCCATGCCCTCTGGCACTGGGAAGCCATCCCTGTGTCCATGGCCTCTCAAAGTCTCCAATGCCCACCTGAAGTCCCATGTTGTAATTTGGTCTCAGGCCTGATGGTTTTGGATTTCTGATGTTTTTGGTTTTCTGATGTTTTTGGTTTTCTGCTGTTTTTGGTTTTCTGATGATTTTGGATTTCTGATGTTTTTGGTTTTCTGCTGTTCTTTCCCAGGGAAGTGTGATAAACACGATGCAATGTTTTTGTGTAATAATATTTATGTTTTCATTCCTTCTGACAGGAGGGATTTCTTCTTGCTGTCCCTCTGGTTTGACCAGTGTGGGTGAAGAGGTTTGCCTTTGTTTCACCAATCACACTGGGCTGTGGAAAATTGGATATAAGGGAGAGCCACCCCTAATAAAGGAGTCATTTTTAACTTTCTGATCAGAGTCTGTGTTACCTGAAACAGCAGCTCCAGGTCCCTTCCCCGTGTCCCTGTCCCCAGGCTGCCCACCCAGCCCAGGGCTGTGCAGGGACCCCTCAGCACCGCTGTGGGTGTGGGGGTGACAGGGACAGGAGTTCACCATTCCCTGCTCCCAGGGTCACTCCTACAGCCCTGGGCTGTGGCTGCACCAGCTGTGGCCTCAGCCCCTCCCTGTCCATGTGGGATCTGCCCCTGGAGCATTCTCCACCGAAATTCCCCACAGGGAGCAGCCCCAGGCTGGGGCATCCACCCCTGGATGGACAGCAAGGAGGCAGCAGGCAGCCAGGAGGGCAGAATCAGCATCTGGAGCAATTCAGCTTGAAATTAATGACATAAATTATGTAATGAGGAGAGATGAGCTGAATTAGTGTTGTAGCATGGACTCCCAGAGCCTCGGGCTCCACATCCCTGCCCACAGCTCCTCTGGAGGAGCACTGGAGCTTCCACACAGGGAAGCTGTCCTTCAAGGTTTGGGCATCACTGTGCAGTGGTAGCAAATTAAGTAGGAATTTTGTTTTTAGTCAAATATGCAGAATGCTGAGGCCCTTAAAGAATTTCTGATTTTTTTTTTTTGCATTTACATTTTGGGGAACTGTCATATGTTACCACAGACATGATAGCAATATTTAAATGAGGTTATTTCCATTAAAAATGTTGGGTTTCTTCTCTACTTCTGCAGTGGCCTGTGCAAATTAGATGTACCTTTGTAATGGACCTGTAGGGAACTTCTGATTTTGTAAGGCAGTAGTGTTGGGGCAGCTGAATTAGTGCTGGTGTATTCCAGGCAATGAGAAAAAATTTCATGAATCAGATCTTCCAGTGCTTCTCTCTGACTTCCCTCTTACACTTTGAGCTGCTGGCATGTTTTAAAACAAACGGAAGGATATGATATATAAGTATAATAATATGATAAATAATATAATAATATAATAAATCGAAGTAGTCTGTATTGGATTAAAGAAGAAATCAACACAGGGCATTCAGAGAAGAAATTGTGCAAAAATGATCCTGCTGGGATCCCTGCGGGCTCCTGGTGGCCCCAGCAGGGCAGTGGTGGCCCCAGCAGGGCAGTGGTGGCCCTAGCAGGGCTCAGTGGCCCCAGCAGGGCAGTGCCAGCCCCAGCAGGGCAGTGGTGGCCCCAGCAGGGCTCAGTGGCCCCAGCAGGGCAGTGCCAGCCCCAGCAGGGCAGTGGTGGCCCCAGCAGGGCTCAGTGGCCCCAGCAGGGCAGTGCCAGCCCCAGCAGGGCAGTGCCAGCCCCAGCAGGGCTCAGTGGCCCCAGCAGGGCTCAGTGGCCCCAGCAGGGCAGTGCCAGCCCCAGCAGGGCAGTGCCAGCCCCAGCAGGGCTCAGTGGCCCCAGCAGGGCAGTGCCAGCCCCAGCAGGGCTCAGTGGCCCCAGCAGGGCAGTGCCAGCCCCAGCAGGGCAGTGGCCCCAGCAGGGCAGTGGCCCCAGCAGGGCAGTGCCAGCCCCAGCAGGGCTCAGTGGCCCCAGCAGGGCAGTGCCAGCCCCAGCAGGGCTCAGTGGCCCCAGCAGGGCAGTGCCCCAGCAGGCAGTGCCGCCCCAGCAGGGCAGTGGTGGCCCCAGCAGGGCAGTGCCAGCCCCAGCAGGGCTAGTGCCAGCCCCAGCAGGGCAGTGGTGGCCCCAGCAGGCAGTGGCAGTGGGTGGCCCCAGCAGGGCTCAGTGGCCCCAGCAGGGCAGTGCCAGCCCCAGCAGGGCTCAGTGGCCCCAGCAGGGCAGTGCCAGCCCCAGCAGGGCTCAGTGGCCCCAGCAGGGCAGTGGTGGCCCCAGCAGGGCTCAGTGGCCCCAGCAGGGCAGTGCCAGCCCCAGCAGGGCTCAGTGGCCCCAGCAGGGCTCAGTGGCCCCAGCAGGGCAGTGGTGGCCCCAGCAGGGCAGTGGTGGCCCCAGCAGGGCTCAGTGGCCCCAGCAGGGCAGTGCCAGCCCCAGCAGGGCAGTGGTGGCCCCAGCAGGGCTCAGTGGCCCCAGCAGGGCTCAGTGGCCCCAGCAGGGCAGTGCCAGCCCCAGCAGGGCAGTGCCAGCCCCAGCAGGGCAGTGGTGGCCCCAGCAGGGCAGTGGTGGCCCCAGCAGGGCTCAGTGGCCCCAGCAGGGCAGTGCCAGCCCCAGCAGGGCTCAGTGGCCCCAGCAGGGCAGTGCCAGCCCCAGCAGGGCTCAGTGGCCCCAGCAGGGCAGTGGTGGCCCCAGCAGGGCTCAGTGGCCCCAGCAGGGCAGTGGTGGCCCCAGCAGGGCTCAGTGGCCCCAGCAGGGCTCAGTGGCCCCAGCAGGGCAGTGGTGGCCCCAGCAGGGCAGTGGTGGCCCCAGCAGGGCTCAGTGGCCCCAGCAGGGCAGTGCCAGCCCCAGCAGGGCAGTGGTGGCCCCAGCAGGGCTCAGTGGCCCCAGCAGGGCTCAGTGGCCCCAGCAGGGCAGTGCCAGCCCCAGCAGGGCAGTGGTGGCCCCAGCAGGGCTCAGTGGCCCCAGCAGGGCAGTGGTGGCCCCAGCAGGGCTCAGTGGCCCCAGCAGGGCTCAGTGGCCCCAGCAGGGCAGTGGTGGCCCCAGCAGGGCAGTGGTGGCCCCAGCAGGGCTCAGTGGCCCCAGCAGGGCAGTGCCAGCCCCAGCAGGGCTCAGAGCCAGCACTGGTGACCTTGGGCTCTGCCGGAGGGACAGCTCCACCCGCGGGCGCAGCCGAGTGGAAAGCTGCAACCATCGTCTCCCAAAGAGACTGGAGGTGAAAAAGCCTCAGGGACAATCTGTTGTCAGTTCCTGAGACTTGATTAACGGCCTTAATTCCTGTGATTAATGGCCCTGGGGGCTGGGGAGGCCGAGTCTCGGTGTAGTGTGACTGGAGAGTCTTCATTCCCAAAACTCCCACATTCCCTGAGAGCCATTCCCCTCCTTCTGCTCCCGGGGGAGCAGTGCAGGCTGTGAGCTCAGTGCCAGAGCAGGGCTGTGCCCCCTGCCCTTCCCTTGCTGAGCCCCCTGTCCCTGCTGTGCCCCCTGCCCTGCCCCTGCTGTGCCCACTGCCCCTGCTGTGCCCCCTGCCCTGCCCCTGCTGTGCCCACTGCCCCTGCTGTGCCCCCTGCCCTGCCCCTGCTGTGCCCCCTGCCCCTGCTGTGCCCCCTGCCCTGCCCCTGCTGTGCCCCCTGCCCCTGCTGAGCCCCTGCCCTGCCCTGCTGTGCCCCCTGCCCCTGCTGTGCCCCCTGCCCTGCCCCTGCTGTGCCCCCTGCCCTGCCCCTGCTGTGCCCCCTGCCCCTGCTGTGCCCCTGCCCTGCCCCTGCTGTGCCCCTGCCCCTGCTGTGCCCCCTGCCCCTGCTGTGCCCCCTGCCCCTGCTGAGCCCCCTGCCCTGCCCCTGCTGTGCCCCCTGCCCTGCCCTGCTGTGCCCCCTGCCCTGCCCCTGCTGTGCCCCCTGCCCCTGCTGTGCCCCCTGCCCCTGCTGTGCCCACTGCCCTTCCCCTGCTGTGCCCCCTGCCCTGCTGAGCCCTCCTGGCAGGAGCGACCAGGGGGCTGGAGCTGGGCAGGGAAGGGAAAATTCCCGAGGGAGCTGGGAATGGGCTGGAGAATCCCTGAGGGAGCTGGGCAGGGAATGGAGAATCCCTGAGGAGCTGGGCAGGGAATGGAGAATCCCTGAGGAGCTGGGCAGGGAATGGAGAATCCCTGAGGGATCTGGGCAGGGAATGGAGAATCCCTGAGGAGCTGGGCAGGGGAATGGAGAATTCCTGAGGAGCTGGGCAGGGAATGGAGAATTCCTGAGGAGCTGGGCAGGGAATGGAGAATTCCTGAGGGAGCTGGGCAGGAATGGAGAATCCCTGAGGGAGCTGGGCAGGGAATGGAGAATTCCTGAGGGAGCTGGGCAGGGATGGAGAATTCCTGAGGGAGCTGGGCAGGCTCATCCTGGAGCAGAGGAGGCTCAGGACCCTGGATGGGTTTTAAGGTCCCTTCCAACCCAAACCTGCCTGGGATTCTGGGATTCACTTTCTCAAAACGATTGCAGAGAAAAAATCGAGGGAAGGTGCAGGTGAAGGAACTGCAGGCGCTGCACACACTCAGGGTCTGCATTCCAGGGCTCTTCCAGCAATAAACTGGGCCATTGTGCCATTCCCAAAATCTCTCCTCTCTTCCAGCAAACATGGAGCTCAAGGAGAGAGAGATGCCTGGGAATGTCCATCCACAGCCTGCAGTCCTCACAGGATTTTGTGATCCTTGTTTCAGCGTGAATTTCAGTGCCAGCCCAAATTAAATTCATTTTACAATATGTATTTATTTCTCAGCTTCTTAACAGAACAATTTGGAAACATCCCAGAGCCTTTAAAACAAAAACTGTTTTTCCTTTATGGCAAAAATATGGGGGTTTTTTGCCTTTCTTTTCCCAGGGAGAGCAGCCAGCAAAGCCCCCCTCCAGCTTGCACAAGGATGGCTTTTTTCCCATAAAAAACTTCAGCAGTTTAGCACCTCCAAGCTGTCATTGTCACAGCACAGTCAGTTAATTACATTTATAATCCCAGAAGCATGGGTGGTAGAAATTGAATCTCCAGTAAAAGACTTTGTCTCCCAGACAGTGGGCAAATAAAACTTTGCTTATCTCGCTGTAATTTCATGATACACAGCATGAGGTGGAGAAAAATCCCTGGATAATGTAACTTACCACTAACAGGGGGTGCTGCTCTCTCTTCCTTTCCTTTCTCTCTGTGAAAGGCTCCAGCTGAGTGAAGCTCCCCGTGCCCTCTCCCCACCAGCCACCCTGGCTTCCCCTCTCCTCAGCTCTCTTTTCCAGCTGCTTCCCAGTCCGTGCCAAACTCCCCTGGGACACTGCAGCCATCTCCTCCAGGCATCCCAAAGGATTTGGGGAGGGAAAATACCCTGAGTGAGGGGAATATGTCACTATAGGATAACACACGACACAGGCTCCTGTGATTTTCTCAAGGTTGTGTAAAAGAATGATCTTTATTAAAAATGTCTCTCTTTATTTACTGTTTTCCACAGGCCAATGTGATTGGCAAGAAAGGCAAACCTCTTCACCCACACTGGTCAAACCAGAGGGAGAGCAAGAGAGATCCCTCTTCCCAGAAGGAAGTCACAACATGGATATTGTTACAAAAACAGTCATCATATTTTTCTATTTTCTCTGGGAAAGGAATTTCAGAAAATTAAAACATTAGAAACTAGAACTTTAGAAAATCAGACACTTCAGGCCTGAAACCAGACCCCAGGGAATATAAGGATGGAACAACCTCCTTATCCTGCCAGATGTGCCCAGGAACAAAGAGCCTGGAGGTGCCCTTGCTGCTCCTGGGGCTGCTCCTGCAGGCGTGCCAGGAGTGGGACACACCGTGGGGAAGGCTGGCTTTCCCTGCTGTGGGAAGGAGTGACAGGAGATCCTGTGGAAATCCACATCCCGTTTCCAGAAATGCTCCAAGGGTGACTTGTCCCTCATTTTCCTGCTATCCCCAAAGCCCAGGACTTCCAGAAATGCTCCAAGGGTGACTTTGTCCCTCATTTTCCTGCTATCCCCAAAGCACATCCTCCTTTCCCACTCCCTCCTTCCACCCCCTGAGCTGCTGGTTGAAAATGTAAATAATCCTAAACCAAGAGGAGGAAAAGAAGAACTGGAAAAGGCTCAGCTGCCTCAGGAGCAGTGCAGAGCCTGGCCTGGCTCGAAGAGGTCACCAAGGCACGACTCCAGAGCCGAGTGGAGACACAACAAGGCAGGGATTTGTCCCAGCATCATTATCCCACCCCAAGGCACATTCCCTGTCACACAGTGATGGCTCAGCTGCAGCTCTGGGGCACTGGGAATACACAAAGCAAGCCAGGCTCAAAAACCAAAAATAAAAACTGGGATTCTTGGCTTTGTTTGCCAGAGAGGACTGACACAGGAAGGCAGGAGTCATCCCAAAGCCACTTGGGTTCATGCTTTAGGATCCTGCCCTGCCTTATGGGATGCACTGAGCGTATCCCAAGCTGTCCACTGCCACAGAAAGAGGCTCCAAGACCCCCCAGCTGCCCTGGGAGCAGCCACAGAAGCACAGGGATGGCTTGGATTGGAAGGGAAGTGTCCAGGGCCAGGCTGGAGAGGGCTTGGAGCAGCCTGGGACAGTGGCAGTGTCCTGGGTGGGATTTAAGGGCCCTTCCAGCCCAAAGCATTGCAGGACTGTAAGGAACGGATGTTATCCTCAGGAGGATCAGCAGCACCCAGGCAGAGTCAAACCCTGCCAGAGCACTGTGACAGGAAAGAAAAATCCCCTCCTTGGCAGCAGCCAGCACTGCCCGGGTGAAGCCGTGCCTGCAGCCCACATTTTGGGGCTGGCAATGTGAAAAATGGCAATGTTAAAAATGTTCAAAAGGGCTGCTCCCCAGCCCTGCTGCTCTCTGTGCTCCAGAGGGAGCGTGCCAGCGAGAGCTGAGGTAAACACATTGCAGGGGCTCACAGAGCAGCAATTCCAGTGACGAGCACAGAGCAGGAGGCTGTAACGCTCCGAAACCCTTCACAGCTCGGGAGGCAAGGAGCTGCTTGCCCAATTTAACCCACCAAGCCTGAGGAAAGAGACCTTACAAGGGCTGCTTTCCCCTCGGCAGGCAAACAGGGGCTTGGTCTGCCAGCATCGGGGTCCGTCCAGGCGAGCCCTGCCTTGGGCAGGAGAGATTCCCGGGATTGCTGCAGGGCTGCAATCCTGGGATTTCGGGGGCGGGTGGCTGTGCCAAGGGAGGGCTCGGCTGTGCTGCCCCGGGCAGCTCGGGAGGGTGAAAGCACTGAGCGAGGAGCACAATCCATCACCCCCCGGCACAGCCACCTCCCCTTCCGCAGCCTCTGAAAGGCTGGAATGTCACAGGGTCTTCCTAGACCTGTTGCTAATGCTTCAAAAAGAAGGTGGAATATTCCAGGAATTTCTTACAGTTCGCCTATAAGCCAAATTCTGCTCTTTTCCTTGATTATCTCCTCGTCGGCAAAGGTGATTTTCACAGAATTCCAGACTGGCTTGGGTTGGAAAGGATGTTAAAACTCATCCAGTGCCACCCTGGGATGGGGCAGGGACACCTCCAGCCTGGCCTGGGACCTTCCAGGGATCCAGGGAGCTGCTCTGGGAATTCTGTGCCAGGGCCTGCCCTCCCTCCCAGCCAGCAATTTATTCCCAATATCCCATTAAACTCCTCTTTTGTCTAAGCACTCCAGCTGCTGGGAGCATCCCTTCCCGAATTTCTTTAGCCCCAGAGCCCAGGGGAGAGCTCAGGATTCCCCTCTGGAGCACAGGGATCCCAGTCCCACTGCAGTGACAGACAGCACGGATCCTGCACCAAGAATGTTTCCAGGGATCTTCATCCCCTGCAAATCCCGGGCTCCAGGTGCCGCCCCTCCCTCCCCAGGGAGCCCTCCCAGACCCCCCTGGGCTGCTCCTCATCCTGCCGAGCCCCCCAAGCCCAGCCTGCCCTCCTGGACCCCCCCGAGTCCCCACTGGAGGGCTCAGTGCCAGCAGTGCCCCTGCTCTGGGATGGAGCCATCCAAAGGGACACGGGAGCCACAGGCTGCAGTAGCCATGGCAACCCAAGGGGCTCCCTGCTTCCCTTCTCCTTGCATCGCTGCTTCCCCCTCAGCTGCCTCCTGGATAATTCCCAGGCCCAGCTGGGGCACCAGTGCTCTCGGAAAATAATTTTATTAACGGGTTTTTCTGCTTTTTTGTCTTCAAAGTGCTGCAGTAAAATCAGGTTTTATCAAAATGGGAAAGAGGGGAAGGAAGAAGATGTCACCAGCGCTGATTCTCAGTGGATGGAAAGCTGGGATAGCCAGGAAAGTTGTGGAGTAAAAACTCCACACCTGACACTAAATTTCACCATAAATGGATTGATGAACTTCAGCCTCACAAGGGAAGGGGCAGATTTGGCTGCAGGAATCTGAACAGGTTCCCTCTCCCTTCCCTTGGAATTAGTATGCCATTGTGAGGATCAAGGCCATTTGCAGGAATATAAAATATTCAATTAATAAGGCTCTGGAATATTTAATCATGACATTGAAATGCTAAGGAGTGCATTAACATTTATTATTCCCTATAAAGGCTGGAGCTCCAGCTCTGTGCCTGTTCCAGAACAGCCCCGTGGAGCTCCAGGTGGGGTTTTGGGCTCCTGCCTAAACCAATGCTAAAAGGCAGCATTAATGCAGATTAGGCAAATCTCATCACCACTGGAGGAACACTCCAGGAGAGAATGGAATTACCAGCTCTTGCTCTAAAGAACTGAGGGGAACATTTTTTTTTCCCTGTTTCTAGTTAGCAGGGAATTACACAGGGAATCTTTCCAGCAGTGGCTTAGGCCTTGGTGAAGAAAAACCAGCCAGGGAAAGCAGAGGGCTCTGCCCTCAGCACTGTCTTGTTTCACACCATTTTCACTCAGGGCTTGCTCAGATGCACAAGTTTGATCTGTTTGTTATTTCTGAGGTGATTTCCATGAATGGAAACACTGCAGGTTCACTGCTCGGAAGTGACCACTAGAGAAAAGTCCTCTTGAAAACAGCCCTATGTAGGAGCCACAAGAATTTTTTCTTTCCTTTGTTACTTCTGCATAATTTCTTGCCAAATCTTGGGGCGGGTTATGGCACTGGAAGAACATCTCACCTTGCAGGGAAAGAATGTCCGAACCCAAAAAGCTGAATAAATATTTATTCTCAGACCTCTATACTCAATATATATAATTTACAGGATTGATTAATTGGCAATAATAATGTCAGTCTCCGGTGGTTTGAGCCCAGCTCCTCATTCTCCTCATCCTGAAGCCAAATCCCTGCCCCAGCTCCTGGGAAGGATCTGAACTCTTCCCAGCCCAGCCCACTCCATCATCATCATGGGCTGTGGATTAATAACAGGCACAATAAATCTGTCTTTAAATAAAAATCAGCCTTGCAACCAAAGGCAATTACTCAAAGGGATCACTTAGAAAAAACATTCAAAAGATAAGGGAAGTTACAGAGATGAGTAAAAATAAAACTTTGCCAATAAGGGAAAGGGCAACGAGGATGCTTTAAAAGAAGAGTAGGGGAAATGGTTGTAATAGCTTGGATCTGTTATTGGGAATCAATACAGTAACTCTTAGAGAATGCCTAAAACAAATATTTATTGTGCTTGGAAAGATGCTGAGGGGAATATTCATTTTCAATAAGAGTAACTAAATATTTTCCATTCAATCACTGTATAAATAGGGTTATTAACTGACCACAACCTGAGTTTATCACAGACAAATTTCACAAAACTTTTGAGCAGCCCCCCAAAGCCCCAGACTGTTTAATGGGACAGACCAGCCAGGCAACTCGAGGCTGTTTAATTAATTAATTATATTTTATTATTTTAATTAATAATTAATCTGCTTGGGGTGGCAGATTATTTACCAGGATGCTGACTGGATTTTAGAAAAACTACACCTGAGTGCCTCATAGGAACATCTCGAGCCAGAATTAAAAACCAAACTGGAAGTTCTTTCTGAGGAGCTGCAGGGACAGATGCTCGCCAGGAGGACAGGGAATTCCTCCTGTCCCGTGCAGGCAAAGCTCAAACTCCGAGAGGAACTGGTCCAGAAGCAGCAGCAGCAGTGCCTGGTTCAGTGCTTCCAGCTGGGACAGGCTGGGGCTGCTCCCAGGGACAGCCAGGGAGGGAGGGAATCCGGGGGGCAAAGGGAGGGTCAGCACAGCACCAGGGCACGGGACACGCCGGGAACACCAGCAGCACTACGGGAACGCTAAGGAATGCACTCCAGCAGCAGCGGGAAAATAAGGGGTGAGGTAAAAATGAGCTCAGGTTATGACAGCGGTGGGACAGTCCTTGGGAACTGTTCCTAAGGAAGGTGCTCCTCACCCAGCTGAGGAGGGGAGCAGCTGGAAACTCGTACAGCAGAACCATGCCAGGTAGGAGGGAGGGCAGGCACGGATTCCTCACTCTTGGCTGCCTAAGAGTTGGGGCTGGATCCTTTTCACGGCAGAAATCAGAGAATCGGGGAATGTCCTGAGCTGGAAGGACCCACAGGAAATTCAACTCCTTCCCTGCCCAGACCCGCAGCAATCCCACCCTGGGCATCCCTGGAGCTCTGGCAGCCCCGGGGCCATGCCCAGCATCCTTTTGGGAAGAACCTTCCCTGATCTCCAGCCTTTCCCTGGCTCCTGTCCCTGGCAAAGCCACTCCCGTGTCCCGCCTGGCAGCAAAACCCAGCCCAAGGCGCTCCTGTGGCGAGCGGGGAGAGCTCGGTGGGAGCCACGGGCAGCCACAGCCTTCCCACCGGGATCCAGGGAATGCCGGGCTCAGCCGTGCCCTTCCCATTCCAGATCCAGGCAATGCCGGGCTCAGCCGTGCCCTTCCCATTCCAGATCCAGGCAATGCCGGGCTCAGCCGTGCCTTCCCACCGGATCCAGGCAATGCCGGGCTCAGCCGTGCCTTCCCACCGGGATCCAGGCAATGCCGGGCTCAGCCGTGCCTTCCCACGGATCCAGGCAATGCCGGGCTCAGCCGTGCCTTCCCACCGGGATCCAGCAATGCCGGGCTCAGCCGTGCCTTTCCCATTCCAGATCCAGGCAATGCCGGGCTCAGCCGTGCCTTTCCCATTCCAGATCCAGGCAATGCTGGGCTCAGCCGTGCCTTTCCCTTCCCCAGATCCAGGGAATGCCGGGTTCAGCCGTGCCTTTCCCATTCCAGATCCAGGCAATGCCGGGCTCAGCCGTGCCTTTCCCATTCCAGATCCAGGCAATGCCGGGCTCAGCCGTGCCTTTCCCATTCCAGATCCAAGGAATGCTGGGCTCAGCGTTGCCTTTCCCGCAGCCTGGCTCCCGTTCCCGAGCATCCATCCATCGGGATACCGACGCTGGCAAGGCAGCTCCTGCCCTCTGCTGGGGACAGCGCGCCTCTCCCACCGCCCCTGGGCGCTTTTCCCTCCCTCTGGAATGCTGCATTGTCCCGGGATGCAGCAGCGGTCCCTCACAAGAGAGCCCCAGCCCTGGCACAGCTGCTCCAAGGGTGACTTGTCCCTCATTTTCCTGCTATCCCTAAAGCCCAGCACTTCCAGAAATGCTCCAAGGGTGACTTGTCCCTCATTTTCCTGCTATCCCCAAAGCCCAGCGCTTCCAGAAATGCTCCAAGAGTGACTTTGTCCCTCATTTTCCAGCTATCCCCAAAGCACAGCACTTCCAGAAATGCTCCAAGGGTGACTTGTCCCTCATTTTCCTGCTATCCCCAAAGCACATCCTCCTTTCCCACTCCCTCCTTCCACCCCGAGCTGCTGGCTGAAAATGTAAATAATCCTAAACCAAGAGGAGGAAAAGAGGGAATAAAACACCCCAAACAGTGTGGGGTTGTTCTGAAATCCAGCAGGAATTGGTTTCCTCAATGGAAATTTCTTCTTAATGGAGATTATTCTGTATTTCTGCATTTTAAAGCCACTAATAAATCAAGTCTATATATGTATTAGTATATGAAATATAAGTATTTTCTTCCAGCTGCCCCAAACTAAAGCAGCACCAGGGTTTTGCTTCCAGACATACAATTAATTGATTTAAGATCCCAAAAAGCTGAATAAATATTTATTCTTATTATAATTATTTATAAAAATTCTAAATATTTATTTATACAATTAATTGATTTAAGATCCCAAAAAAGCTGAATAAATATATATTCTTAGACCTCTACACTTAATATATATAATTTACAGGATTGATTAATTGGCAAGACCTGCCAAAGGAAAGGGGAAAAAAAGGGAAAAACTTTAATTTTTTCCATGAAAAAATGTGAAAAAGCACACACCCTTCAGCCAAACAGCATGCAAGGGGTGTTTTGGGGTTTTTTCCCAGTTTAACCCCACACTGCAGCTCTCACTGAGGCGTCTGGGCTGTACACAGATTTTTGGGGTTGCATTTCTGCAGCTGCTACACCCCAGGCAGGAATCTTCAGGTGCATGGGTTGCACCTCCAGTGGGAATTAAAGAGGCTGGAGTCTTGGAAAACTCTTTACAATGCAATCATCATCCGTGTCCCGTGATTAATTCCCATTTTTTCCACGGAGATGTTGACTGGCATCAGCCACCTTCCCAAAGAGCAGCAGCAGGACTCCCAGTTTCAGGCCCTCTCTGGTAACTGCTGAGATGCACGTGGATAAATCCCAATAAAATCCACTTTCAAACCCACAGCACAGGCAGCTGATAAGGCTCAGGAGTCACTTGGAAGCCTTGAGCTAAATTTGCATTTATTGTCTCCAGGGGCACCTGCTCTGCCCAGAACCACCCACAGCTGCTGGGCCAGCCACACTCAGCAAAAAGCAAATGAACTCCTTGACCCTCAGCAGCTTTTCCTGCTCCCTCTGGATTAGTCTTCCTTCCCTGGATAATGGAGCTGAGCTCTTCCTTTGTGGAACAAACAGCAAGCGAGCTTCAAAAGGATTCAAGAAATGCTGTTGATGGGAAAATGGTGTTTCTGCCAGATGGGAAATGTAGATGGGATGTTGGGAATTGGGAATTCCTGGCTGGGCTGGAATTCCCAGAGCTGCCCCTGGGTCCCTGGAATGTCCCAGGCCAGGTTGGATATTGGGGTTGGAGCAGCCTGGGGCTGGCTGGGATTTAAGGTTTTTCCAACCCAAGCCACTCTGGGATTCCATTTGGGAAGCTCCACTGGAATCTGGTGACACACCTGCTAAGCCACGCTAACAAATCCTAGGAATTCCAACAAATCTTGTATGAATTCCACAGCTACCTGAACCACACCAGAAATCTCACACACATATTTGTTCCTGGAAAGAAGGAATTTCCCCTCATTTGACTTCCTGTGGATTCTTTTCTGTTCCTGAAAGGAAGCACGATGGTGGCTTCCGCAGGTAACTGGAGCAAAATGAATTTTCTTTGTTTTAGATGATTTTGGCAAAAGCTGAGCGGGTAAGGAGTTAAGAAACTATGGGAGCACCAAGACATCATTAAATATAAGGAGTAAATTATGGATTGAATGGGGTTTCTTGTGTTTTTTAAGGACAAATGGACCAAACAAAGCCATTCCACCTGTATGAAGCCACTGGCATTTCACTGCTTTAACACCTAAACACAGCTGCACCTCATTATCCCCCCTGTAACTTTTCCATGTTCTCCTTCCCTATTCCACCCACAGATCTGCCAGTCCCAGTCCTTCCCTGGCAGGCTCCAGAAATTCTCCAGCAATCCAGAGAATCCCTGTTTTCTGAGCAGCTCACGGCCCCCTCCCTGACCCTCACTGATCCTGACACTCCATCCCTGGCGCTTCCTTCTGCGGAGTTCTTCGGGAGGCTGGGGAGCAGCAGGCACAGCTCCATCCCTGCTCTAATAATTAGCACATGCATCTCCTGTAACGAACACAAAGTCTTTCGTTATCGTAACAAGCTGCAAAGTAGCAAAAAAAACCCAAAAAAACCAACCAAAAACCAAAATAACAACCTGGGTTTAAGCACAGCTGTTTATTATTACCGGCCACACACTGAAGTCATTTTTTAGCCAGAGCTGAGTTTCTAGACCACCTGCTGGGATTAATTTAGGAATCAGACACACCTGATCCCACTGTGCTGGCAGCAGGGAGAACCAGGCTGCTGGGGACACCTGGGAGTCCGCTTATGGCCTATTTTTAATGCGTTATTCAAGTAACTTCCTCTGTTTCCCACTTGAACTAGGAACCGCAACTTACAGAATCCTCCAGCTAGGCCAGAGCAGAGCTTCCAGAGCTGTAATTAAATCCACTATTAGTTAACAGCACTGATGGCGTTTCCCACAGCCCGCACACCCGCTCGGCTGTGCCCGGCCCCTCGCACCGCTCCTCTTTCCCCGCGGGGCTCCTGCGAGCCCGCCCGGGCTGCGGCTGCCGGGCTGCGGCTGGAGCTGCCGGGCTGCGGCTGGAGCTGCCGGGCTGCCGGGCTGCGGCGGCCGGGCTGCGGCGGCCGGGCTGCGGCGGCCGGGCTGGGGCTGCGGCGGCCGGGCTGCGGCGGCCGGGCTGGGGCTGGAGCGGCGGGCTGCGGCTGCCGGGCTGCGGCTGGAGCTGCCGGGCTGCGGCTGGAGCGGCCGGGCTGCGGCGGCCGGGCTGCGGCGGCCGGGCTGCGGCTGGAGCGGCCGGGCTGGAGCGGCCGGGCTGCGGCGGCCGGGCTGCGGCGGCCGGGCTGCGGCGGCCCCGGCCGGCTCCAGTCAGCCCTCGCTGCGCCCTACGACGCTTTTTGAGAGTTCTGTCCATTCCTGCATAACCCCGCCCGGCCCCTCCTCAGCCCCGCCCCGGCCCCTCCTCAGCTCCGCCCCGGTTCCTCCTCAGCCCCGCCCCGGCCCCTCCTCAGCTCCGCCCCGGCTCCCCTCAGCCCCGCCCCGGCTCCCCCTCAGCCCCGCCCCGGCTCCCCCTCAGCCCCGCCCCGGCTCCCCCTCAGCCCCGCCCTGTTCCCTCTCAGCCCGCCCCGGCTCCCCCTCAGCCTCTCCCGGCTCCCTCTCAGCCTCCGGCTCCCTCTCAGCCCCGACCCGGCTCCCCTCAGCCCGCCCGGCTCCCCTCAGCCCCGCCCCGGTCCCCCTCAGCCTCTCCCGGTTCCCTCAGCCTCCCCGGTTCCCCTCAGCCTCTCCCCGGCTCCCTCTCAGCCCCTCCCCGGCTCCCTCTCAGCCCCGACCCGGCTCCCCCTCAGCCCCGCCCCGGCTCCCCCTCAGCCCCGCCCCGGTTCCCCCTCAGCCTCTCCCCGGTTCCCCTCAGCCTCTCCCCGGTTCCCCCTCAGCCTCTCCCCGGTTCCCCTCAGTTCTCCCGGCTCCCCCTCAGCCTCTCCCGGTTCCCTTCAGCTCTCCCGGTTCTCCTCATCCCTCCCGGTTCCCTCTCAGCTCCTCCCCGGTCCCTCCTCAGCTCCCCCCCGATTCCCCTCAGCCTCTCCCCGGTCCCTCCTCAGCTCCTCCCCTGTTCCTCCTCAGCTCCTCCCCTGTTCCTCCTCAGCTCCTCCTCATCTCCTCCCCGGTTCCCCTCGTCCCCTCCCCGGCTCCTCCCGGTTCCCCCTCAGCTCCTCCTCATCCCCTCCCCGGCCCCTCCCGGCCCTGCCCCGCCCCTTCCGCCTCAGCTCCAACGGTCGCTGAGCCCGCCCACGGGCGGACCGAACCACCGCGCCCAGGAGAGGGGGGAGATCTAGCGTAGCCCCATTCTGCTGCCGCTTGCCTCATCGCCGTCCGGCCCTGGCTCTATTTCTAGGCACCCCCGCAGCCGCGCGCGATGGTCTCGGCCCGACGTTGCGAGCTCTCCCGCCAATCGGCGGGAGCGGCGGCTGCGCTCGAATCAGCGCGCGGGCGGCCCTGAGGGCAGCGGGACCGGTCCGGGAGCGCGGCCGCAGCGGCGGGGCCGGTTCGCGGCCATGAGGGGACCGGGGCCCGCCCGCTACTCGACCTGCGACATCGTCACCGCCACCCCCAGCCGCCACCTCCGTTGGGGAGAGCCGCCGTTCCGCTCGGTGTCCCTCAGCAGCATCCCGGCGGGGACGCTCACGCCGCTGAAGCAGCTCCTGCGGGACCAGGGCAGCGTCGCGGCTGGGCCGGACCGCGCGTCGGGCCCGCAGCTCGCGGGGCCGGAACGCCGGGCTGGCCCCGACACCCGGCCCGGGGCCGCCGCCGAGCAGTGGCCGAACCTCCGCAATGGCTCCGACACTCGGCCTGGGCCCGTGGCCGAGCAGAGGCCGAACTACCAGGCTGGCCCCGACACCCGGACCATCGCCGAGCGGCCGCCGAATCTTCGGGCTGACCCCGACACCCGGGCCGGGCCCGAGGCCGAGCAGCGGCCGAACCTCCGGGCTCGCCCCGACACCCGGGCCGGGCCCGTGGCCGAGCAGCGGCCGAACCTCCGGGCTCGCCCCGACACCCGGGCCGGGCCCGTGGCCGAGCAGCGGCCGAACCTCCGGGCTCGCCCCGACACCCGGGCCGGGCCCGTGGCCGAGCAGCGGCCGAACCTCCGGGCTCGCCCCGACACCCGGGCCGGGCCCGTGGCCGAGCAGCGGCCGAACCTCCGGGCTCGCCCGACACCCGGGCCGGGCCGAGGCCGAGCAGCGGCCGAACCTCCGGAATGGCCCCGACACCCGGCCCGGGGCCGTGGCCGACCAGTGGCTGAACCTCTGGGCTGGCCCCGACACCCGGCCCGGGGCCGCCGCCGAGCAGCGGCCGAACCTCCGGAATGGCTCCGACACTCGGCCTGGGCCCATGGCCGAGCAGCGGCCGAACCTCCGGAATGGCCCCGACACCCGGCCCGGGCCCATCGCCGAGCGGCCGCCAAACCTCCGGAATGACCCTGACACCCGGGCCGTGGCCGAGCAGTGGCCGAACCTCCGGAATGACCCTGACACCCGGGCCGTGGCCGAGGCCGAGCAGTGGCTGAACCTCTGGGCTCGCCCCGACACCCGGGCCGGGCCCGTGGCCGAGCAGCGGCCGAACCACCAGGCTGGCAGCGACACCCGGGCCGGGGCCGCGGCCGATCAGTGGCCGAGCCTCCGGAATGCTCCCGACACCCGGGCCGGGGCCGCGGCCGAGCAGCGGCCGAACCAGCAGGCTGGCAGCGACACCCGGCCCGGGGCCGAGGCCGAGCAGTGGCTGAACCTCTGGGCTGGCCCCGACACCCGGCCCGGGGCCGTGGCCGAGCGGCCGCCGAAGCGCCGCGCTCCGGGGCCACCGGAGCAGGAGTCGCCGGCCAAGATCTTCCAGCGGATGAAGGCGCGGGCTGACCAGCAGCGCAGGGTCGCCAGCGACGTGATCCTGAGCCCCGCGGCCATGCAGCGCTGGCACGGCACGGCACAGGCTGCGGGCAGCGCCCAGCGTGGACCGGGTGAGTTCCGCGGGCTCTCGGTGGCTCCCTGAGAATGGTTTGTTTGCCTTCAGAGTACCTGGAATCAAAAACACAGAGATGTAAATGTGAGTTTGGTTCATGGAACTTTCAGGCATCTTGTGCTGCATCCCTGATTTTGACATCCTCCTAAACATTTTAATTCTTTGTTTACTGCAGTCCACAATCCCAAATGACGGAAATTATTAATAGTTCCTTTTCCCAAACGGTTTTGATTATTTTGGAACACACTGGAGTCACTTGTTGATAGGAAAGAGCTCTCAATGCTGTAATTGCCTTAATCCTTCCTCCTTGGAAGGCCCCTGGAGAGGACAAAGCTCCTTGACAACACCACCCATCAGTCCAGAGCCTGGGCACACCTGGGAATCAATGATTGTTCCACACCTTCTGAGGAGAGCTGTCTCAGGTGTGAACAATTTCCCTCATTGTCGCACTCATGGCTCAGGATCTGGAAAAAAGCAGCCAGAGAACCTTGGTGGGTACAAAAACCACTGGCACCAGCCCTGCTTGCACCCCAGATGGCTGGGATTAAAAAGAGTTGGATGGTGAGGTTTTTAATGCTGAAACGTGTCTGTAGCTGTGCTGGTGTCTCTTCCCTGCCCTGTGGACGGTTCCTCCCTTTGGGTTTCCTCCCCCTCTGCCTCAGCCTGGCTCTAATTATTCCCTCTAGTGTGCTCGTGAGTGGGCTTGGCCCATGCAACGCCTTCAACAGTCTATAACTACAAAAATCAAAACAAGTTATTGTAACTGTTCCATGCAGTCTGTGCAGAGAAGAGAAAGATTCATGGAACCTTGCCTGAGGTTTGAAATCCCACTGGGGCATTTTCCTGGCCTCTCCCTGCTGGCTTTTATCTTTTTTTTACCCATGACATGGTGAGATCCAGAACCTCAGCAGGTTTGCAGCTGCTGCCCCCATGCTGGATGTGACCCTTTTTAACAAGGAGGGAGGGGAGGCCCTGGCACAGGGTGTCCAGAGCAGCTGGGGCTGTCCCTGGATCCCTGGAATGTCCCAGGCCAGGCTGGACACTGGGCTTGGAGCAGCCTGGGACACTGGGAGGGGTCCCTGCCATGGCAGGGTGTGGAATGGGATGGGATTTAAGGTCCCTTCCCACCTAAATCTTTCTGGGATTAAATAAAAAGTGTATTAAAAAAAATTCTATCCCCCCCATGAAAATGTTTTTCCTCCTCAGGTTGACAGAAGGTTTTGGGCTCTCTTGTCTGGTTCTTTTGCAGAGTCAGTGTGCCCTGAGGTGGCTGGGCTGGAGCCCCTGGCAGAGCTCCCTGCAGAGCCTCCCGTGCTGGAGAGCCCCCAGAAGTTCTTCCTGCGGGTCAAGAGGCAGCTGCAGCAGCAGCACAGAGGTACTGGGGCTGCTCTGGGCACACAGACCCCTGCAGCCAGAGAGCCAGGGCACTGCTGGGCTTGGGAAAGCCCTCTGAGACCCCCCCAGGCCAGCTGTGCCCCCCACTGCCACATCCACAGGCCTTTAAACAAACCCCTCTGCCAGGGGGACTCCCCTGCCCCTGGGCAGCCTGCTTCTGTGCTTAAATAGCACTCATCTCTTTGGTACTCTTTTTTTTTTTATTTTTCCCCTTTAAATAGCAGCTACAGCACCTTCAACCCAAGCCCAGCAGAATATTCCTCCTTCCACAGCTGTGGAGAATCCTTCAGTGCAGCCTGCCTGTGCTGAGCAGCCAGGGAATGGGCCAGCAGAGGATGTGGACTCTGATAAGGATGATGTGGATGTGTTCCTTGTGGAATCTGTAGAAGTGGATGCTGATGAAGAGATGTCTCAAAGTACAATGGCTAGTTTTGTGCAAGTAAACTCCACCCCTCGGAAAACTGGGGATCAGGGGAAGGCAAATGGAGGAGCAGAACATACAGAGCTTCCTGAGGACAGGAGGGAGCTGCAGCCCAGTAAAAATCCAGCTGCCCCAGCAGTGCCAGAGGCACCAGAGACTATTCCTGAGAAGCCCTCCCAGAACCTCTGCAGCATCATGCTCTCCTCTCCAATCCACATTCCGAGGAAGCAGAAGCTGGCAGAAGACCCCAAGGCCCCTTTGGATAAACCTCCTCCTGATCAACCTGCTGGTGAAGCACACAAAGAGGTGGGAGGAAATAATCCTTTAGGGAAAAAGAGAAATTCCTCTGGGCTGATAGCTCAAAGTTATTCTTTTTCTTGTCAAGAGCAGGGAACACTCAGAAGAGAATAAACTGTTGTTCCATCAGATTTTACCAGTAAATTTTCCCATGCAAAGGGTTTCTGTATTCTGTGCTCTAAGATGACAAATGTTTGGGGTTTTTTGTGTAAAAGAAGAAGCACTTTTGGTGTAGTCATGGGGTGACCATGGGCCCAGGCAGCTCCTGCTGAGCTCCAGGGAGGAGAGACCTTTGCCAGCTGGGCAGGAATCCCTGCAGAGTGTGCCCTACTCAGGGCGAGGGGAAAGGCTTGGCTTGCCTTGGAACATCCAGACTCCTGTTCCTGGAACTGGAGCAGAATCTCCTGGGAGAGCAGCCTGCTGCCCTGGGAGCCTGGCACCAGCACACCTGCCCAAGGCTTGGCTTTCCCTTCTTCCCTGGGGAAATCAGGGATTGCAATCCCTCACCAGGGCCAAGAGTGTTTGGTGTGTTTGCTGAATTAGACCAGGTCACCTTCAGGATCGGGCCAAGGAGCAGGTAGCCTCTAATATTCCAGACTTGTAGCTTAGAAGATGCTGAAAGAGATGTTTTTATTATCACTGAGGGGTGCTGGCTAATAAATACTTCTAAATTATTTCTTTTTTCTTTTTTTTTTTTTTTTTCCTGGAACAGAAAAGCATCTGCCTGAGCAGCTGGAGGATTAAGGTGCTGACTGGAAACACAGCAATCTGCGTGGAAGGGGAAAGGATGTAAGAACCAGTTTATTATTTAAATGGAAATTAAACCATGAATACCAACACCAGGTAATGGTGCAGAGCTTAAACTGCTTTATCCAGGAGGAGACAATTCCTTTGTGTGGGCGAGAGGGGGACAGCCAGCATCCAGGGAACTGCTGCTGGAATCATTTCAGAGTCCTGTGCCGAGAGGAACAAATCAAATAGCACCGAGCTCTGGACAGTTTGGGTTGGGAGGGACCTTAAAGCCCATCCAGCCCCACCCCTGCCATGGCAGGACCACCTCCCAGTGCCCCAGGGTGCCCCAAGCCCCATCCAAGCTGGGCTGCTGTCCTGAGCTGGCTCCATTCCAGCTGCTGTGCCACGAGTGACACGTGCAGCAGCGACACGCTCAGTTTGTCCCCAGCCTCAGAGCTGTGTCACTTCCAGGCTGAGGGGGGGAAAACCCAGCCCAGGGCACATCCTGCCAGCCCCTGAATCCCTCCGAAAGCAGGGCTGGGCTCCACTCCGCTGAGTGTCAGCACTTGTGGAGGTGATTGCTGTGCTGGTTCTTGCAGGGACAGGAAGCAGCTGCTGTGGCACAGCAGTGCCATCACGGAGCGCGTCACACGCAGCCAGGTGAAAACCTCCTCGGGGGCTGTCTACCAGCTCAAGGGCAAGATAGACTCAGCTGTCATGAGGAAGGAGGGTAAGCTGCTGCTTTGGAATGCCTTACAAATTCCAGACTCCTTCAGCTTGGTGTGGAGCAGGTGGGATTTCCATGCAGATGGAAGTTCGGGATTTGTTCTCGCTCCGTGCTCCTCTGGCACCTTTGCTGGGAGTGAGCTGCTTGTCAGTGCTCACAGGCAGCTCTGAGGGCACAGAGTAACTCTGTGCCATAGGGGGGATAAATAGGTGGAATCATGGGATATCCTGAGCTGGAAGGGACCCACAGGGATAACCCAGTCCAATCATGGCCCTGCCCAGACTCCCCAACAATCCCACCCTGGCAGCTCCTGGAGCTCTGGCAGCCTCAGGGCCGTGCCCATTGCCTGGGCAGAGCCCAGCACCCTCTAGGGCAGAACCTTTCCCTGATGTCCAACCTGACCCTCCAGCCCCTTCCAGCTCCAGCCCTTCCCTCAGCATTCCTTCCCCTGACCCAGCTGTGCCCCAGGGGTGTTTCACTGGTTTTTACCCATTCCTTCCCCTGACCCAGCTGTGCCCCAGGGGTGTTTCACTGGTTTTTACCCATTCCTTCCCCTGACCCAGCTGTGCCCCAGGGGTGTTTCACTGGTGTTTACCCAGCCCTTCCCTTGACCCAGCTGTGCCCCACGGGTGTTTCACTGGTTTTCACCCAGCACACCTTCACTGTTGGCCCAAAGATGTGACTTCAGGGTTTCCTTCTCACTTGCAGCACTGATAGATACCTGATCTGTCTGCTGCCTGACTGGAAGGTTTTATTACCAACTTCTCTTTGTTTCTGTTTCAATATTCTGAGGAGGAATAGCAGCAGCATGAGGCTGTGAGCAGAGTGGCTCCAGTGCTGCAGAGGTTTCCCAGGCCTGGCAGTGGCTGGGCTGTGCTGGGTGGCGTTGTTGGGGTCAGTTGCTGTGCTGGGTGGGTTTCCCAGGCTCGGGGGGTTGCTGTGCCCCCTGAGGGTGCCAGCCCTGCTGAGCTGCTCCCCCTGTGCCCCCTCAGGCTTCCCCTACCGCTTCACCAAGAGATTCACCTACGGCTTCTCCAGCAGGTGGAAGGAGTACGTGGAGGAGATGCTTGAGGAAAGGAGGAGGTAACTTCTTTGGAGATGCTCTTTCATTGCAGTGTTCTAAGTGTTCACTGAGACTTTGCTTCTTAAGGAGGAGTGTGAACTGGTTTAGATGTGGGCATGAGGCTGCCCTGCTGTGCTGGGCCACTGGGCTCCTGCCCAGCAGGGCTTCACATCTTCACTTTGTTAAAGAACAGCTTCATCACATGGCTGTTATTTCTTGTCTCAAACTCCAAACCATTAGGAAAGAACAAGTTAGTGCTGGGGAAGAAAAGAAGGAGAATGATGCTGTGGGGGGAGCTGCTGTGTTGAAAACTGCAGCAGTGAGCAATGCCAGGAAACCTGCATTGAGGAACTCCACCTATGAGGTATCACCAGGGAATGAGAAGAACATCTGTGAGTATTTAACAGTTTGGAAAAGATACCTGGGGGTGGCTGCAGTGGGCTGTGGAAAGTTTCATTATGTTGCTTGTGTTGCCAGGAAAAGGCTGTAAAGCTGTAAGAGGCCCCTGGTTTTGTTCAGCCTTCGAGTGCAGTCCCTGCCTTGCCACAGGCACTGACAGCCCTGGGCTTTAACTCTGACTTTTTGGGGGGCCTTTGTCCAGTGGGCCTTTCCCAAACCCCACTGTGTTGTTTGTTACTGCTGCAATCAGATTTCATTGCTAGCCCTGAAAAAGCTTTTATGCTTTCCTCTCATCACTCCCATTTATTTTTCACTCTCATTTGTCTTAGTGAGCAGCTGTTCCAACTTTTCTTTATCATTCTCCCTCCTTAAATGACTTTAACAGTATTTATAACCTCCTAAACAAAATAAAATTAGAAAGCTCTCCACAGTAAGTTTTATAATTTGTGAAGGTTCTTACTTCAGTCCAGCTATTTCTGTCACAATGCTTTGAAAAGAACAACTTTGGGCGTGTTTTACATTTCCCTTGTAGCCCAGTTTAAACACAACATCATTCCTCTGCTTGTGAAGTCTGCAAAACTGAATTTTCCTGAATTTGGGACAAAACTCTTCTTTGTTTGGGCCTTTTATCCCTTGCAGTTGAAACACCCCAGAACAGCTCCAAGGAGGACTCGAGCAGGGTCTACTCTCGCAGCGGGCGCCTCATCAAACCCCCCCTGAGCTTCTGGTGTGGGCAGAGGGAGTTTGTGGATCAGAACCTGAATGTCACCATCGAAAATGGGGGTGTGGATTACCTCAGCCTGGTAAGACCCTCTGCACTGTCACTTCAGTAGGGTTATTAACCTCAGCCAGGTGGGCAACAGAACAGGCACAGCTCTTAGAGGCACCTGAAGAGGAAGGAAGTGTTGGAAACGTGATCAAAATATTAGAAAACACACCAAAAAATAGTCTTGTGTTATCAGAGAATTGTGGTCTCTAAATCTGCCATAATGGGGAATTGTTTCTGGGGGAGAAATGAGGGGTTTTTGAAAGATAATCGTATCAGTTTGGTGACGTCCCACCTCAAATCCTGGGGTCACTTCTGGGTCCTTCACTGCAAGAGAGACTCTGAGGGGTTGGAGCCTGTCCAGGGAAGGGAACAGAGCTGGGAAGGGGCTAGAGAATTCCTGAGGGAGCTGGACAAGGGGCTCAGCCTGGAGTAAAGGGGATGTAATTCGTTTGAGAGTCAATTGTTTTATTTTGAAGATGTTTAGTAGTGAAAAATCCAAAAGAAAGACCAGTTTGATCTCCAAGAAGAATAAACCAAAGAAAGACATGAAGACAACAGAGGAAAAGCCAGAAAGCCAAAGTAAAGGTAAAAACTAAATATTTTTTTTTTTTAATTTTCAAGTTATTGATGGAATCAGTGGGATTGTGAGTGGGTACTGGAGAAGTAGGGTTGGGTCTGTTTATGCAAAGAAATGATTCTGATATTTTTATGATCAATTGTTTTGTCTCTGAAGAATCATCAGAGCAGCATTCATGTGGAGTTTCACAGCTCCAGACAAGAACTGTGTTTCTAAATCCTTTGTTAATTACACGATGGGAACACAGGGATTTCATTCTGGAAATTGAAATGAAGGCATTTGGACTTTCTGGAGTCCAGTGACCTGGTGGCCTGGCTTCGCCTTTTAATGTGGATGAAAGAAATGAAGCGTTGGCCAAAGAAACTCTGTAACAGTCTTTAATAAGTTTGGATTTAGTAGAATTTGGGCAGTGATAGAAGCCTGAGAAGAATGTGCAATATAAATGAGAAGTTTCTCTCTTAAAGCAGCTGCAATGTTTCCTGCAGAAAAGCTCTCAGGAGCACGAGCAGAGCCTGGGGGAGGTGCCTGCTCAGTCAGTAGAGTTTCGGGGAGCAGCTCTGAGTTTGTAGTTTGGCAGGTAACGCTCTGGCAGGGGGTGCAGATCCCTGTGCTGCAGGCACAGCAGCACCACCACCTGCACCCCCTCAGGGGCTGGGGCTCCCTCTCTTGCAGGGAGGAGCAGGCAGAGAGGAGCCCCTGCCGCAGGAGGCTCCAGCTCTGCAGGCAGCAGGAAGAGCCGGCGCTTCCTCACGGATGAGGAGGAGACTACTCCTGGAGTGAGGAGCACGAGAGCCAAACCCCAGCTCCCTGCCAGGGGGGCTGCCTCGAACACCAGGGTGCTGAGCAGGCCCAGCAGAGCCCCGGGGGCAGCTCAGGCAGCAGCTGAGCAGCCGAGCATGTACGAGCAGGGCTACAGGAGCTCCCTCAGGTCAGCAACGTGGCACTCGCAGGGCAAGGAGAGGGCTCCCGTCGCCCAGGAGCCCTCAGAGGATGAGTCCAGTGAGGACACCCCACTGCTGATCAAGAGGAAGCAGAAACCTGTATTAAAACTACAGTCTCGAAACTGCAAACCCTGCTCTGGCTCCAAGAGTTCCAGGCCTGATGCAGACAGCTCCCGTGGGCAGCGGACAGGGAGATCCTCCCGGAACGTGCTGGTGAGGCTGAGCCAGTCCGAGTCCAGTGATGAGTCTGAGCCCCTGCTGAGGGGAGAACATCTGGGTCCCCCACTGCTGAAGAGAGAACGTCTTCTGAGTCCAGTGCTTCCCCTCTGCCTGCCCGCAGCAGGAGGGCACGGGGCAGGCCCGACCCCCCCAGGTACCGGCTCGATTCCGACACGGAGTCTGAAACCGAGCAGGAGGAACCCCACACAAAGGGCAGGAAAGCCAGAGAACCCCAGAGGAAACCCCAGAGGAAAACAAGACATGGAGGCTCCAGCAGTGCCAGGGCTCCAGCAGCGAGACCCAGAGAGCACGAGAGGGCAAAGGAGAGGAAATCTCTGGAACTTTTTCCAAGGGCAGTTGATGATTGGTCTGAGAAGGAGCTGCAGAAGCTTCACAGGTAAGGGCTCCTTCTGTGTTCAGAGGATTCCCTCAGGCAGCAGGAGGGGCTGAATTGCATGGGGGGTTTCAGAGTCATGATTTCCCAGGTTTCCTTTATGTTTTGAATCCCTATTTATTTCCCTATTTTTATTCCCTATTATTCCCTAATGATAATTAAACTTATTATTCCCTATTAATTTTCCTCACTAATGAAACATCAGTATAATATAAGGAAGGCCACAGGTGAGAGGGAGCAGGTTCCCTCCCCAGATTGCAGTACCAGGTTAAACATGACAGCTTTCTGTCAGCAGGTAAGGCAGGTTAACTCCAAGGGGGTTGAATTAACCCATCATCCAATTACTCAAAGCACTGGGCAATATTTAATAGACACTTTGAGTGTAAAGTGCCCCTGGCAGCCCTGCGCAGTGACACTGTGCCTGCTGTCCCCACAGGGCCATCGTGGTGCTCCCAAAGCACAGGAGTGGCTTCTGGCAGGAGGTGGCCATGGCCGTGGGGTCCCGCTCGGCTGAGGAGTGCCACGGCAGGCACCTGCAGGAGCAGATGGGCAGGGGAGCCAAACAGCAGCCCAGGAAAACCACGGGGAAGCCTGAACAGAAAGGTACCAGCGCTGGTCATGGGCTTGTGTGAGTGGTGAATAACTGGGAGTCAGACCCTGAGGGGCTGGAGCGGGGCCAGGATGGGAACAGAGCTGGGCAGGGAATGGAGAATCCCTGAGGGAGCTGGGCAGGGAATGGAGAATCCCTGAGGGAGCTGGGCAGGGAATGGAGAATCCCTGAGGGAGCTGGGCAGGGAATGGAGAATCCCTGAGGAGCTGGGCAGGCTCATCCTGGAGCAGAGGAGGCTCAGGGCTCTCCTGGCTCTGCACAGCTCCTGCCAGGAGGGCACAGCCGGGGGGTCGGGCTCTGCTCCAGGCTGGGCCAGGGCAGCTCGGGCACAGCAGCAGGAATTCCACATGGGAAGGGGCTCAGGAACTGGCAGTGCCCAGGGAGTTTGCAGTGCCCATCCCTGAGGGATTCCCAGCCCTGTGCATGTGGCACTTGGGGACAGGGGCAGAGGTGGCCTGGGCAGTGCTGGGGAAGGGTTGGACTCGCTGGGCTGGGAGGGCTTTGCCAGCCTCACCAATTCTGGTTCCATGGGATAAACCCACAAGAGCACATCAGGGTGTGACAGTGAGCCCCAGGTCACCTTTGGTGTGCAGGTTGGAGGATGGCAGGGATGACTGAGGGGATGAGGAGAGGCTCTTTGTAGAGTTTTCCAGTTGTTGGCATGAGGGGAAGGCTTCCACTGGCCTTGGCCCCTCAGGGCAAAGGGCTCTTGACCCAGCAGGTCACAAGCTGCTTGCAGAGCTCTGTCCAGGTGGGATTTGGATCTTTGGACACCCAAGGGCAGCGTGGAGTCTGCACAGCCCAGTGCCATTCCCTGGTGTTTGCCATCCCCACACTGCAGCTCCAGCTGGGGCTGCCTTGGGTCGAGGTTTGCCATGGATACAAGTTGAGCTGAGCATTCCCTGAGCCTGGCTTCAGTGAAAGGGTCTCTGAGCAGCAGAGCCTTCGTTTGAGCCTTGGTGCCTCCTGCCTCAGGGACACTGTGGGTTTGCTCTCTGCAAGGCACACGTGAGCACAGCTGTGTCAGGGAGCCTGACCTGTGAGCCTGCAGTGCTGGGCTCACCCAGCAGCCACCCTCCCTGAAACTGCTCTGGGGCTGAGAAATCCAAAGGATCCTAAGGGAGCTGGAAGAGGTTTCACCAGAGGATGGCCTGGGCTGAGGCACTGACTGCAGGCAGTGAATTTTAACCCTGTAGCTGCTGTCTCAGCCAATTCCTGCTTGGTTCCTGCAGCTCAGAAGGAGCCAGTGATCACTGCCAAGGTGGGCACCCTCAAACGGAAGCAGCAGATGAGGGAGTTCCTGGAGCAGCTGCCCAAGGACAACCACGATGACATCTTCACTGCAACACCCTTCCAGAGCAGGAGGGTCCAGGTAAACCTGGGGCAGCAGCACCTGTGGGGCTGCTCCTGCTGGGGGGCTGCTCCAGTAAAATTACTCATGTCCACCACTAAAAGCCCGGGGAGCTGTGGGCAGAGGCTGCTTTCCTTCACGTGCTGTGGCAGCACTGGGCTGGTGGCACTGAGGAGGTTGGACAGGGTGGGAGGAGGCTCTGAAAGGTGACAGCAGCACCCGAGGCGAGTAGTGCTGGGGGTTTGGGATTGTAACCAGCAGTGACTCCTTGAGGGTGTGGCAGCAGTAGAACCCCTCAGGAAAGCGTGGGGCAGGGGCAGTGAGGGGCTGGGGCAGTGAGGGGCGTGGAGGGGCTGGAGTGGGCCAGTGAGGGGGCAGTGAGGGGCTGGATAGGGGCTGGGGCAGTGAGGGGCTGGAGGGGCTGGGGCAGTGAGGGGCTGGGGGCTGGGGCAGTGAGGGGCTGGGGCAGTGAGGGGCTGGAGGGGCTGGGGCAGTGAGGGGCTGGAGGGGCTGGGGCGTGGGGGGCAGTGAGGGGCTGGGGCAGTGGACGGGACAGTGAGGGTTGGGCAGTGAGGAGCTGGAGGGGCTGGGAGTGAGGGGCTGGGGGCTGGGGCAGTGAGGGGCTGGTGGCAGTGAGGTGGCTGGAGGGGTGGGAGTGAGGGGCTGGGGCAGTGAGGGGCTGGAGGGGCTGGGGCAGTGAGGGGCTGGAGGGGCTGGGGCAGTGAGGGGCTGGAGGGGCTGGGGCAGTGAGGGGCTGCCCAGGGCGCTCTGAGGGCTCTGGGGGCTCTGCAGCTGCCGGCGCTGCGAGGGAGCTGTGACGAGGACGCCGAGGGTTTCAGCCTGTCCGAGCTGCCACTGAGCCCCTCCTCGGGCCTCCTGCCCCCCGTGAGGACCCCGCAGTGCCAGCACATCAGCCCGGGCATGCTGGTGCCCAACAACAGGTAGGAGCTCCCTCCTGCACAGCCCCGAGAGCCCCTTTGGCTCTGGCAGGGGTGGAGCTGGGCCAGCAGCCCTGGGCAGGGCCCTGAGCTGAGCCGAGCCTGCCCTGCTCAGGCTGGCTCTGCTGGGAGCCTGGAGCCATGGGCTGCCCTGGCAAGGGGCTGAGGCTCTGTGTGAGCCCTGCACTGGCGTTTGCAGCTCCTCATCTGCTCCCAGAGCAGCTGCCATGGTCAGCTGTGCAGCAGCAACTCCTGCTGGCCCTGCTCCTTCCCTGGGGGGGGGGCTGGGGCAGTGTGTGTGTCCCTGCCTGGAGCGGTGTGTGTGTGTGTGTCCCTGCTGGAGCGAGTGTGTGTGTGTGTCCCTGCTGGAGCGGTGTGTGTGTGGTGTCCCTGGCTGGAGCGGTGTGTGTGTCGTGTCCCTGGCTGGAGCAGTGTGTGCGTGTCCCTGGCTGGAGCGGAGTGTGTGTGTGGTGTCCCTGCCTGGAGTGGAGTGTGTGTGTGCGTGTCCCTGGCTGGAGCGGAGTGTGTGGTGTGTGTGTGTCCCTGGCTGGAGCGGAGTGTGTGTGGTGTTGTGGGGTTGTGTGCGTGTCCCTGCTGGAGCGGAGTGTGTGTGCGTGTCCCTGGCTGGAGCGGTGTGTGTGTGCGTGTCCCTGGCTGGAGCGAGTGTGTGTGGTGTCCCTGGCTGGAGCGGGTGTGTGTGTGCGTGTCCCTGGCTGGAGCGGAGTGTGTGTGCGTGTCCCTGGCTGGAGCGGAGTGTGTGTGCGTGTCCCTGGCTGGAGCGGTGTGTGTGTGCGTGTCCCTGGCTGGAGCGGTGTGTGTGTGTGTGTCCCTGGCTGGAGCGGAGTGTGTGTGCGTGTCCCTGGCTGGAGCGGAGTGTGTGTGCGTGTCCCTGCCTGGAGCGGAGTGTGTGTGCGTGTCCCTGGCTGGAGCGGAGTGTGTGTGCGTGTCCCTGGCTGGAGCGGAGTGTGTGTGCGTGTCCCTGGCTGGAGCGGAGTGTGTGTGCGTTGTACCTGGCTGGAGCGGTGGGGTGTGTGTGTGCGTGTCCCTGGCTGGAGCGGTGTAGTGTGTGTGCGTGTCCCTGGCTGGAGCGGTGTGTGTGTGTCCCTGGCTGGAGCGGAGTGTGTGTGCGTGTCCCTGGCTGGAGCGGTGTGTGTGTGTCCTGTAGGGTGTGTGCGTGTCCCTGGCTGGAGCGGAGTGTGTGTGCGTGTCCCTGGCTGGAGCGGTGTGTGTGTGCGTGTCCCTGGCTGGAGCGGAGTGTGTGTGGTGTCCCTGGCTGGAGCGGGTGTGTGTGTGTGTCCCTGCTGGAGCGGTGTGTGTGTGTGTCCCTGCTGGAGCGGTGTGTGTGGTGTTGTGTCCCTGGCTGGAGCGGGTGGTGTGGTGTGTGTGTCTGGTGGAGGGTGTGTGTGGTGTCCCTGCTGGAGCGGTGTTGTGTGTGTGTGTCCCTGCCTGGAGCGGTGTGTGTTTGTGGGGGTTGTGCGTGTGTCCCTGGCTGGAGCAGAGTGTGTCCCTGGCTGCACCCAGGGTTTCCCTGGCAGCCTGCAGCCCCTCAGCCTCTCCTCCCTGTTCCAGGAAGGATTACGACCGGCACGTGTTCCGCATGCAGAGGAACGCGCGCGGCAGCAGAGGCGCCTGGGACAAGGTCAAGAAGAAGTCGGTAATGCTGCTTTCCTTGGACTCTGCCCACTCCCACCTGAGCCAGGCACAGTTTGGCCACAGGAGACAATCCCAGGAGACAATCCAGTCCCCTGGATGGAAAACAGGAACCCTCTCCCTGGCTTTGGTATCTGCTGCTGGGGAGAGAAGTTCCTTTGGGAGAAGGGAGCTCCCCATTGTCAGGATGAACTCCATTGCTTTTGCTCAGGATTTGGAATTGCTTTGGAATTCCATGATCTTAGGCTCTTGTTAAATTCTTCTGAGCAGCTGGAAAAGGAGCAATAACCAGAGAGCTGTAGAATACCCTGAGGTCCCCATAAGGGCCCCAAGGATCATCCAGTCCAGCTCCTAAGAGTGACCATCAGTCACCTCGTGGCCCAGTCCTGCAATTTAGGCACCAATTCCTCCACTCTCCCAGGCTCTGCAGCTCCTTGGGCTGTTCCATAAACCCTGTGATCCTGGGAGCAGCTGCTGCCTGTGCTCCAGGGGGAGCACTTGTGGGAATTCTGGGAAAAGGGGGCCCTGGGCTGGTGCCAGCCCTGGCTGAGCCTCTTTCCTTCCTTCCCTCCCTCAGGCTGGAGCTGTGCTGGAGACACCAGCTTCCTGCAGAACCAAGAGTGAGTATTCCCAGCTCCTCCTCCTCCTCACTTCCAGCTCCTTCCCATCCCTCTCCCTCACCTGAGCCTTGTCCCACAGCCCTTTGCTCTCTGAAGCTCCCCTGGCCCATTTCCCCCGGGCCAATCCCTGTTTTTCTTGCAGGAGTGACCCCGGCCCCGGTGCTGGGGAAGCTCTTCCCAGCTGAGACTCCAGCCTCCTCCACTGAGGAGCAGGAGGATTCCTACTTTTCCATGTGATGGACTTTGTGGATGTTCAGAGCATTCTGCTGCCCCTCTGGGAGGGAATGCTGCAATGATGAGTTGAGTTTGGAAAAGCTGCCCTGCCTTGGTTTTGTTTTAACTCCATTCCCACCCTGGCAGCAATGCTTGCCTTGTCCATGTGTGCAGAGTGGCACTTCCTTGCCCGGCTCCTCCTCTCCATTTCCCTTTTCTCCTGGGAAGGAGAAATGTACAGACATAGCTAAGTGTACATAGATAGCAAGAAATGTACATAGATGCCAAGTTCTGATGCCTTTTTAGCTAAAATATATTTGGGATACAGCTGTACAATAAACTCAGGTGCAGTCTGAAATTGCTTTTTTAATTTACTCTAGGACAGGATTTATTTTTTACAGAGAATTTTTACATTTCCTTAATGTAATAAACAAGGACCAGCTTTTTTTACTCATAGATTACTCAAGAGTTGTTGTGGGGCAGCAGAATCCAGGCACTGTCCAGTTTGGAATGGTGCCTGCAAGGCTTCATTCTCTTGGTTTGGACTCATGGAATGCTTAAATTTAGGGGACCTTCAATCCCATCCCACCCCTGCCATGGCAGTGATCCCTCCCACTGTCCCAGGGTCCAGCCCCAGTGTCCAGCCTGGCCTGGGACATTCCAGGGATCCAGGGGCAGCCACAGCTGCTCTGGCAATCCCAGCCCAGCCAGAATTCCCAATTCATCCCCTTTCCCAGTTTCCATCCATTCCCTGGGTGCTGTCCCCCCATCCCTTGTCCCCATCCTCCCCAGCTCTCCTGCAGCCCATCCAGGCTCTGAGCTCTCCCTGGATCCTCCTCCTCTCCAGGGCACATTCCCAGCTCTCCCAGCCTGGCCCCAGCCCTGCAGCAGCTCCGTGGGTCCCTTTGGGCTCTCCGGGGCTGGGCTGGCGCTCCAGCGGCTTCAGCTGAGTCGGGCTCGGGCCCGGCTGCCCAGGATCGCTCCCGGGCAGGGATTGACTCCTCTCCTCCCTTCCCGGGAAGCGCTGCTGCCCCAGGGCTGGGAGCTCCGATCCCGAGCCTTTTCCAGCTGCTGCCAGCAGAGGCACCGCGGAAGGAGCGGGACCCCGGAATCCCGGAGCACCGGGCAATTCCCTTGGAGCCTGCGAACTGGCAGATTCCTCCCCTCAGTTCCCAAGCTCTGCCGACCCGCTGGAGCCATTCGTGCGGGTTTGACAGGATCGGGGCTGATCAGCCCAGCGCAGCCCGAGCCCCCGGGGCAGCGCCGGCCGGGGCAGCGCGGTTCCACTCCCCGCCGTTTGCCGAGTGTTTATTTCCCTCGCTGCCATCCGCTGCGGGCGGTAAAGTGCCGTGCGGGCCCGGCGTGCCCAGCTCAGCCCTTGCCCTGGGCGGGCGGCAGCAGCCGGAGGTCGAAGTGGCGGCGCAGGAAGCGCTGGAGCTGCTCGGCCCGCGGCCCGCTCAGCCGCGCCCCCGCCGCCAGCGCCGCGCCCGAGCTGCAAGAGAGCGAACGGGAGGAGCCCTGGGGATGGGACAGCACCGGGAGCCCCTGGAGCCAGGGACGGGACAGCACCGGGAACCCGGGATAGACGGCCAGGGATGGGGCAGCACCGGGAGCCCCTGGAACCGGGATACACTGCCCGGGACGGGGCAGCACGGGAGCTCCTGGAACCCGGGATGGGCAGCACCAGGAGCCCTGGAACCGGGATGGGGCAGCACCGGGAGCTCCTGGAACCGGGATAGACGGCCAGGGATGGGGCAGCACCGGGAGCCCCTGGAACCCGGGATGGGGCAGCACCGGGAGCCCTGGAGCCAGGGAGGGGACAGCCCGAGAACCTGGAACCGGGATGGGGCAGCACCGGGAGCCCCTGGAACCCGGGATGGGGCAGCACCGGGAGCTCCTGGAACCGGGATAGACGGCCAGGGATGGGGACAGCACCGGGAGCTCCTGGAACCCGGGATAGAGCAGCACCGGGAACCCGGGATAGACGGCCAGGGATGGGGCAGCACCGGGAGCCCCTGGAACCCGGGATAGGGCAGCATGGGCACCCGGGATAGACGGCCAGGGATGGGGCAGCACCGGGAGCTCCTGGAACCCGGGATAGGGCAGCACCGGGAACCCGGGATAGACGGCCAGGGATGGGGCAGCACCGGGAGCCCCTGGAACCCGGGATGGGAGCAGGCACCGGATAGACGGCCAGGGATGGGGCAGCACCGGGAGCCCCTGGAACCCGGGATGGGGCAGCACCGGGAACTCCTGGAGCCAGGAAGGGGCAGCACCGGGAACCAGGATACACTGCCCGGGACGGGACAGCACCGGGAGCTGTCGCGGTCACCTCTGCACAGGAGCTCAGGGGCTGGCAGCACACCTGAGCAGGGAAAACAGGGAATGCCAGAGGGAAAGAGAGGGTGGAAGCAGAGCCCGTGTCAGTGCCCTGGGCTGCTCAGCGGGAGAGACTGGAATGTGGGAACAGCTGAGATGGGACAGGAAAGTTCCTGGGAGAGGGCAGGAAAGGCTCTTCCTGGGAAACTATCCCAGCAGGAAAGGTGCAGGAAGGAATTCCCTGAGCAGCTACCCCAGCAGGAAAGGTGCAGCTCCAGCGGAGGAGAAGGAGCGAAAAGCCGGGCCCCGGAGCCCCCGCGCTGGCGTTACCTGTTGACCACGGCTGCGATGGAGCCGAAGGAGTGGCAGAGGTTGAGGGCAGCGGCGTAGCTGAGGTTGGGGATGCTCAGGTAGAAGTTGAGGATGTCCCGGCGGTGCCCCTCCGGCTCCGTCGGCACCTGGATGGCCGCGTCCTTCCTGTGCTCCAGCAGAGCCAGCTCCTTCAGCAGAGCTGCACTCTGCTCCTGGCAGGAGCTGAAGAGGATCCTTATTCCCGCCTGGACCAAGGCTGAGAGCACTCCATCGTAGCACTGAGTCCTCTGCAAACACCGGGATGTTTCTCCTGAGGAGAGCAAGTACAGGAAGTGCCCTGTTATTGTCCAGTGGAGTCATCTCATTGCAGAGTCGGGATTTAGGGATTAAAACAGACGTCTGTGGCATGGATAAAATCGTGCTTGTTCCTGACCTGGAATCCCACAATAGTTTGGGTTCTGTGGGACCTCGAATCCCAGCCATGGCAGGGACCCCTCTCACTGTCCCAGGCTGCTCCAAGCCCTGTCCAGCCTGGCCTTGGGCACTGCCAGGGATGCAGGGGCAGCTCCAGCTGCTCTGGGAATCCCAGCCCAGCCCCTCCCCACCCTCCCAGCCAGGAATTCCCACTCTCCCACCCACCCCTGCCCTGTGGCAGTGGCAGCCATCCCCGTGTCCCCTCAGGGCAGCACGCACCTGGCCTGACCCTGTCTGTCTCCACGATGACACAGATCCTGTCGAAGAGGCCCTGCAGGCGCTGCAGCCGCTGGCTGAGTTTGCTCCTGCCCGCGGGGCTCTGCAGCTCCCACCGGCTCACCCTGTCCACGGCCAGCCGGTTGCTGACCACGTAGTCGCTGGTGCCCAGCGGGCAGACCTGCACCCGGAGCCCGTGCACGGCCCGCAGGCAGGAGAGCACCTCGGGGCCCGAGCTCACCTCCCGGCTGTCGCCAGGATGCTCAGGGAGGGGCCCTGCCCCCCGGGGGTACGGGAGAGCCCGGCCAGGGAGGGGGTCTGCTCCTCAGGAACAGAGGAGAGCCCAGCCAGGGAGGTGTTCTGATCTCCAGAAACAGGGGGGATCCCAGCCAGGGAGGAGTTCTGCTCCCCAGGAACACGGGAGAGCCCGGCCAGGGAAGGGTTCTGTTCCATGGGAACACAGGAGAGCCCGGCCAGGGAAGGGTTCTGTTCCATGGGAACACAGGATAGCCCGGCCAGGGAAGAGTTCTGTTCCATGGGAACAGGGGAGATCCCAGCCAGGGAAGGGTTCTGGTCCTCAGGAACAGAGGAGAGTCCGGCCAGGGAGGGGTTCTGGTCTCCAGGAACAGGGGGGATCCCAGCCAGGGAAGGGCTCTGCTCCTCAGGAACAGGGGGGATCCCAGCCAGGGAAGGGCTCTGTTCCATGGACACGGGAGAGCCCGGCCCGGGAAGGGCTCTGCTCCTCGGGAAAGGGGGATCCAGCCAGGGAAGGGCTCTGTTCCATGGGAACACGGAGAGCCCGGCCAGGAAGGGCTCTGCTCCTCGGGAACAGGGGGGATCCCAGCCATGGCTGAGGAAGGGTGTGGGACCCCAGGACACGCCGAGCCTGAGCTGCTGCCATGGGTCTTCTTCAAAGAGCTGTGCACCTGTGAGTGTTGAAAATCACACATCAGGGGGGTTTTAGGTCAAATCAATAAAAGATGTTTTGCAATATCAACCCTCTCAGATTGACACTTTAATCCCTGTATCAGTCTCCCCACTGAGCTGATTATCTCAGAGTTTGGAGGAGAAAAGCAGCAGCTTCCACTAAGAAGTTCAACAAAGCCTGGATCCTGTGAGGGACAGAGATCAGGCTGGGGAGTGTGAGAGCTCAGGAACCCAACCTCAGGGAGGTGCTGAAAGCACAGAATTCAGCCTGTGAACCAGAATCTTCTACCTTAAACCAAAGAATCAGTGCACACTGCTGCTCCAACAGATCCACCACCCTCCATGGCAGACCTAAGGGAGAATCTAATCCCAGTTTTTATTTGCTCACTCCTAAAATACTCCAGACTACCCTGGGAGTACAAAGCTCCTAGCAGCAAAGGGAGGTGGTCCCTGGAAGTGTCCAAGGCCAGGCTGGAGCCTCCTGGTCTCTGGCAGAGCCTCTGCTCATGGCAGGGCTGCAGTGGGATGGGCTTTAAGGTCCCTTCCAACCCAAAGCATTCCACGATTCCCTGACTCTGCTGCTGCTGCCAGCCCTCGGAGCAGCCCTGGCACAGGAATTCTTTCCCCCAGGGAAGCTCCCTGCTTTCCCTGAGCACTGACCTCACCCCCAGCCTGCAGCTCCGTGCTCCTGCCCGGGGGCTCTGGGGGCAGCTCCAGCAGCCCAGGCTCTGCAGTTTCCGTGCCCAGCAGCCTCCGTGTGCCCTGAGGAGCCGTGGGGAGCCCAGCCCTGCTCCTGGGCCGTGCAGAGGGGGCTGAGGGCAGGGCCCTGGGGAGCTGCCCCTCGCCCTGCCCTGCTCCCGGGGGCTCCTCCCCGCTGGCTGCAGTCTCCTCCTCGCTGGAGTCACTCAGGACAATAATTCGGGAGGGTTTCCTCTTCTGGAGCCCGGCCTGCTGCAGCCTCCTCGTGCGGCGGGTCAGGTACTGCCTCCTGCTGCTGCTGCAGGCCTGGCTGGCCAGCAGCTCCTCAGCCACGCACAGCTCCTCCTCCTCCTCCTCCTCCTCCTCCTCCTGCTCATCTCCCACACAGAAGCTGTCCTCGGCATAGGCTGAGTCCTGCTCGGGAATCTGGGGGGAAACAGCCCCGGAGCTCTGGGACATCTGCAGAGGATTTGCTGCTCCTTGGCTCATCCAGCCCTCCCCACACACAGACACTGAGGGGCTTGAACCCCACCCAGTGCCCCCCTGGATGGGCAGGGACCCCTCCCACTGGGACATTCCAGCGATCCAGGGGCAGCCCCAGCTGCTCTGGCAATTCCAGCCCAGCCCTCCCCACCCTCCCAGTCAGGAATTCCCAATTCCCAATCTCTCACCCATCCCTGCCCCTGGCAGTTCCCATCCATTCCCTGGGTGCTGTCCCCCCATCCCCTGTCCCCAGTCCCTCCCCAGCTCTCCTGCAGCCCCTCAGGTCCTGCCAGGGGCTCTGAGCTCTCCCTGGATCTTTCCCTCCTCCGGGCTGAAGTTTTGTGTTGGAACTTGTAATTTCCCCCAGCAGGCTGTGGCTGCCCTGCCCTGCCCACCTGGGAGAACACGGCCTGGGGGTTGAATTCCCGGGACACCCTCGTGCTCCTGCTGCCCAGGGCGGGGCTGCGCACGGAGCTCAGGTAAACTGCCCTCATCTCAGAGTCTGCAAGGAACAGCAGAGACAGCGAGGCATTAATCCAGAGAGACCTTTTACTTCATGGCTGTTACACTGTGTTTGCCATATTCCCTGTAAAAGCCTGATATTTCCCAAAGCAAAAATCTGCAATTCTGCAAAATTCTGCAAAAATCTGCAAATCCCAAAGGCCAGGCCTAAGGCTGTAAGATGGTGGAGGGCAGGGATGGGAGAAGGAATTCCTGGCTGGGAGGGTGGGCAGGGGCTGGGCTGGAATTCCCAGCGCAGCTGGGGCTGCCCCTGGATCCCTGTGAGTGCCCAAGGCCAGGTTGAACACTGGGCTTGGACACCCTGGGGCAGTGGGAGGGGTCCCTGCCCACCCAGGGGGGGTACTGGGGGGGATTTGAGGGGTTCCAAGTGTTCCCAGCCTGTGTCAAGAAAGCTGCCACTCAATCCCAAAATATCCTGAGCTGGAGGGACCCACAGGGATCACCCAGCCCCTGTCCCTGCCCAGACCCCAGCACTCCCACCCTGGGCACCCCTGGCAGCCCGGGGCCGTGCCCATTGCCTGGGCAGTGGTCACTGCTCCCCGCTCCCACCCCAGGGATCCCCGGGCTCTGGGAATTCCCCACTCACCGTTCAGGACCTGCGTGGGCTCCCCATCATCGTCCAGGAACTGGGCCAGGGAGGGGCTCAGCTCCTGCCCGGTGCCGTCGCTCTCGTCCGACGAGATCCCCTCCGCTCCCAGCAGGGAGAGCTCGGCCTCCTCGTCCAGGAACTGCCTGCCTGCAGCCTGCCGGGCAGGGCGAGCACAGCCGACACTCATTACCCCAATTAACACCCCTGCCCGGCGCCCGGGGCTGCGCAGGGAGCCGCCCTGGGCAGGGAATGCAGCTGCTGGGAGGGGGTGGCACAGGCAGGGTGCCCGTGGGAATTACAGTACGGGAAATTATATTATTTTGTTATATTTTGGTATAATAGTTTCTCTCTGATTTGTTACACTATTCTGATATTGTTATTACTGTTGTTATTGTTATTATATTATTATTTCCTTCTGTCCAGGGCTGCCTGCTCTCTGGCTGTCCCAGAGCTGTCCCCTCTGTCCCCCAGGCATCCCCACATTCCAGCTCCAGCTTTTGCCAGGAGCTGCCGGGGGGATTGCAGAGCCCCAGCCCCACAGCTGCTCCCAGGCTGCCCCCGGTGTGCCCGGGGCAGGGTCCAGGGGTCCCAGGGCAGGGTCCCTGTACCCCCAGGGCAGGGTCCCTGTGCCCCCCCAGGGCAGGGTCCCTGTGTGCCCAGGGCAGGGTCCCTGTGCCCCCAGGGCAGGGTCCCTGTGCCCCCCCCAGGGCAGGGTCCCTGTACCCCAGGGCAGGGTCCCTGTGCCCCCCCAGGGCAGGGTCCCTGTGTGCCCAGGGCAGGGTCCCTGTGCCCCCCAGGGCAGGGTCCCTGTGTGCCCAGGGCAGGGTCCCTGTGCCCCCCCAGGGCAGGGTCCCTGTGCCCCCCAGGGCAGGGTCCCTGTGTGCCCAGGGCAGGGTCCCTGTGCCCCCCAGGGCAGGGTCCCTGTGCCCAGGGCAGGGTCCCTGTGCCCCCCAGGGCAGGGTCCCTGTGCCCCCCCCAGGGCAGGGTCCCTGTGCCCCCCCAGGGCAGGGTCCCTGTACCCCCAGGGCAGGGTCCCTGTGCCCCCCAGGGCAGGGTCCAGGGGTCCCAGGGCAGGGTCCCTGTGCCCCCACCTCGGCTCTGTCCCAGCTGCGGCACCGCCGGCGCTTGGAGCTCCTCCTGCCCGCGGGGAATCCTCACTGTCCTAACTGCAGGGCTCTGACTGCAACAGGGAACACAGAGAGCAGGGCTGGGAATCCTCCTGTGCCACTGCAACAGGGAACACAGAGAGCAGGGCTGGGAATCCTCCTGTGCCACTGCAACAGGGAACAGAGAGAGAGCAGGGCTGGGAATCCTCCTGTGCCACTGCAACAGGGAACAGAGAGAGCAGGGCTGGGAATCCTCCTGTGCCACTGCAACAGGGAACACAGAGAGCAGGGCTGGGAATCCTCCTGTGCCACTGCAACAGGGAACACAGAGAGCAGGGCTGGGAATCCTCCTGTGCCACTGCAACAGGGAACACAGAGAGCAGGGCTGGGAATCCTCCTGTGCCACTGCAACAGGGAACAGAAGAGAGCAGGGCTGGGAATCCTCCTGTGCCACTGCAACAGGGAACAGAGAGAGAGCAGGGCTGGGAATCCTCCTGTGCCACTGCAACAGGGAACAGAGAGAGAGCAGGGCTGGGAATCCTCCTGTGCCACTGCAACAGGGAACACAGAGAGCAGGGCTGGGAATCCTCCTGTGCCACTGCAGGGCTGTGAGACATGGTGAGCAGGGCTGGGAATCCTCCTGTGCCACTGCAGGGCTGTGAGACATGGTGAGCAGGGCTGGGAATCCTCCTGTGCCACTGCAGGGCTGTGGGACACGGTGAGCAGGGCTGCAGAGCAGAGACCACCCCAGACAGTCACTGACTCCTGGCTGCTGGGGGTGGGAAGGGACCTGGCAGCTCCTGCAGTGCCACCCCTGCCACTGACAGGACAGAAAAATGGGATTCGGAAGAAAAATCAGGTGAAATGGCTGGAGGCAGGCTGGGAGAGCTGGGAATGTGCCCTGGAGAGGAGAAGGCTCCAGGGAGAGCTCAGAGCCTGGAGGGGCTGCAGGAGAGCTGGGGAGGGACTGGGGACAAGGGATGGGGGGACAGCACCCAGGGGATTTCCCCTCATTGACCCAACCCAAAAGCCAGGAGTTTGCTTCTCTTGGTCCAAAGCTTTAGGCAGGCAGGTTATCTCCCCTCCCTGGCTGTTGCAGGGTCTCACTGCTCCAAACAACAACTCCAAAGCCACCGCAGCCCCTGGCACGTCCAGCCAGGCTGGAGAGGGCTGGAGCAGCGGGACAGGGGCAGGTGTCCATGGCAGGGGTGGCACTGCCTGGGATTCACCTCCCTCCGACCCAAACCACTGTGGGATCCGGAGATCTGTGGAGCCCCTGGGCAGGAAGGAGGGGCAGGAAGGAGGGGGTTTCCCTATTTTCCCTCCCAGGGCACTGCTGACCACGACCAGAGGGCGCCGGCGTTTCCTGCGGAGCCGAGCTGGAGACTCCAGGTCGCTCTCCTCCACCCCCTGTGGGGACAGAATGAACACCAGCACAGAATTTGTGTTTTGCTGCTTAAATTGTCATTTTGCTTCTCTTGTCTGTTTTTTTTTTTTTTTCTCTAAGACTCACGTCAGGAGACTTCAAAACGTTCTTTTTAATCCTGTTTTTCCTCTGGAAAACGATCTCTTCCTCGCTGTCACTGCTGGGTCCTGCAGAACACAGAACAAACAACATTCACCAGAATTGCACAGTTCCCAACTCAATTTTGTTGTAGCTGAGCAATCAAACCCTGCCTCGCTCAGAAAAGCACCTCCAGAGGAGATTATTTATTGATCTGCAGGGAAAATATTGTTCTCTTCAGCCTTGTTAATCAAAAGAGATCACCTCCAGCTGGGATGGACGATAAATCCTGCTTCCCTGGAGAGCCCGGGGGGAAGTGATTACCCCAGGCAGCACAGAGGAGAAAAAGGGAAGGGAAGCAGAAGCCAAGAGAAGGAGCTGTGGAAGGGGAGTGAGAGCCAGAGCTGTGGCAGCACTTTGTGACACAAACCCCTGGGACAGCTCCAGGGGACCACAAACGTCAGTGCCAGAGAGAGCCAGAGCTGCTGCAGGGCTGGAGGCAGGCTGGCAGAGCTGGGAATGTGCCCTGGAGAGGAGAAGGCTCCAGGGAGAGCTCAGAGCCTGGAGGGGCTGCAGGAGAGCTGGGGAGGGACTGGGGACAAGGGATGGGGGGACAGCACCCAGGGAATGTCCCCTCATTGACCCAACTTCCAGCATCACAGCCATTATCCCTCTTCCCTTCAGCCTTCCCACCTCAGTCCTGAGCCCACAGTGAGCATCCAAAAGTCACTGGATCCAGTTCCCTAGCCATGGGGGTCCAACCCCTGTCCCACCAAAGCCCTACCTGCAGCAGGAGAGCCCCGGAGGTTGGTGTTTTCCAGGCTTTCTGTCCTTCCTGAAGGGGAGTCCACAGCTGATCTCCCAAAGTTCTGCCTCCCTGGGCTTCCTTTGCCTTCATCTGCAGCAGGCACCTCTGGAATGTGCTCCCTGGCACTCGGGAAGATTTTCATGGGGATTCTTTGGGCAGCTCTGGTGTTCAGGCCCTTCCTGCCCGGGGGGGTGTGGGGTGCTGAGGGCAGGGGCTCAGGGGGGTCCCTCGCTGCTCTGCCTGCCCCTGGGCTGAGCACAGCAGCACCCCCGGGCCCGGCCCTGCCCCTCCGGCCCTGCAGGGACAGCGGGGTGGACACCTGCCCTCTCCCAAGGCTCCTGCAGTCCCAGCCCGGCGAGGTTTCCAGCCCGGAGCCGTCACTCAGGGGCTCTCCGGCATGCCCGGCGATCCCAGCAGCCCTGCTCTCCTCACAGGAATCCTCCCCGCTGTCCTCCAGGGAGAAGCCCAGCTCGAAGGTGATGGTGAACAGCTCCTGGGAGCAGCTGTAGGGATCCTCCACTCCTGCTGTTCCCACGGCTCGCCTGGCCCCGGGCTGCTCCCCGCGGGGCCGGGCAGGGCTCCCCCAGGGCAATTCCCTGCCGGGAGGCTCCGTGTCCTCAAACAAAGGCAGGCTCTGCTCGTGCCCAGCCTCTCCCGAGTCCCTGGGAAGGAAAGGCTCCCCTGCAGGGCCGTCTGCCAGGGGGTGGCTCGTGCTGGCAGCTCCGGTTGGGATTTCAGGGAACTCCTCGCTGTCAAAGAAGCCATCCAAGCTGTCATTCCACAGCTGCTCCTCTTCCACGGCTGCACCCTTGGGAGGTGACACGGTTTGGGACAAACGGGGACTTCCCGAGGCACAGAATTCCTCGGGAACTGTCACTTGGGGGTTTTCCAGGAGCTGCAGTGAGGGATCAGTCTTTGGGGAGGCAGGGGAGGCGCTGCCCCGCAGTGCCCCTGAGTGCCCGTCGGGGACAGCTTGAGGGATGGAGATCTTGTTCCTTCATCCACGCTCTCCAAAGCCTCCAGCTCAGCCCCAGAGGGAGGGCACTGGGACAAAAGCCTTTGCACCTGGGAAAACGCTTGTTCCAGCCCCGGGGGCTCCCGGGGAAGCGTGAAGGAATCCCTGCAGGATTCGGGGAGATAAAACAGGTCCGAGGCCACGGGGGATGTCTCGTACCCTGAATCCCTGCGGATCCTCCCCAGGGGCCCGCAGGCTTCCCCTGCAGGGCTGTCCCCCCGTGCCGCTGGGCTGGCAGGGGCTTCAGGGCTGTCACTGCTGTCACACAGGTCCATAAATGCGTTTAAATCAAACGTCACCTCCAGCCCCTCGTCCTTGTCACTGCCCGGGTCGCAGTGTCCAGCCACGGCTGGAGAGGCTGGAGGAGCCTGGGGCAGCACAGGCAGCTCCTCACTGAGTCCAGGGGCGTTTCTGGGAGCCCTGGGTTTGCTGACTTTAAAGGTGCTGAAGAACTCGCTCCCATCATCACCCGGATCAGGTGGGAATGATTTTGGTTTTGCTTTTGCCAGGTCTCTCCTGGAGCAGCGACCTCCCTGATCCCAGCGGGGTTTGGCCACGGAGAGACGCCTTGTGTTCCCCGGGATGTTCCTTTTGTTCCCAGGGATGTTCCTTGTGTTCCCCAGGATGTTCCTTGTGTTCCCCGGGATGCTCACATCCTCCAGGCACAGGTGGGGCTGGAGCTGCTCTCCGTAGCCGCAGTCTCCCTGGGGACACAGGGCACTGGTTACCAGGGACACAGCCGGGCCCCGGGGCTGCTCACAGCCACTTCGGAACAGAAAGGGATGGGATGATGGGAGGATGGGGATGGGAAGGGAAGGGATGGGATGGGAGGATGGGATGGGGATGGGAAGATGAGATGGGAGGATGGGATGGGATGGGAGGATGGGGATGGGAGGATGGGATGGGATGGGAGGAGGGGATGGGAGGAGGGGATGGGAGGATGGGATGGGGATGGGAAGATGGGATGGGATGGGAAGGGATGGGATGGGATGGGAAGGGATGGGATGGGAGGATGGGGATGGAAAGATGAGATGGGAACATGGGATGGGAACATGGGATGGAAAGATGAGATGGGAACATGGGATGGGAACATGGGATGGGAAGATGAGATGGGAGGATGGGATAGGAACGTGGGATGGGAACGTGGGATGAGATTTCAGGTCCCTTCCCACCCAAAGCAGGCTGGGACTGTGGGATTCCACCAGAGGAGCAGTTTTTCCAGGGATGCCCCCAGGCCCCTCCACATCCCGAGCAGCCAAGTTGAACATCCAGGCTCAGTAACCTGATCTGGGCTCCAGGGTTGTGTAAGTGCTCCACTTCCCCCCCAAACACCTCCTGAGCACAGTGCCCAGTCCCAGCCAGGGGAAGGGCACGTTTGGAATTAACAGGCTCTGGCCTGAGCGTGCCCAGCTCATGGAACCTCTAATGACCTGCTCAGCTCCCCTCTAGCCCAGAGAGTTCCAGGGTGTACCAGCTCCCCAGAAAATAGGTCAGGAGCAGCAAAACAGCACCACTGAGATTACTGTGCCCAATCAATGACCCTGCCTGGAGTCACTGAGCCGCTTGGAAAAAAACAAAACCTATTTCAGCATGGAAAATAGGGACTGAAAAGTCAACTTAGCATGTTACAATTTTCATTTTTAATATGTAAATGTGTGTATCATTATACCCATTCTGTTTCCCAGTATTTAAATTTAAGGCATCAAGTACCAAAATTGAAATTACCCCCTCTCTCCTCCTAAGCTGCTTTGGATGCACATTTCCTACCAGGATTCGTCTGCCTGATGAAGCTCTGGGGATGTTGCTATTTGAAAATCAAAGATAACTCTGTAGGCAGCTATGATTTTTAACAATTTAAACTCCTTTAAGTGGCAGCATGCAGAATCCCCCCTTTGGTGTGTTCTGGGCTCCTCAACCCCCAGCCCTCCCCATTCCCCCTCTCCTCCAGAGCAGTGGAACAGCTTTTCCTTTCCAACCCAAACCTTTCTGTGATTCCAGGAATTTTTCCTGATCTTTTCCATCCTTTCCCCAAACCCTGCCTTGCTCCCAGCTGTGCCTGCCCTGCTGCCCTCCCTGAGCTCATCAGCCCTCCAGGAATGGTTAATGAGCAAACAATCAATCCCTGCTCCACCACTGCTCCCTTTCCAGAACACACTTCAGGGGAAGAAGCACTGTCAGAAACCTGCTCTGGGGAGGTTTAATTGTATTACATGAGATGATTTCTCAAAGTGTATTTAGTTGAGTCATGGGAGAAGCCTGAGGGGCACAGAACCCCCAATTTCCTTCTCCCAAACTGAGATGGCATCACAGTACTGATGGATCTGTTCATCCTCTTGGGGTTTTGCTTTCTGCTACCCAATCATAACAGCCAAAGATCCCTAAAAAGAATGATTACAAAATCCAGGACGTGTGCCCTGGCAAATGAGGGGACAGGAGCAATGAAGAGGCTGAAGAGTGAATGTTCAACAATATCGGGAGATAAATGAGGGTGCCAGAGCAGCTGGGGCTGCCCCTGGAGCCCTGGAATGTCCCAGGCCAGGCTGGACAGGGCTGGAGCAGCCTGGGACACTGGGAGGTCACTGGATGGGATTTAGGCTCTCTAATTTAATTTAATTTAATTTAATTTAATTTAGGGTCCCTCCACCCCCCCACCCCCCATTCCAGATTCCACAAGAACAATCCCATTTACTGAGAACATGCCCTGCCCCTGCTCTCTTGGTGTTGAGCTCAGGGATTCAGGGAATGGTTGGGCTGGAAGGAGCTGCAGCACCAGCCAGTCCCAAATCCCTGGGACTGCACAGCCCAGCACCAGCAATTCCAGGGCTGAACAACCCAGCCCTGGGCCCAGCTAATGCTTGGACTCAGGAAATTGGGCAACTGGACCACAAGAAGCAATTCCATGGAATTACTTTAATTGGAGAGCTGAGATTTTGGGGCTCCCTGGCACCTCACCCTGCCAACTCAACCCTTCCACCTTCTCTGGAATCAGAAGGTTTGACACTCAGAAGAGGATTTTAATCAGAGGGAATTTACTGGCAATGAGGGTCTAAAAAACCCAGATAAAGCCATTTCATTGTCCTTACTGGAACCATTTTCCACTTTGCATTCAGGGTCTCCTGAGAAAAAATGTCCAGCTGGCTGGAAAACACCAAATTTCCCCCCAAAACACAGCTCTGATTTAAAAGACCAAAAGCTTGGAAGCCTTTTCAGGCTCCCTGGGATTCCAGAGTGTGCTGGGAAGGTTTTCCCTGCTGGCAGGAGATAAATGACAGCTCTGATCTCAGGGGGGTCAGGGATGTTTCCCTCCCAAGCTGTTTGGAGTCAGAGGGTGAAAAACTGAGATAACCCCAAAGATTTGGGGATTTATTTTGTTTTTTCTTGTGAAAAGCTGTGAGTTCCCACTGCCAGCTTGGAAATGGGAAAGTTCCAGAGTGACCTTCCTGCTCTGGACACTGGAATGAAGGATTGCTCATCTCCTAAGGAAAAACAAGGCACTGGCACTGCCCTGGGCTTTGGGTTTAAGATCCCTTTGAACCCAAACCCTGCAGGGCTCTGTGAATACAGCATGGAATACATCCTGCAGGGAATTCTTAAAAACAGCAGCAGAACTTCATGGATACTGAGACTTCCTAATGGATTTTTAATTTATCCACCCAACTTTTTTCTTACAGACCCAACCACAAAGAGCCACTTCCAACATCCCATTTCTAAATTCTTTACCTCAAAAACCCCCACATGTAAATCTCCAAAAGGCATTTTTAAACAAACTCCCTTCAAATCCAGAACTGTCCCTCCTGACAATTCCCTGAGAAACCTGGACAAACACCAGCCCCACTAAAAGGATTATTGTGCCTGGCCTTATTTCCAAACAGCACAGTTTAATTTGCAAAAAAACAAGCTTAAAAGAGATGGAATTGTTTTGCAGAAGGCCAGCTTGCTTTGTTGCCCTGGTGCACCCAGAATCCCCCTGCAGTAAATCCCCCCATCACCCCACAGGCGTTGCTGTAGCAATAAAGCCCCCGGGGCATTAAAGGCTTTGCTGGATCTGCCTTTTCCAGGGGTCACATTTGGGGCTTCTTTGACTTTTTTATTTTCTTTTGATTGGGCCAGCTTCTTCTCGAAGATTTTAAGAGTATATAATTTTTACCAAGCATTTTCACTTCATGTATTAAAAAAAAAAATTAAATTGGATTTTTAAAAGCTATTATAGATACAAAATTCTTGAATTACTGGCTGAGTACAGGGAAAGGAAAGCCACACATCAGTGAATTTCTTCCCTAAGAGGAAACATCAAAAAAAACCCCATACAAATGCCTCTTGTGCTGACTTGTATCCAGTCATGACAAACCTCTGAATGAAAATCTGCCCAGGAAATAATAGAGCAGAAACTTCCAGATCGTTTGGTTATTCACAGGAAAATCATGATTTGCCTGATTTTATCTTTTATCCCCCAGTTAGAAAATCATCAATAAAACTCCCTGGAGGTTCCCTCTTTATTTAAGGAAAGAGCTTGACCTGTATTGGTGCTAAACCCCTCTGTTAATTAAGCAGCGTAAACGAACGTCAGCCACACCAGCTGGGTGTAATTAGCCCTGGATAATTATAGCAGGGCCCTGCTGGCCAGCACATCCCTGCAAACCCTGCAGCGGGCAATCCTGGAACGGCTGGGGTTAAAGGGAGCCAAATCCCACCCATCCCAGCCCTGGATGGGCAGGGACCCCTCCCACTGTGCCAGGGTCCAGCCCCAGTGTCCAACCTGGGACAGTCCAGGGGTCCAGGGGCAGCCACAGCTGCTCTGGGAATGCCAGCCCAGCCAGCAATTCCCAATTCCCAATCTCCCACCCAATTCTCCCCTTTCCCAGTTCCCATCCATTCCCTGGGTGCTGTCCCCCCATCCCTTGTCCCCAGTCCCTCCCCAGCTCTCCTGCAGCCCCTCCAGGCTCTGAGCTCTCCCTGGAGCCTTCTCCTCTCCAGGGAACATTCCCAGCTCTCCCAGCCTGGCTCCAGCCCTGCAATAATCCCTGAGCCCATTTCCCTAAAAGCTTTCATTCCCGCAGGATCCCTGTCCCGGCACAGCCCCTCTGCCCCTTCCCGCAGGATCCCTGTCCCGGCACAGCCCCTCTGCCCCTTCCCGCAGGATCCCTGTCCCGGCACAGCCCCTCTGCCCCTTCCCGCAGGATCCCTGTCCCGGCACAGCCCCCTCTGCCCCTTCCCGCAGGATCCCTGTCCCGCACAGCCCTCTGCCCTTCCCGCAGGATCCCTGTCCCGGCACAGCCCCTCTGCCCCTTCCGCAGGATCCTGTCCGGCACAGCCCTCTGCCCCGCAGCAGCTCCAGCCCCAGGGGATGGCTCTGCCCCAGCCCCGACCCACGGCGGGCAGGGGGGATTCTGACTCTGCCAGGGCTCGCCTCGGGTCTCTCCATTTTCAATTTAATATAAATAATAATTTTTATTGTTTGCTGCATTTTTATTGTCATTCTCCTCAGGCAGCACTGTCAGTGCTGTCCCTGGATCTGTGCCTGAGAGCCCCTGCATTTCACAATCACAATAATCCACAGGCAGGGGGTTGCATTCGCCATTCCAAGAGGCTCCTCTCCCAGCACACACCTGTCCTGCAAACCAGGACGATTTCTCCTCCAAAATGAATGGAATTTCCATTCCCTGTGCCTGGCTCTCAGCAGTGCAGGGGCTGAGCCCTCCCAGCCCAGCTGAACTCACCCCGTGGGGCTCAGGGGAGCTGAGGAGGCTCAGCCTGGAGCAGAGGAGGCTCAGGGGTCACCTGGCAGTTCCTGAACCTTCTCTCTCCTCCTGACACCCTCCCTGTGGGCACAGGCACTCCCAGAGGAGCTGGGCTCTGTCCCTGGTGGGCTGCAGGAGCTGGGCTGAGCTGGGGCTGAGCACAACTACAATGGCTCCATTCTCCTCCTCCATTAGTCCTGGTATTATTCAGGAAACTCTGGCAGCTTAGCAACAGCTTCTGATGACCTAAAAAAACTTCCACGTGCTGAAAGGCAACATTTGGGGAGCTCAGGTGGAGGGAAGAATAATGTGGTGAAGCACTGAGGCCTCCAACCACCTCTACACCCACTTCTTTGTGCCTTCCAGAGGGTTTCTGTGCCCATCCCTGCCAGAAAACAGAATTCCCATCTCCCCATCCGTGTTTGTTTGGCTTAGCTCCTCTTATCCCTTAATTCTTAGGAACAATTTGCTTTTTAGTTCAAAAAAACCAACTCAAAAAGCCTGGAAGCAGAAATCCCCTGAACCATGCCACGTGTTCCTGCCTGGCTTTCCTGGGATGCTTCTGATGCACTCAGGACCCCAAACCCTTCCCATTCCTGCAGCAGCTCTGAGAGCCCTCTTGGCTTTGCTCTTTGGCATCTGGAGCTCTGGGATTTAAGGACACTCTGTCACAAATTGATGCTGGAATCCATTAAAACAAGACTGATTTAAGCATGGTTTTTTTGGTTGTTTTTTTTTTTCCTATGTAGGGAACCACTTTTTAAAAGTTTCTGTGGAAAATATTAGGACTCACAGCCTAGCAGTGGGAGACATTTTGAAACAAGACTAAATACACATAATTCATTTAACAATTATTGTAGTATTTTTTTTTAAATTTCATTCCTTTTAAACTGTTCTACCCGTGCATGGCCATTACCTGCTGGTGCCTCATCAGCTCCATCATTTCCATGGCAGTGATGAAGAGGTGACAGAGATCTGAGTGCCCCACCAGGGATGTGGGCAGAGGCTGATTCTGCCAAATGCTCCACTCAGACAAGGAGAGCTCCCGAGCTGCCCCCTCCTGGGGCTCCTGCAGGGGAAAGGAGATTTGCAGCAAGGAATGGGACAGCAAAGCTCCTCTCTCCGTGAACAGAGAAAGGCAGAGAAGGATTGAACCATGATCACACAGGTTTAAGTCTGGTCTAAAATAAAACTGTCAGGAGCAAGCAGGGTTAGGGAAGGAGCCCAGGTGTCCCTGCCTGGCAGGGGGTGGAATGAGCTGGGTTTAAGATCCCTTTAAAGCCAAACCCTCCTGGGGCTCTGGGAATACAGCATCCTGCAGGGAATTCTTAAAAACAGCAGCAGAATTCCATGGATACTGAGACTTCCTAATGGATTTTTAATTTGTCCACCCAACTTTTAATTTACACACCTAACTTTTTCCTTCCAGACCCAACCTCAAAGAGCCACTTCCAACATCCCATTTCTAAATTCTTAACCTCAAAAACCCACGTGTAAATCTCAAAAAGGCATTTTTAGAACAGATTTCCTTCAAATCCAGAGTTAACTCTGGTATTTCCAGCATCCCTCAGGAAAGGAAACATTGCTTGGAACTCACTGGTGTTTCTTCCAGGTTTTCTAAGGTCTCAAAGGGAACTCGAGGCAGTACTGGTTCCTTTATCCCATCACTTTCCTTAATCCTGTAGAGTCTGTCCCATATTTCAAACTCCTCAGGTGACAAGGACCAGCTCTCATGGGAGTTCAGTTGCTTTTGGCCTGTGGGGGGAAAAAACAACCCTAGGAAAATGTTACCTGCTGTAGGAAAAGGGATGCACAGAATTAAAGAACTTGGTGTGGTACCAGGCACAAAAAAACCCCAAAAACCTTCTCTGAGCCACAGCCAAAACCAGCTGAAGAGGATGTGAAGGCAGGGATGAGCATCCAAAGAGTGATAATGATTTATAGGGATAAATATCATTAAACAGCTGTTCTGGGGGAGGGCATCATACAAAAATAGAGAGAGACAGATATAAATCACCATCCCAAGCAATGCCAAATCCCTAAAACAGCCCTGGTGGGAAGTGACTCCAAAGAATCAGGGTTGAGAACGGGATTGTTTTCAGGCCAGATGTGTGAAGCTGGGAGAAAAATAACGAAAGTGATTTGCCAGTGTTTGTGCAGACAGGATTTGGGGTGGATCTGCAGCCTGAGGATGCCACAGAAAGAAGAATCAGCCTGCATGTCTCAATCCTGTCAAGCCCAGGTGCCAGGGGCTGTGCCTGCACAGGGCAGACCCTGAGCCCAGAGCCCTGCTCAGGAAAACCTGGACAATGAACCAACACCGAGGGTTTTAAGGCCAGCACCAAAAAATCCCACAAGATCAGCACAGCTGTGAAGTGTTTCTGACTGAGAGTAGGTGGCACATTCCTGAGGAGATAACAGCCAGTCCTGGCAGAGAGGGAAAAGAGACCTGAAGGAAAAGGAAAGGAAGGACAATTCTCAGAAAATTTGAATCATGGAATATCCTGAGTGGGAAGGGACTCACAGGGATCCCAAAATTATGGAATGTTGAGTGGGAAGGGACCCAGAAGGATCCCAGAATCAGGAATATCCTGATCCAGAAGGGACCCACAGGGATCCCAGAATCAGGAATATCCTGATCCAGAAGGGACCCAGAGGGATCCCAGAATCAGAAATATCCTGATCCAGAAGGGACCCACAGGGATCCCAGAATCAGGAATATCCTGATCCAGAAGGGACCCACAGGGACCTCAGAATCAGGAATATCCTGAGTGGGAAGGGACTCACAGGGATCCCAAAATTATGGAATGTTGAATGGGAAGGGACCCAGAGGGATCCCAGAATCAGGAATACCTCAGGGTATTACCCTGAGCTAAAAGGGACCCACAGGGACCCCAGAATGAGGAAAATCCTGATCCAGAAGGGACCCAGAGGGATCCCAGAATCAGGAATATCCTGAGTGGGAGGGATTCACAGGGATCCCAGAATCGGGAATATCCTGATCCAGAAGGGACCCACAGGGATCCCAGAATGAGGAATATCCTGAGTGGGAAGGGATCCACAGGGACTCCAGAATGAGGACTATCCTGATCCAGAAGGGACCTGAGGTGAGAGCAGGTCCATTCTCACCCACCCAGCTCACCCACTGCTGCCAGCTCTACCCATTTCTCAGCGTGAGAATGGGCACCAAAGTGGAGAGAAAATGTGAAAAAGTCAACTCCTGTCTTTGTCCTCTTTTGAAGCTTTATCCTGCCTGTCCTAAAATCAGGAGCAGCCCCAGGGTCACAGAGCAGTGAAGGGGACTGGACACAGGGCTGGTGCTCAGTGAGTTGCACGGGGCAGCCCTGGCCCTGGCCACCCTGGCACTCAGCCCTGGCCACCCTGGCACTCAGCCCTGGCCACCCTGGCACTCAGCCCTGGCCACCCTGGGCACTCAGCCCTGGCCACCCTGGGCACTCAGCCCTGGCCACCCTGGGCACTCAGCCCTGGCCACCTTTGGCCACTCAGCCCTGGCCACCTTGGCACTCAGCCTGCCCCTGGCCCCTTTGGCCACTCAGCCCTGGCCACCCTGGGCACTCAATCCTGGCCACCTTTGGCCACTCAGCCCTGGCCACCCTGGCCACTCAGCCCTGGCCACCTTTGGCCACTCAGCCCTGGCCACGTTTGGCCACTCAGCCCTGGCCACCCTGGGCACTCAGCCCTGGCCACCCTGGGCACTCAGCCCTGGCCACCTTTGGCCACTCAGCCCTGGCCACCTTTGGCCACTCAGCCCTGGCCACCTCTGGGGACTCAACTCTTGGCAAATCAGCCCTGGCCACCTTGGCTACTCAGCCCTGGCCACCCTGGGCACTCAATCCTGGCCACCCTGGGCACTCAGCCCTGGCCACCTTTGGCTACTCAGCCCTGGCCACCCTGGGCACTCAGCCCTGGCCACCTTTGGCTACTCAGCCCTGGCCACCCTGGCACTCAGCCCTGGCCACCTTTGGCTACTCAGCCCTGGCCACCCTGGCACTCAATCCTGGCCACCCTGGGCACTCAGCCCTGGCCACCCTGGGGGCTCAGCCCTGGCCACCTTTGGCTACTCAGCCCTGGCCACCCTGGCACTCAGCCCTGGCCACCCTGGGGGCTCAGCCCTGGCCACCTTTGGCTACTCAGCCCTGGCCACCCTGGGCACTCAATCCTGGCCACCCTGGGCACTCAGCCCTGGCCATCTTTGGCTACTCAGCCCTGGCCACCCTGGCACTCAGCCCTGGCCACCTTTGGCTACTCAGCCCTGGCCACCCTGGGCACTCAATCCTGGCCACCCTGGGCACTCAGCCCTGGCCACCTTTGGCTACTCAGCCCTGGCCACCCTGGCACTCAGCCCTGGCCACCCTGGCCACTCAGCCCTGGCCACCTTTGGCCACTCAGCCCTGGCCACCCTGGGGAGCTGCCCCCGTGGCTCCCCCAGGGTAATTCCAGCCCCACAGCAGGAACATTCCCTTTGCTTTATGCCCTCCCTGCTCCTTTCTCTTTTTTAGGACAGACCAACAAATGCTCCAAAATGATTCTTTTCATTCCATGTTGTGCTCTGATTGTTTTCCAGCTGCTGTGTTTGTTTCATCACAAATAGGATGTTTCCAAAGAGGAGTTTCTTCTTTCAAGAAGCTGCTGTTGGCTTTTACAGAAAGCACTAACAAGGAGATAGAGCAGGAAAATTGCCAAGTATTTATATGAAGTAGTTCTTTTTTCCTGTCTTAGGATTGTGTTCATTTTCCTGAGCATTCCCACACCATTGAACTGCATCACCTAAAAAACCTCCAAGAGAACTTTCCCAATTTTCCTCTAAGAGAGTCTGCATAATTCATAAATATCCTACCGCTGATTTCTCCTTTTCCTCACTTCAAAATCCTTGGGTTTCCAAGCATTTCTGTTTTATTGTGACTTACAGAGCCACAATTCCCAGAGCAGCTGGGAATATCCTTGGCAGTATCCAAGGCCAGGCTGGACAGGGTCTGGAGCAGCTGGGTCAGTGGGAGGTGTCCTTACCCATGGGAATTTAAGGTGCCTCCACCCCAATCCAGTCTGGGATTGTGGGATGAACATTTGCCTCCTCTGTGTGCAGCTGGAGTTCCTGACCCTCAGGGAGCTGCACAAAGATGAAAGATGACTCTGGCTCTGCACAGGCAGAGGTGTGGGGATGGCCAGAGCTGACAGAGTGACCCTGCAGAGCCCCAGGCACTGCAAGTGCTCCTGTGCAACCCAAAGTTGTGTTTTGTGTCAGGTAAACGAAGGTAACCTGTGTGATTGTAACTGTGGGATGTGTGGAACACGGCCAGGGGACAGTTACAAAGATGAGTTATAGCAAACAATCAGGAAAACAAAGCATGGAAGAAGGCCTGTGAAGCAATCCTGTGTTTGCAATTAACTGTTATAAGTGTTAAGTCGTTTTGTAGTGAGAAACTTTGAATTGAAACTTTAGAATATTGCTTTGTATTAAGGATTTTTAAACTGTAGATTTAGAATAAACAAAAGAGGGATGTGAACTTATCTCAAGCTCCTAAGAAAATGGTGAGAACATCCTGAAAAAGGAAGATAGACATCCTAGGAGGGATGGATCACAACAGAGTAAAGAGGAAGCTGGATAAACATCCTAAGATACATCCTGGGAGGAATGGACCACAAGAGAGTAAAAGGAAAGCTAGATATCAATATCAGAGATAAATAGTCCTAGAAAACAGAACCTGGACCCCATATCTGGGAGCTGGACCCCACCATCTGGAATACACTTCCTAAAATATGCATCCTGGGAGGAATGGACCACAAGAGAGTAAAAGGAAAGCTAGATATCAATATCAGAGATAAATAGTCCTAGAAAACAGAACCTGGACCCCATATCTGGGATACACATCCTCAGATATACATCCTGGGAGGAATGGATAACAACAGAGTAAAAGGAAGCTGGATGCACATCCTAAGATACATCCTGGGAGGAATGGATAACAACAGAGTAAGAGGAAGCTGGATGCACATCCTAAGATATATTCTAGGAGGAATGGACCACAAGAGAGTAAAAGGAAAGCTAGATATCACTATCAGAGATAAACAGTCCTAGAAAACAGAACCTGGACCCCATTTCTGGAATACATTTCCTAAAATATGCATCCTGGGAAGAATGGATAACAACAGAATAAAAGGAAGCTGGATGCACATCCTAAGATACATCCTGGGAGGAATGGATAACAACAGAGTAAGAGGAAGCTGGATGCACATCCTAAGATATATTCTAGGAGGAATGGACCACAAGAGAGTAAAAGGAAAGCTAGATATCACTATCAGAGATAAACAGTCCTAGAAAACAGAACTGGACCCCATATCTGGGATACACATCCTCAGATATACATCCTGGGAGGAATGGATTATAATAGATAAAGAACTGTGATGTAAAAACTGGAAACAGAAACTGCTGAGAAAGCCTGTGGATCTCTCAATAAATACCAGCAAGCAGTGTGCAGCTGGAGGGGAAACCCTCACCACTGCACCCAGCCCTGTGCTTGCTCATCCTTTACCATATTAATGAATAAACTGAATTACTGCTTGATACATTGGCTGAGTGCAGCCTCTCATTTCTAACCCTGGGAACACCACAGTGCTCTTACCAGTGGCACAGGCAGAGAGGGCAGATCTGTGCTGCAGGGAGCTGGCCCTCCTCTCTTTGGAAAGCACCCTCGAGGTGCTCACCTCCTGTTTCTCAGCAGTGATGAACATTTTATGCACTTTGGGATTGATGCCTTCTGGAACCATCCGTGGGCTGTGCTGGTAGAAATGAAGGGATTTGTTCCCTGAAATGGCTTTGTGGATGCTCCTTTTGTTACACTGGCTTTGGTTGTAGGTCTGAAAGAGAGGGTAAATAGATAAATCATCTGCTGATAGATTGGTTTTTATCACAGCATTTGAGCAAAAGTAAAAGAACACCTCGGTGTCTGTGGGGTTCCTCGTTATTTTCTGTTCCCTCAGCAAGGTGTTGTTTGGTTTGGGGTTTTTTAATGCGCCAGAAGCAGGCACAGCCCTGGAGGGTGAGAAAGGAGCACAGCCCTTGCCTGGGGGAAGGTACAATCTGCCACTGCTACAGGGATGATGTAAATTAGATTACATCAGAAACAGGGAAAGGAGCTCAAGAGGAAAAAAGAGGCCTAAGATGATTTGGTGATATCATGAGTACTCCGAGTCCTTTTAATTACTCTCCATTTAATTGTGCAATGGAGAAACCACAGCAAAGCTGGGGAAGGTGAGGAGAGGGCCTGGGGGAGGCTTGTGCTTTTATATTTTCCAGACTCTGCACTGCTTTGGTGTATTAACTGTGACCTTGATTTAAAGTGCCAGCCAGCTCTGCTCCCAGCTCAGGCACAGAACAATCCTTTCCCAGCCCCAGAACAATCCTTTCCCAGCCCCAGAACAATCCTTTCCCAGCCCCAGAACAATCCTTTCCCAGCCCCAGAACCAAGGACAATCCTTTCCCAGCCCCAGAGCAATCCTTTCCCAGCCCCAGAACAATCCTTTCCCAGCCCCAGAACCAAGGACAATCCTTTCCCAGCCCCAGAGCAATCCTTTCCCAGCCCCAGAACAATCCTTTCCCAGCCCCAGAACCAAGGACAATCCTTTCCCAGCCCCAGAACAATCCTTTTCCAGCCCCAGAACAATCCTTTCCCAGCACAGAACCGAGGACAATCCTTTCCCATCCCCAGAACAATCCTTTCCCATCCCCAGAACAATCCTTTCCCATCCCAGAACAATCCTTTCCCATCCCCAGAACAATCCTTTCCCATCCCCAGAACAATCCTTTCCCAGCACAGAACAATCCTTTCCCAGCACAGAGCAATCCTTTCCAGCACAGAACCGAGGGCACACTGCAGCCTCAGCCCCACAAAGTGCAAACAGGGAACTGAGGAGAGAATCTGGGAGGCTGGGACTGCATCCCCTGGGGCTGGCACTGCACAATTGACCCCGCATGGGAATGGAGCAGAACTGATCCAAGGTGAAACTGCTGCCCCGGGGTCCATGCTGGGGGAGCCCAGCCGGGCTCTGGCCCTGCCCAGGGTGGATCCTGGGAAGGCTTTCAATAAATCCCTGCTTGATTCCTGTGACCCTGTCCAGCCCCTGCTCCAGGAGCCTCCCAAGGCACCAAGACCCCGAGTGCTCCGAGTGTCACAGGGGCAGCTGCCCCTGGCCAGGGATGATTTCAGGGAGCCAAGATGCTCCCTGAATAAAACTCCCTGAATAAAACTGGGAGAGGCAGCTCTGAGAAAGCCTTCAGGCATTCCAAGAAAGAACTTCTTCATCCTAGAACAGTCAAACCCAGGGTTTTCATGGCAGAATAACATGGTGTTAGCAAATTACCAGCACCACAGAGTGGTGGCTTTGGTGGCTTTTCCCTCCCCTGTGCTTCCCTGGGCTAAGCAGCTCCAGGAGACATCCCAAACCCCATCCCAGCAGCTCCAGGAGACATCCCAAACCCCATCCCAGCTCCAGGGTACATCCTAAACCCCATCCCAGCAGCTCCAGGGGACATCCCAGCTCCAGGAGACATCCCAAACCCTATCCCAGCCCCAAACCCCATCCCAAACCCCATCCCAGCAGCTCCAGAAGACATCCCGGCCCCATCCCAGCAGCTTCAGGATACGTCCCAGCTCCAGGGTACATCCTAAACCCCATCCCAGCCCCAAACCCCATCCTAAACCCCATCCCAGCCCCAGGGCCACACGGAGCTGCCACCTGGAGGGGCTGCCCTAGGAACACGTGGGAGCTACAGGATGAACACTGAGCTCAGGGAAATCCCTGCCAACCCTCCCAACCTTGCACTGACCCCCTTCTCCCAGTAAAGAATCTCCAAAAGCTGGGTGATTGGCCTGAAGTGGTTTGATTAAAAACAACCCCAAAAGTAAACCAAGCAAAACAAACAAACAAAAAAATCCCAAAAATCAAATCAAAGAAAAAAGAAACAAACCACACAATCAAACAAATCCCAAACAAATTCCCATAAATTAATAATGGACATTAATTATTTAGCAGCAAATTAAGTGATGGGGAGGAACCTCCACATTGAGTCTTTTCCCAGTTCTGCTAAACTCAAAAAAACCCCAACAACAACCCCACAAAACACTCCGAAGAAAAACCAAACAAACCAAACAAGTCAATATTGGTTTGCAATTAAACTTATTTCCTGACCTCAAAATAAAAATATATACAATGACCATTCCACCTGGGGGGAGGTTCTGCTTCAAAGATATCTGAGAAAATCTGGACAACACAGTAATCCAACTACTTAAGTGAAGCTCCAAGGAATTTAGGGGACTATTTTATATCCCATTACAGAGCAGAGCTTTCAATAGTAACCAGCCTCCGTAAGCAGCATGAGAAAATATCCATTTACAAGCTCTACTCAGATCTATCACTTTTAACTCTCATCCCTTCAAAGGGGAAACCTTTTTCCCCTCAGGGAGGATTCTTTGCAGTCTCACTCAGAATTAAATCCCTGCCACCCACAAATCCTGCTCCAGCAGAGCATCAGCACCAGCAGAGCTACAGCATCAACTGCAATAAATGAAACAATACCAAGAGGCTGAAATGTTGAAATTTGGACATTTAAACGTTCCACTGCTTTGCACAGAGGTTGGATCTCCTGGTTTGCTGTCCCTTCCAGCAGGGAGTGCCCAGCCTGCCCTGCCCCTCTGCCAGCATGGCCCTGCAGGGCTGGGGGGCTGCCCCAGCTCCCAGCACATCTCCCCTGGCACTGGGATGTCCCAAGGGACAGTCTGGCCTCAGAGCTGATTAATGGGGCTCTGCTGGAGTGCAGGAAGCCAGCCAAAGGGGATTTGCTCCTAAGCTGATCTCCTCATCCTCACACGCAAGAGCGCGGCCACTAAAGCCAGCTCTGAGCGTCAGCAGCCCAGGGAGCACCAGTGTGAGTGAGAGCCCAGGGTCCCCCAGTGCCCCCCCAGCTCCAGCCCTTCCTCAGCACCCTTGGGAAGCCCCTGGAATCCCAGTTTCAGCTCAGCATTTGGTGACATGGCAGGCTGGCAGAGCTGGGAATGTTCCCTGGAGAGGAGGAGGCTCCAGGGAGAGCTCAGAGCCTGGAGGGGCTTCAGGAGAGCTGGGGAGGGACTGGGGACAAGGGATGGGGGGACAGCGCACAGGGAATGGATGGGAATTGGGAAAGGGGAGATTGGGAATTCCTGGCTGGGCTGGCATTCCCAGAGCAGCTGCCCCTGGATCCCTGGAATGTCCCAGGTTGGACACTGGGGCTGGAGCAGCCTGGGATGGTGGGAGGGGTCCCTGCCCATCCAGGGGGGCACTGGAGGATCCTTCAGGTCCCACCCAACCCATTCAGGGTCCTGTGCTGGAGTTTCCTGTACTGGTGAAGGAGGAGGCTGAGCAGGGACTCACTGGGGGCTGCTCCTTCACCCCAAGGGACAGCCCCAATCCTGCTCCCTGGGACAGGGACAGCAGCAGGGAGGGGCTGGAGCTGTGCCAGGGAGGCTCAGGCTGGGGATCAGGGAAGGTTCATCCCCAGAGGGTGTCCAGGCAATGGGCACGGCCCCGGGGCTGCCAGAGCTCCAGGGGTGCCCAGGGTGGCATTGCTGGGGGCTGGGCAGGGACAGGGGCTGCACTGGGTGATCCCTGTGGGTCCCTCCAGCTCAGGACATTCTGGGATTGAGTGGCAGCTTTCATGACACAGGCTGGGAACACTTGGACTGGTTTGGGTGGAAGGGACCCCAAATCCCCCCCAGTGCCACTCCTGGATGGGCAGGGACCCCTCCCACTGTCCCAGGGTGTCCAACCCCTATCCTTGGACATTTCCAGGGATCCAGGGGCAGCCACAGCTGCTCTGGGAATTCCAGTCCAGTCAGGAATTCCTTCTCCCATCCCTGCCCTCCTTCATCTTACAGCCTTAGGCCTGGCCTTTGGGATTCCCAGAGATGGCCAGAGAATTGCAGAGTTTTGCTCCCCACAAGCTGAAATAACACATTTCTGGGAGGCTCTGCAGGAATCTGGCAAACCCAGCGTAGCAGCCGAGGCCACCCGAGCTGCAGGAGCATTCCCACAGAGCTCCAGGGGGGATTGCTGCCCAGCAGGGCTGCAGACCAGGACTGCTGCAGTGATGGGATGGCAAGAGGCAGGAAGGGCCTTTGCATGGGTTCCACAGAGGTGTTTTGTTCCAGCCACACACACCGAGGGTCCGGGGGCAAAGGGGAGGCTTGAGGAGAGGGTCCAGGTTCAGGTGAGGGGAAAGTGGGCTGAGAACAGGAGGGGCCAATGGCCAGGGGGCAGAACAAATGGTCAGGGGGCAGAACAAATGGTCAGGGGGGCAGAACAAATGGTCAGGGGGCAGAACAAATGGCCAGGGGGGCAGAACAAATGGCCAGGGGCAGAACAAATGGTCAGGGGGGCAGAACAAATGGTCGGGGGCAAAACAAATAGTCAGGGGGGCAGAACAAATGGTCAGGGGGGCAGAACAAATGGTCAGGGGCAGAACAAATGGTCAGGGGCAGAACAAATGGTCAAGGGGGCAGAACAAATGGTCAGGGGGCAGAACAAATGGTCCAGGGGGCAGAACAAATGGCCAGGGGGCAGAACAAATGGTCGGGGGGCAGAACGAATGGTCGGGGGGGCAGAACGAATGGTCAGGGGGGCAGAACAAATGGCCAGGGGGCAGAACAAATGGTCAGGGGGCAGAACAAATGGTCGGGGGCAAAACAAATAGTCAGGGGGCAGAACAAATGGTCAGGGGGCAGAACAAATGGTCAGGGGGCAGAACAAATGGTCAGGGGGAATGGGGGCAGTCCTGGGAATGGGGGCAGCACAAATAATGGGGGCAGCCCATATGGGAACAGCCCATCCTTCGAGCTGCCCCCATTCCCGGGGTTGCCCCCATTATTCGTGTTGTCCCCATTCCCGGGGTTGCCCCCATTTGTGCTGCCCCATTCCCAGGGTTGCCCCCGTTCCCAGGGTTGCCCCATTCCCGGGGTTCCCCCATCATTCCAGCTGCCCCCATTCCCGGGTTCCCCCATCCTCCCGGGGTTCCCCCATCCTCCCGGCTGCCCCATTCCCGGGTTCCCCCATTCCCAGGGTTCCCCCATTCCCAGGGTTCCCCCATCCTCCTGGCTGCACCCATTCCCGCAGTTCCCCCATTCCCGGGGTTCCCCCATCCCCGGGGTTCCCCCATTCCCGGGGTTGCCCCCATTCCCGGAGTTCCCCATCCTCCCGGGGTTCTCCCCATTCCCGGGGTTCCCCCATTCCCGGGGTTCCCCCATCCTCCCGGCTGCCCCCATCCTCCCGGGGTTCCCCCCATCCTCCCGGGTTCCCCCCATCCTCCCGGGGTCCCCCCATCCTCCCGGGGTTCTCCCCATCCTCCCGGCTGCCCCCATTCCCGGGGTTCCCCCATTCCCAGGGTTGCCCCATTCCGGTCCCCATTCCCGGGGTTCCCCCATCCTCCCGGCTGCCCCCATGCTCCCGGCTGCCCCCATCCCGTTCCCCGTTCTCCTCTCACCCTCTCCTCGCGGCCCTGGGCCAGCAGCAGCACGATGCGGCCGCGGCGGCGCCGCCCGGTGCGGCCCATGCGCTGCACCAGGCGCACGGGGCTGCGCTGCGCGTCGAAGCACACGATCAGATCCACCTCGCCGATGTCCAGCCCCTCCTCGCCCACGCACGTGGACACCAGGGTGTTGTAGCCGCCCTCCCGGAACCGCCGCACCACCTGCGGGGACAGCAGCACTGAGCAGGGCACGGGGCTGGGAGCCCGCACCGGCCGCGGCCAGCCACGGCACGAGCTGCGTGTCTCCAGACACCTCCGAGGGGCGAATCTGACTCGGTTCATTCAAACAAGGACCCCTGCTCTACATTTTGGACAGGTCACTGTGATCGGTGAGAGACAGAACTCTTCTGTTATTGTGACACGGAGGAACACACAGTATCACACACAGCAGGCAGAGAAGAAGAATAGAAAGGTCCCAGTTTATACTTGATTTTATATCTCTCAGTTTCTGGACAGTGATCAGAGATTGGACAGAGCAGTTCCCACCTCTCCATCCCCACTGCTCACTGGAGAAGTCCATCAGGTGAGATCTTTTACAAAGCAATGCAAACATGATCCTTGTTTATCTCACAATCCATGAGCACTGACTCCATTGTACCCGAACAAATCAGCAGGCTGATTTTCAGGGACAACACTCTTCACCCACACTGGCCAAACCAGAGGGACAGCAAAGAAAACCCATCCCACAGGAAGAATTCCAAACATGAGTTCATTACAAAAACAATCCTGATGTTTATGTTCAAACTGTGAGAACAAGCTTCAGACACCCAAAACACCAGGAAAAAAACAGAACTCAGAAGCTGCAGGCCTGCAAAAACCAGACTACACTATGATATTTTGTCTTTTGGAATTCCGAGCAAACAGCACAGCCCAGAGTGACCAACATCAGCGTTTCAACTCTTTAAAATAAAGGGAAAAGAGCACACCTTATTCTGGCTCTTTATTCTTGTAAAACTGATCCTCCTAATTTAGCAGTTAAACATTTTAGGGATTGTCTTTTTTTTAGCTTTGTCAGAATTTAATGCTGGAATTTGTCTTTCCTACCTAGAAGAAAAAAAATAATTCCCACAGCATGTATTCACACATTTCCCAAATTTCACAAAAATTTCAGATTTTTGACATCTGAATTTAACTGCTAAATATAATTTTATATCTCATTACAGAGCAGAGCTTTCAATAGTAACCAGCCTCCGTAAGCAACATGAGAAAATATCTATTTACAAGCTCTACTCAGATCTATCACTTTTAACTCTCATCCCTTCAAAGGGGAAACCTTTTTCCCCTCAGGAGGATTCTTTGAGTCTCACTCAGAATTAAATCCCTGCCACCCACAAATCCTGCTCCAGCAGAGCATCAGCACCAGCAGAGCTACAGCATCAACTGCAATAAATGAAACAATACCAAGAGGCTGAAATGTTGAAATTTGGACATTTAAACGTTCCACTGCTTTGCACAGAGGTTGGATCTCCTGGTTTGCTGTCCCTTCCAGCAGGGAGTGCCCAGCCTGCCCTGCCCCTCTGCCAGCATGGCCCTGCAGGGCTGGGGGGCTGCCCCAGCTCCCAGCACATCTCCCCTGGCACTGGGAGGTCCCATTGATCCATTTTGTTCAGTGAATACAATTTTGGACACTCTGGACTCCACAGGGATTTACTCACCACTGTTGTCCCTGAAAACAAACCTGCTAATTTGTTTCTGTAGAATAGAGCCAGCGTTCTCACGATTTGTAAGATAAACAAGAACAGTTTACATTCCTTTATGAAAGATACCACTGGAGAGAATTCTCATTTGACCCGTGGGATTGCAGAGGTGGATACTTCATCACCCCATCCCTGGTCAGTGTCCTGGAAATTATAAATAGCAGAGGTTTCAATAAACTTGGTTCTTTCTTCTGTGCTTCTGACACCTGTGTGTTTCTGTTTTCCCCCCGTGTCCCACAGCCACACGCGACACTCAAAGCTCAGCTGCAGCCACACAGCCCATACCCCTGGAGTTATTCCCCCCACTGATGCTCTGTGTCACTAATTCCCAGCCTGCTCTGCTCTTCCCTCACCTCCAGCTGCTCCTTCTGGGTGAAGCCCCGGGTGCTCCTGCCCGAGGAGTGTCCCACGAAGGTCATGGCGCGCACGGCGGGGCGCAGGCGGGCCAGCATCTCGGCGATCTCCTGCACGCTGTCCCGGAACGAGGAGAAGATCATCACCCTCGTGTCCCCGGGGCAGCAGCTGCCACTCCCGTCCTCACCTGATGGGTTAGAAAATGGAAGTGTTTACATAGGATTAGCAGGAAACAAGCACGGGGATATCCCCCGCAAGTTACACAGCTCGGGTCTCACTGAAATGGGAAGAGAAAATGGGTAGAGAATGCTCCAGGATGCACCTCCCTGGAAAATTCCTCTTGGGATCAAGGCATGCACTGATTTTGAGAATGTGGGAATGAGGATGTTTGTCTGAGGGCCCTTATACAGTCACTTTGAAGAGCTGGGTGCATGGGAAGGGTTTTAGAATGAAGTTCATGATTGTCTCCACTTCTCCACTTTAGGACCCTCAGGACAGCAGAACCAGAATCCCAGACTGGGTTGGGTTGGGAGGGACCTCAAATCCCACGCAGTGCCCCCCCTGGATGGGCAGGGACCCCTCCCACTGTCCCAGGGTGTCCAAGCCCAGTGTCCAGCCTGGCCTGGGACATTCCAGGGATCCAGGGGCAGCCCCAGCTGCTCTGGGCAAGGAATGAACACAAAGGGCTGGTGCTGTTCCAGGGATGGCTGATGACTTTGGGACATGAATTCCCTCCCTTTCCATCTCAAATGTAGGGTTTTTAAAGTGGAGGCTAAAGGAGGCAGGGAGGATGGGAGGACAGAAAGAATGGGAAGGGGAAAAAAGGGGGGAATTGCATTAAATGCATTGGGACATATCCTAAAGTTACAAACCCAGAATTGGGAAGCAAAGTTGCCTACTAGGAAGCATCAATCATTTCAAAGGTTTGCTGAGAACACTGTATCCAAGAGAGAAAAAAACCCCACAAAAACAAGAGGGAAGGGCAGGTCAGAAATTATCAGAACTTCCCAGAGCACAAAGATCCAAACAGGCAAGATAAAAAGTGCAAGATGCCAAACAGATATTATTATTATTACTCATGCAATAATAATTTATTCCTTTGATTCCAAAGGCTGCAATCAAGGAGCTGAAACATCCCAAAACCAAAGAGCTCTGAATGATGTCTTCATCAAGATGAAAAAGAATGAGACAGGTGAAGGTAACTGAGGGATTTGAACTTCAAATTGATGCCTCAGAGTTGTTAATTCTTATCCTCAGTCTGGACATCAGACCTTTTATCCTTAAGGTGCTTAAATGTGGTCATGGAGCTCTGCAGGGGAGGCTGCCAAACTGCCCAGACTGGGACAGGAGCAGCAGGAACGTGGCAGCCCCAGGAATGACTGGGACAAAACAGGGAATATCCCTGTTTTACTCAGCTGTCAGAGCAGTTTACATCCAATTAATAATGAGAATGGACAGGAAATTTCCTCTTGTAGAAATGTTATGGTGAAGTTCTCCTAGAGGGGAAGATGCCCAAACGAACAGAGCAATAAAGCAGCACAAAGGAGGAAATCAGTCAGGAGGATATTCCTTGTTTCCATCCCCAGGTTTTGCTGGTACTCACCAGAACATCCCTGTTTCCAGGATTTGAAGTGTTCTATTATGATTTCTTCCAACTTTTTTAATTTTGGATGGCCGTAGACAAATTCCTTTTTCTTTTCCAGTGCTGGGAAGGAAATAAAAGTAATGAGAGATGTAAATAAACCTGCAGAAAGCAGGAAGGTCAGTGAACTTCATTCCCTCCCACTGAAATTATCCAAGTCAGACCCAAATCCTGATATTGGTTCTAAGCAAACCACTAAGTTGCTGACAGAGTAACATTTGTTAAACCCAGTTTTGGAGAAAGTGTTAAGAGTTTTTTTAGTTTTGTTAGAGTTAACACTGGAAAAGACTTAGAGTAAAACAGTTGTATTTTAACCTTCATTTTAGAGCAAATTAAAAACTTCAAACATAGAAAACTTGCCTGAAAGTTGCTAAAACCACTGAGGGAAGAGCAAGAGAGAGGGGGAGACAGAATATTGGGAATTCAGTCTGGAATCTGGAGCTGTTTAACAGGAATATTCTGTCCCCAAGAGGGGAATCCTGACCTGCTGTGCTGCTGCAAACACCTCCCCTCTCAGGAGCCCCAGCAGGGTCAGAGAACATGTCCTGAAGCTGCTGGTAGAGCTTCATGAAGTCCTCGCTGCGCCCCAGCTCGTTCTTGGTGCGGGACAGCCCTGTGGGCAGAGAGGGAAGAGCTGAGCAGGGCGGCTGCTCTGTCACAGACTGACTGGAGACAGGGGAACCACACCAAACCCACCTGCAGCCCTCCTCCTTCAAGGTGCTCTCTGGGGCTGCAGGGCAATGATGTGCCTGGCAGTGAGGATTCCATCCCAACTCCTGGAACTGGGCTGGGACAATCCTCTGTGCATGTCAAACCCAGCTGGGGCAGTGTCCTTTATCTTTTTATCTTTTATTTGTATTTTTGCCATGGCCCACCCCTCCCAGCTCCGGGGTCTCCTCTGTGCATGCTGGGGCAGTGTTCTTTATCCCTGCCAGGACCCATCCTGCCTCCAGCACGGATCTGCTGCCCAGGGGCCACTGAGTGTCCCTGCAGGGCTGAGAAAATTCCATGCTGCCCCTGGCAGAGGCTGTGCCCAGGGCAGGAGCCCAGCATTCCTGCCGGGACAGCCTGGGAGCTGTGGCAGCCAGGGCAGCCTTTCCAGGGCATTGCCAGAGGCAGCCCAGGATCAGCTGTGCCCAAGGGCTCTGCAGAGGGAATCTGCCCCTTCCCGCAGGATCCCTGTCCCGGCACAGCCCCCTCTGGCCCCTTCCCGCAGGATCCCTGTCCCGGCACAGCCCCCTCTGCCCCTTCCCGCAGGATCCCTGTCCCGGCACAGCCCCCTCTGCCCCTTCCCGCAGGATCCCTGTCCCGGCACAGCCCCTCTGCCCTTCCCGCAGGATCCCTGTCCCTGCACACCTCGCCCTCCCGCAGATCCCTGTCGCACAGCCCTCTGCCCTTCCCGCAGGATCCCTGTCCCGGCACAGCCCCTCTGCCCTTCCGCAGATCCTGTCGCACAGCCCTCTGCCCTCCGCAGGATCCCTGTCCCGGCACAGCCCCTCTGCCCCTTCCCGCAGGATCCCTGTCCCGGCACAGCCCCCTCCCTGCCCCTTCCCGCAGGATCCCTGTCCCGGCACAGCCCCTCTGCCCCTGCAGCAGCTCCAGCCCCAGGGGATGGCTCTGCCCCAGCCCCGACCCACGGCGGGCAGGGGGATTCTGACTCTGCCAGGGCTGCCCTTGGGTCTCTCCATTTTCAATTTAATATAAATAATAATTTTTATTGTTTGCTGCATTTTTATTGTCATTCTCCTCAGGCAGCACTGTCAGTGCTGTCCCTGGATCTGTGCCTGAGAGCCCCTGCATTTCACAATCACAATAATCCACAGGCAGGGGGTTGCATTCTCCATCCCAGGGAGGCTCCTGCCCTCCTCAGCACACACCTGTCCTGCAAACCAGGACAACTGCTTTGTGCCAAACCAGCCACACAGTGAGGGAATGAGGAGGAGAGTGGAGCTGACAGGAAGGACCCCTCACCTTTGGATCCATCCATGATTCCCCCCAGGTAGATGAACAGGGAGCGGATCCCCATCTGCAGCAGCAGCTCGTACCCGTGGTACAGGCTGATACAAAGGGCAAAGTCTCCTTCAATGATGCCTTGGTGGATTCCCTGCAGGAGAGAAGCAGGCTCTGAGTGAGTCAGGCAGTGGCTGAGGAGCAGCAACCCCACTGCAATCCTGCCCCAAAGCAGAGGGACACCTGAGGGGCAGAGCAAAGCCCAGGGTGATGCCCAGGAGCAGTGTGTCCAGCAGAGCCCTCAGGGGACACACTGCTCAGGGAGGGCAATCCTCTCCCACTCCAAGACATCTCTGTCATCTCCCAAAATTAGCTCAGGGACCCTCAGGCTCTGCCAGCTGAACCACCAGCATTTGGGAAACCCTGGGATTTCTGGCACATCCACCCAGGCTATGGAATTAAGGCAGGAGAGTTGCCTTGCTTACAGTGAAGGAGATTTCCCATTGCTCTTTTTGAGCACACAGTCTTTTTTTAGGCAATTTTCCTTAAGTTTACAAAATTTGACTATTCCATGAGGATTTACCTAAAAACAGGAGCAGGAACATACCTTTGAGGGGAAAATGAAAACTTGGCTGTCAGTGATTACACTGAGTAAGTTCTCAAAGCTATTTCACTTAAATGGAGCTCTTGATCTTTTCCTTAACTCTTCTATACTGGCATCCAGAAATGTAGAACAATTAGGAATATTTTATAGATTTCATAAATGATCTTAAAGATCCCCTCCATCCCAAACTCTGCTGGGATTCTATTTTATTCCACGGCTAAAAACAGAAATCTACTTAAAACTTCTCCGGAAATGCTGTAACTACGGATTATTCCTATTTATTCACTACTTTAATAGCAGGAAATAAATAAAGAACTTACTGCATTTTGTGCAGAGGGGTTCTTCCTGTACTGATCCCTTGCCAGGATGATCTGGTACTTGGTCAGGCTGGGAATATCCCTCCTGGATAAAACTCCCACCTTAATGAGGCGCCCAGCAAACGCCTCCAGCACCTGCAACCAAAACCCAGCACAGGTGAAGGGAAGGGTTGAGCCCCCTGGAATTATTTTATTGTCACAGATCCTACACCACAGAACATGAGCAGCTCATTGGTTTTACTGGAGACATTGGATTTTTCAAAGTGAGCTGTGCTGAATTCTGAGTGCTTTCTTGCTGTACCAGTGGAAGGTTCTCCATAATTGGGATGTTTTCAGGTTAATTCCCAAAATTCCTGCCAGAGTCCTTGGACAAGGCTCTCAGGGGGTCCTTTCCCACACCCTCCTGCCCAGGATAAGCCTGGATCCACCCAGGAGCCAGGGAGGGGAAACTGCCCTGGGATCTGGACTGGAAGCAGGGCTGCCCCAGCAGAGAGGAATGGGATGGACACCCAGGTGTGGAACTGCAGCTGCCCTCTCACTGCTCACAGCCCAGGGGCATTTTGATCCCAGGAACACTTGGACTCCCCTCTGAGAAGACTAAACTGGGTGAAGGACTGGCCAACACATCCAGAATCCATGTGTGGAAGGGATGGGAGCCAGGACCTGAGCAGAGCAGCATGGCATTTCCTGCATTTCCACCCCAAAACCCAGCCTGTTTTCACACCTCACATGTACCTGCTTTCCACCTCGCTGCAGCACGGACAATAACCTGCACTAATGCATCCTAATCCTGTTTTTCCTCTTTGTTTCCCAGCCTTAGGTGGTCAGGATTTTTCCACAGACTTAGTTTGGCCTGAGCACTAGCTGTGCCATAATTGCAGTAATCAGATTTGTCCTACAAACACTGTTTATGACCTGTTGGCCCCCTTGGCCAAGGGCCCCAAAAACACATCCCAGGGAACAAGAACAGGCTGCTCCAAAGCTGACACACTGTTTCCCATTGCTGCTTCCATGCACGCTGTGTTTCCCAAGTTTTCCAGGCACTCACAGCTGCCCTAAGAGGGCTGGAGTGTAACAAATGCTTAATGCCTTGAGAGTCCCTTCAGCCTGCTGAAAAACATCCACTAAGCCAATAAAGCCAGGCCTAAGTCAGGCTCCCAGCACTGATCCCAGCAGGCCTGGAGCTGCTGGGGAGAAAATGTCCTGGCAGGTAAAGAATGGCACAAGCAGAACTCAGGCTGTGTTTATCCCTGAGTAACAACATCCCATTTGTCACTCCAGGCACTGGTGCTGGGCTGGGCTCCCAGATCCTGTCAGGAGGCACAAATATCCTTAACAAATATCCCTAACTGCTCATGCTCTGGCAGTGCAATTTAACTTCTGCTCCCTTTGATTATTCCTGTAGTTCAGTTTATAATTTAGTTTCTATTATTGCTTATTTATAGGTCTTTTACTATCTTACTCTGTGTGCAGAACCTGTGTGGCATTAAAATGAAAACAGAATCACAGAATGGTTTGGGCTGGAAGGGACCTTAAATCCCATCCAGTGTCACCCCTGGATGGGCAGGGATTTAATTAACATTTATCCCACTGTCCCAAGGTGTCCAAACCTGGCCTGGGACATTCCAGGGATCCAGCTGCTCTGGGAATTCCAGCCCAGCCAGCAATTCCTTCTCAATACCCAACCTAAATCTAACCTAAACCCCTAAGGATCGCAGTGGGAATAATTGCCATCATCCATGACAGCAGCATGACTCCCCCAAAGTATCAAAAATGCAAGGAGAAATTTGGGAGGGGAGGGGAAAATTGTGGCAGCCCCAGCTGTCCTGGAGGAGCTGTGCTGGGAATTTGCACCCTGCCCCTCCAGCCCTGGCACTGCCCATGCAGGTAAAGGGAAACCACAGCCTGCAGCCACAGCTCGGGGCTCTGGGGCACCTTGGGCTGCTCCTCTTCCCTGGAGCCTGGGCTGGAATTCCCAGAGCAGCTGGGGCTGCCCCTGGATCCCTGGCAGTGCCCAAGGGCAGGTTTTGGAGCAGCCTGGCACGGTGGGAGGGGTCGCTGCCCATCCAGGGGGGCACTGGGTGGGATTTAGGGTCTCTTCCGACCCCAACCATGCCAGGACTTTACCCTGGGCCATGGGATGGGGGCCAGGCCTGGGGCAGCCCTGGGGGCTCCTGGGCTCAGCCCTGTAAGCCTGAAAGTCTGGGTTGCTGATGGTTTGGTGTGCTGAAATTCTGTTTCCAGGAAAAGTGGAAAACATTATGGAATGTTGTTATAGCAATATCCATGTTGTTCATTCCTCTGGGAGGAGGGATCTCCCTTGCTGTCCCTCTGGTTTGAGCAGTGTGGGTGAAGAGGTTTGTCTTTCACCAATCACACTGGGCTGTGGAAAACAGAACATAAGGGAGAAAAATCCCTAATAAAAACAATATTAACCTTCTGGATAATTTAGAGTCTGTGTTATGTGTTAGCAGAAACAGGCACAGACACCCAGGGGGGGCACCCAGGGGGCTCCAAAAGGGGGGGGACACCCAGGGGGCTCCCAAAGGGGGGGGACACCCAGGGGGGCACCCAGGGGGCTCCCAAAGGGGGGGACACCCAGGGGGCACCCAGGGGGCTCCCAAAGGGGGGACACCCAGGGGGACACCCAGGGGGCTCCCAAAGGGGGGGACACCCAAAGGGGGGACACCCAGGGGGCTCCCAAAGGGGGGACACCCAAAGGGGGGACACCCAGGGGGCTCCTAAAGGGGGGGGACACCCAGGGGGGACACCCAGGGGGCTCCCAAAGGGGGGGGACACCCAGGGGGGCACCCAGGGGGCTCCCAAAGGGGGGACACCCAGGGGGGGCACCCAGGGGGCTCCCAAAGGGGGGGACACCCAAAGGGGGGACACCCAGGGGGCTCCCAAAGGGGGGACACCCAAAGGGGGGACACCTAAAGGGGGGACACCCAGGGGGCTCCCAAAGGGGGGGGACACCCAGGGGGGCACCCAGGGGGCTCCCAAAGGGGGGGGACACCCAGGGGGGGCACCCAGGGGGCTCCCAAAGGGAGGGACACCCAGGGGGGCACCCAGGGGGCTCCCAAAGGGAGGGACACCCAGGGGGGCACCCAGGGGGCTCCAAAAGGGGGGACACCCAGGGGGGCACCCAGGGGGCTCCCAAAGGGGGGACACCCAGGGGGACACCCAGGGGGCTCCCAAAGGGGAGGACACCCAGGGGGGCACCCAGGGGGCTCCCAAGGCCTGGCCAGGTCTCCTCTCCCTGGGGTCACAGCCTCAGCTCCAGGGGAGCCAGGCCAGGCTGCTCCATCCCCAGGCATTCCTTCTCATTAAGGCTCGTGGGTTAATTAGGCCAAATGAACCACTAACACCTTTCACACCAGCAACAAGCAAACACCAAGGGGAGGGCACAGTAGTGCCAGGAATTTCTGGAGGAAAGTGGGGGGGAAATGAAGAAATCAAGTGGTGTTTTCTTAAAATACAGCCAAAACCATTCACCAAGCCACTGGGAAGGCTGAATGCACAAGGAACTCATTTCTCATATCAGTGAGAACAAAATTTAAAATCCAGTTTAGTTTTAAGGGTTTAAAATTCAGAACTTGGTGTTTTATCACAGAGTTTGTTACTGTTCTGTTGGTTTTCAATCCTGGCTGTACCTGATGAGTCCCTTTAGAAAGCACAGAGGCAGAGATGTCTGTGCCAGCTTACAGGAGAGGTATTTACCAAAATACCTCAATTTTTTTTTAATTTCAATTTAGTAATTTATTTAAATTTACCAAATAAACCAAAATGCTGACCATGAAGGAAGAACTCAGTGCTTTTTGTTTGAATGGAAACCACTGGAAGAGCTCATTACCCTCCCATCAAACCCCAAACACTTGGGCATGAGCACACTTGAAATGCTGAAGATGAAGCTTGAACTATGTCTAAAATAATGGAAAATGGAGTCAGGCCTTTCATAAATGTTCCTCTTGAAAATAAATTAATATTTTTTATTAAAAAGTAATGGCCATTAAATCTGATATTTCAGCACTGGTTTATGATTTCCTTTACTTGCTGAAGAGCTTTTTTCTTTTTTTTCTGAAAAGCAATTCCCACTACCTGGGCTTTTCTGTTTCATCCCTTGACCTAGTTTCTGACATACAAGAAAATGATATTGTCCCTGTTTGCTCAGTGTACACCCCTGTCTGATTTAATCACTTTCTGTTATGAAAGACAGCAGGATCCAGTCACCTGGAGCTCCAGAACTGCCAGGGAACAGTAAACACAACCTACTTAGGAGAGCCTCAGCAGCCTCTGCTCCCTGATGACACTGATCTCCCCTCCATACCTTCCTTTTTAATTAAAAAGATAATACTTGTGGAAAAGTCCTCTCGGCCCCTCCAAAGCACGTCAGGGTCGGGTTACCCAAACGCAGCCAGGGAATTCGTTCCAATTAATTGCTCAGGAGCACTGGTGGCTTTCTGCAGCTCAGCAAGTGGAGCTCAGAGCTGACAGATTTAGAGCCAGCAGATAAAAGAGAACTGGCAGAGTTATCCCACCCTGCACTGAACCTGCCAGGAGCACAAAGGCTTCCTCTGTTCTGAGGCATCTCCCAGAGCAAACCACAAGGAGTTTCTGGAGCTTAGAACCTGGGGTTGGAGCTCTGACAGGAGCTGAGGACTTGTGTACAGGGCAAAGAGCTGTCCCTGTGCCAGCTACACCTCACTAAAAACCCCTCCTAATCTGTTTTCTGTTGGCACAATAACAAACAAAAGCTCTAAACTAACGCCCTGACCTAATTATTTTAGTGCAGATTTGCAGGGGTTCTTTCCCAAAGAAAAACACCCATAAATAACTGTTAGAGTGGCTTTTCTTTCCCAGGGGAGGAGGAGGGGTGGCAGAAGCCTGCTGCTGAGCTGACAGGACCTGCCCAAGCAGGGACTCTCTCCACAGGAGCTGCCCAAGTGTTGTCCCTGAAAATCAGCCTGCTGATTTGTTCTGGAACAATGGAGACAGTGCTCATGAATTGTAAGATAAACAAGAACCATGTTTGCATTGCTTTGTAAAAAAAGTCACCTGATGGACTTCTCAAGTGAGCAGTGGGGATGGAGAGGTGGGAACTGCTCTGTCCAACCTCTGGGCACTGTCCAGACACTGAGAGATACGAGGGCAACAATAAACTGGAGAGTTCTTTTCTTCTCCTCTGCCTGCACACTGCTGTGTGTGCTACTGCGTGTTTCTATCTGTGTCACAGTGACACCCAAGTGCTCCCAGGCTCCCCTGACTGGGTTTTACTGGGTTTGCCACTGGAAGAGAGCTGCACCTTCCTCCCAAACGCCCTGGGCTCCAGCACTGTCAGTGCTCAACAGAGAATCCCAGACTGGTTTGGGCTGGAGGGACCTTAAACCCCATCCATCCCAGCCCTGCCACGGCAGGGACCCCTCCCACTGTCCCAGGCTGTCCCAGGCTGCTCCAGCCTGGCCTGGGACACTGCCAGGGATCCCTTCCCCACGTGCTGGGCTGAGGAACTGAGCCCAGGCAGTGCCAGTGAGGCAGCATCACCCCCAACCCAGTGGTCCATGCCAAGGGATCCCCAAACAGGAGCAGGGAAGAACCAAGGGCTGCAGGACAAACCCAGATCTGTGCTGAGCCCTGCACCTCAGGGATGGTGTGCTGCTCCACATCCCAACATCTCCAAGGCAGAGAGCAAAGGAAGGCAAAAGGGGACTGTGCCCACCAGGCCCTGCTGCAGCTGGGGCTCAGGAGGGGGCTCCATCCCCAGGATGGGGGTTCCATCCCCAGGATGGGGGGGGGGGTTCCATCCCCAGGATGGGGGCTCCATCCCCAGGATGGGGGGGGGCTCCATCCCCAGGATGGGGGTTCCATCCTTAGGATGGGGGCTCCATCCCCAGGATGGGGGGGGGCTCCATCCCCAGGATGGGGGTTCCATCCCCAGGATGGGGGCTCCATCCCCAGGACGGGGGTTCCATCCCCAGGATGGGGGTTCCATCCCCAGGATGGGGGTTCCATCCCCAGGATGGGGGCTCCATCCCCAGGATGGGGGGGTGTTCCATCCTTAGGATGGGGGTTCCATCCCCAGGATGGGGGGGGGCTCCATCCCCAGGATGGGGGTTCCATCCCCAGGATGGGGGGGGGCTCCATCCCCGGGATGGGGGTTCCATCCCCAGGATGGGAGCTCCATCCCCAGGATGGGGGGGGGCTCCATCTCCAGGATGGGAGTTCCATCCCCAGGATGGCCCAGGGCAGGGATGCTGCAGGGAGCTGTGAGCACAGCCAGAGCCTCCCACTGCTCCAGACAAGGTCAGAGGATGACCCAGTGTACTCTGGGTTCAGGCCCCAAGTTCTGCTTTTCTCAACTTCTGGGGTTCTGATGTTTTGGTTTGCTAAAATTCTTTTCCCCTGGAAAAGTGGGAAAACATCATGGAATGTTGTTATAACAATATCTATGCTGTACATTCCTTCTTTTCCAGGGAAAAGAATTTCAGCAAACCAAAACATCAGAAAACCAGAACTTCAGAAAACCAGAACTTGAGGCCTGAAAACAGAGAACACCCCAGGAAGGTTTGGGCTCCCCAGGGTGATTCTGTGAGGAGTGTCCATGCAGAAATAACTTCCAGGAGCAAAGCAGCTGGGGGGCTCTGGAGCCCTGACTGGCCCTGAGTTTGTAATCCTCCTGTAAAACTCCAGAGGTGTGACAAAGGAGCTCTGCAGCAGGCAGAAAAGGGCATTTTGTGCAGTTTCCTCCTGGCCAGGAAAGGAGGGAAAGGAGCAGCCCCACGGCAGGGCAGGGTGGGTTTTAACTCATCCTGTCCCTCCCCAAGGCAGCAATGACCAGCCCAGCAATGAGACAAAGCTCTGCTGTAAATTCAGATGAACTCGTTCACACCCTTCCCAATCTTCCTGGACATTGAATATCCACTGCTCTTCCCTGGAAGCTGAGATCCAGCCAAAAAATCCCAAACTTGGTCTTTTTCTAACAGCTGAGTTTTCTCCTGTTCCAGCATTTTTCTTTCCCCAAAGGTTATAAAACAAGACCTCTAGTTTTTACTTCCCAACTCGTTCCACCAAGAACAATTTCAGTTTATACTGAGAAATGTTAAGAAAGAAGTGGCTTTTCTACATCACCCCCCCAGTCAGTAAGTGAGTATCAGACAGAGAGGAGCATCCCACTAAGGATGGGTTGGATGTGAATTTTTAAGGCTGAATATCAGTTTTTCTGTTCTATTCACAGCTAGAACCTGCCAGGAAAGCACTGAGAGCACAAAATTGGGTTTACTCAAGAGTGGCTGTTTATCAGCCAGCAGTCATACTCAAAATCAGCAAGTTGGGGGAAAAAACCACCACAAATACAACAAAAAATCAGCTTTTTCCACCTGCAGTAACAAGGAGCTCCTCCGTTATCTCTCCTGACACAGCCCCTCACGTCTTCAAATGCAGTAATTACCAAGCTCATCAGGAATCAAACACAAATTAAACACACACAGAGTCATTTGTACAGATGGATTTTTAAACCAAGGTTTTAAACTCTCCCAGCCTCTTTCTCACAGTCAATATTTTGTGGTATTTCTCACACAAAGAGAAATTTAGCTGTGATTTTAAAGTCTTTTTCTGCTGGTTGGTTTTTCTTTGTCTTTTTTCTCATCTCCAGCAAAGAAGTTTAATGCTTAGAAATCGTAAATTTCCATAAAAATAACCCAAATTTCAATAAAACAATTTCAATAAAAAAACTTCAGTAAAAAAACTTCAGTAAAAAAATTTCAGTTAAAAAATTTAAGTAAAAAAATTGCAATTAAAATTTTTAACAAAATTTTTCAATAAAAAAATTCAATTAAAATGTTTTCAATTAAAATTTTCAATTAAAATGTTTTCAGTTAAAAATGTCAATAAAAAATTTCAATTAAAAATCAATTAAAAATTTCAATTAAAATGTTTTCAATTAAAAATTTCAATAAATTTTTTTCAGTTAAAAATTTTTCAGTTAAAAATTTTTCAATTAAAATATTTTCAGTTAAAAAATTCCAATGAAGCAACTATTAATTCCCATAATTAATGCATAAACAAAAGAGTTGGGACTGTTTTTCCACGAATTATTTCTGCAGGATGGGCAGAAAAAAAACATCCACACAAACAGGAATGCCAGTTCCTGGAAGGAATCTCCAAGAGCCACGATGCCCTCCCTCAGTCCTAAGAACCCAAGTGCCAAAATCCGGTGGAAAACTCCTCCTGCCCAGCCCTGGGGGGTGCGATGGGCATTTCCCCGGGGCAGGAAGGGTTCTGAGAGGGAAGTGCCAGAAAATTCCCTGCGGTGCTGCCCCTGAAATGGGACCAGCTCCCACCCAGATGCTTGAACGAGCTCCAGGATTTGCCTTCCCAGAGAATTGCAGAGCCCAAACCCCCCCAGTGACTCCCTGCAACCTGTGCATCCCAAAATTCCCGGCAGGGATGCTCCCATTCCCCACGGAGCCCTTGGGAGGAGCAGCAGGATTTGGGGCTGGCACACCTCGGCTCCCGAGGCAATCCCCTGAGCCTGGAGGAAGGGTCTGCCCAGAAAAGGGAAAAAGAAGGGGACACGTTGAACATCACAGCAGTCACAGCCCCATTTTTCTGCTCTGCAGCTTTCCCTGGAGGCATCACCAGTGCACAGCAAAGGACTCGTTTCCTATCATTCCAAACCCCTAATGCCCCGAGATTCCCGAGATTTCCATCCCTGCCTGCACAAAAAGGGCCACAATGTTATTTGTGTAATGTAATGTAAAGGACCATTTCAAAGGACGTTTCCTATCATTCTAAACCCTTAATGCCCTGAGATTCCCGTCCCTGCCTGCACAAAAAGGGCCACGACAGCCATTCCATGTTAAATTTGGAATGAGAGACAACACAGAGTGCACACAGCCTCCTGATTCAAATCCAGCTCCTGCTGTAATTGCCGTATCCCCCCCACAGCAGGGCTGCTCTTCCCCCTCGCTCACACCAAGGCTGGGCTCAGCTACTGCAAAATTACACAAAATTATACAGCTGAAAACCTCCAAAGCTGCACTTCAGGAAGGAAATATCCCAGAGTTTTTGAACTCCTAATATTTTGGAAAGATCTCAGAGATCTCCCAAACAAAATGAAAGATATGTCTTTAAAGCGTGGTTGGAAAGCGGCAAAATAAAATCCCAATAAAGAACTAATGGGACATGAGCAGTGGGGAAAACTCCCACTGTCTCTCCCACTGAGGAGAAAAGTTGGGAGAGAGGGAATGAGTGGGAAAACAGACAGAGCAAACTTGGGTAAGTTCTGTACTGCTCAGTCCCAGCAGCACGGGGTGAAGGCATGGAGCACCAGGGGCAGGCATCCATCCCTGGATCAAATCATCCCTGGATCATATCATCCCCGGCTCTACCCATCTCTGGAGCCATCCATCCCCGGCTTTATCCATCCCTGGAGCCATCCATCCCTGGAGCCATCCATCCTCGGCTCTACCCATCCCTGGATCAAATCATCCCCGGCTCTACCCATCCCTGGAGCCATCCATCCCTGGTTCTATCCATCCCTGAATCCAACCATCCCTAGCTCTATCCATCCCTGGAGCCATCCATCCCTGCCCGGCGCTGGGCGGGCTGGGGCGGTCCTGCCGGGTCCCCCATCCCTGGCTCTATCCATTCCCGGGTCCCGGGTGCCCTGCCCCGTCCCACATCCCTCCATCCCTGGCTCTATCCATGCCCTGCCCCGTCCCACATCCCTCCATCCCTGGCTCTATCCATCCCCTGCCCCGTCCCACATCGCTCCATCCCTGGCTCCATCCATCCCCGTGTCCCCCGGCTCTCTCTCCATCCCCCGGGGCGGGTCCTGCCGTGTCCCCCGGCTCTCTCTCCATCCCCCGGGGCGGGTCCTGCCGTGTCCCCCGGCTCTCTCTCCATCCCCCGGGGCGGGTCCTGCCGTGTCCCCCGGCTCTCTCTCCATCCTCGGGGCGGTCCTGCCGTGTCCCCCGGCTCTCTCTCCATCCCCGGGGCGGGTCCTGCTGTGTCCCCCGGCTCTCTCTCCATCCCCGGGGCTGTCCTGCCGTGTCCCCCGGCTCTCTCTCCATCCCCGGGGCGGGTCCTGCCGTGTCCCCCGCTCTCTCTCCATCCCCGGGGCGGGTCCTGCCGTGTCCCCCGGCTCTCTCTCCATCCCCGGGGCGGGTCCTGCCGTGACCCCCGGCTCTCTCTCCATCCCCGGGGCGGGTCCTGCCGTGTCCCCCGGCTCTCTCTCCATCCCCGGGGCGGGTCCTGCCGTGTCCCCCGGCTCTCTCTCCATCCCCGGGGCGGGTCCTGCCGTGTCCCCCGGCTCTCTCTCCATCCCCGGGGCGGGTCCTGCCGTGTCCCCCGGCTCTCTCTCCATCCCCGGGGCGGGTCCTGCCGTGACCCCCGGCTCTCTCTCCATCCCCGGGCGGTCCTGCTGTGTCCCCCGGCTCTCTCTCCATCCCCGGGGCGGGTCCTGCTGTGTCCCCCGGCTCTCTCTCCATCCCCGGGGCGGTGCTGCCGTGTCCCCCGGCTCTCTCTCCATCCCCGGGGCGGGTCCTGCTGTGTCCCCCGGCTCTCTCTCCCCCCATCCCCGGGCGGGTCCTGCCGTGTCCCCCGGCTCTCCTCTCCATCCCCCGGGGCGGTCCTGCCGTGTCCCCCGGCTCTCTCCCCCTCTCCCCAGGGCGGGTCCTGCCGTGTCCCCCGGCTCTCTCCCCCCCTCCCCGGGGCGGTGCTGCCTCTCCCCCCGCCCCCGGTCCCTAGATAAGGCCGGCGGGCGGCGGGCGGCGCGGCGCGGCCATGGAGACGGGCGGGTGCCGCATGGGTGGCGCGGGGCCCGGCGGGCCGGCCGCGATCACGCTGGAGGAGCTGGACGGGCTGGCCGAGGAGAGCCCCGACTCGGCTTACCACAGCCACGGCAGCAGCCTGGAGGAGGAGGCGGCCGAGCGCATGGACGACGAGGAGCAGGAGCGGCTGCTGAGCTACTGGCAGAGCGTGGGCAGGGGGCACCAGGTGGATGTGCCCCGCGGTAAGAACGGGCACGGGCGGAGGGCACGGGCACGGGAGGGAGCTGGGGAGGCGGCGGTGAGCAGCCCGCGGTGAACGAACAGCCCCCCAAATGAACTAACAGCCCCCGAGGAAAGAACAGCCCCTCCAAATGAACGAACAGCCCCCGAGGAAAGAACAGTCCCCCCAAATGAACAAACAGCCCCCGAGGAAAGAACAGCCCCTGCAAATGAACGAACAGCCCCCCCAAATGAACGAACAGCCCACGGAGTCCTGAGTGAGTCCGAGCCCCCGAGGGTGGCTCCGAAGCAGCTGCAGCTCCACCCGGGCGATGCAAAGCCTTCCATAAGGCAGGGAACGGCTGCAGCAGCCCTGGGCTGACCTGTTCGCACTAAAAACAAGCAGGGCGAGTTTTCAGTCCTAATTAAATATTGAACTGAGTACCTGCAAAAGCATTATTGCTAAGAACATCCCCTATATAGTTCTTTAAGGAGAGAGGGCTGTGTTTAGAAACGGCACAGAGTAAACAAGGATTGGTTTGCTTTTGACAGCGACGCTCCCAGGCTCATCTTAGTCAGAAATCGGTTGTTTTCAATTTTAAGACAGACTGGAGAATCTGAAAGGCTGATGAGTCAGAACTGCTAACAAGCAGCAGAGACACGACCAGCTCAGCTCGGTCACTCTTTAACTCTGCCCTGTCCTGCCCCGAGGAGCAGAGATGTACAGCATCCCTGCCCTGCAGGTAACTCACCTGCCCCGAGGTGGGGAGAGCCAAACCTGCCCAGGCTGCACTGGACATTGCCAGTATTAAATTACTGCTCTCTAAAAACTTCTACATCCCAACACAGCGGAGTGAATCCATCCTCCTTTTCCAGCCACACCCTGAAGTCCCCCGGTAACTCTATAAAGCTTTACCAGTGACAATTAACGTGCTAAAAGAAGGGTACAATGGTCTGAACAGAGCTCCCTGTTCTCCCTGCACCACGAGGGTCTCTGGATGCCATCCCAGAGTCCTCACTCCAGCAGCCACGGTTTGAGTCGGGAATGCTGGAAGCTGACAGCTCCAGGAGCCCCAGGGCACGGAGGGTCTCTGTTTAACACCTCTGACTGCAGTCAGTCCTTAGGAGAGCTCAAAAAACCAGAGCCCTGAACACAGAATTAATTACCAGTTCTGGTGCCTGGCACCGGAATTCCTAAACTGCGGGAGGAGGGATACAAAGTCTAAGGAATATGTCACAAGCAGTGTGTGACCCAGGGCACGGAGGGTCTCTGTTTAACACTCCTGACTGCAGTCAGTCCCTAGGAGAGCTCCGAAAACCAGAGCCCTGAACACAGAATTACCAGTTCTGGTGCCTGGTGCTGGAATTCTTACACTGCAGGAGGAGGGATACAAAGTCTAAGGAATATGTCACAAGCAGTGTGTGACCCAGGGCATGGAGGGTCTCTGTTAATCACTCAACTGCAGTCAGTCCTTAGGAGAGCTCCAAAAACCAGAGCCCTGAACACAGAATTAATTACCAGTTCTGGTGCCTGGCGCTGGAATTCCTAAACTGCGGGAGGAGGGATACAAAGTCTAAGGAATATGTCACAAGTGACCTGTTTTAGTTACATAGTTATACAGTATTACAGGTTTGCTTGTGGCACTCGGCACAGGTTACAAAAAACCAGAGAGAGCCACCCAAGATTGTCACTGGGGGCTGAAGGAGGAGGGGAGGCAGTGGAGGGGATTTTCCAGAAGGAGGAATGAGGATGATGAGGAGCAGAGCATGTCCCTGCCTCTCTGCTGCCTGGGCCAGGCCCCTGGAGCTGGATTTCAGGGAAGGTTCATCCCCAGAGGGTGCCCAGGGTAGGGTTTGGGCAGGGCCAGGGCTGGGATGATCCCTGGGGATCACTGAAACCATGGCTTGGGGAAATGCAGCTCTCCTTGTGCCTCTGCTGCCTGCCTGGCCCTGTGCAGGTGGAGCTCTGCACAGATCCATAAACTGAATCAGGATAAAACTCCCCCAAGGGTTTGAATCAGTTGGAATCCCTATCCTCTGCATTAATATGGAATGCAAAAAACATACCCACCCGCCCCCAGTTGATAAAATCATCTAAACATAGAGTTAACTTCTCTAGAGTCCTGAAAGCTTTCCTAATTCTTGGAAAATTCAGTGCTGAACTCTAATCTACTTTTATTTTTCCCTCAGCCTCCAAAGAAATCCATTTACATGTCAGTTATTAGTGATACTTTAAATGTTTCCCAGCGACATACGGCAAAGAAAAAATGTTTACACTGAAATACTGTAGCTTTCTCCATTTATTTTTCCCTCCCCTTTGTTTAAGGATCTTTACAATTCCAAATAGCCTTAAGGCTAAACCCCTGGACTGGATTCCAGGAGATGGAGGTTTGATTCCCAGCTCAGCTACAGATTTACTGAGTGACCTCGGCCAAGATAATTCTCCTGCATCTTAATTGTCCCCTCCCTCCGACGTGGATAATGCTTCTCTTCCCCATCAGCCTGCCCCTCAAAGCCCAGAAAGGGCTCTGGGAGCTGGAGCTCTTCCTGCACACCCAGGGCAGCTGGGCAGGAATCCACACCCCCCCCTAGCAAACAGCACACAGAAAATCGAGTTTCTCATCCTCTGAGCACACAAAAGCCTTCCTCACTGCAGCTCTGCAAGGCAAGGGACTGACTCCTGGGGAAGAGAGAGGTTCCATCCCTAGGGCTGCCCAGCCTGGCAGGGATCAGCTCCTAAGCAGAATTTATCCCTGACCTTCAGCTACAATTGATGTCAGGGCAGCCACAGTTATAAATACACCTTCAGACATCAAACATCCTTTGGAAATTAATTCCCACAGCAGTACTGCCTTGAGCCTGAGAAACAGAGTAGCCAACCTGATTTGGTTGATGTGGCTACACCTGAATCCAAGAGCACAAGAGCTGCTGGAATTGGGAATGCTCCCTGCACAGGGCCAGGAAAGGGGGCACAGCCAAAAGCTTTCCATGGACACTCAGTGGCTTGGGAAAAAAACTATTCTAAAGGTAGAAAACTAAGAATTCTGAGTGTTATTTCTAGGCTTTGTCAGTGAGAAGGAAAAAAAGATGTAGGGGAAGGGAAGTGTTCTGAAAGTTTTATTCTGATTTTTATTATTCTTCTTTGAATTGTATTAATAAATTTCCTTTACACCTTTCGATGTTTAAACCTACTTTACTCTTAGTTAAAACATCTCTACAAACCCACTACACTTGGGGAGCTGGAAATTCAGGGGATGGGAGAAGGAGCCCAGTTCCTACCAGAGCCCAGGTAACCCCTCCTAGGAAAAGCTTTGTGCTGCCCTGGAGGAGAGCAGAGGAGAGCAGGCACAGAGAGCCCAGGGGAGGCAATTTCCAGCCTCAGGGGGAACTGTGTGGTTCTGTTGCAGACATGGCAGAGCCCATCCAGCAGCTGACCAGGAACAACAACCCCCAGGAGAGGCAGAGCATCCCCTTCACGCTGATCCAGCGCAAGGAGAAGGTACTGCTGCCCTAAGGACATTTGAGATGGAATTAATGTAACATAATCCCCTCTGACTTTGCCATTTGAGATGAAATGCCCGTTTTCTTCACTTAAATCAGAGCATTTACTCCTTTATAGTCATGTTGATGAAACCTTAGCAAGGAGTGCTTGGAAGAGATGAGTATGTGAATTTAAACCCAAAAATGTACTTTTGTATCCTGGATTGTTATCAAAGACAGCAGCAATTTATAAACCCATCTTATCCTCTAATTAAAAAAATGAAATTAATGTACAGCAAATGGCTTCCAGCTCAGGAAACGTGCAAAGAAATATCTAACCTTAAATCAAAACCCGCAAAAACCTTTACTGACCATCTATGAGGATTTTTGGCCACATTTCCTTTAAAGAGATTTAAATAATTCACACTTATAAATACCATCACTTGAGTGTGTTTTATCTAAACAGTTTGGGACTCCTGACTGTTTATATCAAATGCAATTTTTAATGTCACACATGTTTGTAACTGCAGCTCAAAAATAAGGTCATTCAGTGTGGAGTGCAACTAAATGTTTAACAGTGCCAGTCCAAAAGATGACAGATCCTTATTTTAAATAACCTGGACTTCTGCTGAAGTTGGTTTTGATCCAAAACCAGCAGTGCATTCCTTGGTTTACAGGAGGAAGGATGAAAACCCACGTTCCTTCCGAGGTCGTGCCACTGAGGGCTGCCAAGCTGCAGCTCTTGTGCTCAGCCTGTATTTGGTGGATGTTTCTGGAGGCTGACATTCAAACCCCCAACCCCTCTGTGTGTCTGCAGCTGGGGGATCTGCTCTATGAGAAGAGGCAGTATGGCAAAGCCAAGTGGGCTTGCATCAAGATGAAGGAGAAGCAGTACGAGCAGAGCATCTGCCTTGGCTTCATGAAGCTCATGAGGTACATCTGTGAGCAGAACTCCTCAGGTAACCTCCATCCCCCAGTGCTTACAGAACCCTTCAGAGCCCTCTCTCCTCCTTAGGCAGGTGCTGGGAACACCTAGATAACATATATAGGTGTCCCAACTATACACCCTGGAAGGGTGTTTTTCCATGATACAGCCTTAACAGAGAAACGCAGAAATCCTGGAATGGTTTGGGTTGGAAGGAGCTGGAATCCCACCCAGTGCCATGGGCACCTCCCACTGTGCCAGGCTGCTCCAAGCTCTCTGCTGCTGGCAATCTGCCCTTTGCTACAGCCTTTCCAGGCTTTCATTTTCACAGCAGCACTGAAATCACCTGTCAGAGCGTGATACCAAAAGCAACCAGAGTTTTCTGCCTCCTTCCCTTTAGTTCAAGATATTAAATTGTCCCCGTTCCAATGGACACGGCAAATTTGTGGTGGAAGCATGTTTTCCAGAAAGATAATCCAGTTTTAACTCGAAATAATGGCAAACCCACCGTGTCCTTGAGAGCCTGTGGCTGCCTGTGAAATGTGCACCTGGTGGCCACTCCAATTTCATCTGGTTTTCACTTTCAGACATCACTTCTCACATTTGTCATCCCCCAGTTACTATCGAGTTTCACCACACTCAGTGCTCTGTGCTGTAATCGACTCAGCCCTTAAGTGTCTTTCCAAGAAAACACAAACATTGATCACAACAGCTTCTCCTTCCTCACGTGCCTTCCCCACCCTCCCTATTACTTTATCGTGGGTTAAAAGCAATTTTAGCTCCAGAACTGCAGGGTTTTGATCAAACTGTACAGAAGCCAAGTCCCCTCTGCCAGCCATCCCTGCCTCCTGCAGTCCAAACACACAACAGTGCAAAAAAAACACTGCAGCATTTTTGACACCAGCAAACCCGCAATGAATTCACAGAGCAGCCCCTTCTCTTGCCTGCAGTTTTGTTCCCAAATATTTAAACCGTGACACAAGGTTGCTTTGAAGATAAACCCAACTCTTTGAGGAGGGGGAAAAGAGTTCAGGCAAACTCCCTGCCCCCCTGAAGAGGGGAGAACTCACCAAATGCTGTGTTCTGGACACAAATGCACAAACATTTGCACACACACATGAACTACAAAGCACGGTGAAATTATGGAATCACAGATGGTTTGGCTGGGAAGGGATTTTAAAGATCATCCAGTGCCACCCCTGCCATGACAGGGACACCTCTCACTGTCCCAGGCTGCTCCAAGCCTCAGTGTCCAACCTGGCCTGGGACACTCTGAGGGATCCAGGGTTAGCCTAGCACATCAAACCCCCAAAAATATAAAACCTTAGTTGACACTGATACACAGTGCACATTAATTCCATCAAAACACATAGAAACAAAATCTATTTCTATTGCTGGCGTGACAAGTAAATCACAAAATGTTACTTTAGTAAAAGCTAATGTGAACCTAACTAAAAATAGGTCAAAAAAACACCCTATTGTAACTGACTCAAAGCTCCATGCTTTTTAAGCAAAAACTTTCTCCAAATTTCAAAAACCCAAAGAAACTCAAGCAAACGTTTAAAACAGCAGCTGTAAACCCCAAAAACATCCAACAATTAAACACCTTGCCTAAACTCCCAAAAACCCATGTACAGTAAGCCTCCTCCAGCTGCTCTGGGCACTCAGTGCTCCTTCCAGCCTGAGCACATCAAACCAGCCCAGTGAAACCCCTTCCCTGCCCGTGGTGCTCCTTTCATGAACTCAGCAGGCAGCACAGTGTGCAGAGCTCCTCCTGTGCCCCCCTGAACACTCTCCCCACTGTGTGTGTGTGTGTGTGCTCCTTCCAGCCTGAGCACAGCAAGCCAGCCCAGTGAAACCCCTTCCCTGCCCGTGGTGCTCCTTTCATGAACTCAGCAGGCAGCACAGTGTGCAGAGCTCCTCCTGTGCCCCCTGAACTCTCCCCACTGTGTGTGTGTGTGTGTGTGTGTGCTCCTTCCAGCCTGAGCACACCAAGCCAGCCCAGTGAAACCCCTTCCCTGCCCGTGGTGCTCCTTTCATGTGCTCAGCAGGCAGCAGAATGTGCAGAGCTCCTCCTGTGCCCCCCTGAACACTCTCCCCCCTGTGTGTGTGTGTGCCAGGGCTGTACCTGGGCATCACGGTGCCCATCGTGACCATCGTGCACACCAACGAGGCGCACTCAGCCATGACCCAGGCCGTGACCGTGGCCTATTACCTGCCCGAGGTGCTGCAGGAGGAGCCCCCACACCCCTTCGACTCCGACATCATCATCGAGGAGTGGCCTGCCACCATTGTCTACAGCAGGTGAGAACTGCTTTAATCTGCCCTGCTCAACGCAGTGAAAACTCAACCCCAGCACGCTGAGATTTTTATACCTTGGAAAAGGTAACAAATGGTAAAGCTTCACTTGCAGGAGTTGTAAAAGCTGCCTGTTTTTATGAAATAATGGTTACCCAGTTTCTAACACGGAAAGGTTCATCCCCAGAGGGTGCTGGGCACTGCCCAGGGAATGGGCACAGCTCTGAGGCTGCCAGAGCTCCAGGGGCTGCCAGGGATGCCCAGGGTGGGATTGCTGAGGGTCTGGGAGGGCCATGATTGGACTCCACAATCCCTTCCAGCTCAGTTATGCTACATTTACATTAATTTCTTGGTAAAATGATGCATCTGTAAATGTGTGATGAAACACCCTCGGATTGTTCTGTGTGGTCAGGAACAAAGCAGCTGACGTGGCACAGAAAACTTTAAGGAAAAACAGTTTGGGATGAGCCACAGTCAGTAGCATTGCTGAAACACAACCAAGTAATTCAGAAGGCATTTCTGGGCTCTGGAAAAGCAGTGGGTTTAAAATGAATCACAGAATAAACTAGGTTGGAAATGACCTTTGAGATCATTGAGTCCAACCTATGACCTAACACCACCCAGAGCGAGTGCCACATCCAGGCTTTCCTTAAACACCTCCAGGGATGGTGACTCCACCACCGCCCTGGGCGGCCCTTCCCAGTGCCCAATCACCTTTTCTGCCAGGAGCTTTTTCCCTCACACCCATCCTAACCCCGCTGGTGCAGCCCAGAGCTGTCCCCTTTTGTCCTGTGCCTACCCCCACCCCTCCTGGCTGCACCCTCCTGTCAGGGAGCTGTGGCTGATGTGACCTCCTTGCAGGAGCTTCCGAGGCATCACCAACGAAGACTCCATCATGAGAGAGATCAACCTGCTGGCAGCCATCCTGGAGAGCCCGGAGCTGTGCCTGCGGGACACGTTCATCATCGCCGGCTACACCAACCCCGCGGCCGCCGACCGCCACAACGAGATCTGGTTCCTGCAGCGGCCCTGAGCCCCTCCTGCTGCCCCACGGAGCCTCCTCCTGCTGCTGCCCCACGGAGCCTCCTCCTGCTGCTGCTCCTGGCCTCACGGAGCCTCCTCCTCCTGCTGCTGCCCCACGGAGCCTCCTCCTCCTGCTGCCCCACGGAGCCTCCTCCTCCTGCTGCCCTGGCCTCACGGAGCCTCCTCCTCCTGCTGCTGCCCCACGGAGCCTCCTGCTGCTGCTGCTGCCCATGGAGCCTCCTCTGCTGCTGCTCCTGGCCCCACGGAGCCTCCTGCCTCCTGCTGCTCCTGCCCCACGGAGCCTCCCCTGCGCTCCTGGCCTCACGGAGCCTCTGCTGCTGCTGCTGCCCACGGAGCCTCCTGGCCCCGCTGCCCCACGGAGCCTCCTCCTGCTCCTGCTGCCCTACGGATCCTCCTGGCCCCGCTGCTGCCCCACGGCTCCTCCTGCTGCTCCTGCTGCTGCCCCACGGCTCCTCCCGGCGCCGCTGTCTCCCGCAGGTGAGGGGGGCAGGCCGGGGTGCCCCCTCAGCGGGCAGCACCGCCGCTCTCAGCCGCGTTGGGAACGAGCAGCCCGGCTCAGCCCCCACCCTCACATCCCTCGGGCAACTCTGCCGGCTTTGCCGCAGATTTAACGGAGGGGTTCAGCACTTCAGCAGGCAGTTCAGCTCTTCTCTCTCTTTTACCGGGTCAGGGAGGCAGAGCCCTCTCCCCTCCCGCTCACGGGTGTGTGCAGCCTGCCCGTGGCTCGGGAGGGTCCCTGGGCACATCCTGGAGCCCTGGCGTGCACAGAGTCCCCGCTGGGGATTCCAGGGTGACCCACCAAGCCCACCTCACAGAGGCAGAGAAACAATGCCCGGCTCCTGAGGAGAGCTGCCAGGTTTAGCCCGCTGGGATTAGAGCACGGAGTAGGAACAGGCCAGCACTGCCAGCTGTGGCACAGCTCACAGAGCTGCCAACCAAAGCACCCCCAGGCTGCAGAGACCAAAAAGGCCCCACGGTCCTACTGCTCACTCCAGTCCTGACAGCAAAACCACCCTCAGCACACGCCCCAGGAACCCCATGATGGCTCTGGCATTCCCAAGGACACACTGGCTATTTTTAACTGCAGCTTTCTGGCAGTTCATTCTCGCAGCTTTGCTGGGTGTTAAAAGGCTGCTGGCTGCAGTAAACTGTTGGTGTGGCACTGCTGTGGCAGTGTTAATGGCACAAAGGACACAAATGTCCCCAGAGAAGAGCCCTGCTGACCCCTCTGCTGAGGGCAGGGCCAGGCAGAGCACCCACAGCCCCTCGGGGCCCTGGCCCCGCACCTGACCACCCTCACTGTGAGAGTTTTTTCTCTCCCTAGTCCCGATTTGTTGTTTGTTTTCCCCTCAGCCCTGTGGTGACCCCTGAGCTGCCAGCCTGGCTCGCTGCAGAGGCTGAGCTCTCCCATTCCAGAGCCCCAGGAGGTCTGGGAGCAGCATTCCCACTGTTCCACACAGCCCAAGAGCACCTACTGCACTTTAGAGTCAGGGCAGCAAACAGTTCTGCTCTCCAAATCCCCTCCCTGATGCCTCCCCTTACAGGATGGTCGAGTTCATTTTTAAGAGAAGTAAATGTCTTTTTTCTATAAAAGTCACTGAGTACATCACCAGCATTATTTACTGGTTACAGGATTTAGAGCTCCTGTACTCTTTAATCCCAACCCATAGCCCAGCAAGCAGAACTCTCAGCAGGGTGTAAAAAGCAACTCCAAGAATGGATTTGTGGAGGATTTCTGAAAGAACCTGCAGCCTCCTGGTCCCACAAAAACCTCTGCTGAACCCAAAAGGTCTCCCTGAGCAGCAGCACCAGAGTGGCCCTGGCTCAGGCAGGACCAAGGTGCCTGCTGGCCACTGAGATTCCTTGGGAAGCAGCAAGGGGAGGGGGAAAAGGAAACAGAAAATAAAAGAGAGACACAAAAGCCTTAGTTTTAACACAAACCCACCAAGAGTCTTTATGGAAAGGGGAAAAAACCCCAAACCAACTAAAATGCAATACAGCATCACAGCCTGAGAGAATGAAAATTAAAAATGCCAGCCAGTATTAAACTAAAAGCTCTTAAAGAAAAATGGTAAAATTATTTTTAAAGCTGAGTTGAATAGAAGGCCCAGGGAGGCATTAAATAAAAGGTTTTGTCCTCACATCCTACCCCAGACTTTTATAAGAGCATATAAAAGTAATTTTCACTTTTCACAAGATTTTATGGCCAATTAAAGAAGCTTCTGCCATCTGACTGCATTTGGCAGTTCGAGAAACTCTTGTAACGCTCAGGCACAACAGATGTGGGATAGCTCCTGGGAGCAGTGAAATCCCCTCACCACAGAGCACCAGTTTGTACATAATCCACATTTGAAACCTCTCCTGCAAAAGCAGCTGCTGTGTCTGATGCCCCTGTGCATAGGCAACCCATCCCTGTGTGGCTCAGCCCCCCGTGGGTGCTGTTCTGGAAGCATCCCTGAGCCACGAGCAGATCTGTCTGAGTGTGCTGATATCCCCCTGCAGCCCCTGCTCTCTATGGCAAACTGTGAATTCCAACATAGTATTTATTTATTTTGACTTCTGTTAGATGGCTTCTGCTGCTGAGAAAAAACTACAAAAACCAAACCAAACCAACTACTTCAGCTCCAGTTTGGAGATACAATTCATGGCTTGGTACCAAGAGCTGTCAGTGCCCTCCTGAGCACAGGGACCCACAGCTCCAGTGCTTAGCTGACACAAAATACACTTTACCGAGTTGCTACACCAGTGAATGCCAAGCAAACATCACTGCAGCTCTGCTCTGACCACGTCATGTCAGGCACGATTGCCTAGAACAGGCATTCTGTCATCCCTCTGTGGCTCTGCTTTGGGAGCCACTCGTGGGTTTTCAGTTTCCATGTCAAGTTATCAGCTTTCCACTCACGAAAGGAGATAAGAAATCAGCATTCACCCCTATTTTTGGAAGATTAAATGATGTAGCCTTAACAGATAAGTGTTATCCTGCATACTGTGTATTTTCCAAACCAGAGTTAGTGCCTAAAAAGTTGATTCCAGCTATTGTGATACTCAGGGCCTTGCTTTTTGTGTGTAAAGACACCTCCCCAGAGTTCCTCTGGCACTGCTGCGCTGTCTCACACTGTCCTTTGTCCACACTGAGATGTTGTCTTGTTTACTGTTTGTCACAATTAAAGAGATGGTTTTACTGTGCACAGCACGCCTGCCTCTCATTCTTGCAGCACACACAGGGGCTTTTGCTGCCTGCCCTGGGCTGCTGCTCCCACCTGACAAAAGGCAGGTTTGAAGGGCTCACCTCAACTCCCAGGTGCTGAGCCCTCCCTGCAGCCCTGGCTGTTCCTAGAAGCTGTGCTCTCCAGCAAAGCAACAGCCCCAGACATGCAAATCCAGAGCAGAGGAAGGAAACAGAAAGCACTGCAGCCACAGGGCAGGGCTGCTGGAGCCAAAGCAGCACTGCACTCAGAACCCTGAGAGAAACAGCCCCAAACAAAGCCAGCCCTGCACTCAGCACAGCCTGCAGAGGCACCTGCTGAGTGCAAAACCACCTGGGAGTTCCTCTGGAGCACTGGAAGTTCCTCCTTTGAGCACTCAGGTCACTGGGCTGCCAGCAGCTGAGGCACTCACAAATCTGCCTTCCAGTGCTCTTCACAAAGCTACACCAAAATCAGCCAACTTCAACCAGAACTACACTCTAAGGCCAACAGTTATATATATATAACATATATATATGTAACTTAATCCTAACTTTTTATTCCTCTAAACAAAAATAAAAAAAAAAAAAAAGGAGATATTTTAACTTTTTCAGCATGGTATTTTATCTAATATCATTTGCCTACATGTACCTTGCTGAAAAGGCACAGACCACTGAGTTACAACTGAAAAAACAGGTCTGGCCCCCAAAAATCCCTATAATATTTGATCATTAAAGGTTGGTAAAAAGAAAAAGATATCATCATCATCAAAATAGGCCAATGAATAAATTAACAGGTTAAATAAACCAATAAAAAATCCCTCCAGGAGAACCAATTACACTCACAGATGACTTAAAGCTCTGAAGAATATTCTTAATCACAGAAAATGTTCCAGTCCACACACAGATTCCTTAAGGCCTTCTCAACACCTTAATACTACTGAGTTCAGCCAAATGCAGAAACCTCAGCTTAGGTGTGGGGTCAATCCTGCAGAGACTCCTGAAAATTCAGCTGCAAGTTCTCCACCTGAGCTTTTCAAGTCACTGCAAGGCAGAAGGGGCCATTGGTGCAAAGTGAAACTGCAGCTGCTGGAGTTGAAACCACGTTGCTAATTTAGCCTATAATCAGAGTTAATTACCCAGGAAAGTGTTGCCTTTATTAACACTGCAAGTCTAGACAGAGCTGATAAAGCATTTACTGTCCCTGGCCACTGACCAGAAAGGAAATGCAGCCACTCACCTTGATGTAAGTGTTCTGAATTTCCACCAGTTCTTCCCCAAGTGGAACTACAATTTTTTCCACTAGTCTCTCGTGAGAATAAGGCTGAATTTCTGGAGAATCCTCAGCACACACCTCTATCTGGGCAATCAGCAAGTTGGAGATAACTTGTTGCACAGCCTGGAAGCCACAAAAACAAAGTAACTATTTCCGTACTTTAGCAGGGGTTACATAAAACTGTAAGGAAAAGACACCTAGGATGAAAAATGAAAGCAAGGCCAGGAAATAGAATCCCAGACTGGCTGGGGTTGGAAAGGAACCTTAAATCCTCTCTCCTGCCAGGGCAGGGACCCCTCCCACCATCCCAGGGTGTCCAAGCCCAGTGTCCAGCCTGGCCTGGGACATTCCAGGGATCCAGGGGCAGCCACAGCTGCTCTGTGCCAGGGCCTGCCACCTCACAAATAAATAACATGGTTTATAGCATGAGAAACACCAAACCTTATCCAGTAATGGACTGTAAAGAGGGTTTTCCACACCAGTCCTGAGGTGAATTCCTCAGGACCCCACAGAGGCTTCAGGCAGAAGAACATTCCACTCACCCTTTATTTAAATGACACAAGAAGCTTTGGCTCACCTTGGTGTCACTGCCTGGGGTGGCACTCAGGGCCAGGACCCGGAATTGATTTGTGTATTTGCTCAGCTCCCTCACAACCTAAGAGCAGGAAAGCTTCATTAATACCCTGAAAGGAGATTATGGGCTTGTACAAACTACATCAAGGAAAATACCCACTAAGAAGGAAAGGCTTAACAAAACACTCTAAAAATACTGAATCACAGAATGGTTTAGGTTGGGAGAGACCTCAAATCCCACCCAGTGCTCCCCCTGGATGGGCACGGACCCCTCCCACTGTGCCAGGGTGTCCAACCTGGCCTGGGACATTCCAGGGATCCAGGGGCATCCTGGAAATGTACCAAGAACAACTTGGGGAAATTCTGAAACAATTTCTCACCTGGTTTAACTAAAGTATTGACAGGCCATTAATTCAGGTGAGCTGCAAAAAAGTGAGTCTGAAGAAAAACTCGAAAAAACGTAATTAGTGGGTGATTAATCCTATGTAATGTGAACTCCACAAACATCCAGTAGATTTCTCCAGCGTATCAAAGTCACTTTTAAAGTCCCCTATTGCTCTCAGGAGATTAACCCGTGATAATGCAACAAACTCTTGGCCAAACAACACAAACCCCAGATTTAAAAAGAAATCTTGAACTGACTTGCCTCTGCTAAAGAACCTCATAAAAACACTGGGCTTTTAACACTGCCCAGGCAAAAATATTTCTAAACCAGAATTTCAATTTTATAGAGGCATCAAAAAAAAAAAAATACCTTGCAGGTATTACTAATAAACAGGCAATGGCAACACACAGGAGTGTTGGATCTCTTTCAAAGATAAAGACCTCAAGGACAACCTCATAATCTCAATTGTCATGAGATTATGACAATCTCATAAAGCAATGACAGTGATGCTTTATGGAGGTCCTGTAAGCAAATTTGGGGAAGGTGTTTGTAACTGGGAGAGCAGAGTGGGGAGATGTAGTCTGATCTTCTAGGCCTGAGGTTTCTGAGTTTCTGAACTCAGTTTGTTCGTGGTGTTTAGGTTTCAGAAGACCTTGTTCCCACGGACTTGACATAAACATCCCAAGTGTTATTGTAACAAGAATGATGTTTTAGATTCTTTTCTGTGGGATGGACTTGTCTCTATCCATTGCTTTGGGCCAATGGTTAGAAGAGTTCTGGCACTCTTCTGACCAATGAGAGTGGCCTGTTCTAAAAAGTATATAAAGAAGGCAATTGTTTTAATAAAGTGGAGTCAGATACAGTTTTTATAACGAGGTCTCATGTCGTCTGTTCATCACCCACAGGGACAGGGTGGCTCCAGCCCTACCTGGCAGTAGGCATGATTGCCAAGGGCTTTGTGGGCTTCATCAATAACCAGACACTTGATCTCCACAGCAGGACAGGTGCCACGAGAGAGGTCATTGACCATTATCTGAGGGGTGAGGAAAAAGACTCTCTTGGTGCTCCACAGCTCCCGGCGGCCCAGAGCCTGGGTGCCTCCTGCAAATCCAAGAAACAGCATCAGGGACAGGTGCTGCTGGGAACAAGGTATGGGCCACGATCTGACAGCAACAGGGCTGGCAGACACACAGAATCCTGGAATGGTTTGGGTTGGAAAGGATCCTAAATCCCATCCATGGCAGGGACACCTGCCACTGTCCCAGGGACTCCAAGCCCCAGTGTCCATCCCTGGGACACTCCAGGGATCCAGGGGCAGCCCCAGCTGCTCTGGGCACCTGTACCAGGGCCTGGCCACCCTCACTGAATACAACGACTAAGGAAAAAATTTTGCATAAAAAAACTTAAATCCAGAACCATGGAAATCACAGCTCAAGATGCCTCGTAGATGCCCACTGCCCTAAACATCATTTAAAACAGCTCTGGGAAAGGTCTGAGCCCAAAAACAGGTTATGGGTTCAGTCATTAGGGTTCATGCCTCAGTGAGGAATGAACCGCAGCTCAGGGAGGCTGCAAAAACTTTATAAAAAGGGGAAAGTGACGGGGGAAAGCGACGAGGGGAGGAGAGCGGCACCCGCCGAGACCCACAGCGTGCACCCAGCGCTGCACCTTGACACCGGGGACTGCTGTGGAGTGATCACAGGTGAGCCGGGGTTTTAATGCTGCCAAACCAGCAGCCAGCCCTCCAAACACCCCTCACGGTTCATGATTCATGATTCCTCCCTGTGCGGTGGCTGTGTCAGAACCCAGGCTGTGTCTGACAGTCCTGGCTGATCCCAGCTCCAGCCAGGGGCTCCAGAGCCCTGCCAGGGGGGTCACAGACCCCAAGGACTCCTGGGGCTTTGAGTTTGATCATGGAACAAATTAAACCTTTGAATGAGCAATGAAAGGGCACAAAAGTTTAGCTAGCATGATAGCAGGAGTTGTAGAGTGAAAAGGGAAATTTTGGGGATTTTTACCATGGGGCTCAGGGGGTGAGATGGAGGGACTGGGCATTGTCCTGTCCTCCTTCCTTCTTCTTCCCAACCCCATCTCCTTGGGGATGGTGGCATTGGGGATTGGATTGGAGTAGAATGGAACTGTCTAACACAGGTGATGGGCATTGGATCATCACTGTCAATAACTAACAGGGAATTTGTAGTATAAACCCAGTGCCTGCCCTGGGGCAGAGAGTGTGCCTGGGGCTGAGCTGGGCACCCCGACAGAAAATATCTAAGAAACAATAAAGCATCAACCTCGAGAGCATCAGCTGAAGATTTCTGCCTCATTCATTCAGCAGCAGGGTTTGGAGACAGCAGAATTTACCCATCTGGGGGTCCCCCTGCCCCAAGCAGCCCGTACCTGTCATCTCCGCCATGTCCCGCCACGGGATGCCCATGACGCGGCCGCACGCCTCCATCTGCTGAGCCACCAGCGGCTTGGTGGGGGCGAGGAACAGCACCTTCCCCGAGGGGAACCAGCGGTAGAAGTTGTACATGACCACGGCGGCCACGAAGGTCTTGCCCAGCCCCGTGGGCAAGCACACGAGCGTGTTGGCCAGCAGCGCGGCGCCGGCCATGCGCTCCTGGTAGGGCCGCACGGGCAGGTTGGTGGGGTAGATCCAGATGGAGCCGGCCGCCCGGCTGAAGCCCTGCAGCGGCTCGGGATCGGGGTCGGGGCTGGGGTCGGCGGCGGCCGCGGCTGCCAGCAGCAGCTCGTCATCCTCCTCGCTGCCCGCGGCCGCCCCCCACACCTGCGCAAGGTGCGCTGCCGCCCGCCGCTCATCTCAGCCCTGCCTCGCGGGCCGCGCTTGAAATCGCCGCCGGGAGGGCTGGAGCCGCCTCCCGGCCCTCCCCTCCTCCCCCGTGCCCTCAGGCGCCCGCCGAGCCCGGGCAGAGCCGCGGCCGCCGCTCCGCTCAGGGCGCGCCCTCACGCACAGCGCCAGGGCGCCGCCATTTTGTGCCTCACTCAGTGCGCCCCGGGCTCCGGCCGGGCGGAGGGCAGGCTGCGCTCAGGGGAAAGGGCAGGCTGCGCCCGGGGGCTGAGGGCAGGCTGCGCCCGGGGAAGGGAAGCTCTGCTCGGGGAAAGGGCAGGCTGCGCCCGGGGAAGGGAGGCTCTGCTCGGGGGTGAGGAGCTTGCGGGAAAGGGCCGGCTCTGCTCGGGGGAAAGGGCAGGCTGCACCCGGGGAAAGGGCAGGCTCCGCTCGGGGGAAGGGCCGGCTCCGCTCGGGGGCTGAGGGGAGGCTGCGCTCGGGGAAAGGGCAGGTTCTGCTCCTGAGAAGGCAGGCTCCGCTCAGGGGAAGGGAGGCTCCGCTCGGAGGAAGGAGTTTCTCTGCTCGGGGAGGGGCAGGCCCTGCGTGGGGGAGTCTCTCCGCTCGGGGGGAAGGGCCGGCTCCGCTCGGGGAAGGCACGGTCAGCACGCCGCCTCGGAGCCTCCCTCGTCCCGGGGCGGCGCGCCCGCCGGCCCCGGCCCTCCTCCCCTCTCCCCGCCGGCCCCTCCTCCTCCTCCCCGCCGGCCCTCCTCCGCGGAGGCGGAGCGGGAGGCGGGCGGGAAGATGGCGGCGGCGGCGGGCCCGGCGCAGCCTTGGAGCGCCGAGGAGCTGCGAAGCGAGGCGCTGGCCAAGAAGGAGATCATCAAATTCCTGCAGGAGCACGCAGCGCAGGCGGTAACGAGCAGCCGGAGCCGTGCGGGGCAGGGGCGGGGTGCGTTCGGTTTGTTTTTTTTTTCCACCCCTCAACTGTGTCCTCCGCAGTTCCTGGCCGAGCACAAGCTGCTGGGGCAGGTGAAGAACGTGGCGAAGACGGCGAATAAGGAGCAGCTGATCGCGGCCTACACGCAGCTCTTCCACACGCAGGTGAGCCCGGGGCGGCGGGCACGGGGCCGGGCAGGGCTGCGGGCACCGAGCGCGCTCCTCATCCTTCCCTCGCAGCGCTTCAAGGGCACGGACGGCGCCGAGAAGGCGGCGGAGAAGGCGAAGCCGGCCAAGGCGGAGGAGGCCAAGGGGAAGGCGGCCAAGGCCGAGGAGGCCGTGGAGGAGGTCGGTGTGGTGCCCTCGCCTCGCGTTTTTTCGTCTGGGAAACCGAATTATGCGGGCCGTTGTCTTGGGGTGAGGGTTAGGATGGAGAGCAGGGGAAGGTTCGTCCGCAGAGGGTGGGATAAGCGCTGGAACAGCTGCCCAGGGAATGGGCACGGCCCCGGGGCTGCCAGAGCTCCAGGGATGCCCAGGGTGGGATTGCTGGGGGCTGGGCAGGGACAGGGCCTGGACTAGCTGATCCTTGTGGGTCCCTTCCAGCTCACAAGATTGTATGGTCCTAAGTCTTCAACAGCCTGGCTACAGCAAGAAAGCTGGTATTTATACCCAACCTTAAGCTGCATTTTCCCCAAATGTTGCAGCCCTGCAGTAACACGAACACATTATTCACTAACAGTGTCTTCTTCAATGCATTAAACTCAGTGGTTGTTCAGTCTTGGATATCTGAGCCTATTTAACCCACGAGTCATAACTCTTTTTTATAACCTTAGGGGCCACCAAAGTACACAAAATCTATTTTAAAGAAGGGCGATAAAACCAACTTCCCAAAGAAAGGAGACACTGTCCACTGCTGGTACACAGGAAAGCTGCAGGATGGGACGGTCTTCGACACCAATGTTCAATCAAGTAAGGTCCTGATGTGCAGATAAACGGCTGGGGTTGGCTGCAGGTGCTCCTCGAGGGAATTACCTGGGCTCCTGCAGCAGACACGGGCAGGGGTTTGCCCCTGGGAGGTGTGTGGCAGCATTCCTGACAAACAGCTTTATCATGGTGCTGCTGAGCCGCCAGGGCAGCTCCCACATCCTGAGTTCCCATGAGGTAGCAGGGGCAGTATTTTAGGACTGGCTGGTGTCAAGTGACTCCATCCTGCCAGCCCTGGCTTCTGGCATTCCAGGCCCGGGAATGTGGAATGCAGGGAGTCACTCTGGAGGGGAGGTGGTGCCTCTGGCACCAGCAGTGTCCTGAATGTCAATAAATAAACACATCTGCTGTGGTAAATATCTGAATATGGAGGCACTGGAGTGAGAGGGGTTTGAATACTCTGGGGTGCAATATTCCCTGTTGCTGTTTTTGTGACAGATCAGAGGGTTTAGGGGTGTGAAATTGTGCAACACTGGAAAGGCTTTCCCAGCAGTGATGTCCCACACTCAGGAACTGGAGTCACTGGAATTCCTCATACTTTGATGTTCCCTGTTGACTTTTCTTGGTTCCTTAACGTCCATGACTTGTACAGCCAACTCGAGTAATTCAGGAATGAGTCCTTGGGGTTTGAAAGATGCTTTGGTGCAGCTTCAACATTTAACAATGCTTTTTGTGCACAGTTGTTAATATTTCCCCTGAAAATCTGATACTGGGCTATAAATAATACAAGAGCAGCTCTTGCTATAAAGCGAGATTGTAATGGCAGTTTTCTGCAGAAGTGGGGAGCGTGCTGGTGTGACGTTGGTGCAAATGAACATGAAACTCTTTTCAGGTTCAAAGAAGAAAAAAGCAGCCAAGCCCTTGAGTTTCAAAGTTGGCGTAGGAAAAGTGATCCGAGGTGTGAGTAGAGCATTCAGGGCCCCTCAGGGTTCAGTGGCATTCTGAGCTCTGTGCCTGGGCTGCAGTTCTGGGTTCTCCTTCTCCTGGAGGCAGAGTGCAGGGGTTGATTCCACTGGCAGGGTGGGGCACTGCTCCTCAGGCAGGCAGTGCACGGGCTCTGCTCCCTGGGCTCCTCAGCACCTGGCACTGCTGGCATCCTGGGGCTGCAGCCAGCCCTGTTTGCATTCCCTGGGCTTTGCCCCAGCTCCTGAGCCCCTTCCCGTGGGGAATTCCTGCTGCTGTCCCCCTGAGCTGCCCTGGCCCCTGGCAGGGGCTGTGCAGAGCCAGCAGGGCCCCCCTGAGCCTCCTCTGCTCCAGGCTGAGCAGGACCAAGTCCTGATGTGTCCCTGGGCAGGAGCAGCAATGGCCCAGGTCTATGCCAGTGCTCATCCCGGGTTTGAGGGAGCCAGAGCCTACCCTCCCTCCGTGGGGGCACAGCTCCAGTCCCTGGGCACTGCCTGGGGAGGGGATGCTGAGGCTGGGAATGCTGCTGGGATGGGCGTTGCTCCCAGCAGGGCAGCACGGCTCTGCAGGGCTGGGAGCAGGGAGCAGCCCCGGGGCTGGGGGCTGTTCTGGGAGCAGGGGAGGGCAGGGGCTGCAGCTGCTCCCTGTGCTGCAGTGGGATGAAGCCCTGCTGACCATGAGCAAGGGAGAGAAGGCACAGCTGGAGATCGAGCCCGAGTGGGCCTATGGCAAGAAGGGGCAGCCTGATGCCAAGTATCCTTCAGGAGCTGTGACTCCACAGGGAGCTGGGAATGCTGGGGGAGGAGGTGCTTCAGGGAAGGGGTCACTTGTTACCCACAGCAGGCTCAGGATGTTCCCACTCGGGGGGGTTCAGGGCACTGCCAGGGGTGCAGTTGCCCTTTTGGAGAAAAACTCACACAAGGGGAACCTGCTGCTGTTTTTCACCTGCATTTTTATTCCAGCTGCCTCCAGACGCTTCTGCCTGATGGGGATCTTAACCAGTGTAGGGAAACGGGCAGGGATGGAGTTACATTTGGGTCTGGATACAGCTGAAGCAGGGCGTGGAGGAGTGATCCTTTTCTTTCTCCTAACCCTTCTGGAGGAGGGGAGGGATTATTCTCCTGTGCTCTGGAGGGCTGCCTGCAGCCCTCTCCTGTGTAGGGGACACAGTGGGACAGTGGGACCTCCCCAGCCGCTGCCCCAGGGCTGCAGACACGGCTGGGGCAGCTGGGCATGGGGAGCAGGGAGCACTCACGAAGGTGTGGCCGTGGAGCTGGCCCTGGCTCTGGGCAGCAGCTGGGGCTCCCGGCCGGATCCGGGTGTCCCGGGGTCGGGGATGGCCGGATCCGGGTGTCCCGGGGTCGGGAGATCCTGGATCCGGGTGTCCCGGGGTCAGGGCGGGCTGGATCCGGGTGTCCCGGGGTCGGGAGATCCTGGATCCGGGTGTCCCGGGGTCGGGAGATCCTGGATCCGGGTGTCCCGGGGTCGGGAGATCCTGGATCCGGGTGTCCCGGGGGCGGGAGATCCTGGATCCGGGTGTCCCGGGGGGGGTGGTGCCGGTGGGGGCTGGATCCGAGTGTCCCGGGGTCGGGAGATCCTGGATCCGGGTGTCCCGGGGTCGGGAGAGCCTGGATCCGGGTGTCCCGGGGTTAGGAGAGACCGGGCAGCAGCTGGGGACTCCCTGCCCAGGGAGGGGTCACTGTTTCCTTCCAGTTTTCCTTAACATTTGCCAACAGGATCCCACCCAATGCCAAACTCTTCTTTGAAGTGGAGCTGGTGGATATTGAATGAGGAATTGCCTGTGCTGCTGGGAATGCGTTCCCGCCAGAGCGAGCTCCCCGGGGCGTTGCTGTGGCTCCCGGCTCCGGGCGCAGCGGTGCCGTTGCGGCGATGAGTGCCGAGTGTTGTCCCGCCCCGCTGCTGTAGTGCCCGCCCGCCACTAAAGCAGAGTTTGTACCTGCCCGTGCCTCCCTCCTTTGTGTCTGCGCTCCCCGCGCCAGCCAGGCTCCTTCCCTGCGGGAGCCCGAGCCCACGGCGCTCCCACAGCATTCCCGCTCCATGATCCCACAGCGCTCCCAGAGTGTTCCCGCTCCATAATCCCACAGCATTCCCAGAGCATTCCCGCTCCATAACCCCACAGCGCTCCCAGAGCATTCCCGCTCCATAATCCCAGAGCATTCCCGCTCCATAATCCACAGCATTTCCAGAGCATTCCCACTCCATAATCCCACAGCGTCCCCACTCCACAATCCCAGTATTCCTACAGCATTCCCACTCCATTTGTTTGACAGCAGCTGTGCTTGCAGAGATCTGGGTGTCCTGCAGGTGTTCCCAGGTGTCCCTGTGCCACAGCCCCTCCTGTGGACACCACCAGAGCTCAGCTCAGGCTTTCTCTTCTCCCTCCTGGCTCCAATGAGGCAGTCCAAGAAAGCTCAGAGCACTACTGAATTCCTGGCTTTTATTACAAAAATGGGAATGATCACTTTGATCAAAATGAAAAAAGTTTTGCTCACACCGTGTACATGAAAAACTCTAAATACAAAACTCATCCCAAACACAGTTTGTGCTTTTAAAAAAGAATGAAGGTGGTTTAATCCCTGCCACGCTCCAGAAGCCATGGGGCAGCTCTGGCAGGGCCCCCAATCCCAGCAGAGATGTTCCCAGGCTGGCAGAGCTCCAGCCAGGCCAGGGAGCAGAGCAGCTCTGGGCACAGCCAACCCAAACCCTACAGCTTCACCCACTCACGTATGGAATCATGAGAGCGGCGAGAACTCTTCTGATACTCCATAAATTAGTGCAGGGAATTAAAAAATTCATTTATGGTAAATGAGAATTGTACAGAGACCATTTATCAGTAACCAGCACACGAATCTTGCTTCACACATACCCCGTGAGCAGCAGCTCGGTTCACATGCAGAGGACCAAAAGCAGGTGGCACAACAGTTCCTTCACAGCCCAAAATTAGAAAAATAGAATTTTTGTTTTATTCCGTCTTTGTTGAAACTGCAGCACAGTGAGCTCCACTCCCTGGGGGATCAGGTGCTGTGGTAATACTGTCCATAATTCCAGGCGTTCTGGTAGTTGTACTGGAAGCAAGCAGAGCAGCACCATCAGCCAGGGTGGCCCTGGGGCAGCAGAGCCCAGCCCCCGGGGCAGCACAGGGGTGCCAGTCCCTCTGGGACAGCCTGGCACCGGGCTGGAGGCACCGCAGGCACTGCCCTGCACAGAGCCTAGCACAACGGCACACAAAATGAGGATGCTGAGCTGCAGGGAGCCCAGGGATCAGCCTGTGCCTGCCCAGCCTCCCAGCGATCCCACCCGGGCAGCCTCGGGGCCGTGCCCATTCCCTGGCAGCTGCTCCAGGGCTTTTCCCACCCTCGGGGGATGAACCTTCCCTGCTCTCCAGCCTGACCCCAGCTGGCCCAGCCTCAAGGCTGCCACTCCTGCAGTGCTGTGTGTGAAACTCAGGGCATCGTTCCTGGCCCAGCACAATCTGTGCTGGATGAGACTCCTCCCACTGCCAGACTTGGGAAAGAATTCCCCACCTGGCTGCAGGCAATCCCAAAGCAGAGCTGAATACCCAGGGGCTTTGCCCCACTTGCACCCCTGCCCTGGGGGCTCTGCACAGTCTAAACAGCACTTCTCATAAAACCACCTTCAACACAAATCCATGGATTTCAAAAACACGTGGATGTGGCAGTAGGGACGTGGGGCAGTGGTGGCCTTGGCAGTGCTGGTGGGACAGCTGGATGGTCTTAGAGCGCTTTTCCAACCTCAACAATTCTCCCCCGAGCTCAAATGCCCTGGAGGAAGAGCCCCAGAGGACAAGCTGCTGCTGCTGTGTGCCGGCAGAAGCCGTTCCAGGGCCCTGCCTGACACAGTCCCCACCCGGGTGCACAGGGGCACCCAGTGCCACAGCACAGCCCTGCCCCTGTGCCCTCCTGGGTGGCAGGACAGCCACCAAAGGGCTCCTCGGGCCCCGAGGGTGCCCAGGGCCAGCTCTGTCCCCGCAGGCTGCAGCAGCCCCTACCTGGTACCAGGCGTTGTAGTTGTAGGCGGCCTGGTTGACCTGCATGTCCCCGTCCATAAGCTGCGCCGCCGCCAGCCCCGCCTCCTCCGTCAGCAGCTTCTTCTCGTCGGGCTCCTCGGAGCTGCAAGGACAGAGCCTCTGCAGGCACCCGCGCAATGCGGGGCTGGCCCGGGGGGCGCTGAACAGGTGAAACTGGGCCCACCCGAGGGTGCTGAACAGGTGAAACTGGGCCCACCCGAGGGTGCTGAACAGGTGAAACTGGCCCACCCGGGTGTGCTGAACAGGTGAAACTGTGCCCACCCGGGGGGTGCTGAACAGGTGAAACTGTGCCCACCCGGGGGTGCTGAACAGGTGAAACTGGCCCACCCGGGGGTGCTGAACAGGTGAAACTGTGCCCACCCGGGGGGTGCTGAACAGGTGAAACTGGGCCCACCCAGGGGTGCTGAACAGGTGAAACTGGGCCCACCCGGGGGTGCTGAACAGGTGAAACTGGGCCCACCCGGGGTGCTGAACAGGTGAAACTGTGGCCACAACGCGGGGGTGCTGAACAGGTGAAACTGGCCCACCCGGGGGTGCTGAACAGGTGAAACTGGGCCCACCCGGGGGTGCTGAACAGGTGAAACTGGGCCCACCCGGGGGTGCTGAACAGGTGAAACTGTGCCCACCCGGGGGTGCTGAACAGGTGAAACTGTGCCCACCCGGGGGTGCTGAACAGGTGAAACTGTGCCCACCCGGGGGGGTGCTGAACAGGGTAAACTGGCCCACCCAGGGATCTGCTCAGGTGAAACTGGCCCACCAGGGCAATGTGCTCAGGTTAAACTGTGCCCACCCAGGGCAATGCTGCTCAGGTTAAACTGTGCCCACCCAGGGCAATGCTGCTCAGGTTAAACTGTGCCCACCCAGGGCAATGCTGCTCAGGTTAAACTGTGCTCACCAGGGCAATGCTGCTCAGGTTAAACTGTGCTCACCAGGGCAATGCTGCTCAGGTTAAACTGTGCTCACCAGGGCAATGCTGCTCAGTTAAACTGTGCTCACCAGGGCAATGCTGCTCAGGTAAACTGTGCTCACCAGGGCAATGCTGCTCAGGTTAAACTGTGCTCACCGGGCAATGCTGCTCAGGTTAAACTGTGCCACCAGGGCAATGCTGCTCAGGTTAAACTGTGCTCACCGGCAATGCTGCTCAGGTTAAACTGTGCTCACCCGGGGCAATGCTGCTCAGGTTAAACTGTGCTCACCCGGGGCAATGCTGCTCAGGTTAAACTGTGCTCACCCAGGGCAATGCTGCTCAGGTTAAACTGTGCTCACCCGGGCAATGCTGCTCAGGTTAAACTGTGCTCACCCGGGGCAATGCTGCTCAGGTTAAACTGTGCTCACCCGGGGCAATGCTGCTCAGGTTAAACTGTGCTCACCTGGGCAATGCTGCTCAGGGTTAACTGTGTTCACCGGGCAATGCTGCTCAGGTTAAACTGTGCTCACCCGGGCAATGCTGCTCAGGTTAAACTGTGCTCACCCGGGGCAATGCTGCTCAGGTTAAACTGTGCTCACCTGGGCAATGCTGCTCAGGTTAAAATGTGCTCCACCAGGGCAATGCTGCTCAGGGTTAACTGTGCTCACCTGGGCAATGCTGCTCAGGGTTAACTGTGCTCACCAGGGCAATGTGCTCAGGGTTAACTGTGCTCACCTGGGCAATGCTGCTCAGGTTAAACTGTGCTCACCCAGGGGGCACTGGCCCAGCAGGGGAGGGAATTGGGTCAGGGAAGCAGTCTGGGCTGTGCTTCAGAGCAGGCTGGGTTTAAAGCTGCTGCCCAAACTGAGACAGCAAAGGCACGTTCCTGCTTAGAGACTGTGTTATTTTACCAGCACTCTTTGCCTCAACTCAATTAAACAACTCAAAACCTTATTTTCCAAAACTGTTTCCATCCCTGGAAGTATCCAAGGGCAGGGTGGATGGGCTCTGAGCAGCCTATGGAAGGTGTCCCTGCCCCTGGCAGGTTTTAGGGCTCTAAGGTCCCTTCCAAGGCAAACAATCCTGTGACTATTTAAGGCAGCACAGCTCTATCTAGCACACGCTTGCAAGGGACTGAACTGAAGCGCTTCTCCTGTCCCATCAGTCGGTTCAAAGGTGACAGACAACCCGCAGTGACAGACTGCAGCCCCCCCAGTGACAGACTGCAGCCATCCACAGTGACAGACTGCAGCCCCCAGTGACAGACTGCAGCCCTCCCAGTGACAGACTGCAGCCCCCCACGTGACAGACTGCAGCCCCCCACAGCAGACTGCAGCCCCCCACAGTGACAGACTGCAGCCCCCCACAGTGACAGACTGCAGCCCCCCACAGTGACTGCAGCCCCCCAGTGACAGACTGCAGCCCCCCACAGTGACTGCAGCCCCCCACAGTGACCAGCAGTGCAGACAGCCCCCCACAGTGACTGCAGCCCCCCACAGTGACTGCAGCCCCCCACAGTGACTGCAGCCCCCCAGTCCTCCTGTGCCCGGCCGTACCCGTTCTCCGCCCGCCGCTTCAGCGTCTCCTGCTCCTTCAGCAGCGCCTGGTGCTCGTCGTAGGCATCCAGGAGCCTGGGGGGAGAGCACAGCCAGTGAAACCTCGCCAGGATCTGAGACCCCTGAGCACTGCCTACTGCAAACTGTTACACTGCAGCTACCTTGCAATGGCACGAGCTCCTGTGAGTCCCCCACCAGGAGCAGGCTCTACTCACAACGGCTCCAGCTCCCAACCTGCTCAGCTTCCCTCACAGCAGTGAGGTGCAGCTTTTATCAAGCTCCTTTAGAAAGAAGTTTGCTAGAAGTGATTTGTGATTCCTTCAGAGCCTGCTGGTGATGCCACAGCAGCACAGAGACGTGGGAATCAATATTGAAACACTGGAGATTATTCCAATCCCAAAGCAGCACCTACTGCCCATCCAGTAGGGAAGAACGAGTGGTTAATGGAGCACAGGAGAGGCCTGGCTACAATTCCCACAAATACTCAAATACCCCCTCATCTGCAGCATCTCACAAAACCTGCAGCTTCTGACTGTGTGCTCCAGGTGAAAAGAGTTCCTTGTACTCATTCTGTGCTCTGGGATTTTTTGGGAACTGCAAAATTCCTTGTGCTTGATCTGTTTCCCATCCCAAACTTGCACTGACTGGCTGCCAGGCAGAGGCAGCAGAATTTAAGGACAGCTATTGTTAAAACCATACAAAGCAGAAAAACTGATTTGTCATTAATCCTTCCAGGTTATTTAGCTGCAAAATGTAAATAAAAACAACAGATAATTAAGAGGAAAAACATATTGTAGCACTGAATTTAAAACTTGCTTTTCTGGTGTATCCTCCCTGTAAGTGCACAGGTGTTAATAGTGCTGAACACTGAAAAACCCAAGCAGTGCAGTTTTGCAGACAAGCAGCAGCTCCCAGGGAACAGAGCCTCAAAGGACACACAGACCTGTCCCATTCCCCTGGGAGCACCTCCCCTCACAGGGCTGAGCAAGGGGAAACCAAGCAGGGAAAACTGGCAGGCAGCAAAGCTCTGCTCAGTGAGTGCTGGGCACTTCAGATAAAAAGGGACAATTAACTGCAAAGAGATTCCAATTTGAAAATCTATTGCTGTTTAACACCAGGACGTTGGTTTAGAGAAGCAGCTGTTCCTCACAAAGAAAACGATTTTACACAAGTCCCACCCATTTCCCAGCACTCTCCCAGTGACCCCAGTTTGGCCACTGCCCACAGGACATCTTACTTGTTCACATCAGACCCAAAATCTTCCAGGAATTCCACTTTTCTCTGTGAGAAGGTGATCCTCATTTTGATGGACAAGGCCCCATGGACAGCCTTGTCAAAGCAGCTCAGGATGTTCTCCTCGTTCTGCTTGAGGTCACCACTGTACTCCATCTCCAGCAGGTTCAGGTACAGTTTGGTGTTTTCCTGTGCACAACAGGCATTAAGAGGTGCACCCCTACCCCTCACAGCAGCTATTTAACTCTGACTGTTACACCCCCCGCAAACACACACCACAACAGGCAGTAAAGGGATTTTCCTTTCTCCCCGGGCTGGTTTGTTGCACAAACAGACCAGAAGTGACCGACAGCACAAAGCCAGCTGCTGCACTTTGCTGGCAGCACCTGAGTGCCAGACGTTCCTGTGCTGACACCAAACCCCCGAGTCCTGCCCACACCAGTAACACTGAACACACAGAGAACATTTAAGACTCTAAAAATTAAAATAAAGGTGCAAAGCTCATTGTGCCTCTGATGGGAAAAGGGTGCAAACTTCCAGAATCCCAAGCTGGACCTTGGCAACATCAGTTTAGAGGGACTGTTGTCTCCATGCAGTAATGGGACATTACATCCAGTTACAACTGCTGTCATCACTGTTGCCACATTTTACAAAACGCTTCAGAAAGAGAGAAAGACACCGGGGTGGTTTGAGTTTTGGGTAAGACAGCCAAGAGGGAACACATACTTTGTCCAGTTCTATGGCTTCTGACAGCACTTTTCTTGCCTTTGGCAGGTTTTTCTGCACTTTGAAGAGGTGCCGGGCAAGTTTGATGGCATAGAAGGAGGCCTCACTGATGGACTTGGCATTCCTGACAGCATCTTCCAACAGCTGCTCCGCCTCCTCCATGTTGCCGTGCCGGCGCTCCAGGCTCACCCTGCGCAGGCGGATCATGGCCAGCCCCAGGATGCACTCCTCAAACGTCTTCAGGATCCTCCTGGCTTCATCGATGTTGCCTGCAAGAGCAGGGAGGTGCTTGAGCACGGGGCAGACCCCAGAGGTGCCCCAGCAGGGCTCCCCCCGGGGCAGGGCTGCCTTACCCTGCTGCTCCTCGAAGGCTGCCCACAGCATGTGCACCATGGGCTTCTTGGGCAGGTGGATGGTGCAAGCCCTGCTGTACACGTGCCTCACGCCCTCGATGCTGTGGTTCTCCATGTATTTGGCATACTAGGGTTGGAAACAGAGCAGAGACCAGCCAGGTTAAAGCTTGTCTTTGTCTCCAAGAACATGCCAGAACGATAAAATTCTTTTGTTTAAACCCATTCAGCACCTTTATGGAACCACTAGACTAGTTTCTGTAAGGAAGGACGTAGAGAGGCAACGCAGTTGGCAAATGCAGCAGTCAAATCTGGTTGCAAGCAGACCATCTCCTAATGCAACAGATATAGTTATAGATGAACAACGTTCCACAGGGCACAAGGGTTAGTCACCAGGTCAGGTGTGCACCAGCAGAGCCGTGAGTGCCCCCCTTACCTTGATCCAGAAGTCCTCATAGAGGGCACATGAAATGACACATCTCTCAAAGAGGACCACGACTCGCTCGTGAGTGCCATTCTCTATCTCAAACTCTAAGTACTCTTTCCAGTTTTTCAGCTGAATTTTCTCCAGAGGTTTTACATGAAAGTAAGGCCTCTTGATCTGCAAGAGTCACAGGATGCAACTGGTGATTACAAACACACCACCAAGGGGGTCAGACAGTCAACAGCCACACAACCAGTACTCAATTCCTGCCACTTCAGTGATCAGGCTCAGTCACACCTCCTCATCTACTCGAGCCAGGGCTATCCAGGTATGGATCAAGGGATTTCCTGCAGTGGCATTCCAGGCTAGAAACCTCCTTTCCCAGAGAGCTTTTGGAGTGCAAGTGTTTAGAGATGCTGGGGGAGAACCCAAGGCAGCCCAGGGTCATCACTTGGACATTATGGACACACTGGACACTGCCCACATCCATCCACACAGGTGAAGTGCCCACTGTAGGACACCCAGCCCCCAAACTCAACTCAGAATTTGGCTGAGCATACAGAGCACTGAACTGGACTTCCCATCAAATATTTACAGCAATCTGGTTATAGCAAGATCAGGAATTCAGCACCATCGTGTTGTTATTGATGGCTGCAAGAGGGGCTGGGTGGGACAGAGCTCAGCACAGAAAATTAAACATTGCTCTGCTTACACTGAAATTGCTTTGTCTGGCATGCTGCCAGAGATCCTCTGCTTTGGCTCACCATCCTTACTGCAATTGATTATGTCTTTCCTGTGCCGCAATTTCCTCTCAGACCCAAACCCATAAATATGGATGAAGAACTTACAGTAATTAAGGAGAATCCAATTCTTCAAAGCCACCTGAAATTTAAAGCCAATCCCCCCCTTCGTGCTCCTCACTGCTCTCTGGTGTGGAAGCCAACACGGTGTGGCAGTTTTGCCCAGCTCCCAGTGCCACTGCAAAGAGCTCTAGTGCCAGCCCCTGGGTGGGATCTGTGCCCACCCACCCTCTGCCCTTAGCAGACACTGCTCTGCAGGAGCAGCTGCTCCCAGGGGCTCCAGAGCACACACTGCTGCTAGCAAGGGCACACTGCGTTTCCTGCACCTTTCCTGCCCAGGGTTCTGCCAGGCCCCACAGGTCTGCAGCTCCAGGCTCCCCCAGGCAGGACTCTGGGACACTCTGCCTGCTCTGCTCCCCCTGCCAGGGTCACTGCACAGAGCTCAAATCACCCCCAGTTCTGACATCCCCAACCCATTACAGAGCCTCTGACGATCTGTCACAGCTGGTAACACAGTGGACTCCTGACAACAGGAAGTAAATCTAAAACAAAGCCTGTGTTTGCCAGGAAGAAAAATGTAAAAACTGAGAATGAAAACCTCCTGTTTTGTTTTCAAACAGAAGCCAACTTAAGTCTACAGTGAAGGCTGTATATTTGCAGAGATCAAATGATTAATTATTTTAATACATTACACAGAGGAGGTCAAAACCAAAAGTTACCTAATTCAGTGTGTAATGTTGAAATACAAAACCACATGAATTTCTTTCTCCTCTGAGCACAGGCTCACCTTTCCAAGAGAATCCCCTGCATCCCCTCGTGCCTCTGCACCACCCCAGGGCAGGAGCAGCACTAATCCCAGCACTCACTGGCTTAGCAAACATTACAGCACCTTGCCTCTCCCCAGCTCTGCTCTGAGATCTTTACACCATCAGGTGCCTCTTCACAAGAAAAAGGGCAGAGAAGTGAAACTGTTCCAACTTGGAGTCTCTGTTCAACCCCCAAGAGTTTAAGCTCAGGCTGTTTCAGAGAATTCCCAGCTCCCAGTGCTGCTCCCAGCCCACTTGCTCGTGTTGCCTCACGCAAAGCCCACTTACCGCTTCCTCAAACGTCCACCTCTTACTGACTTCATGCTCGTTGTGGTTAAATATCTCCTGATGGATCTCAATGATCCTGTGCCTCATGTTCTCTATCTCAGTGATTAGCTAGAACAGAACGTTAGAAAATGTAACACAGGCAGACATGGTGGGAGCTCTGTAACTGCTCCTGTGGCAGTGAGGGGCAGGCACTCTCCCCGAGCAGCCAGGGAAGGGCTGGGACACAGCCTGGTGGAGCCCTGGCCCTCAGCACACACAGCTCGACTGGATTTATCCCCTGCTAAAGCTGACTGGAGATTAAGGATGGATTTGGATCCAGGTCAGCCCCAGCTGCGGTGTGTCTGTGTTTTCAGCAGCAGCAACTCCTTTGCATAGCTCCAGGCTCTCCTGGGCCTGCAGCAGTGTGAACCTGCAGCAGTGTGAACCTCCTGCTGCTGAGGAGCTTTCTTAGACCACAGATCCCCATCTGCTGACCTGCAATAATTACTATTCGTTCCTAAGGTTCTGTACACTGCTTCTTTCATTTTCTAACTCGTTTCCTTAACACCTCTGCCAGCACTGCAAGGAGCTGTCCTGTAACCACACGAGCCACAGGGCAGCGATGTGCAGGAGCTCTCGGGTGGCTGCAGTGGCACCCCTGCCCAGAGAAGGCCAGGGTGCCTTGGAGGGGTCACTGATGTCCCCAGTGCTGCAGGCACTGATGTGCGACTTCGGCACAGCCCAGCTGCAGCAGACTGAGCTGGCTGCAGGGGCAGCCCTTCCCCGGGAAAGGGACAGGGTTTCTCTGTGCCCAGCCCCAGGGTACCTGTGGGGTCAGTATGCTTCAGAGCCCAGGACTGAGCTGGCAGCCAGGATGGCCTCTGGTGCCCAGCCCCAGGGGTACCTTGGCAGGGTTGTGATGCTCTCTGGGCACAGCAGACTGAGCTGGCAGCCCCAGGATGGCCCAGGTGCCCAGCCCCAGGGGTACCTTGGCAGGGTTGGTGATGCTCTCTGGGCACAGCAGACTGAGCTGGCAGCCCCAGGATGGCCCAGGTGCCCGTGCCCAGCCCCAGGGGTACCTTGGCAGGGTCAGTGATGCCCTCAGAGCCTGGCAGACCGAGCTGGCTGCAGTGGCAGCCCTGCCCAGCCCCAGGTGCCCATGCCCAGCCCCGGGATGGCCCAGGCCCCCACGCCCAGCCCCAGGATGGCCCAGGCCCCCACGCCCAGCCCCAGGGGTACCTTGGCAGGGTCGGTGATGTCCTCGGTGCCGCAGGGCAGCTCGTCCCCGTCCTCGCCGCTGTGGCCGCTGGCGGCCGCCAGCTCCCGGCGCAGCTGCACAAACTGCTCGGTGGTCAGGAAGTCTCGGGGCAGGTTGTTCTGGATGTGCTCTTTAAACCTACCAAGAGCCACAGAGAGGCACTGCACAGGGGCTGTTTCCTGCTGCACTGCTGCCCCACAGGGCACAGCTGTGAACCCTAGCGGGGCTGCTCTGCTCCCTGGCTCCTGAGTGCTGCCAGCACCCCTGGAACCCCCCAGTGCCATGTGCCACAGGGCAGCAGGGCAGAACCCTTGCCATGGGAAAGGGATGGCAAAGGACAAAATCAGTTATAAAGGAAATACTTCATTTCCCACAGCAGGAGAACTGTGGAAGTTATGGGGAAGACTGTGTGCAATTTAACTGAGGCTGCTGCTCAAGTCTCCCTACCCATGCAGAATTCCACTAGCTAAAACTCAGCCAGGATTCCTCTTTAGTCAGTAGAACTGGTGCTTCACCACACATGGGCACTGCACGAGTATTAAAGTCCAAAACTGCTCTAATTTCTCCAAGACATGCTCTGTTCCTCCCCACACTCCCAAGGCCTGTGCTTACTGCACAACAAAACCTCTGATTTACCTAAACCAAATTCCTCAAATACACATCAGTACTTTAAAACAATCAGTCCACCTGCCTGATTATATAAGTAAATAACTACATAAAACTGTTCCAAGCTCTTGGGCTGAGTATTTCCACCTGCCCCATGGCATTGGCTCCCTGTTTTCCCTTTACCTCTGGAAGTGATGGCTGTAGAGCTGCGTTGGGATGCCCAGGATGCGGTCATAGATGGATGTAACTTCCCTTAGGTTTCCCTGGTCATTTTCCCAGTTTATATACATTTCCCAGAGTCTGTCAGAACGGAAATCTGTCCCAGCAGCCAGCACTGCGTGTTCATAGGCTCTGGAAAAGGAAATCGTTTTACACTGGTTTCTGGAAGCCAGGACAGAACAAGGAAGGAAACTCCTGGCTCTTATTAAAGGTCATGAGCATCCTCATTTACTTGAAACTAGACTTATATTAATTATTTACATTCTTCCAAGTGTTTTTCAGATATCTGCAGCAAGGTGTTTAGAGGTTCCAAAAGCTCACACTCATTTTTTTTTTCCTCCAGCACTCCCTCAACAGAACAAACAAAGGCAACAGCAAAAGCCACTGGCAGGAACACAAGATATTAGGAAAAGAGAAAACCTTTACCACTTCCACCTTGTGCAGACTCCAAATCCACCAGTGCAGCAGTGAAACACCCAAAGGCTGTGCAGCAATTCTGCAGCTTGATTCAGATTCAATTCCAGTTCACTTAAGCCTTCTGATCAAACTCTAGTCCAAGCCTTTAACCAGGTCCACTGCCAGCCACAGCGAGCACATACATCCTTCCATACCCTGGAAACCCCAAGGAACTAAATTCCAAGATTCCAGATGCTGCACTAAGTGTTTCTTAACATCCAGTCTGAAGCTCTTAAGCCACAGCTTTTGCCCCTTGTACTGTCAGGCTGCACTCTCTCCCCCTTGTTATGGATTTTGGCTCCATCATCTCTTAATTCAAAAGTCCTTGCAGTGACCCCAGGTCACTATGAATCTGCCCCTTGTCCTAAAACCACACTAAGCTGATCCCAGTGGTGTGTATGGACGTCAGGCTGCTCCCAACTCACCCCCGGATGGTACTGTTAGTTTCAGGATCGGCAGGGTCCAAGGTCTCCTTTAGGAAGTTTATATAATGTATCCAAAGATCAACACTAAGAGGAATTGCCTGAAGCCCTCGGCGGTAAACCTATGAAGAGAACATGAACTGTACTTCAAATCCTTAATGGGGTCCTAAGAGAGAGGCAACACTGTGTTATCCGGTGAACCTTAGAAATACTAATTACTGGAATTTTGTTTAAATAATCTACCATTACCATTCGGGTGGAGGTTGGATAGAACATGGCAATGTTCTGATCTCCACGTGCAGAGTCTTGATCTTCAAAGCGCAGCGGTCCCTGCATTCTGACCAGGTTGTGTGGGCAGGCTTTGGGGTACAGACCATAGGGCACAGACCCATTAGAGCATCATTGACAGCGTCTGACCAAAAATGCAATAAGATGGAGCAATTGTGACCAGCAAACCAACTATATTGTTTTGAAAATGAGTAATAAATGGAAGTGACAGAAAAGCCCTGCCCTACTTGTTAAGCTGCAGTGTAATACAGAGGCTTGCACTGCAAAGCTTGACAAACTGTAGAGGTTTAACGCACCTGCCAACAAAGAGAGAGAATATTAGCTCCAAATGCCACAGCTGTGACACGTGCAAACACGTCCCTCGAGCCCTGGCCGTGCAGGGCAGGCACTGGCAGCCCAATGACTCGCAGTGGGACAGTCATTGTTGGCTCTGGGACTGGTGGCAGTGCTGGCCCCGGGCCCTACGTACCTCGTCTGACTGCTTGACGTTGTCGTGGCGCTTCTCCAGGTCCGCGTACTTCTTCCAGTACCCATAGCAGTAGGGGTAGTGTGAGAAAAACCTGTCGAAGGCTTTCCTGGCTGCTGGCAAGTGGTTCTGTGGGAAACACAGTGAGCATGGTCAGGGCTTCTCTTAGCAACTGCTTCAGGTTATTTTAAACACAGCTGTTTACAGTGTTAGAAATGGCTGGTGTTAGTTTGACATTAGTGACCCGGGCTACTGGAAGGTGTCCCTGCATATGGCAGGGGGTGGAGCTGGATGAGCTTTTTAAGGTCATCCAGTTTGGGTTTTTCCAACTCAAACCACCCTGGCATTTTATGATTAAATGACAGCAGTGGCGAGGACAGCTGCCTTGAATCAGCGTCTGTGACAGCCTGCTGTCCATTCTACACCTGCCACTGGAATTCCACGACTTTGGTTCTCTTTGTTTATTTATGTTGTGGAGAGTGAGGAGAAAGGGGCAGGTACTAACCTCCTGCTCCACGTACTGCAGCAGATAAACCCATCCCGTGAAATCCTGCGGATTGTCCTCTACTACTTTCCAAAACTTGTCAAAGTCCGGAGGGAAGTCGGCCTCGATATCTGTGGTCTGCAAGCTCTCAATGTTTGGGATTTCGCTCTCCTGCGTGTTGTCCTCGGTGAGGTCGGGGGAGCTGTCGGGGGACTGCTCCATCTCCGTGACACTCATGATCTCGGTGCTGAAGTCCATGTGCTGCTCCTCGGCCGCGCTCTGGGGCTCGGCGCTCTCAGTGCCCGCGCTCGGCCGCTCCTCCTCCGCGCCCTCCGCGTTCTCCATGGCGCCACTGGGTCCTGGGGGAACAGAGCCCTCAGCACTCCCTGCTGGGGGGCAGCCTGGCACCCCTGGATCCCACCAGAGCCCCGGCTAGCCCTGCCTCACGCCTCAGCCTTGTCCCACGGGAAACGTCTGCACGGTCGAATCACAGCGGCTGGGTAAAAACTGTCACAGGTAGAGAGGGAATCGGTGCAGTTCTCCTGCAGGAGCCCAGGGGAGGTTTATTCTAAATCTCCAAATTCCACAGAAACATTCAGGCTGGAAAAGCTGGCTCAGACCATCAGGTCCAAGTTACTCCAGCAGTGCCAAGGCCACCGTGGACCCGCGTCCCCAGATTCATTCAAGTTTCCAACTTCCTACGATAAATTCTTTGTGAAATAAACAGGTGTTAAAAGGTGCCCTCGACACCAGGCTAAGGCAAAGGCAAGAATTACTGCCAGCACCAACTGGGGCCCCATTAGTGACGTCCAAATACACCCAGGAGCACCAGAGGGCACACAAATGCTCTGGCTGTCCCTGACCTGCAGCCCCTCGCCCACACCCAGTGCCAGGCGCTTCCTCCTGCCCCTCGGGACAGACTCCTGACTCCTCCTGCCCCTCGGGACAGACTCCTGCCTCCTCCTGCCCCTCTCCTGCCTCCTCCTGCCCCTCTCCTGTCTCCTCCTGCCCCTCTCCTGTCTCCTCCTGCCTCTCTCCTGTCTCCTCCTGCCCCTCTCCTAATTCCTCCTGCCCCTCTCCTGTCTCCTCCTGCCCCTCTCCTGTCTCCTCCTGCCCCTCTCCTGTCTCCTCCTGCCCTCTCCTGTCTCCTCCTGCCCCTCTCCTGTCTCCTCCTGCCCTCTCCTGTCTCCTCCTGCCCCTCTCCTGTCTCCTCCTGCCCCTCTCCTGTCTCCTCCTGCCCCTCTCCTGTCTCCTCCTGCCCCTCTCCTGTCTCCTCCTGCCTCTCTCCTGTCTCCTCCTGCCTCTCTCCTGTCTCCTCCTGCCCCTCTCCTAATTCCTCCTGCCCCTCTCCTGCCTCCTCCTGCCCCTCTCCTGCCTCCTCCTGCCCCTCTCCTGACTCCCCTGCCCCTCTCCTGCCCCTCTCCTGCCCCTCTCCTGACTCCTCCCGCCCTCCCGACTCTCCTGCCCCTCTCCCGACTCTCTGCCCTCGGGACAGACTCCTGTGTCCTCCCACTCCTCCTTTGATGTCCCTGCCAAGAGCCAGTCCCTGGCCCTGCCCTGCTGTGCCAGCACCAGGCCAGCCTGACCTGGCTGGGTGCCACCCCGCCTCGGCTGATCCCAGCCTTCCCTGGCGGAGCAGGGGCACGGAGCCGAGCCTTCCCCACGCCCCCGAGGGCTCGGGGATCCCAGGGAACTGCACCCTGAAGGACACAACAGCTCCCAGCCCTGAGTGCAGCTGGGAAGGAGGACAGTGCTGGACTGCCATCCTCACACGCTGCACTGCCACTGCTGCCTCCTCCCGTTCTCCCTGGGGACAGGTGGCAAAAACAGTTGGGATTTACAAAAGAAAGCAGAAATCCCCAGCCCAGAACTGTCCAGAGCTCTTTCACACTGAAAGCCTGAAGAGACACTGCCCAGACCACTGCTTTCACTTCAACAAGGCCATGGCTAAGACACCATTACATACTGGGGTGAAGTTCCTGCCAGAAAGGAAAAATCTCTCCCCATTATCTCCAGCAGCTTCAGCTCCTGGGATAGCAGTTCATGTTTTCCCAAGAATTCACCAAGCCAAAGAACTTGGGCACAATGTTCAAGAGTCTAAGTGGCCCACCCTTAGGTAACAAGTTTCCTAATAACTGCTTTTTAAAATATTGCTGCTCTCCATCATTAAGCAGCCATGGGCTTGGAGCAACCTGGGATACTGAAAGGTGTCCCTGCTCATGGTAGGAGGTGGAACAGGATGGGCTTTCAAGGGTCTTCCAACCCAAACCATTCAGTGACTCCATGATTTTGAGAATAAACATCATTTGTAGCATTAAGTTATACATTAAGCATCAAAGAGTATCACTGTGCCTTCACCAGAGCAAGAGGCAGAGAGCTGAATCACTCCAAGGCTGCTGCACTTCAGAGGGTACCTCAAGCAGGTTCTAAAACCCAGGGGTGAGAGGACAAACTGCTGCCCCAGCACCAGAAAAAATAGCTTAAAGGTTATTTACAGCTCTAAAATTTGACGTGGCAGTGACAGAGGTACCTAGGGAAGGGACGAGAGGAAATGGCTTCAAGTTGCACCAGGAGAGGTTCACCTTGGGTACTGGGGAAATTCCTACGTTGGACATTGGGGAAATTCCTTCCTGGAAAGGGCTGCCCAGCCCTGGCACGGGTGCCCAGGGCAGTGGTGGTCTTGGCTGCTCAGAATGGGTGGGCTTCATGATCAGCCTTAACGATTCCATGGATCCTATCATCGTTAGAAATGCAGCAACCCACGACCTAAACTTATTCTGATGTTTAACAGATGTCTTCTCCCTCTAGCTATTCCATCTTAAAAAAACCCCCCAGCTCTCCAAATCCAGCCATCTTCAGATTAGGAGGGAAAAAAGAATGAGGGAAGAACCGAAACGGATCAGCACACGAGGTGTGAGCTGCACACGAGGCTTCAAACCGAAACCAAGTGTGTCTGACAGGCTTTCCGGGCAAACGCCTTCCAGCGTGGCCCCTGGCACGTCCCCAAACCCGCCAGCAATCCGTGCTCTAAACCAGCCCGAGCAAGAGGCCAGGAAAGCCCAGGGTGGGCATGGGGCTGGGCCACACCAGGGAAACGGAATTCCGGGGTTTTCTCCTTAATTCCCGGGTTTTCGCCTTAATTCCGAAGGGTTTGACGTGACACAGGCTAAACAACTGAATCACAGTATCAGACAGCTACGCACACGCTGGTATTAAATAATTGATGCCAACATATATTATTCAGCCTGTTACCAGCAAAAGACTGCTGTACACAAAACCGCCGCTCACAAACGTGGATGAACGAAGGGAAAACAAACCGGGAAAGCGCAGAGGGGCAGGAATGCGGAGCCTTATCGGCGCTCTGCCCGGAACGCTCCGTTCCCACCGCGATAAGGCGCCGCGGGAAGCACCCGGGCCAGGGCCGGGGTTCGCTCCGAATCGCGGAATCGGGCGCTGGAAAGCGCTCCCTCCGAGCGCAGCCAGAGCCGGCCGGGCCCCGTGCTCGCCTCGCCGCCAGCCCAGGGCTCGCAGTGCCGGGGACGGGCGCTCGCAGCCGGCTGGGCAGCGGCTGCCGGAGCCCGAGCGCCCGTGCCGGGGGAAATCCGCGCTGCTGCCGGCGCGGGGCCGCTCCGAGCACTAACGTCACACCCCGCCAGGCGCGCGGCGCCTCCCCCGGGCCCGTTAGCGGCAGGGAACGGCGATGGGAGCAGCCGGCAGGGACAGCGGGACACAGCCCGCCCGGGGCACGGCTCAGCTCCCGGTCCGGCCCGGGCCCGCCGGCGGCGCGGGAGGCGGCGCGGCCCGCACGGCGCTCGCAGCGCCCCGCCCGCCTGGGCCTGCCGCCCCGGCTGTCCCTCGGGCCGCCCGCTGCCGGAGCGCGCCGCTCTGCTGCCCCAAGCCCCGCGCCAAGAGCCCCGCCCGGGAACCACCCGAGCCCCGCTGGTGCCCGGACCGGGACCGGGACCGATACCTGCCGGGGCCGCCTCAGCCGGGGCCGCCTCAGCCGCCGCCGCCGCCGCCGCCTCGCCCGGGCCGCACGCACCGCGCATGCGCACAGCGCCCCGCGCGCACTGCGCCCCGCCTGCGCATGCGCGGTACTGACCCCAGAGTCCCGCCCGAGCATGCGCGGTACCGCCCCCAGAGCCCCGCCCGCGCAAGCGCGGTACCGCCTCCAGAGCCCGGCCCTGCCCGCGAAATGGCGGCGGGGCCTGAGGGGAGCGGGGCCGGGCGGGGGGAGAAGGGAAAAAATAAAATACAATACAATACAATACAATCAAACAAAAAATAGACAGCCGGGAAAGGGAATGTATACAGCCCGGGAAAGAGAAAGTAATAAATACAGCCCGGTATGGCAACATCCCAGGATGGTTTGAGCTGAAGAGCCTTCCCAGCCCAGCCAGAGCCACTGGGCAGCCAGCACTGCCCGGGAGCCGCGAGCGAGAGCAGGGCACGGACAGCGTGTGGGGAACGGCCTGGGCACCGGGGATGGGCACTGCCAACCCTGCCTGGGCACCGGGGATGGGCACTGCCACCTCCTGGGCACTGCCAGGCCTGGGCACGCGGGTGGGCACTGCCAACCTGCCTGGGCACCGGGGATGGGCACTGCCAACAGCCTGGGCACCGGGGATGGGCACTGCCAACAGCCTTGGCACTGCCAACTGCCTGGGTACTGGGGATGGCTGCCACTGCTGACTGCAACAGCCTGGCCGGGACACTGCCAACAGCCTGGGCACCGGGGATGGGCACTGCCAACCCTGCCTGGGCACCGGGGATGGGCACTGCCAGCTCCTGGGCACTGCCAACCCTGCCTGGGTACCGGGGATGGGCACTGCCAGCTCCTGGGCACCGGGGATGGGCACTGCCAACCCTGCCGGGGCACTGCCAACCCTGCCTGGACGGGATGGGCACTGCCAGTCCGGGCACTGCAACCTGCTGGGCACGGGAGGCACTGCCAGCTCCTGGGCACTGCCAACCCTGCCTGGGCACCGGGGATGGGCACTGCCAGCTCCTGGGCACTGCCAACCCTGCCTGGGCACCGGGGATGGGCACTGCCAGCTCCTGGGCACTGCCAACCCTGCCTGGGTACCGGGGATGGGCACTGCCAGCTCCTGGGCACCGGGGATGGGCACTGCCAACCCTGCCGGGGCACTGCCAACCCTGCCTGGGCACCGGGGATGGGCACTGCCAACAGCCTTGGCACTGCCAACTGCCTGGGTACTGGGGATGGGCACTGCCAACAGCCTGGGCACTGCCAACAGCCTGGGCACCGGGGATGGGCACTGCCAGCTCCTGGGCACCGGGGATGGGCCCTGCCAACTACCGGGGCACTGCCAGATCCTGGGCACTGCCAACAGCCTGGGCACTGCCAACCCTGCCGGGGCACTGCAGCTCCTGAGCCCCTTCCCATGGGCAATTCCCGCTGCTGTGCCCCCTGAGCTGCCCTGGCTGTGCCCTCCTGGCCTTGCAGGGCTTTTCCAACCTCACAGATCCTGGGATTCTGCCTCCAAACCCCAAAGCACAGCCCAGCAAACACAGAGATATTGGTAGGATGGATTTTCAGCTGATGAACGCATTGGAAAGAACAAAAAGTTGTGCAGAGCCAGGAGAGCCCTGAGCCTCCTCTGCTCCAGGATGAGCCTGCCCAGCTCCTCAGGGATTCTCCATTCCCTGCCCAGCTCCTCAGGGATTCTCCATTCCCCTGCCCAGCTCCCTCAGGGATTCTCCATTCCCTGCCCAGCTCCCTCAGGGATTCTCCATTCCCTGCCCAGCTCCTCAGGGATTCTCCATCCCCTGCCCAGCTCCTCAGGAATTCTCCATTCCCTGCCCAGCTCCTCAGGGATTCTCCAGCCCATTCCCAGCTCCTCAGGGATTCTCCAGCCCTTTCCCAGCTCCTCAGGGATTCTCCATCTCCTGTCCCTGGTCCAGCTCCTGCCCAGCACCGATCCCAGGCTGCAGCTGCCTCAGCAGTGCCAGCACAGGCACAGCCTCTGCCCTGCTCCTGTTCCAGATTCCTACACAGATCCATGTGTTTCCCAGACAGCACTGCAGCAGCGTGCAGGATCCTCCTGCCCTTTCCCACGTAGAGCACAGTGCTGCTGTGACTGTGTGTGTGTCCCTCAGCAGCGATCCAGGCACAGCTCCCGGGCTGGAGCCTGGGAAGGGAAGCACGGATGGGCTGGAGCAGCTGCTGCATGGCCGTGCTGGTGACCGGGAGGGGACAGAGTCACTGTGCCCAGCACGGCACTGCCAGCACGGCCCAGATCAGCCCAGCACGGCCCAGTCAGCCCAGGCACGGCCCAGTGCAGCCCTGCACGGCCCAGCTTGGCCCAGTTCAGCCCTGGTTGTCCCAGTTCAGCCCAGTTCAGCCCAGTTCAGCCCATCAGCCGTTCAGCCCAGCCCTGCCCCGTTGCAGTTTTTTGCCCTTTCCCCAGGCAGTGTTTCGTTCTCCTCCCTTTTCGGGATCTCATTCCCTTTCCCTTGCTCCTGGCTCTGGCAGTGCGTGGCTGGCCGCTCCCTCCACGGTCAGTCCTGTGGTTCTGGGGGCTCAGCCGCCCCCCATCCCCGAGTGCACTGCGTGTTCCCCCCCTCTGGGTCTCCTCCTTTTCCTGGGCAGCCCGTGACATTCAGCACTTTGCTCCCGAGCAGTTTCTCACATTCCCCCTGCCTGTTGGCGTTCTGTTACTAAACTGTTATTTTTTATTTCTCTCTGCTCCTATCCCAGTCCTTACTGGAGAGAGGGATTTTCTGGGAGTGCCCGCCTCCCTGAGCTGTCTCAGAGCCAGCCCAGGTGCCACAGGTGAGGAGCAGGGTGGAGGTGACACACTGCGTGTGCTCCCTGATGGAAGCCGCTCCATGGAGCCCGCCCTGGAGCCAGGCAGGCTGCGGGAGCACCCGGCGGATCCAGGCAGGCTGCACAGGCTCCAGCCGGCTCTGGGCATCCCCGAGTGAGAGAAGAGGACACCGCTGCCCCTCTGCACTCGTGGATGGTGGCAAACGCTCTGTGGAGGGGCTGGCAAGGTGGGCAAAGGGCAGCTGCCTTTCAGGACTGAGATTTCCGGGTTTCTGAAGTGCTGGGTTTGTGATGTTTTGGTTTTCTGAAATTCATATTTCAGGGAAAATGGAAAAAACACCAGGATTGTTTTTGTGACAGTGTCCGTGTTGTGAATTCTTTCTGTGGGGAGGGATCTCTCTCGCTGTCCCTCTGGTTTGACCAGTGAGGGTGGAGAGGTTTGGCTTTCACCAATCACACTGGGCTGTGGAAAACAGTCTATAAGGGAGACGTTTTTAAATAAAGGGATTCTTCACACAGTCTTTGAGAAAATCACAAGGAGCCTGTGCTGTGTGTTATCCCACAGAGATCCAGGGATGCTGGCAGCAGAGAGGGACAGTGATCCTGACAGCAGAGATCCAGGGATGCTGGCAGCAGAGAGGGACAGTGATCCTGACAGCAGAGATCCAGTGACCCTGGCAGCAGAGATCCAGGGATGCTGGCAGCAGAGATCCAGGGATGCTGGCAGCAGAGATCCAGTGACCCTGGCAGCAGAGATCCAGGGACGCTGGCAGCAGAGATCCAGGGATGCTGGCAGCAGAGATCCAGGGACGCTGGCAGCAGAGATCCAGGGATGCTGGCAGCAGAGATTCAGTGATCCTGGCAGCAGAGATCCAGGGATGCTGGCAGCAGAGATCCAGGGATGCTGGCAGCAGAGATCCAGGGATGCTGGCAGCAGAGATCCAGGGATGCTGGCAGCAGAGATCCAGGGATGCTGGCAGCAGAGATCCAGGATGCTGGCAGCAGAGATCCAGTGACCCTGGCAGCAGAATCCAGGGATGCTGGCAGCAGAGATCCAGTGAGCCTGGCTGCTGGAGCACAGCAGGACATCAGTGCCTGAGTGGAGCTGTGGGAGCCCATCCTGTGCCTGAGTGAGGGCACTCACAGCCCCCGGGGCTGGCTCAGGCTGCAGTGAAGAGTCCTGGGCAGCTCTGCCCTGGGAACAAGGCACAGTCAGCTCCAGCTCAGCCCCTGGGGCCTCGGCCCCTCAGGGAGAAGGAGATACCGAGGGTGCCCTTTGCCATGGCCACTGTGTCATCCACGGCTGGATCCATGGAATGGGAGCTGCCACAAAGGCCAGGTGGGACCCTGGTGGGCTCTGTGTGGCTCTGGGGACACCCCCTGTGCTGCACACCAGGGGAGGGATGGGAGTGAAGCTGCAGCAATCCTGCCTGGAGCAGACAAACCCAGCCCAGGCTGTCCCTGCTGTCCATGAGGGTTGAGCTGGGTTGAGCCTGACAGGTTGGAATGCCTGGGACCCCAGTGCTGAATGCCACTGTCACTGTCACTGCAGGGTTTAACTCCAGGGGCTGCTCCAGTCCGAGCAGTCGTGGAGCCAGTGCACCCTGCCCCTTTCCTGGGGATGGGCTGTGACCACTGAAACAACTGTACTTGTATAGAGTTAGGTGTATAATGTATAGAGATGGGTGTTTGAAGTTCAAATGCACTCGTTTGGGCATCAAAGAGGTGATATGAATAACGGGAGGAATGTCCTGAGGTAATCCATAATAGCACTGTGTTCATGTCTATCCAAGACCTAAAAAAGGTCAATATAAAACATACAAGAAGATAAAACAAACCCAAAAGTGGTCAGTGGTTTATGATCTAAACCCTCCAGCAAGCCCAGGCAGGCTCTAAGTCAGTCCCTGGTGTCCCCAGTTGTGTGCAAATGAGTAATGTGTGCTGTGGCTCCAACCAGGAGTGGTTGTTCCATGAGTCTGGACAGCAACATCTTGGATCACGGATCCTTTGGCTCTGCATTGCCCAGAGCAGCTGTGGCTGCCCCTGGATCCCTGACAGTGTCCAGGCCAGGTTGGACATTGGGGTTGGACTCCCTGGGAGAGCTTTGAGACCCCTTCCAACCCAAGCCATTCCATGATTCCAAACTGTGAATTCCAGGGGGTTTGTGTACTGTGTGTATTGCAGAGATGGGCAATAGACAAATTCAAAATGCACAAAGCCATTTTAATAAAACCAGTCACTCTCTTTAAGAGTTTCTCTGAACAGCTCAAGACTTCCCTTTTCCTTCAGGCTGTCTCTGTGCTCCCTGCTTGGCCAGGCTTCTCACAGGGTAAGCACTGGAGCTCATTACCTCTCTGGGATGATGGGAGCATCTCTGCAAGTAGAGGATGACCTCAAATGTCCAACATTTCCAGTCTGGAAACGCCTTCCTTTGGCTGAGGGTGTATCCAAGGGCATCTCCCCCAGGCCCTGCACAAAGGACAGCAGGAATTCATGGAACAAGGGAGCCCCAGGGAATTCATGAGGCTGCAGTGCTGGAATTGGGCACACCCAGCAGCCCCAGGTGCCACACAAGAGCTTTCCCCACACCTTCTCTCGTAGGCTGTCAACAGTTTCCTTAATGTAAGGCAAATCCTTGGCTGGCACGAACTTCTCCAGGATTTTATCCAAGTCAGGATGGGCCATCATGGTGAAGAGCATCCTGCGCCCGTAGTACCTGCAGGGAGAGCCCCAGGACATGAGAGAGGCACCGGCCTTGACCCTGGGTGTGTGGGGCCCAGGTGGGAAGGTGCAGGGAAAGTGTGTCCAGGGAAGGGAATGGAGCTGGGCAGGGATGGAGAATCCCTGAGGGAGATGGGAATGAGCTGGAGAATTCCTAAGGAGCTGGGCAGGGAATGGAGAATCCCTGAGGAGCTGGACAGGGAATGGAGAATCCCTGAGGAGCTGGGCAGGGAATGGAGAATCCCTGAGGGAGCTGGGCAGGGAATGGAGAATCCCTGAGGAGCTGGACAGGGAATGGAGAATCCCTAAGGAGCTGGACAGGGAATGGAGAATCCCTGAGGGAGCTGGGCAGGGAATGGAGAATCCCTGAGGAGCTGGGCAGGGAATGGAGAATCCCTGAGGGAGCTGGGCAGGGAATGGAGAATCCCTGAGGAGCTGGGCAGGCTCATCCTGGAGCAGAGGAGGCTCAGGGCTCTCCTGGCTCTGCACAACTTTTGTTCTTTCCAATGCGTTCATCAGCTGAAAATCCAGTCCTACAAATATTTCACTGTTTGCTGGGCTGTGCTTTGGGATTTGGAGGCAGAATCCCAGGATCTGTGAGGTTGGAAAAGCCCTTCAAGGGCAGGAGGGCACAGCCGGGGCAGCTCAGGGGGCACAGCAGCAGGAATTCCCCATGGGAAGGGGCTCAGGAACTGGCAGTGCCCAGGGAGGTCTGGAGTGCCCAGTCACTGTTATTGGAGGTCTTTTCCTATCTCAGTGATTCCATGACTCTAAGATTGATATGTGTAACCAGACCCCTTCCATCCTCCCCCAGACGATGTGCTCAAGGTTCACTTTAATTAACTGACCAAATTAATGAGATCAGCCTTCCAGTTCTTCTGGCTTTAACCAGGGTGGTCCAGCCTTGTCAGCCAGAGACATGGATGAGATCCAAGTGTGGATCCAGAGCCAGCATTCCCTGTGTGTGCTGTGAGCCCCTCTCCTGCTGCAGCCAGGGTGTGTGGGAGGTACCCAGGTGATTCCTGCCCCAGGCACGACCCCAGCAGTCCTGCAGTGCTGGCTGCACTCTAAGGTTTGCTTGGAAGGGACTTTAAACCCCATCCACTTCCCCTCTACCACAGGCAGGATACCTTCCTTTAGCCCAGGGTCCTCCAGGCCTCACCCAACCCTCACTGACCCCCAAAGCCTTCTCCATCCTAAATGATGCTGTCAGGCAGGGCACACAGAATCCCAGGATCCCAGGGTGGCAGAGCCCTGCAGGCTGCTGGAACCCAGCCCAGCCCCTCACCCAGCCCCTGTGAAACACTGCCAGGGATGGGCACTGCACCCCCTGCCCGGGCACAACATTTATCATTCTTTCTGTGAAAAGCTTTTTCCTAATATCCAGTCTGTGTTTCCCTTGGTGCAGCTTGAGCCTGTGCCCTCTGGTGCAGTCAGCACTGCCTGGTGAAACAGCCCAACCTGACTGCAGCCCCTCTCAGGAGCTGCAGGGAGTGAGGAGGTCACCCCTGATCCTACTTTTCTCCAGGATGAACACCCCCAGCTCTCCATCCCGCTGTGCTGGTTGCCTGGACACTCACCGGGTGTGCTGGGAGCTGTGCTGGCTGAAGCTGGCGATGCCGGGCAGAGGTGAAACAGCCCAACCTGACCACAGCCCCTCTCAGCAGCTGCAGAGGGTGATGTCTCCCTTTCTCCAAGACACCCCCAGCCTCCATCCCGCTGTGCTGGTTGCCTGGACACTCACCGGGTGTGCTGGGAGCTGTGCTGGCTGAAGCTGGCGATGGCATGGCAGAGGTGAAACAGCCCAACCTGACCACAGCCCCCTCTCAGCAGCTGCAGAGGGTGATGTCTCCCTTTCCCCAGCTCCCCCCAGCCCTCCATCCAGCCGCACTGTGTGCTGCAGGAGCACTCACCGGGTGTGCTGGGAGCTGTCCTGGCTGAAGCTGGCGATGGCGGGCAGCAGGCGCTCGGCCAGCGGCCGCCCCGCAGCCAGGAGGCGGGCGGGCCCCAGGCGCTCCAGCACGGCCCCCAGGTGCTGCGCTGTGCACCTCCGCACGGCAGAGTGCAGGTGGCTGCGGAGGGAAAGAGAGCTCAGGCACAGCCCCTGTCCCAGGCGGGCTGCCTCAGCCTTGCCCACCCTGCCAGAGCAAGCCCCGACCCCCGGCAGCCCCAGGGGCCCCCCGAGCCCAGCCCTGCCACGGGCAGGGACGACCTTCCACTGCCACTGCTCCTGCTGGATATAGGCAGGGAGCTTCCCGAATTTCAGTTCCAGTTTCCCTTCAAGTCATTTTACAAAGCATATGAGTGTTCTTTCAGTGAGGTCTATGAGAAGCCAGTCCCTGTGCTCACACACGTGCTGGGCACTCGGTGTCACTGTAAAATGGACTAAAGCAGTGTTCCAGCGGCTTCTAAAGATCCTGCAGGAGTCTCCTGATGCCTGCTTCCTACCAAACCAACACCTGGGCTGCTGCAGAGGAGAGAACAGCCAGAATCAGCTTTCAAACTCGTGCAGCAAATGCCCCTGTCATCTAAATCCTGCTGATCCCACTTGTGCTCAAGAACAAAATCCTGCAAGCTCCAACGTCTCCAATTTTATATTTGCATTAAAAATGCTACTTGGAGGACAATTTGTAACTCCTGCTGCACTTTCAAGGGGAAAACAAGAATTGTGAGGCTGAGAGACTTCACTCCTTGAAGCAGACAAGCCTCTGCTCATGGAAACAGCTGGAAAACATTTGTGTGTAACACCTTAAACACAGTGCACACAGGTAAGAGACAGGATTTTAAAACTCCTGCAGTAAAATCCCTCTCAGCTCTATCCCTGGAATCGTGCTCCTGGATCATGAATCTACTCCCAGGATCCCACACTGGTTTGGGAAGGGACCTTCAAAGCTCATCTTGTTCCAAGCCCTGCCTTGGGCAGGGACATCTCCCACTGGAATGGGAGCTTTGGAGCTGATGTGGAATCAGTATTTCTGTCTGGTCAGGACTGCCAGCATTAAAGTCAGGATCAGTGCAGGCTTGAAAGGAGCTGAGCAGAAACCAGGCACATTTTAAGAGGTCTCATAAATTACAAGTACACCATAATTGAAGGATTATGTTGTGGTGAATTTAATCAACTCAGCCCAATCAGAGCACATCCTTTGCACAACTGCAAATCCTTTGTGGAATTCGTGCCAAACAACCCTTTCCACTTCCTACTGAGACACAGATTTCCCCTTTGAAGGGTAATTCCACACTCCTGGTCAGAGCTGGGGATGCCCTGTGCCCCAGGAGCTTTCCTGCTGCCATGGCCACAGCTTCCTGGAGCCAGGCTTAGACAAGCTGCACCTTTAGGCCATGCCCTGATGTGTCACCTGTTAAAACCATCCTGTCCTCTGTGAGTTAGGGAGGTCTGAGCTGTGAACAGATTCATCTGTGCCCAAATGCTGCATTCAGCTCAGTTCTGATGCCTTAGATGGCAGGAAAGCTGCAAATCCCTGCAGAAAGGCTCTCAGCAGGTGAGTTTGGGTCTGCCAGGGCAGGTCTGACCCTGACAGCTCTGACCAGGAGGGCCAAGGGACAACCCAAACAGGTTCTGCTGCTGAGTGAAGCCATGGAGCTACTGCCTGCTGCTGCTCAACTCACCAACCCATGGAACAGCCCAGAAATCCAGGGGCAGGGACACCCTCCACCATCCCAGGTTGCTCCAAGCCCCAGTGCCCAGCCTGGCCTTGGTCCAACCCAAGTCAGTCTGAATCCCAGGAATTCAGAAAGCATGGAAATGCCAAGGGTGATTTCTGAATTTTGCTTTTCAGTTTAAAGTGCAGTAGAGCTGTCAGGAGACAGAATCCATGTATCCCACAACAACCAGCTTCCCAGGAAACAGAAGAGAGCATTTTGAGTCAAGAAATCTCTGAGGATTGGAGCTGTGCAGGAAATCTGTGGAGAGGTTTGGAATGGAGCACCTGGAATGTGTCATGAAGGGAAATGGAGCCTGGGAAATGTCACCAAGGGGTGGCAGAGGAGAGAGGAAGCACCAGGGGGTGCAGCCAGCTCAGCTGTGGTGAGCAGTGAATGAGGATGGAAAGGGAAAACAGACTCAGCAGGGCCAGGGAGAAAGGGAATTAGCTCCAGAAAAGAATGGCCACCAGCACTGAGAAGGAAATTAAAATGCAGACACAGAGGCTCAGCCTAGAGAGGAGGAATCAAGCTAGAGAACTGTAAAAAAACTATCAGTTTTCTAAATAAAGAGGGGTGCTGAAAACTGGCCAAGGCAGGAATTGACTGCAGGGCAAAGGAGGAGAAGAAAGAACATTATGTCAGCTTTACCAGGCAAAGCAGAACAGCAGCTCCCCAAGAATACAGAGTAACAGCAAATAAAATCACTGAGGTGGTGCAGAACAGCCAGAAAATCCAGCAAGTTCCACAATCAGCAGCCAACCTCTTACACAATGCACAGAAAGGAGCAGAGGGGCTTGAATTCAATTTATGCCAACAAACATTGCCCTGGGCAGAGGTTTAGCACAGCTGATTTACTGATTTTCAGATTTCTGTCTACTGTACTTGGATTTGATGTTAAAAAGCCTACATTTGATCGATTGACTCTATTCACAATACTCTTTATAAAGTCTTTATAGGAATTACCTTTGCCCTCCATTTATAAGAGAACAAAGTGCACGTGCTGGAGTCACATTATTAACCATGGCCTTCAGTGCCTTGTCTACCTCTTCCCTTATAAAAGTGTTGGATTCCCCAGCTTTGTGCAAAAGGACTTTTACTGCATTATCTACTTCTTGGTCCATGCTCTTTTTCAGGTGGGTGAACAAATCCCCTAAACAGACCACAGCAGCTCGAGAAACACCTGAGCGTAAATTCTTGACCTGCACACAGGAAAAACCCAAAAAACAATGAATAATGTTTATCAGAGAGACTGTAAAATAAATATTTACGTTTGCCCTTTGTCATTTTTAAGTAACATTACAAGTGACTGAGAAACACATTTCTAACTCGATTCAACAACGGGTGAGAATTAAAATACACACTCACAAAAAATGGTAATACAGTTAAAATCTACATTTTCTCAGCCTCTGGGTCTCAAATCATCCTTGAGAGGCAAACTCACCAGAGGCAAGCATGAATCACTTCAGAGAGCTATAAAATACAGATATACACACAGAGAGCCAGTGGAATATTGTGGTAGGAAAATTTAACCTCTTGAGCCACAGCCAGAGTTGTTTCGTGGAGCTTTGCAGTCAGAACAGGGGCATGGTAGGCAGACAAACACCTGACAAAGTTCAGACCTTCGATTTTCTTCTCCCTGTGTGAGAAAATAATAGTTAAATTCCACCCATTCCAAAAGCTTCATTAAAATATTCAAGTGTGGCATACTAAGGAATCAAATAGCAAACAAATTAGATAGTAAAATAAAGCAATGAGGAATAATGCCAGAATGGTTTGGGGTCCAAAGCACCTCAAATCCCACCCAGTGCCCCCCCTGCCCTGGCAGGGACCCCTCCCACTGCCCCAGTGTCCAGCCTGGCCTGGGACATCCCAGGGATCCAGGGGCAGCCCCAGAATTCCAGCCCAGCCCCTCCCAGCCAAGAAATAATGCAGGAAACTCTTTCCAAGCAGATGTGCCTTTTCCTGGGGGCTGTTAGAGCACAGCAGCCTCAGCAGAGCCCACAGCTCTGCTCCCAGCTGCACCAGGGGCAATCACAGGAGCTGCTCCCTTCCCCAGAGCAAAGGCAGCAGCTCTGACAGCACAGCCCAAGGCAGGAAGCACCAGGAGAGGCTTTGGTTCCACACACAGCACCAAGGATGAGCTCCCAATTCCAAACAGAGCACCAAGGGTGAGCTCCTAACTGCAGAGCACCAAGGATGAGCTCCTAACTCCACACAGCACCAAGGATGAGCTCCTAACTCCACACAGAGCACCAAGGATGAGCTCCTAACTGCAGAGCACCAAGGATGAGCTCCTAACTCCACACAGCACCAAGGATGAGCTCCTAACTCCACACAGCACCAAGGATGAGCTCCTAACTCCACACAGCACCAAGGATGAGCTCCTAACTCCACACACAGCACCAAGGATGAGCTCCTAACTCCACACAGCACCAAGGATGAGCTCCTAACTCCACACACAGCACCAAGGATGAGCTCCTAACTCCACACAGCACCAAGGATGAGCTCCTAACTCCAGAGCACCAAGGATGAGCTCCTAACTCCACACAGCACCAAGGATGAGCTCCTAACTCCAGAGCACCAAGGATGAGCTCCTAACTCCACACAGCACCAAGGATGAGCTCCTAACTCCACACACAGCACCAAGGATGAGCTCCTAACTCCACACAGCACCAAGGATGAGCTCCTAACTCCACACAGCACCAAGGATGAGCTCCTAACTCCACACACAGCACCAAGGATGAGCTCCTAACTCCACACAGCACCAAGGATGAGCTCCTAACTCCACACACAGCACCAAGGATGAGCTCCTAACTCCACACAGCACCAAGGATGAGCTCCTAACTCCAGAGCACCAAGGATGAGCTCCTAACTCCACACAGCACCAAGGATGAGCTCCTAACTCCAAACAGAGCACCAAGGATGAGCTCCTAACTCCACATAGAGCACCAGGAAGGTGTTGGTGGGGCCTCTCCAGCCCTTAAACTCAGGCTCTCCAAGTCTTTGAAGCCCAGTTCTCAGCCCTAATTAATAAAGCTCATTTCATCTCAAACTTGACTGAACCTTCCCGTTTTTCTCCTCTCTTTGTCCCCCTCACTATTTTATTTTTGACATTATGTCACATTACAGTGGGACTCTTGATTCTTTGTGCAGAAAAAGCCCATCTTTAATGTTACAGCTTAGTTCTATGCAATTTTCTAAGACTTCATGTTTAACTCTAATTGGTTTATACACTTTCTTGCCATTCAAATCACTGGTTAGTAAATGGCATTTTACATGTCTATCCAATTTTTTAAATTTTGGACAGTTTACATATTAGTTTCACAGATTCTCATGGGACAGACCTTTGGTTATTACAGGTGCAACCTATTTTCTCTACAAGAAGAGATTGTTATGCAAACTGATTCTCCTTCCTCTGACTTTTTCATATGAGAACTTGAAAGCCAGCTGTTAGCTCAGCTAGAGTACCAGGGCCTAAACCATATTTTATAATGCTTTTATAATATCTGAACTGCTGCCTGGAGAGGCTGCCCTGGAGCAGGGCAGGAGGCTGGAGCAGGGGTTTGTGTCCCTCTTGCCATGGGTATTTATCCCTGCCCTGTGTCTGTGTGCCCAGGGCTCCCTGGACACAGCCTGGGCAGGGCAGGAGGCTGGAGCAGGGGTTTGTGTCCCTCTTGCCATGGGTATTTATCCCTGCCCTGTGTCTGTGTGCCCAGGGCTCCCTGGACACAGCCTGGAGCAGGGCAGGAGGCTGGAGCAGGGTTTGTGTGCCTCTTGCCATGGGTATTTATCCCTGCCCTGTGTCTGTGTGCCCAGGGCTCCCTGGACACAGCCTGGGCAGGGCAGGAGGCTGGAGCAGGGGTTTGTGTGCCTCTTGCCATGGGTATTTATCCCTGCCCTGTGTCTGTGTGCCCAGGGCTCCCTGGACACAGCCTGGGCAGGGCAGGAGGCTGGAGCAGGGGTTTGTGTCCCTCTTGCCATGGGTATTTATCCCTGCCCTGTGTCTGTGTGCCCAGGGCTCCCTGGACACAGCCTGGGCAGGGCAGGAGGCTGGAGCAGGGGTTTGTGTCCCTCTTGCCATGGGTATTTATCCCTGCCCTGTGCAGAGAGCTCAGCAGCACGGGCTGGGACACCCAGAGCTGCCCCTGAGACTGGGAACTGAATCAGGTGGGAGAAATCAAAGCTTAGCCTGGGGTTTCCTGCCTGGAGAGCATGGACCCTGGGCAGGGTGCTGGTTAGAGTTCTGAGCTCCCCAGTGGTTCAGCACCTTACAGTTACAAGGTCAAACCCCTGCCAACACTGAATATGACACCCAGAACTACACACTCAACCAGCCCAGAATCTGAAAACCAAAACCACTAAACATGAATATATAACCACATACAAACATTAAGTTAAAACTGGCCCAGTTTTGCCAGCATTACAGCCATTCTGGGGTGTTTTTCAGGGAATCCTGCCCATGCCCAGCCCTGCACCCACCAGTCATGGTCAGCCAGCAGTGCCAGGGCTGCTTCCAGGGCGGGCTGGGGCCGGGCCAGGGGCTGCAGCTCAGCAGGGTCCAGCACCTCGGGGCTCGGCGGCGCCTCTGCCACAGACAGACACAGACACAGGCAGTCAGACATGGAGAAATGACCTTCACAACTCCCAGGAGTTCTAAGGGGTTGGGATCCTTTCTTTAGTGCTGGTGGTGCAGGGGTGGAGGTTGGTTTGAGGGTTGTTTTGCTCTGCTCGTGTTCTTTCTCAGGAGGGACAAACACGATGCAATGTGTCGCTGTGGCAAATGACACACAGCATGCATTTCTCCAAACAGCTCAGAGGGGTGATCTGACTGCCTTTATTAAAAACAAATCACTCCCTTTTATATACATTTTCCCACAGGCCACTGTGATTGGTGAAAGAAAGACAACCCCTCCACACTGGTCAAACCAGAGGGACAGCAAAAGAAAGTCCCACAGAGAGAATTCCAAACATGAGATTTTGTTACAGAAACAACCCTGATGTTTATGTTCAAGCTGTGAGAACAAGCTTCAGAAACCCAAAACATCAGGAAAAAACAGAGTTCTAGAAACTGAGAAACTGCAGGCTGGGAAAGCCAGAGTACAGGGATGCTTTTGTAATAATATTTATGTTATTAATTCTTTCTCAAAGGAGGGATTTCCTCTTGCTTCCCTCTGGTTTGACCAGTGTGGGTGAAGAGGTTTGCCTTTGTTTCACCAATCACACTGGGCTGGGTAAAATTGGATATAAGGGAGAGCCACCCCTAATAGAGGAGTCATTTTTAACCTCCTGATCAGAGTCCATGTGGTGTGTTATCTCAAACAGTGACACAGGGACAGAGATTTTTTAAAGGTCTGTATAACTTTCACCCTACTTGTGATCTCTGTGTTCTCATTACCTCTTACATTACTGAGGGACAGGCATATTCATGCATTTCAGACATTCTTCAAACATTCTTGTGAACTTTTTGATCTTATGGGAATTCTTCTGTTTGGCTTCTTCACACTCTGGCTTATCAGCATGACATCCTGTGTGTAAATATATTTTATTCCTCCTTGTGTCTTGACCCTGCTGTTTTAAATCCTTTTTGGTATTGTTAAAAATGACTAAATAATGTTGGCTTTTGCATTTCTGTATTGGCTTTTGCATGCTGTTAGTGATCATAAATATTTGGATAGGGTACAGATTATACCTTACATTTATACCTATTACTCCTTTTAGCTGCTTGTTAATAATAACAGAATCTCACAGCTTAAGTGTGTGTTGGATGTCTCCCTAACAGATTCTAGCTGAAAAATCATCAACTGAATGCCCAATGGGGAATTAAATCCCCTCCAGCCCAGCCCCACAGCACTGATCTTCCAGAGCACCTCAGGACTGTCCCCTGCACAAATAAATTGTGTTTAGAAACTGCCCCACTGCACAAATAAATTGTGTTCTGAATCTGCCCCATTGCATAAATAAATTGTGTTTTAGAAACTGCCCCACTGCATAAATAAATTGTGTTTAGAAACTGCCCCAGTGCACAAATAAATTGTGTTTTGAAACTGCCCCACTGCACAAATAAATTGTGTTTTGAAACTGCCCCACTGCACAAATAAATTGTGTTAAAGAAACTGCCCCACTGCATAAATACATTGTGTTAAGAAACTGCCCCACTGCATAAATACATTGTGTTTAGAAACTGCCCCACTGCATAAATAAATTGTTTTGAAACTGCCCCACTGCACAAATAAACTGTGTTTAGAAACTGCCCCACTGCACAAATAAATTGTGTTTAGAAACTGCCCCACTCCACCTACCCACACATTTTCAGAGTTTCCTGTCCCAGCTTACCAGAATCTAGCAAGGGTGAGCACTTGGACCTCTTCAAACTGGATGTTCTTTTCAGGGAAGGGTTCAAGGCCACGTTTTCTAAGGACAAAGATCCATTTCTTGGTGATGTCAATAAATCCCCACAGAGATTAAACCCTAGGAAAGAAGGAAATGTCCAAACTACAATAAAACCAACCAGAACCAAGTTAAACCCAGAATGAGCAGCCCTAATTTCCATTTCAGCAGCAGTGAACAGGGAATATTCATTTCAGACAAACCCCCATCCTCACTTTCTGCTGTGAGTTTCTCTGGTTCACTCAGACTCAGTCTAATCCTTTCCCAAGGGAATTCTTCCTTCCCTTCCCAGTCTCTGCCTTCCTGCTGCTCTTTATGGTTGTGCTCTTTGTCTTCTTTCCTCTTCCTCCTCAGCTTCTCCTGAGCAGATTTTGACAAGGTCACTTTTATCTGCAAAATAAATCATCTGTAAGTTACCCCAGAAGTGATTCCCCAGTTCCTTTTGCTGGCCAAGGTCAGCATGGAAAATCAGGATTTTCTCTGATCTGACCCTTCTCTCTCATGGGTTTATGACATTTTTTGTGCCTCAGGAAAACTCAGCAAATAAATTTAACCCAGTTAAATTTAAATTCAGCTTAATAAATTTAATCCATTTACTCCTTTTGAATTTAATCCTGCCAAGGGCTCACATCTTCAGTGGAAATCAGAAAATTAACATGCTCTTAATCATTAACTTCAAGTTTTAGTATTTGTCAAATGCAATTTTAAAGGCTTGCAGAAAGAGTTTCATTTCAATGTTTTTCACTTTGTATCACACTTCACTCAGATAAATCTTATTCCACTTATGTTTGTAAAGAGTATTTAACAAACAGCACCACCCCTCAGAAACCAGATTATGGGCAAATATTCAGGAAGGCTTTTAAGAAAAGTTTCTGACTGAAGCTGGATTCCTTCCCCGGGGGGACACAAAGCCTGACCCAGCGCAGGCAATGCCTCCTCCCACATCCCAGGGGGCCAGGGAGAGCATTCCAGAGAGGAGGGACAGCTCCACTCCTGCCTGCAGCCCCGGGCACAGCCACCGGGAAAAGCTGGAGTGTTCTCCCTGAAAATCAGCCTGCTGACTTGTTTGGGTATATGGAGTCAGTTCTCATGGATTGTGAGATAAACAAGGATCATGTTTGCATTGCTTTGTAAAAGATCTCACCTGATGGACTGCTCCAGTGAGCAGTGGGGATGGAGAGGTGGGAACTGCTCTGTCCAATCTCTGATCACTGTCCAGAAATTCAGAGATACGAGGGCAGCAATAAACTGGAGAGTTCTTTCCTTCTTCTCTGCCTGAACACTGCTGTGTGTGTTGCTGTGTGTTCCTATCTGTGCATCAGAGTGACACAGGAGGAAAAGCAGGAGCAGCAGGACCCTGGCTGTGGTTTGTCCAGAGCTGAGCCTGAGCAGGGCTGGGCTCCCTGCCAGCCCAGCAGGTGACAAGGTGTCTCTGGTAACACAGAATTTAAATTAATATCGTTTTTACTAGGGATTGTTCTGATGTCACTGACACACAGAGGAACACACAGTAACACACAGAGCAGGGGTTCAGGTAGAGAAGAAGAAAAGAACTCTCCAGTTTATTGTTGATTTTGGATATATAAGTTTTTGGACTCTGATCAGAGATTGGACAGAGCAGTTCCCACCTCTCCATCCCCACTGCTCACTTGAGCAGTCCATCAGGTGAGATCTTTTACAAAGCAATGCAAACATCATCCTTGTTTATCTCACAATTCATGAGAACTGACTCCACTATACCCAAAAAATCAGAGGGCTGATTTTCAGGGGCAGCATTCTCCCTTATCCACCATTTTCCACAGCCCACTGTGATTGGTGAAAGACAATCCTCTTCACCCCCACTGCTCAAACCAGAGGGACAGCAAGAGAATCCCTCCTCCCAGAGGAATTCACAGCATGGCTATTGCTATAACAACATTCCCGGAATTTATGTTCTTTCCCAGGGAAAGAATTTCATCAAAGCAAGCCATGAGACGGGCAGAACTGGAGGCCTGAAGGCAGAGCAGAGGGGCAGAGGCTGTGCAGCCCTTACCTGTGCAGCCCTTACCTGTGCCTGCCTGCCTGCAGGGCAGGGGCTGCTGTGCTGGGCGCTCCTGGCCGGGCGCGGCTCCGCCGCCTGCCTGGCGCCCCGCGCATCCCCGGCGGGCACACGGGGCCGGGCGGCGGGGCCAGCAGCGCTCCCAAAAACACCTGCAGGGCACAACACAGGGTCACAGCGAGGGGGATGCACGGCACACCGAACCCTCTGCTCCCAGGGATGCCACGACTGCAATTGTCCGTGCAGGAACGCCAACACCCTCAAGCGTAATTCTTTGTATTCCCATTACACTGGGGGCTGTGAGCAATCAAAACCATGGTACTGATCCATTTGTTCTTTCCCCACTCTACAAAGGCACGTTTTCCACCATTTCATAATTCAAAGATGTTGGAATCCAAAACACAGAGAGCTCTCAGAATATTGGGCCTGTAGGCCAAAGCTACAGGGTTTGAGACCTTAGAAAAAGCTTCCAAAATCAGATATTACAAGCAAAAATGTAGATTTGTAGCTTAAGTAAAAACATGTTATGCTAAGTACCAGAAAGTTTAGAGTTTAAAATTTAAGATATAGAAATACTTACAAAGATAATAAGAAGTTTTCAAGTGTGGTATCAGGTTTGTGTGTCATTGAATGATTGGCTAAGAAATTCCACACTGCACCAAAATGTATGAAACAAAATAACTGATTATTGGATTAAAAACATAAATATTCTTGCTGGCAGTATTTTTATTGGTTAATAAATCCTTAAAAGGTCTTGTAAGCAGAGGTCTTGGGACCTTCTGAACCACGAGTAGAGACATGAGCAGAACTCGCCCTGTTCTTATCTCTGTGTGTGTGTGCCTGTGTGGCAGATAAGAAGAAAATAAATTTCCCCATTTGAAGCAGCTCAGCAGGTCCCATCTCTGATTTGTAACACCCACAAATTCCAATGCACAGGGGCCCAGGGGGGATTTGGGGGCTGCAGTACCTTTGCCAACAACGAGGACATCTTCAGAAGCGAAGCCCGGATCGTTCTGCGGTGCCAAACCAGGCACTGAGCCTGCAAGCACAGGGAGCACTCCCTGCAAATCCTGCTGGCTGTGCTCTGGGATGGGCTTCACCCTCCTCAAATGCCACCCCACATCTGAATCCATCCCCTTCCTGAGCCAGGGTACTGCCAGGTTACTGCAGCCAAGCTGCTGAACAGCCACGGGAAGGATGCTCACACCCACTGAGAGGAGCCTGGAGGCAGGCTGGGGGAGCTGGGAATGTGCCCTGGAGAGGAGGAGGATCCAGGGAGAGCTAGGAATGTGCCCTGGAGAGGAGGAGGATCCAGGGAGAGCTGGGAATGTGCCCTGGAGAGGAGGAGGAGGATCCAGGGAGAGCTGGGAATGTTCCCTGGAGAGGAGGAGGCTCCAGGCAGAGCTGGGAATGTGCCCTGGAGAGGAGGAGGCTCCAGGGAGAGCTCAGAGCCTGGAGGGGCTGCAGGAGAGCTGGGGAGGGACTGGGGACAAGGGATGGGGGGACAGCACCCAGGGAATGGCTTTAGGCTGGAAAAAGGGAGGTGCAAATTGGATATTGGGAATTGGGGATTCCTGTCTGGGAGGGAGGGGAGGGGCTGGGCTGGAATTTCCAGTGTTTGGCTCTCCATGCTGGAGGGTTTGTGGGTGTTCAGTGCTGGAAACAATCCCAGTGCTCCCAGTCTGGGAGGTTTGCACTCAAACTAGACTGGGAGAGCTGGGAATGTTCCCTGGAGAGGAGGAGGCTCCAGGGAGAGCTCAGAGCCTGGGGGGGCTGCAGGAGAGCTGGGGAGGGACTGGGGCCAGGGGCTGGAGGCACAGCCTGTGCACACAGCTGCCTCCCTGCAGCCAGCAGAACCCAAAGGGATCAAACACCAAAACCCTACAGAGCTGAGCCCTGCCCACTCCTGCACTGCCCTGGAGGGAGAAACACAGCAGCACCACCTAAACCTTAAGCCCCACAGGAAAGGAGCTGCTTGCAGGCCTGGAACTGCTGCCCTGAGCCCCCTGGCATCCCAGCTTGGCCCCAGAGCAGCCAGAGCTCCCTGTGCTAAGAGCCCAGGTGGGAACAGCCCCAGCCAGGGGCACTCTGATCCCTCAGGTGAGCACTGACAGCAACCAACCTGTGCTGGGCTGATGCTCTGCCCCCTCTGCATCCCTGGGCCGTGCTGCAGACACTTTTGCAGGGTGGGATTTGCTGCCAAGTGCTGGAAAAGTGTGTGACCTGTTCAGATAAACACAGTTTGTAAGTGCAATTCTCCACAAGCGTCAAAGCCCAGCCAAAAACAACAACAGATTCCAGTTTCTCTGGGGTAAAACCATTTCCAGGATTCCCACAAATGTTCACAGTGAGCAGAAAGAGAATTCAGTGGGAATTATTGGATGAGCAGGTCCATTATGAAGAACCCCCTACAGAAAACCCTTACACTAGAGCTAAATTTAAAATACACCCATAAGGAATTGTTTGGCCTGGGGATTGATGAGGACAGTGACCAAATCCTCCTGCCACTGCCAGGGATGAGCTGTTCCCAGCCCAGGGGCCAGCAGGGACATTCCCCAGGGAAAAGCTCTCTTCAATTAGTTGAAATTTCAGTGGATTCTCTGGTGTGAAAGGTGAGGGAATGCAGAGCCAGTGCAGCAGCCACAACTAAAAACCCCCTGGAGCTGCAAGGGCAGGAGTGTGCTGCAGGAATGTCCCCAATTCCTGCCTCCAGCTCCATCCCATCAGCAGCAGATCGAGCAGAGCCTGCCCACAGCAAAGCCCCAAACTCCCAGGTGCCCAGGTTTTGGGAGCAGACAAAGCCAGGGTTCACAAATTCCCATTTTTCTGAGTATTCCAAGGTTTTCAGTGTCACCTGGGATGCACCCAGGGTAAAAAAAACCCCAAAAAACCCAAACAAATCAAATATAAAACCCCACAACCTAAGACCTAAAATCAAGAAAATAAAGAATCCTACAATAAAAAGAAAATTGTAAAAAATTACCTAATTTCAAAGTAAACATCTCTTATAAAACCATAAAAAATTAAACAAAATATCCCTATAACATAAAAAATACTTTTTAAAAAACACAAAACTAATTATTACTGTAAGGTAATGTAATTGTAATCTAATAGAAAATAATAATAAAAAAAAGAGAATACTCCCTACCCAATAAAACAAAATAAACTCTATTTCTTCAAATAAAGATAAAATAAAGCTCTTATTTTATACTATAAAAATCTTTAAACTATACCCTAATAAACTAATATAACCCATGAGTAACTATAAAAATCCTCATAGAAAAAACTACACGAAAACTTCTAATTATAGAAAAAACTATAACAATAACTTCTAATTATAGAAAAACCTATAACAATAACTTCTAATTATAAAAAAACACTATAACAGTAACTTCTAATTATAGAAAAAACTTCACAATGACTTCTAATTATAGAAAAACTATAACAATAACTTCTAATTAGAAAAAACTATAACAATAACTTCTAATTATAGAAAAAGCTATAATAACTTCTAATTATAGAAAAAGCTATAACTTCTAATTATAAAAAACTATAATAACTTCTAATTATAGAAAAAACTATTACAATAACTTCTAATTATAGAAAAACCTATAAAATACTTCTAATTATAAAAAACCTATAAAATAACTTCTAATTAGAAAAACCAAAAAAACTTCTAATTATAAAAAAACTATAACAATAACTCTAATTTAAAAAAACATCTTAATCAAAAACTTCTAATTATAGAAAAAACTATACAAATTAATCTAAATTCTTAATTTTTTCCTTTAATATTAGCAAAACCTCCTTAAATTTAACCGTTTACTGTTATTAAAAATCCTACAAACCAAAAGCAGCTCAGCTTTTGTCCTGGAGCCAGAAAAAGGCAGAATAATGTCACTGAGCAGCTGTGGCCTCTCTAGAGGAACAAAGGGAGGTAGCCACGCCAGGCTGTAAGCAAGCCCACCCTCTCAGCGTGTACCAGCCTGCACAGTGACTGGCACGGCTGGGCACAGCGAGGGACACTCACAGCACCGTGCTGCCCCTGGCACCGGGGCTGCCCCTGGCACCGGGGCTGCAGCCATCCCCTGACAATTCCACTTTCCCGGCACTCTGGGCGCTCTGCAGGTCGGCGATGCTGCTGCTCAGCCTTGCTCTCTTCTTGGCCGCGCTGTTCCGCAGGGAGCGCAGGGAATTCTGCATCTGCACAGCACGGAGAAATGTCAGGGGGGCTCGCTGCACAGGGAGAAAGGTTTTCTCAGCTAAATAAAGTCTGAGCGTTCAGCTCGGGTCAAGGGGGTTATCGCCGCTCCCGGGTTTTGTGGAGTTATAAGGATGCCTCTCCCGGTTTTATTTCACGAGAACAATTCTGCAATTAGCAGATACGGCTGCAGAGCAGTGCCGTGCCCCACAGTCCTGTCCAGAGCACGGGACAGACCCTGCTCAAACACATCAGACACAAAACCCTGCTCGGCAGCAGACCAGCGAGGGCTCGAGGCCTCGAGGGGACCCCAGGCTTTGCCTAGCACATCTGCACATCCCAGAAACAGAACTAGGAATGCCTTGGAAAGGACCTTAAGGATCATCCCGTTCCAGCCCTGGATGGGCAGGGACCCCTCCCACTGCCCCAGGGTGTCCAGCCTGGCCTGGGACATTCCAGGGTTCCAGGGGCAGCCCCAGCTGCTCGGGGAATTCATCCCAGCCCCTCCCAGCCAGGAATTCCCTCCCAATATCCCATCCCATCTAGAGGATGAGTTAGATCCTCTAAACCATGCAATCGGTGCCCAGCAAGCAGAGTTAGATCCTCTAAACCATGCAATCTGTGCCCAGCAAGCAGAGTTCCTCCTCTAAACCATGCAATCGGTGCCCAGCAAGCAGAGTTAGATCCTCTAAACCATGCAATCGGTGCCCAGCAAGCAGAGTTCCTCCTCGAACGAGCAGGAGAACCTAGAATTATTACAGTTTTAGCCCGTAGCGTTCTCCCCTCGTTTTGCCGAGTATTTTCCGCGTTAGGAACTCTTCCCGTGTTTAACAGCTCCGGTTCCTTCCAGGGGGAACCAGAGGCTGTTAGGCACCGGCAGAAAGCCCGAGCCCCAGACTCGCAGCGCGGTTTGGGCTGGAGGGCACCGTGAGGGGTTCGAGGGGTCGGGGTCACAGCTCACCCACCTCCTCCGGGTCCACCTCCTCGGGCTCCAGGAGCAGCTGGGCCAGCCCCGCTGCCAGCTCCGTGCCCGCGGGGCGCTCCCGGGGCCCGGCCCCGCGCGGGATGGGGGGCACGGGCCGAGCCCCCCGCAGTGGGCCGGGGGCTCTGCCCAGGGCGGCCCGCAGCGCCGGGGGGGGCTGCTCCCGGGGCAGGGGGGGCTGCTCCCGGGGCAGGGGGGGCTGCTCCAGCTGCAAGGAATGCTTGTTCCGGGCCAGGGGGGGCTTCTCCCGGGCCAGGGGGGGCTTCTCCAGGGCCAGGGGGGGCTGCTCCAGCTGCAAGGAATGCTCCAGCTGCAGGGAAGGCTTCTCCAGCTGCAGGGAAGGCTTCTCCAGCTGAAAGGAATTCTCCAGCTGCAGGGAATGCTCCAGCTGCAGGGAATGCTCCAGCTGCAAGGAATGCTTCTCCAGCTGTAGGGAATGCTTCTCCAGCTGTAGGGAAGGCTTCTCCAGCTGCAGGGAAGGCTTCTCCATCAGGCTTTCCCCTGGAACACACAGGGACTGTCAGGGGCAGCGCCAGGACAATCACTGCCTGCAGCTCCGGGCAGGGGGCTGTGCCCAGGGGGGTGGGCTCTGCCTGCAGCAGCACTGACACAGCCACAGGGCTCAGCCTCAGCAGCACGGGCTGCAGAGCAGCCAGGAGATTGCCAGGGACACAGGGATAAAGTGCTGGAATGTTGTGCCCGGGCAGGGGGTGCAGTGCCCATCCCTGGCTGTGTTTCACAGGGGCTGGGTGAGGGGCTGGGCTGGGCTGGGCTCCAGCAGCCTGCAGGGCTCTGCCACCCTGGGAGTCTGTAACAAACCTCACCTCTCACTTCTGTACCTACAAACCCCCTCTGCCATGGAATGAGTGTTAAAAACACACTTGTGCAGGCTCAGTTTATTCCACTTTTAGTGCCTCCCTCCTTTAGGAAAATGTAATTCAGTGTTTCCTGCATGTGCATACCAAGGGAGAATCAAAATATCCTCAGCTGGAAGGGATACACAAGGATCATCACAGTCCATGCACGTGCTCTTAGTCCCTTTAAAAAGTAATTAACTTTCCTCATTAAGAGAAAAACACTCATCCCCAAACTTCCATGGAAGCTGGTGTAACAACAAAGGCAATCCAAAGAACCAATTACCAAAGGTAATTCAAAGGAAAAATCAAAATGCATATGGAAAACATAAGGTAAGTGATAAATACAATGAGAAATAATAAGTACAATAATAAAGCTAGCAATAAATACATCTACAAGGCAGAGTCACATTCCAGGGGCAGGAAATTCCCAAAGCATTCAGCTGGAAATGTTCTACATATGCACAAAAATATGGGTCTCAGTGAAGATGAAATTTCAAACAGATTTCTTTGATCAGTGCAAAATTTTTGTGTGGAAATTGCTGCTTTGTGTCAGAAACCTCCTGAGCCATTAGGAAGCAGTTTCACCTGAACAGGGAGTAAAGGTATTTGCACCCAGGGGGTTGGAACTGAATGAGTTTTAAAGTCTCTTCCAATCCAAACCATTCTGGGATCCCATGAAGCAAATGAAGAGGCAAAAAGGCACATTTCACTGAGTAACCCTTTCCTTGCACATGGATTATTCTGTACTAATAATTAGTAATAATTACTAATTATTAATAAGTAAGAATGATTACACTTATAAAAATATTAAACTTATTAAAATTATTAACTTATTAAAAATTATTAATAAGTAAGAATTACCTACTACAGGTAATTCTGTGCTGCCTTTCCCTCAAAGTGCTGCGTTTTGGGGTTTATTTTAGCAGAAAGACAGACCTTTCCCTGAGACATTAACAAAAGCAGAGCTGTTATTTTGCTTATATGCAAAATACTGTGTATTTTGCTTCGTGACAAATCCAAAGGCTCCACTTCTGAAGAGAAGCCATGAGTAACAAAGCAAATAAATCATTAAATCCCTGCCATTCCCAACTGCACCTGAGGCCCTGCCCAATTCCCTCTCCCCTGCCACTGTGGATTTTCTGATCCCTGAAAAGCCCCTCGAAATACAGCCCCCAAATCCCTTTGGATCACACTGAGAACGTTCCCACCTGGGCTGTCTCCTGGCTTTGGGCTGAGCAGCTGCCTCTGGCAAGCAGGCTTGGGCAGCCCCTGGAAGCTTTTGAGTGGCCAGGAGCTGGAGAGGCTCCTGGGATCCTCCTGGGTCTTGCCTGGAGAGGCAGCAGGAGAGCAGAGGTGCTTGGGGCTGCTCCTGGAGGATGCCAGGGAGAAGGAGGGCAGGATGAAGGTGCCCTGGCTGGCACTGGGACCTTGGAAGGACATGATGGGCTCTGCCTGAGGGCAAAAACTTCTTTGGGTCTTGCTGGAAAAACTGGAACAAACTGAGCAAAGGAAAAGAGAACAGTGCTTGTGGTCACTGGGTCTTGTAATAAGGATTGAGAATGAAATAACACACCATAGGAACGATTTGAACTGAAATAATGCACCATAAAAGGATTTCCAGTGAAATAATCTATCATAAGACTAATTTCCCATGAAATAATGCACCACTAGGCAGTCAGAGCCTGAAGGCTTTGCCCAAGCAAGCAGACAAATCAACGAACTTCATTCTGCCAATTGCCTTCCCCTCCAAATGTGAGCTGAAGCCTTAAAACGATTTCTCAGGCGTGTTTTGGAGGGCTCCATTTCAAAAAGAGAGTGAGGCAAGCAGATCAAACAGTGCTGTGATCCTCCCAGAGCAGCACCTCTTCTCCAACACCCTGCCACAGGCAGAGATCAGAGGTGGGGCTGGAAAAGAACAATCCCAAATGAAATTCATAGCAAGGAGGAGCCACCTGGAGAGGGACTAACAAATTCCAGCAAATTTCCATTTCTGAGCGGAGCAAAGGAACAGAGAGAGCACCCGAAGAGCCCTGCCCGGCCCCAGGCCACCTACCTCTGTCCTGCGGGCAGTTATTCAACCCCAGGAGCTGCAGATCAGAGCCCACACTGCCACTCTGCCCACGGGCCTGGGGGTATCCGAGGGTCCCACACTTCCCTGAAATCTGGGGCTGCTGAGAGCCCAGGGCACCTTAAAGAGAGAACACAAAGAACTAAATCAGGGCTTCACCCGTGGTGTCCAAGAGAGCATCAATAATATTTCACAGGGAGTACAGACTCTGTAGCTCTGAGAGTGAAACCCAAACACACTCCTGTGGTTTGGTTTCAGGTTTAAAGTTTTTGAGTTTTTTAAAGTCCTAGTTTTTTAATGTTTTAGTTTTTTAAAATTTGTTCTTAAGAAAAGAACATAAACACTAAGATTGTTTTTGTAGCAGTATCTATGATGTGAATTCTTTCTGTGAAGAGAGTTTTCTTTTGATATTTTTCTAGTTTGACCAATGTGGGTAAAGAAGTTTGTCTTTCACCAATCACATTGGTCTGTAAATAATAGTATATAAAAAGAAACAATTTCTAATAAGGTAACTTTTTAAGCAGGCTTAAAAATTATCACAAAAAGAGTCCCTGTTGTGTGTTATCCCACAGGGACACACTCCAAGTGCTTCATTCCACAGTCTCTAAGCAACCTCATAAAGCAGCTCAGAGGGGAAAAGGGAAAGGACTGGCTGCTCTTCCAGGGCACAGCTCCAGCTGGGAACTGCAGGGGGACAAAGAACCCCTGGAACAATGCCCTCTTTGAGGCTGTGACAATGAAGGGAGCAAACACCTTAACGCCAGCCTTGGCAGGGCCAGCGCTCCCCAGAGGGGACAAGGGCAGAGCCCACGGGCCACCAGCCCTCAGGCTGGTCTTGCCCAGGCTTTTCAGCTCCTCCTGCGTGCCCAGCCCCCAAAGGTGCCCTGGCAGCCCCGGCAGGTCCCACTCACCAGCGGCAGGGGCGGGGGGCTCCGGGCTCAGCTCCCCCCGGGGCTGCAGCAAGGGCCTGGGGGCTCTGCTCCTGCCCAGCCCCAGCTCCTCACTGCCCGCGGCTGGGGCTGGGGGCCAGGGCACAGCCCGGGGGCAGCACGGGGCAGCGGGGCACACCTGCGAGGAAAAACACAGCTGGAGGAACAGACAGACACGGCTGGAGGAGCAGACACGGCTGGAGGAACAGACAGACACGGCTGGAGGAACAGACACAGCTGTAACAATAAACACAGCTGTCAGAACAGACACAGCTGGAGGAACAGACACAGCTGGAGGAACAGACACAGCTGGAGGAACAGACACGGAGGAACAGACACGGCTGTAACAATAAACACGGCTGTAACAATAAACACGGCTGTCAGAACAGACACAGCTGGAGGAACAGACAGACACGGCTGGAGGAACAGACAGACACGGCTGGAGGAACAGACACAGCTGTAACAATAAATACAACTGTCAGAACAAACACAGCTGGAGGAACAGACACAGCTGTAACAATAAATACAACTGTCAGAACCAACAGAGCTGTCAGAACCAACACAGTTGTAACAATAAATACTATAACGATAAATACAGCTGTAATAACAAACACAGCTGTCAGAACAAACACAGCTGTAACGATAAATACAGCTGTAATAAATACAGCTGTAAGAACAAACACAGCTGTAAGAATAAACAGCTGTAACAACAAACACAGCTGTAACAACAGACAGCTGTAACAATAAAGACAACTGTAACAACAAGGACAACTGTAATAATAAAGATAACTGCAACAATAAGGACAACTGTAAGAGAGAAATATATGTATTATATATATAATATATATGTAGTCTGTTTTCAAGCCTGATGTTTTGGTTTTCTGATGGTTTTGGTTTTCTGGTGTTCTCTCTGTGTGATAAACACAATGGAATGTTTGTGTAATAATATTTATGTTGTTCATTCCTTCTGACAGGAGGGATTTCTTCTTGCTGTCCCTCTGATTTGACCAGTGTGGGTGAAGAGGTTTGCCTTTGTTTCACCAATCACACTGGGCTGGGTAAAATTGAATATAAGGGAGAACCATCCCTAATAGAGGAGTCATTTTCTTAACTTTCTAAAAATCACAAGAGTCTGTGTCGTGTGCTATATGAAACAGCAACAAATATATATATATTATATACATACAAAATATATAAAAATATGTGTCATGTTAATGAAACAGCAACAAATATATATATTATATTCATATATAAAATATATATACAAATATGTGTCATGTGTTAATGAAACAGCAACAAATATATATATTATATACATATATAAAATATATATATATAAATATAACTGAAATAATAAAAATAAACTGTGTGTGAAGTGACAGCACAGCTCTGCTCTGGGCAAACAGCACAGTTACAAATTCTCACACAAACTTTACTTTCCAATGTTCAAATATTTTAAGCTTCAGAAAGTATTTTAGCTGCTTTGCAGGTCTTACTAAAATACAGGTTAAAACTGCTCACACTGAAAGGGGGAAAAAAACCCAACAAAATAAACTGGTAGAGAATTGCACTGTTTTAAAAATTAAATTTTAAAAATTAAACATTGAGCTTTTGAACTATGTGCTTTATATGGGAAGTGTTTAAACAAACAGAATCCCAAAATCCCAGCATGGAAGAGTTTCTTGCAAACCACTCACTCCAGATTCAGTTTCAAACTGCACCTGGCAACACCAACAGCTTTTACTGAGAACTGGCTACAGGGAGGGAGAAAATCCCAATTAATACCAATATTTAACAGAGAAAAGGTCATGCTTTAAAAAAAGGTTTAATGAGTAAAATCAGTGATTTAAATCACTCCCAGGCTGCATTTACTCTGCTCTCTCCCTTCCAAGGGACACAGGAGGAAAAGCACAGCAGAAAATGCTGGAGTGGATTATTCCAGGTTATTAAAAGCTGGGATAGAAGATGTGAGACCTTGGCATTCCCATTCCTGCAATCACCCAAGATCATTCCACCCACAGATCCTTCAGTCCATAAGGAAATGTTCCTTGTACAAATCACCACAGCCTGGTTTCAGCTGGCACAGGGGGAATTTTCTGCTTAGGAGCTGGTACAGGATAAACTTTCATCACAGGAACTTTGTGGAAGGGCCCAAATATCCAGTGAAATGTTCACAAGCTCTTGGTTCCCCCAAAGGAACCCCTGGGGACCCAAAGGCCCCCTCAGCACAGCACAGGGTCTGCAGGCTCTGGGTGTCCCAGGGGAACTTCCACCCTCAATGGTCAATATTCCACCCTCAATGGCCAATATTCCACCCTCAGTGGCCAATATTCCACCCTCAGTGGCCAATATTCCACCCTCAGTGGCCAATATTCCACCCTCAATGTTCAGTATCCCATCCTCAATGGTCAATATTCCACCCTCAGTGGCCAATATTCCTGCCATGTTCAATATTCCATCCTAAATGTTCAGTATCCCACCCTGCAATGGTCAATATTCCACCCTGCAATGGTCAATATTCCATCCTAAATATTCAGTATCCCATCCTCAATGGTCAATATTCCACCCTCAATGGCCAATATTCCACCCTCAATGGTCAATATTCCATCCTGCAATGGTCAATATTCCATCCTAAATGTTCAGTAACCCACCCTGCAATGGTCAATATCCCATCCTCAATGATCAATATCCCACCCTCAATGTTCAGTATCCCATCCTCCATGATCAATATCCCATCCTCCCTGATCGATATCCCATCCTCCCTGATCGATATCCATCCTCCCTATCGATACCCCATCCTCCCTGATCGATACCCCATCCTCCCTGATCGATACCCCATCCTCCCTGATCGATACCCCATCCTCCCTGATCGATACCCCATCCTCCCTGATCGATACCCCATCCTCCCTGATCGATACCCCATCCTCCATGATCGATACCCCATCCTCCATGATCGATACCCCATCCTCCCTGATCGATACCCCATCCTCCCTGATCGATATCCCATCCTCCATGATCAATACCCCATCCTCCCTGATCAATACCCCATCCTCCCTGATCAATACCCCATCCTCCCTGATCAATACCCCATCCTCCCTGATCGATACCCCATCCTCCCTGATCAATACCCCATCCTCAGCTCCCCACAGGGGCTGCCAGACAAACCCCTGAGCTCCCCGTGCCTTATCTACCTTTCATTTTCAGCACACATTAACTTACACAGGTTTCCCTCACTTCTTATCTGATCAGGAAAGTCTAGACACAGCCTTGACAATCACCCTGTACCACGACCCTAAAAACACTGCCAGGAAAACAGCTTTAAACATTAAGCTACTTCCATGCATCCTTCCAGCCACAGAACGACTCCAAAAGTTAATTTTTAAGCAAATTCATTTAAAAGGAATGTCTGAATTAATAATTAATATTTGACATATAGAGAAACCAGTGGACTACCTGAGACTTATGCATGATAAATGCATTCTCCTGACCGAGGGAGCCAAGGGCAGATCCAGGGCCAACTTCCCCCACAGATCCTCAGTGCTGCACGGCCAGGGATGAGAGCTGGACTCTCACAGCTCCTGGAATGTCTTCAGACCAGGCAACTGCAGCCAGCTTTACATTCCCAGACTGAAAACTCTATTCACCTTCTTGCATCCAAGAGAGAATCATGGAATGTCCTGAGCTGGAGGGACCCACAGGGATCACCCAGTGCAGCCCCTGGCTCTGCCCAGCCCCCAGCAATGCCACCCTGGGCACCCCTGGAGCTCTGGCAGCCCCGGGCCGTGCCCATTGCCTGGGCACCCTCTGGGGATGAACCTTCCCTGATCCCCAGCCTGAGCCTCCCTGGCACACAGCCCTTCCCTGGGTCCCTCTGGACAACAACACCCCTGGACAGTGTGCCCTGCCCCAGAGAGTCAGGGCAGGAGGGATGAGGGAGGATCAGGTGGGAAACCAGGAAATCCTTCTGACTGTCCTGGGAAGGTTGGTAAGTCACAAGAATTTAGAGAGAATGATAATTAGTATGTCACAGGGTGAAAAAGCAGAATTTGTGGATTTTAGATGAGAGATCAGGGGGCAAAGCTGGAGGCAATGGGATGTGTCCCTGAGCTTCCTCTTCATCCTCTTGTTCTCCATCTTCTGTGGTGGTGTGGCACATTTGGATTGGTTTGGAACAAAAGGACACTGTACAACAGAGTGGCTAGATCTTGGAGAATTGTTATAAATAAATACACGTAATTTTCAGTATAAAAGAGAGTGCCCTGCCAAGGGCAGGCAGATGAAGGGGCAGACGAAGCTGACCAAGGGCAGACAGAGCAAAGAGGAGAGCACTGGGCTGCAGAGAAGCTGTGGCAGCCAGGGAACGAATATGAGAGAAGCAAAGAATAAACAAATTCCTGAACAGGAGAAAACAGACGAGTCGAGCTCTTCTTCAGACACAGGGCTGGGGGAAAACAGAAACCTTCACAGAGACAGCAACAAAAACGAGAACAGGAAGAAGAAGAAAAAACACATATATATTTTAGTAAACAACGGTGGTGAAGCAGCAGCAGAGGTGTCAGCCTCAGCACTCAGGTAAATATTCCATCTGTTAAAGAACCCCAGGGGTTTCAGTTTCCCTTACAGCAACTGGGGTCTGGCCAACAGGACTCCAATTCTTCCAGTGCCAGAGGGCAGGGCTGGATGGGATACTGGGATTTAGGAATTCCTGGCTGGGAGGGTGGGGAGGGCTGGGCTGGATTGCCAGAGCAGCTGGGGCTGCCCCTGGATCCCTGGAATGTCCCAGGCCAGGCTGGACACTGGGACAGTGGGAGGGGTCCCTGCCATGGCACGGGTGGCACTGGGTGGGGTTTAAGGTCCTTTCACACCCAAACCATCTGGGATTGATGCTTTACCTCCTCCAAACGCACTTTACACACCGAGCAGACAGAATCCATAAGCTCCTTGCTCTCTCTGCCTCTCGGCAGGGCTGGGAACTCCTACCACGTTACAAACACAACCACGAGGACACAGGGTTCACTCCTCTCCGAGAAGGAGCACTCACTCCCAGAGCCCCTCCTGACCTCCTGGCAGAGGGGCTGGCCCAGCCAGGGAATGCTCCTCCTTTCCAAGCCCCAGCCAGGGGTTGGTGCCTGTATTAACTTGATTTTTGTTCACGGCTCCAGAAAAACACCACCAGCAGCAGCACAGGGCTTGGCCCAACCTGCCCAGAGAATATTGTGCTGTTGGGGAATTTTTTTACAAGCTGTATTAGTTAATACTGACAAACTGTTCCAAAAAGGAAACCCTTCTTGCTCCGGAGGTGTTTTCCACACATCCTGCTGTCCAGACCCTGTCTGTAGATATCCCAAGGGAACTGATTCATCAGCTCAGGAAGACCCAGATGTCTTTAGGAGCCTCAGGAAAGGAAAGAGGCACCAAGGAAAGAGAGGAGCATTCAAACCTAAGTGTGAACTTCAAGGTTTGACAGTACAGACACATAAACAGAGTTTATTTTAAGGGGCTGCCCCACAGCCAGGCTGCAGAGGAGCACTCACTGCCCATGAGCTCAGCCAGCCCAGCAACAAGTTACCAAGCAACTGAGAATTAAAATCTGAGTACGTAAATGTGGCACACTGAGGAATCTCCTCTGCACAGCCTCCCATTTCCTGAGGAGCTCTGCCTGCTTCAGCTCCCTCACAGGAGATCAAGTTATGATAAATCAAACGTGTCCACTTAAAAAAAACCCCAAAACACAACAGAAAAACCACCACACGCAGAGACACCCCATGTGTGGCATCCAAAACACATCACAGAACCACTGGAAAGGAAAAGGAACCTGGCCAGTTCTCAGAGGTTCCTCCCCTTTCCAGCTGCCGACGTGGTCAGTAGGTGATTACACCCAAACTCAACCAGAAGTTCTTCCAGCCTGACCTACATTCCTGCTGGCTGGATCAGCCCAAGGAGCAAGAGCCACACAGGCACTTGGCAGCCCCCAGGTCTATCCTCTCCCAGAGCCCTGGCTCAGCCCCATCCCGGAGCTCTGCCTTCAGAGCCTGAGCTGAAGGAGTTGCTCAGTTTTCCCCCAGCAGGAAACTCTCTGCAGTCGGTCCCACGCTTACAAACACAAGTAGACAAATAAAGGCTGTTCTCCCCACTTCTGTGCTGATTCCCAGAGTCAACCTGTCATTGTTGACATGTCAGTGTCGTGTCACTACTGTCACACCTAAGGGGTGTCTCAGGTAGTCCAGCTAACCTCAAAAAAATTTGTTGTTTTTTTTTTAAGTGATAAGTAGTCTGATAAATTGCTTGGCTGAATCTGACTTAAGGTTAATTCCCAAATTTCCCTTCCCAGAGCGATCTGAGCGTACAGATCCACGAAAACCCAAACCAGCAGCCAGACCTCCCAAACATCCTTCACTTAACAAGCCTCCGCCACCTCTCCACCCTCCCCTTATAACACCTTAAGGATAAAGACACCCAGGGAGTTCCATACCTGCTCCGCACCCTTCGTGACAGACATCCTCACCGCGGAGCCACCTTCCCTGTGGGCAGGCGGCTCGTTCTCCCAGGGCAGCTTGTTCTTGGTCCTGCCGGCACTCAGGACCCTGCGGGGGCTCGGGCGGCGGCGGGCACAGGCGGGCTGCCCGCAGGAGCCGTGCGCGCTGCGGCTCCGGCTGCCCCGCAGCAGCCACTCGGTGTCAGCGGCGGGCGGAGCGCAGCACCCGCGGCAGTGACCCGACGAGGGCAAGGGCACGCCGTACTCCACGAGCCCCTGCTCGCCCAGCCTGGGCAGCACCTTCCTGGCTAGGCGGGCTTGCACGGCCAGCAGCACCCCCGCGCCGCCGGCCCGCCGCTCCACGGCGTCCAAAGCGCGGAGCAGCGTGCCGCCGCCGCCGGGGCCGAGCGCCGAGGCGAGCGCGGCGAACGCCTCCATGGCAGCGTGCCGGACCCTGCGCTTGGCGTCCAGCAGCGCCGGCGCCAGCGCGGCCGCCAGCTGCGGCAGGTCCAGCTCGGCGGCGGGGTAGGCGAGCAGCGCGGCGATGCACGTGTTGAGCAGCTCCTCGCGGAGCCGGGCGCTGCGGTGCCGCAGCAGCCGCTCCTGCAGCAGCAGGCGCAGCACGGGCCGCGGCCCGGCCGCCGCCATCAGCCGCAGCAGCAGCCGGGCGCCGTCCCTCCGCAGCGCCGGCTGAGCATCGCCGAGCGCCCGGGCTGCCGCGCACACCAGCGGGGCCAGCACGGCCGGGACGCGGCGGCCGAGGCGCAGCGCCAGCAGCCGGGTGGCCTCCAGCGCGCCCCGCGCCACCGCGAAGTTGGGGTCGTGCAGCAGCGCGTCCAGCAGCGCGATCAGCTCCAGCAGGGCGGCGGCGGGCGCGGCGCTCAGCGTGCCGGGGCTGCAGATCTCCAGCGCCCGCCGCAGCTGCTCCACGGCCTGAGCGCGGCCGCGGTAGTCCCGCCGGTCCAGCAGCCGCGCGCGGAGCTCGGCAGGCACCAGCGACAGCTCCGGGCCCACCGCGGGACACGCGTCCTCCTGAGGGCTGGGGGGCTCCGTGCTCGGCCCATCCTCCTGCGGGCTGGGGGGCTCCGTGCTCGGCCCATCCTCCTGCGGGCTGGGGGGCTCCGTGCCCGGTCCATCCTCCTGCGGGCTGGGGGGCTCCGTGCCCGGTCCATCCTCCTGCGGGCTGGGGGGCTCCGTGCCCGGTCCCATCCTCCTGCGGGCTGGGGGGCTCCGTGCTCGGCCCATTCCTGCGGGCTGGGGGGCTCCGTGCCGCCCTTCAGAGCGGGGCTGGCGGGCTCCGTGTCCGACCCGTTCAGAGCGGGGCTGGCGGGCTCCGTGTCCGACCCGTTCAGAGCGGGGCTGGCGGGCTCCGTGTCCGACCCGTTCAGAGCGGGGCTGGCGGGCTCCGTGTCCGACCCGCTCAACGCGGGGCTGGCGGGCTCCGTGTCCGACCCGCTCAACGCGGGGCTGGCGGGCTCCGTGTCCGACCCGCTCAACGCGGGGCTGGCGGGCTCCGTGTCCGACCCGCTCAGAGCGGGGCTGGGAAGCTCCGTGTCCGACCCGTTCAACGCGGGGCTGGCGGGCTCCGTGTCCGACCCGCTCAAAGCGGGGCTGGCGGGCTCCGTGTCCGACCCGTTCAACGCGGGGCTGGCGGGCTCCGTGTCCGACCGTTCAACGCGGGGCTGGCGGGCTCCGTGTCCGACCCGTTCAACGCGGGTCCGGGGCTCGGGGCCTTCCGGCTTGCGCCCTCGCCGTCCCGCGCGGAGCCGCCGCGCTGCCGGCCCGGCCGCGGCCCCAGTCTGCGGCTCCGGGCGGCGCCTCCGCCACAGCCCGAGGCCGCGGCCATGGGCGGCCCTCAGGCCCCGCCCGGCAACGCCGCCGTCTCCAGGGAGCGCCGCGTGCCGCGCCTGCGCGGCGCCGACCACGTCGCCGCGAGCGGGGGAGACATGCGCACCTCTCCGCCTTCTCCGCGGGCGGCACGGGGCGCGGGAGCGGACGCGGTGGCGGAGAGCGGAGATGCACCAGCGGCGGGCACGGGACTGGAGTAAAACCACCGGGGAAGCGAAGCCGCGGCGTTCCCCCCGCTCGGCGCGCGGTGGCTCCGCCCGGGTGCCGGCGGTGTGGGTGTGTGCGGCGGCGCGGGCGGCGATTGGCGGGGCGCGCGGGGCGGGGCGGCCGGAAGTGACGTCGCGGGCGGTGGCGGAGCGGCGGAACGAGGCGGCGGCGGCGCGGCCGGGCCGGGCCTGGGGCACCCGGGCACAGGTGGGAACGGGAACGGGAACGGGGGAACGGCCGGGCCGGGCCGGGCCTGGGGCACCCGGGCACAGGTGGGAACGGCGGAACGGGAACGGCTGGGCCTGGGGCACCCGGGCACAGGTGGGAACGGGAACGGCGGAACGGGAACGGCCGGGCCTGGGGCACCCGGGCACAGGTGGGAACGGGAACGGGAACGGGAACGGCCGGGCCTGGGGCACCCGGGCACAGGTGGGAACGGGAACGGGGGAATGGCCGGGCCGGGCCTGGGGCACCCGGGCACAGGTGGGAACGGGGACACGGCCGGGCCGGGCCTGGGGCACCCGGGCACAGGTGGGAACGGGATAGGGGACACGGCCGGGCCGGGCCTGGGGCACCCGGGCACAGGTGGGAGCGGCGGGGGCACGGCGGGACACAGCGGGAACGGCCGGGACACGGCCGCAGTGCCGTGCCCCCGGCCCGGGGAGAGCCCCGTGTGAGGGCAGAGCGGCTCCGCCGCGGGGCCCGGAGGGGCTCGGGCCGGGCGGGAGCCCGCGCAGGGCCGCGGGTCTCGGCCCGGGCTGCTCCGAGCCCCGTCCCGGGCCGGGAGCTGCCGCTGCCCCCGGCCTCGCCCGGAGCTCGGGCAGCGCGGTCAGGCAGGGAGAGCAGGGATTGCGGGAGCAGGAATCGCAGGGGCAGGAGTTGCAGGAATCGCAGGAGCAGGAATTGCGGGAGCAGGAGTTGCAGGAATCGCAGGGGCAGGAGTTGCCGGAGCAGGAATTGCTGGAGCAGGAGTTGCCGGAGCAGGAGTTGCCGGAGCAGGAATTCCTGCTGTCTCTGTCCGTCCCGCGGGCGCTGGAGCCGCGCTCAGCCCCGCTCGGGGCCGTGCTGCCTCCCCGCCGTGTTTGCAGTCGCTGTGGCTGCTGGAGATAATTTTGAAGCCCAGGCCGAGGGGTCTGAGAGCCCCGAGCACGGGGTGACCCTTGGTGCGTGTCGCTGCGCTGCGATTCCAGGGCTGCTTCATCCTCCACCCGCTGGTTTGTTGTTAACAGTGAAACAAATAACAGCAAATCCCTGGAATGGGTGAGCCTGGCTGTGCAGGAGGGTCAGAGGTTCTACCAGGGTGGTACACGAAGTTTTTTTGTTGCAGAACACCTTCAATAAAGATATTTATAGGTGTTGTGGCAGGTCCTGCAGCTGAACTGTGAGCATTCCTTTTTCCATGTGGTGGTGCCTTGTGTCTCCTGATTTTTGTGTGTTTGTATGATAAAGTTAGGAACTGAATGCAAACACAAAGTTGGAATACTTTCCTTTAGCTGCTGGACAGTTTTTATTTTTTTATTTTAAATTTTTTAATTCTTCCACGTATAACGTGTGCTGCAAAATTGTGGTAGGGAAAATACCGTTGTCTATGCTCTTGCCTTTTGCAGATGTGCTTAAATTAGCTTCTTTCAGTTATTTTTTCCAGTACAGAGTGATAATAGGAGAGCTTATTTATCCCATCGTGGGTAAGAGGCTTTTCAGCCCCTTCCCTTCCCTGTCACTGCTATTGTATTCTGTATTTAAACGTTGGCAACCCATTGGATTATTTCAAATTAAGCACTTTTAAGTGGGCTCCCCTGCAAGTGAGGTGTCATTTAAGGAGCTGTGCAAATGATGAACTTATTGTTCAGATGAGAGCAGCGAGATCTTGCAGATCATTTAGCAAGTCAGAAGCTGCTGGCTCAGGAGCGGGGTGGTTCCTGGAGAACAATGGGATTCTTCCCCGGGATCCTGACACATTCCTCCCCTCCACCTCTCACCAGACAAAGAGCTGCTGCACCCTCGAGGAGCTGCGAGGAGAGCGGGGCTCCAGGGAGAGCAGCTCTGTGGAGGAGGGAGGAGGGAGGATCCTCCCCTGGCACTCCTGGAGTGCCTGGGGAGCGGGGGCAGCTCCAGTGCTCAGAATTCCGGGCTGCTCAGCCTGTGTCCCTGCTCACCCGGGGAGCTCGGACATCTCCAGAGGCTGGGACCATCCAGCAGGGATCTCCTGGCACCCTGGGAGCCCCAGGCTGAGGGGAGGATCTCCTGTTTCTCCTGTGCTGCTCTGTGCATCCACAGCACAGGAATCTGCTCCAGCCCCACCGGCTCGGGATGGGAATGGGGATGGGGATGGGAATGGGGATGGGAGCTGCTCCCTGCCAGAGCCTGGCCAGAGAAAGGCACAGCAGGACTGGGCTGCTCCCCAGCAGCACTAAGCAGGAATTGAGCTGCACAAAATCAGTTTAAGAACTTTAAAACACTTTGTCTCAAATAAGCCAGTTGTATTCTTTGGTTGTCTGTGCTCATTTCTATTTCAGCCACTGTTCAGTTCTCTCAAAGCCTTGATGTAGAGTCACAAATATCCTGAGTGGGAAGGGATCTGCAGGAATCATCAGTCCAGCTCCTGGCCCTGCACAGACACCCCAGCAATCAGATCAGAGATAATTTACTCCAGAACAAAAAAAAAGTGATGGCTGTGGGGGTTTTTTAAATATAGAGTTGAGTCTAGCATAGGCTATTGATGAACATTTGAAGGTCCTGGATTTAACTTGTGCGAAAAAGGAAGGTAAGGCATGAAAAAGGAAGGTAAGGCATGAAAAGAGAATTGGGTGGTAACCGCCCTTATGAATTTAAAAGCCAAAGTGGCAAAAACACCTGGTGAGTTGAATCTATCATAGGCTGTTAGTGAACATTTGAAGGTCCTGGATTTAACTCGTGTGAAAAGGGAAGGTAAGGCATGAGAAGGGAATTGGGAGGTAACCACCCTTATGAATTTAAAAGCCAAAATGGCTAAAATATCTCGTCAGTTGAATCTAGCATAGGGTATTGATGAACATTTGAAGGTCCTGGATTTAACTTGCGTGAAAAGGGAATTGGGAAGTAACCAACCTTGTTAATTTAAAAGCCAAAATGGCAAAAATACCTTGTGAGTTGAATCTAGCATAGGCTATTAATGAACGTTTGAAGGTCCTGGATTTAACTTGTGTGAAAAGGGAAGGTAAGGCACGAAAAGGGAATTGGGTGGTAACAAACCTTATGAATTTAAAAGCCAAAATGGCAAAAATACCTCGTCAGTTGAATCTAGCATAGGGTATTGATGAACATTTGAAGGTCCTGGATTTAACTCGCATGAAAAGGGGATCGAGAGGTAACAAACCTTATGAATTTAAAAGCCAAAATGGCAAAAACACCTGGTGAGTTGAATTTAGCATAGGCTATTAGTGAACATTTGAAGGTCCTAGATTTGACTTGTGTGAAAAGGGAAGGTAAGGCACGAGAAGGGAAGGTAAGGCATGAAAAGGGAAGGGAAGGCACAAGAAGGGAACCGGGAGGTAACCACCCTTATGAATTTGAAAGCCAAAGTGACGAGGGCGCCTGGCGAGCGCTGTGTGAGGCAGTCCCCGTCCCCGGCCGTGCAGTGACCCCTCCCTGCTGTGCCTGTCACAGATGGACCCGTCGTCCCCGCCCTTCCTGCTGGCCAAGCTGACCCCCTGCACTCGGAGCAGCTCCTGCAGGGCCTCAACCTCCTGCGGCAGCACCAGGAGCTCTGCGACGTCGTGCTGCGCGTGGGCGAGGCCAAGATCCACGCGCACAAGGTGGTGCTGGCCAGCATCAGCCCCTACTTCAAGGCCATGTTCACGGGCAACCTGTCGGAGAAGGAGAACGCCGAGGTGGAGTTCCAGTGCGTGGCCGAGGCGGCGCTGCAGGCCATCGTGGAGTACGCCTACACCGGCACCGTGTTCATCTCGCAGGACACCGTGGAGTCGCTGCTGCCCGCCGCCAACCTGCTGCAGGTCAAGCTGGTGGTCAAGGAGTGCTGCGCCTTCCTGGAGAGCCAGCTGGACCCCGGCAACTGCATCGGCATCTCGCGCTTCGCCGAGACCTACGGCTGCCACGAGCTCTACCTGGCCGCCAACAAGTTCATCTGCCAGAACTTCGAGGACGTGTGCCAGACCGAGGAGTTCTTTGAGCTGACGCACTCGGAGCTGGACGAGATCGTGTCCAACGACTGCCTGAACGTGCTGACCGAGGAGACCGTGTTCTGTGCCCTGGAGGCCTGGGTCAAGTACGACGTGCAGGAGCGCCAGAAGTACCTGGCGCAGCTGCTGCACTGCGTGCGCCTGCCCCTGCTCAGCGTCAAGTTCCTCACCCGCCTCTACGAGGCCAACCACCTGATCCGGGACGACCACACCTGCAAGCACCTGCTCAACGAGGCCCTCAAGTACCACTTCATGCCCGAGCACAGACTGTCCCACCAGACCATGCTGCTGACGCGGCCCCGCTGCGCGCCCAAGGTGCTCTGTGCCGTGGGGGGCAAGGCCGGGCTCTTCGCCTGCCTGGAGAGGTGAGGGGCAGCCCTGGGAGCTGCTGGGATCCCCTGGGAGCTGCTGGGATCCCCCGGACCTGAGGGTGGGGCACACCTGGTAGGGAGAGGTGGGGAGAAGCCTTGGGCACTGCCTGGCTGCTCTGGCAGCTTGGATTTCCCCAGACCCTGTTAGGGAGAGGTGAGGGGCAGCCCTGGGAGCTGCTGGGATCCCCCAGACCTGAGGTGGGGAGCAGCCCTGGGCACTGCCTGGCACCCCTGGGAGCTGGGATTTCCCTAGACCCTGTTAGGGAGAGGTGGGGAGCAGCCCTGGGCACTGCCTGGCTCCTCTGGCAGCTTGGATTTGCCCAGATCCTGTTAGGGAGAGGTGAGGAGCAGCCCTGGGCACTGCCTGGCACCCCTGGACACAGCTGGGATCCCCCAGTCCCTGAGGGTGGGACAAACCTGGGAGCCCCAGCAGAGTTAGGCAGGGGTTGTTTCTTTATCCATAAAAACTTTTTTAAAATAATATTTTTTTTAACAAGGGTGAGCCCCAAGTTCAAAAATACTTATTTATATCATGAGTAATTTGCAGTGTTAGGGGGTTTTGTTTGCACCAGACATTTGTTTGTGCAAACAAAAAAAGCTCTGGAATCATTTTCATTCTGGTGAGTTAATTACACGGTTAATTAAGTTTGTACAGCTCTTATTTTTCCTTCCAGGTATTCTCATTTTACTTAATTTCCCCCCTGATTTGTTATTATTTCAAACAAATCCTAAAAATTAACTTGCTATCTGACAAATGCGCTTCCTGATAATTCACAAAACCTTGGAATTAAAATAGACTTGGAGCAGAGTGCAGGAGAATAAAGGAGGCTCAGAGGGACTTTTCCCTCCAGCTCAGGCTGGGCAGGGCAGCTCAGGGGGCACAGCAGCAGGAATTCCCCATGGGATTCCCCATCCCCATTCCCATCCCATCCCCATCCCATCCTCATTCCTCTGCCCTGGGTCAGAGCCCTGCCCTGTCCCCCCAGCATGGAGATGTACTTCCCCCAGAACAACTCGTGGGTCGGGCTGGCCCCACTGAGCATCCCATCCCCATCCCATCCCCATCTCATCCCCATCTCATCCCCATCCCATCCCCATCTCATCCCCATCTCATCCCCATCTCATCCCCATCTCATCCACTCATCCCATCTCATCCCCATCTCATCCCCATCTCATCCCCATCTCATCCCCATCTCATCCCCATCTCATCCCCATCTCATCCCCATCTCATCCCCATCTCATCCCCATCTCATCCCCATCTCATCCCCATCTCATCCCCATCTCATCCCCATCTCATCCCCATCTCATCCCCATCTCATCCCCATCTCATCCCCATCTCATCCCCATCTCATCCCCATCTCATCCCCATCTCATCCCCATCTCATCCCCATCTCATCCCCATCTCATCCCCATCTCATCCCCATCTCATCCCCATCTCATCCCCATCTCATCCCCATCTCATCCCCATCTCATCCCCATCTCATCCCCATCTCATCCCCATCTCATCCCCATCTCATCCCCATCTCATCCCCATCTCATCCCCATCTCATCCCCATCTCATCCCCATCTCATCCCCATCTCATCCCCATCTCATCCCCATCTCATCCCCATCTCATCCCCATCTCATCCCCATCTCATCCCCATCTCATCCCCATCTCATCCCCATCTCATCCCATCTCATCCCCATCTCATCCCATCCATCCATCCCATCCCATCCTGATCCCATCCCCACCATCCCCATTCCATCCATCCCATTCCTCTCCCCTGGCTCAGAGCCCTGCCCTGTCCCCCAGCATGGAGATGTACTTCCCCCAGAACGACTCGTGGATCGGGCTGGCCCCGCTGAGCATCCCATCCCCATCCCACCCCATCCCCAATCCCATCCCCATCCCATTCCCATCCCCACCCCATCCCCATTCCCACCCCATCCCATCCCCATTCCCCTGGCTCAGAGCCCTGCCCTGTCCCCCCAGCATGGAGATGTACTTCCCCCAGAACGACTCGTGGATCGGGCTGGCCCCGCTGAGCATCCCATCCCCATCTCATCCCCGATCCCATCCCATCCCCATCCCCATTCCCACCCCATCCCATCCCCATTCCCCTGGCTCAGAGCCCTGCCCTGTCCCCCCAGCATGGAGATGTACTTCCCCCAGAACGACTCGTGGATCGGGCTGGCCCCGCTGAGCATCCCGCGCTACGAGTTCGGCGTCTGCGTGCTGGAGCAGAAGGTCTACGTGGTGGGGGGCATCGCCACGCACGTGTGCCAGGGCATCAGCTACAGGAAGCACGAGAGCTCCGTGGAGTGCTGGGACCCCGACACCAACACCTGGAGCTCCCTGGAGCGGATGTTCGAGAGCCGCAGCACGCTGGGCGTGGCCGTGCTGGCCGGCGAGCTCTACGCCCTGGGCGGCTACGACGGCCAGTCCTACCTGAGGAGCGTGGAGAAGTACGTGCCCAAGGTCAAGGAGTGGCAGCTGGTGGCCCCCATGAGCAGGACACGGAGCTGCTTCGCTGCCGCCGTGCTGGACGGCATGATCTACGCCATCGGGGGCTACGGGCCAGCCCACATGAACAGGTACGAGACCCTGTGCAGGTACAGCCCTGTGCCCACCTGGGCTGGCTAGGTGATCCTTGTGCTGCCCACATGGACAGGTACATGGCTCTGTGCAGGTACAGCCCTGTGCCCACCTGGGCTGGCTAGGTGATCCTTGTGCTGCCCACATGGACAGGTACGAGACCCTGTGCAGGTACAGCCCTGTGCCCACCTGGGCTGGCTAGGTGATCCTTGTGCTGCCCACATGGACAGGTACATGGCTCTGTGCAGGTACAGCCCTGTGCCCACCTGGGCTGGCTAGGTGATCCTTGTGCTGCCCACATGGACAGGTACGAGACCCTGTGCAGGTACAGCCCTGTGCCCACCTGGGCTGGCTAGGTGATCCTTGTGCTGCCCACATGGACAGGTACGAGACCCTGTGCAGGTACAGCCCTGTGCCCACCTGGGCTGGCTAGTTGATCCTTCCCCTGCCCACATGGACAGGTACATGGCTCTGTGCCACCTGGGCTGGCTAGTTGATCCTTGTGCTGCCCACATGGACAGGTACATGGCCCTGTGCCCACCTGGGCAGCTCATTGATCCTCGTCCTGCCCACATGGACAGGTACATGGCTCTGTGCCCACCTGGGCTGGCTAGTTGATCCTTGTGCTGCCCACATGGACAGGTACATGGCCCTGTGCCCACCTGGGCAGCTCATTGATCCTCGTCCTGCCCACATGGACAGGTACATGGCTCTGTGCCCACCTAGGCAGCTCATTGATCTCGTCCTGTCCACATGGACAGGTACATGGCTCTGTGCCCACCTGGGCAGGCTCACTGATCCTTCCCCTGCCCATATGGACAGGTACATGGCCCTCTGCCCACCTGGGCAGCTCATTGATCTCGTCCTGTCCACATGGACAGGTACATGGCCCTGTGCCCACCTGGGCAGCTCATTGATCTCGTCCTGTCCACATGGACAGGTACATGGCCCTGTGCCCACCTGGGCAGCTCATTGATCCTTCCCCTGCCCATATGGACAGGTACATGGCCCTCTGCCCACCTGGGCAGCTCATTGATCTCGTCCTGTCCACATGGACAGGTACATGCTGGGGGTGACTCCTGGATCCTTCCAACTCAGGGTGTTCCATGTTCTGTGAATAATGTTGGGTTTATTTATGATTGGAGGGGTGAGTACTTGTTGGAATCCTGGATACAGATAACTTAACACCTTACATTTAACCTATGCCAAAGCAAAATTTTAAAAAATTAAACAAAACCAAAAACCAAAAAAGAACTTCAAAAACCCCAAACAAACAACCCATAAAACTAAATCAAACATTATACCTATACTTTATTACTTCATTATTTACCTTAAGTAATGCACTCCTACCCATAAATCAACCTAAACCAAATATTTAAATAACCTTAACCAATACCTCAAACCTAAATACCATTTATTTAACTTCTTCAAGCCCAGATAAACCATTCTCAGGCTCCTTCATGAATTTCTGAGCCATGCCCTGCAGCAGCAGGCTCCTCCAGGCTCTGGCATTACACCAAGCTCTCAGTGGGTCGTGCAGCCCCAATATTGATAATGATGAGGATTCCTTTCCCTTGGATCCTGAAGCCTCTCCTGCCCTCGGTGTTTTGGTCAGCAGCCTCTTTGCTGCTTTTCCTGAGGAATATAAATACACTCTGCACTGCTTTGTCTCTCTGAGTGTTATTTTCAGGCCAACCTCAAGGCAGTTTTGGATTTGCTGGGTACCCAAAGAAATACACCTCAGCTCTGCGTTGTGTACAATTTTTAAAAATAGCTTATTATATTATTCTAAAAGATTGCTATATTATTTTAGTAGATTGTTATTAATACGATATACATTTTAAATTCTTACTTTGAAAAATTGCACCAGGCATCCTGAAAGAGCTTTCAGCTCTCTGAACCTCTTGGGTTCAGGGTGTGACCTGAGGATCCAGGGCAGTGGGACAGGGAGGGCAAGGGAGAGGTTGGACAGCTGCCCTGGCAGGGGGAAATATCACAGAACCATTTGGGATGGAAAAGTCTGCTACGATCCTGGAGTCCAGCCTTTGACTGAATGTATTATAAGAAGAGGCTAAAACTGATTTTTGGCAGCACTGTTGGGCTGCTTTGGTTGTGGAAGTGCCCTGGGATGTGATTGATGCTTCCCAGGAGATAACACAATTTCTGGATGCTTCTGCTGGGTTGTACCAAGCAGCTGCACCACTGAATTTTCCATCAGTTCCTGCCCTTGCCTCTATATTCCCTTATTCCTGTGTGGTGATTCTGCCTGGCAGAAATTCCTGCAGGGAATCCCCATCCCTGAGATCCTGGGCAGAGCCAGCTGTGGCTGTGCCACTCCTGCAGGCAGTGCCCATTCCCAATCCCAGCTGTGTTACTCCTGCAGGCAGTGCCCATTCCCATTCCCAATCCCAGTTTTGTCACTCCTGCAGGCAGTGCCCATTCCCATTCCCAGTTTTGTCACTCCTGCAGGCAGTGCCCATTCCCAATCCCAGCTGTGTCACTCCACATGACAGCGTCACTGCAGGCAGTGCCATTCCCATTCCCAATCCCAGCTGTGTCACTCCTGCAGGCAGTGCCCATTCCCATTCCCAATCCCAGCTGTGTCACTCCTGCAGGCAGTGCCCATTCCATTCCCAATCCCAGCTGTGTCACTCCTGCAGGCAGTGCCATTTCCATTCCCAATCCCAGCTGTGTCACTCCTGCAGGCAGTGCCCATTCCCATTCCATCCCAGCTGTGTCACTCCTGCAGGCAGTGCCCATTCCCAGTTTCGTCACTCCTGCAGGCAGTGCCCATTCCCAGTTTCGTCACTCCTGCAGGCAGTGCCCATTCCCAGTTTCGTCACTCCTGCAGGCAGTGCCCATTCCCATCCCAGCTCACAGCTGTGTTTGCTTTGCAGCATGGAGCGCTACGATCCGAGCAAGAACTCCTGGGAGACCGTGGCCTCCATGGCTGACAAACGGATAAACTTTGGGGTGGGGGTCATGCTGGGCTTCATCTTCGTGGTGGGGGGACACAACGGGGTGTCCCACCTGTCCAGCATCGAGAGGTACGACCCCCACCAGAACCAGTGGACGGTGTGTGCCGGCCCATGAAGGAGCCCCGGACAGGTGGGATGTAGCAAACGAACCCTGGGCTGGTGAACCCTGCAGGACAGGGGCAGGGACTCCATCGGGGTGGAGGTCACTTCAGCAGCTCTGGGACAGGATCTGGATTGCTCCACGTTCAGCTTATTAATGCTGAGCTGTGACAAAAGTGATAGGAAGTAGTAATTCCAGCTCCCGTTTTTCCAGTGATTTCAGCAGGGGTGAGTTTCAGCAGCGCTGTGCTTACTGTGCTGTTGGATTTTGTCGGGTGTGGAGACTCAGGGGTGCAGGGTTGTGGTCAGCCCCTGCCGAGGGCAGCTCCCATTTCTGCTCCCTGGGACAGGGACAGGAGCAGGGAGTGGCTGGAGCTGGGCCAGGGCAGGGTTGGGATGGAGATCAGGGAAGGTTCATCCCCAGAGGGTGGGATAAGCGCTGGGACAGCTCCCAGGGAATGGGCCCGGCCCCGAGGGAGGGCTCCTCGTCTCCAGCCCTGTTCCTTCTCCAGCGGGGACGCTGGGCTCAGCCCGTGGGTGACCCCGGCCGGGTGCTGGACACAGGTTTGATGTCCGTCCGTCCTTCCCTCCGCAGGCGTGGGGGCGGCCGTGATCGACAACCACCTGTACGTGGTGGGCGGACACTCGGGCTCGTCCTACCTGAACACGGTGCAGCGGTACGAGCCCATCTCGGACTCGTGGCTGGACTCTGCGGGGATGATGTACTGCCGCTGCAACTTCGGCCTCACTGCGCTCTGAGCCCGCATCGCACCGGGGCCTGCGGCCACCCCCGGGAGCGGCCGGGGCCACTGAACGGGGCCAGGGCCGCCCCCGGGGCGAGGCCGGGGCCACCCCAAGCGGGGCTGCGACCACCCCGAGGGATGGGGCCGGGCCACCCCGGGAGCGGGCCGGGGCCACCGCCCGAGCGGGCCGGGGCCACCCCGGGAGGGGCCGGGGCCACCTGACGGGGCTGCGACCACCCCGGGAGGGCCGGGGCCACCTCTGACGGGGCTGCGGGCCACCCCGAGCGGGGCCGGGGCCACCCCGGCGGGACGCGGCCCCCCGGGCCGGGCCGGGCCCCGGTCGCCCCCGCTCCTGGCCCGGTTGCCCGGCGCTCCTGCGCTGGCAGAGCGGGACAAGCCGGCCGGGTTCGACCTCGCGCTGGTGGCAGTGGGTTCGGGACAGAGCTGGCATCCAGGCGGGAGTTGGCCATCCCACCCTCTCCGGAGCTTCTGTCTCCTCCTCCTCTGGAGCGCGGAGTTCCCTGGGCTGGGGGAGCGTGTGGGGGGAGTGCAGGGGTGCTGACCCCTGGCTGTGTCTGCACACGGGGTTTTTTATGACCAGTAACTCAAGGGCTGCCTTGTTTCTGTATCTCAAGGTTTGTACATAATAAATGCCATAGGATGTTGCCTGTACTCTCCTTTGTCACCTGCTTCCTGGTAGAGGGCTGGGGTGATCCTTGGAGACATTTGCCAGGCAAATTTATTGCCTCCTCAGGACATTTTTGGATCTGATGAAGAGAATTTGCATTTTTAACTTTTCCCTTCTGTTTTCCTCTCGTGGAGAAACGAGTGCTGGATGAACTGACTTCATCCTGCCGCGTGCTTTCAGCTGGAACATGAGGAGAAATCACAGCGGCAGCATTCCCAGCATGGTACCCAATAAAACCTTCATCCCATCCTTTTCCCAAGCACGCTCCCATCCGTGTTCCCCCTTTTCTCCAGGACTGTGTGATTGATTCCCAGAGTGTTCCCACCTCACAGTGGTGCCCGATGTGGGGGTGCCCCAGGCTGCTCCTGCTTCCAGTGCATAAAGCATGTTTGGATTGTTCCACTGCTTTGGTTTGTTGGCTCCAGCCCCCGTGGCCCTGCAGCTCTGCCCTTGTCTGTACTCTGAGGCTCCCGGGCCTGAAGTTGCTGAGTTTCTGGACTCAGTTTCTTCGTGGTGTTCTGGTTCAGGAAGATCTTGTGTTCTCACAGGCCTGGCATAAACAGCACAAAGAAACTGAGTCCAGAAACCCAGAAACTTCAGGCCCAGGAGCGTCAGACTACACCTGTGCACTGAGCTCCCTGCTGGGTGTTTTAGTGGGGTTCACATTTCGGGAGGTTGGTCCCATTCTCACAAACAGGGAGATCCCAGCTCGGCTTCCTCAGGCAGTTGTGCCCTCCAGAGCAGTGCAGGGAGTTCAGACAGGGCTCCTGCCAGCTGTGTGTCCTGCTGAGGGGCAGATCCTGGGGTGAGCCACGGTCCCCTGGGTTCATCAGACAGCCCTGAGCTCGGGGAAAGCTGGGCCAGACAGAGAAAGTGATGCTGTGGGTTATAACCATCATTTAAAGTGGAGTTCAACTGATTTAGCACATTTTGGGTTGTCTTCTCAGTTACCTTAATTTCTATGCTGTCTGCCCATTGCCAGGCCTGGTATAAGGATTTTTTATTTTTGTCTCCAGTGTTTCCTTTCCCTTTATTTTAACATGTTTGCTGTTTGTTTTCCAAGCCCACATGGTGTCATTTTGAAAAGTGCAATAATATTTGAAAGAGTTGCTTTAAAAGCCATTTCTGTGTGATTTTGCTAAATGGGGAAGGTTGAGTGCTGTGGATTCATCCTGAATTCCTGCAGAGCTGCTTGCAGCCAGGGCTGCTCCTGTTCTTCCATTCCAATCACTGGGATTTCACCAGTCCAGGAGGGTGTGGTCACCATAAAACCTTGCTCAGATATCCCAGGTGATTGCACAGACCATAAAATCCTGCAGGTCTCCTTCAGATTTGGTGGAACTGAGCAGGACTTTGAATGGAAATAAGAGAAACTGCATTGGAAACGCTGGAATTGTTAATTTGACTCCCAGGGATTCATTGCAGTGACAGCAATAAAAGCCTGATTTAATTATTCCAGGGCAGCTCTTGGCAGGACAGGAGGGGCTCCGTGGCTGTGGTTGCAATTTTGTGTGGGGAGGAGAAGGAATCATGGAATCCCAGGATGGTTTGGGTTGGAAGGCATCTAAAATCCACCCAGTGCCCCCCCTGCCATGGCAGGGACCCCTCCCACTGTCCCAGGCTGCTCCAACCTGGCCTGGGACACTGCCAGGGATGGATCACAAGAAAAAAAAAAAATCCATGAACAACAAAAACATCATTAAAAACCATAAATCAGAACAACAACAAAAAAAAATCCATATTATGGTGATTATTTGTATCAGCATCTTTCTTTTATGGAAGTCACAGCACTGAAAATTGCAAAGTGATTTAATTCCCTTTCCCAGGCAGTGGGAATGATTGACCCCAGAGTGGTTTGGGGTGAAAGGGGCTTCAAAGACCACCCTGTCCCACCCCTTTCCACTGGAATGGGGTCAGAGGAGCTGAGTGATGTCCCAGATTGTGCTGTGCGTGTGACCTTGCCCCTCTGGAGAGAGCAGCAGGAGCTTTCTCACTCTGGCAGGAATGCCTCAGGGATTTTCCTGCTGTGGTTGATGAACTCCTCACCTGCAGATGGCTCACCCTTAGGGAGCCCATAAATCCACTCCACCCCCATTTCTGTCCTGTCTTGGGCAGAGGGAGACCAGACACAACAACCAGGGGACAGCTCAGTGATCCCGTGGGAGTGGCTGCCTGGGAGCTGGAAAACCAGGCACCTGCAGCTGAGAGGTCACAATTCCCAATTACCACCCAGATCCAGCTCCTTACCTCTCAAACTGCACTTTGCAATGGGTTTAAACGAGTTTATTGTGCCCACACAGCTCAGAATTTCTGCTTTTTAAAAGGCAATCATTTACAAGCTGCTCGCCAGACTCTCCTCCTAGGAATGCTTCCCTGGCAGAAACTGTTGGAATTTTTGTGTTACAAATATTGTTTCTGGGAGATAACATTGCTGCAGTGAAGTTCCCATCCATAAATCCCCATTCACTGTATGAAACAATGCAACACATCCCAAATTGCCTTCGATTCTTTCTATTGACCTGAAACACAAAGAACTGCATCATTCCTTTTCTTTTTCTTTTCTTTTTTTTTTTTTTTTTCCTTATGTGGTGTGCTGTGTTTTAAACTCAAGGAAAACTCAGATTTTTAGCAGGATTTAATAACTGTACAGGGAATTTTGTACTCAGGCTTGGCCAGAGTGCTTTGGTTGGGAGTAAGAACAGATCCCTGTAGTTTTGTTTTACTTGTAAATATATATATTTTTTTTTTTTTAGCAGCAACATCCTGGTTGTGTTTTGTCTACAGAAGTGGCCTTTGAGTTGCACAGGATGAGAGCTGAGCCGTGCTGGGACTCTCTGGCAGTTCCCAGGGTGTTGTTCTTGTGCTCTCCAAGCGTTGTCATGGTGATTCCATTGGATGTGGAGCTGCTCAGTGAAGTAAACCTGGGAACTCCTGGTTTGTCTGGTGCTCAGTGCTGGAGCCTCTGGAGCTGCTCCCACCTCTCATGGAGTGTCCTCATTCCATGGCTGCTGCCCCTTCTCCCCCACCTTTCCAGGCTCTTTATGGCCAAATCCTGGGGTTCCCCCCACACTGCTTTGATTTGTAATTGCTGCTCTTGGACAAGCTCCAGCACACACGGCAGAGAGCACTGGGATTTTAACACTCACCAGTGCTCTGGGAAATGGGAAGGTTGGGAGAACTGGGATGGTTCAGCCTGGAAAAGGCTCCAGGAAGGTCTCAGAGGGATCCCTCCCACTGTCCCAGGGTGTCCAACCTGGCCTGGGACATCCCAGGGATCCAGGGGCAGCCACAGCTGCTCTGGCAATTCCAGCCGAGACCCTGCCCACTATCCTAGCCAGGAATTCCTTCCCAAAATCCAATGTACATCTCCTTTCTGATAATTTGAAACCATTCCCTGGGTGCTGTCCCCTCATCCCTTGTCCCCAGTCCCTCCCCAGCTCTCCTGCAGCCCCTCCAGGCTCTGAGCTCTCCCTGGAGCCTTCTCCTGTCCAGGGAACATTCCCAGCTCTCTCAGCCTTTCCCAGCAGGAGAAAGGATTTCAGCTGCTCCATCCCCAGGGGAGGGAAACCGGGCAGAGCCTGGAGCTGCCCCCGTGTCCCGCCCAGCCCGGGCTGCTCGGCGGGGACAGGGGCGGGAGCCTGGCCCGGCCGGTACCGGGGGATGCGGGCAGTGCCGGTACCAGGGATGAGGATGGAGCCGGTACCGGGGGATGAGGATGGAGCCGGTACCGGGGGTGATTCGGGAGGTGTCAGAAGGATGAGGATGGAGCCGGTACCGGGGATGAGGATGGTGCTGGTGCCGGTGAGGTGAGGATGGAGCCGGTACCGGCGGTGATTCGGGCGGTGTCAGAAGGATGAAGACGGTGCCGGTACCGGGGATGAGGATGGTGCTGGTGCCGGTGAGGTGAGGATGGTGCCGGTACCGGGGATGATCCGGGCAGTGTCGGTTCCGGGGATGAGGATGGTGCCGGTGCCAGTGCCGGTGCCGGTTCCTGGGACGGTCCGAGCGGTACCGGGGGTGATCCGGGCGGTGCCGGTACCGGGGATGACCCGGGCAGTGTCGGTGCCGGTACCGGGGATGATCCGGGTGGTGTCAGTGCCGGTACCGGGGATGTTCCGAGCTAGTACCAGGGGTAGTACCGGGGATGATCCGGGCGGTGCCGGTACCGGTACCGGGGATGATCCGGGCAGTGTCGGTACCGGGGATGACCCGGGCAGTGTCGGTACCGGTACCGGGAATGATCCGGGCGGTGTCAGTACCGGTACCGGGGATGACCCGGGCGGTGCTGGTGCCGGTACCGGGGATGATCCGGGCGGTGCCGGTACCGGGGATGACCCGGGCGGTGTCGGTACCGGGGATGACCCGGGCGGTGCCGGTGCCGATACCGGGGATGATCCGGGCGGTGCCGGTACCGGGGATGATCCGGGCAGTGTCAGTACCGGTACCGGGGATGATCCGGGCGGTGTCAGTACCGGTACCGGGGATGACCCGGGCGGTGCCGGTACCGGTACCGGGGATGATCCGGGCGGTGCCGGTGCCGGGGATGATCCGGGCAGTGTCAGTACCGGTACCGGGGATGATCCGGGCAGTGTCGGTACCGGGGATGATCCGGGCAGTGTCGGTACCGGGGATGATCCGGGCGGTGTCAGTACCGGTACCGGGGATGACCCGGGCGGTGCCGGTGCCGGTACCGCGGATGATCCGGGCGGTGCCGATGCCGGGGATGATCCGGGCAGCGTCGGTACCGGGGATGATCCGGGCGGTGTCAGTACCGGTACCGGGGATGACCCGGGCGGTGCCGGTACCGGGGATGACCCGGGCGGTGCCGGTGCCGGTACCGGGGATGATCCGGGCGGTGCCGGTACCGGTACCGGGGATGATCCGGGCGGTGCTAGGGATGACCCGAGCGGTGTCGGTACCGGGGATGACCCGGGCGGTGTCGGTACCGGTACCGGGGATGACCCGGGCGGTGTCGGTGCCGGTACCGGGGATGACCCGGGCGGTGCCGGTGCTCCTCCGAGCCGCCCGTCCGTGCCTTGTCGGCCTCAGCCCCGGGAATTGGGGAGGAGCGGAGCGGGCGCTGTCCCGGGCTGCTCCCGGGATGAGCGAAAGCCGCGTTTTCCTTGGAATTGCCGCTGGGGGCGGAGCGGCGGCGGGGCTGCAGCGGGGCCGGGCGGGCGCTGGAGGTCACCATTGGACCGCGCTGAGAGAGAGCACTGCTGGATCCCGCTGGGATCACTGCTGGATCCTGCTGGGATCACTGCTGGATCCCGCTGGGAGCACTGCTGGATCCCGCTGGGTGTCACTGCTGGATCCCGCTGGGAGCACTGCTGGATCCTGCTGGGATCACTGCTGGATCCCGCTGGGAGCACTGCTGGATCCCGCTGGGTGTCACTGCTGGATCCTGCTGGGAGCACTGCTGGATCCCGCTGAGAGCACTGCTGGATCCCGCTGGGAGCACTGCTGGATCCTAATGGGATCACTGCTGGATCCTGCTGGGAGCACTGCTGGATCCCACTGGGATCACTGCTGGATCCCGCTGAGAGCACTGCTGGATCCCGCTGGGATCACTGCTGGATCACGCTGGGTGTCACTGCTGGATCCTGCTGGGAGCACTGCTGGATCCTGCTGGGTGTCACTGCTGGATCCTGCTGGGAGCACTGCTGGATCCCTGCTGGTGTCACTGCTGGATCCCGCTGGGAGCACTGCTGGATCCTGCTGGGATCACTGCTGGATCCCGCTGAGGCACTGCTGGATCCCGCTGGGAGCACTGCTGGATCCTATGGGATCACTGCTGGATCCTGCTGGGAGCACTGCTGGATCCCACTGGGATCACTGCTGGATCCCGCTGAGAGCACTGCTGGATCCCGCTGGGATCACTGCTGGATCCTGCTGGAATCACTGCTGGATCCTGCTGGGATCACTGCTGGATCCCACTGGGTGTCACTTGCTGGATCCCGCTGGGATCCTGCTGGATCCCGCTGGGAGCACTGCTGGATCCTGCTGGATCACTGCTGGATCCTGCTGGAATCACTGCTGGATCCTGCTGGGATCACTGCTGGATCCACTGGGTGTCACTGCTGGATCCCGCTGGGAGCACTGCTGGATCCCATGGGATCACTAATGGATCACACAGGGACAGGCTCTGCATGGATCTGTCGGATGGCACAGGGACGGCTGTGGATGGCACTGTCGGATGGCACAGGGACAGGCTGTGGATGGCACTGTCGGATGGCACAGGGACGGGCTGTGGATGGCACTGTCGGATGGCACAGGGACAGGCTGTGGATGGCACTGTCGGATGGCACAGGGACAGGCTGTGGATGGCACTGTCGGATGGCACAGGGATGGGCTGTGGATGGCACTGTCGGATGGCACAGGACAGGCTGTGGATGGCACTGTCGGATGGCACAGGACAGGCTGTGGATGGCACTGTCGGATGGCACAGGACAGGCTCTGCATGGCACTGTCGGATGGCACAGGACAGGCTGTGGATGGCACTGTCGGATGGCACAGGGATGGGCTGTGGATGGCACTGTCGGATGGCACAGGGACAGGCTGTGGATGGCACTGTCGGATGGCACAGGGATGGGCTGTGGATGGCACTGTCGGATGGCACAGGGACGGGCTGTGGATGGCACTGTCGGATGGCACAGGGATGGGCTGTGGATGGCACTGTCGGATGGCACAGGATGGGCTGTGGATGGCACTGTCGGATGGCACAGGGATGGGCTGTGGATGGCACTTGTCGGATGGCACAGGACAGGGCTCTGCATGGCACTGTCGGATGGCACAGGGACGGGCTGTGGATGGCACTGTCGGATGGCACAGGACAGGCTGTGGATGGCACTGTCGGATGGCACAGGGATGGGCTGTGGATGGCACTGTCGGATGGCACAGGACAGGCTGTGGATGGCACTGTCGGATGGCACAGGGATGGGCTGTGGATGGCACTGTCGGATGGCACAGGACAGGCTCTGCATGGCACTGTCGGATGGCACAGGGACAGGCTGTGGATGGCTCTGTCGGATGGCAGAGGACAGGCTGTGGATGGCACTGTCGGATGGCACAGGGATGGGCTGTGGATGGCACTGTCGGATGGCACAGGGATGGGCTGTGGATGGCACTGTCGGATGGCACAGGGATGGGCTGTGGATGGCACTGTCGGATGGCACAGGATGGGCTGTGGATGGCACTGTCGGATGGCACAGGGATGGGCTGTGGATGGCACTGTCGGATGGCACAGGGACAGGCTGTGGATGGCACTGTCGGATGGCACAGGGACGGGCTGTGGATGGCACTGTCGGATGGCACAGGACAGGCTGTGGATGGCACTGTCGGATGGCACAGGACAGGCTGTGGATGGCACTGTCAGATGGCACAGGGATGGGCTGTGGATGGCACTGTCGGATGGCACAGGGATGGGCACAGGTTGGAATCTGCTTCTCCTGGTAGCATGGAGAATGGGAAAGTGAATCTCAAAAAGTCACAGAATCCTGGGATGGTTTGGGTGGGAAGGGACCCCAAATCCCATCCCATTCCAGGGACCCCTCCCACCGTCCCAGGCTGCTCCAGCCCCAGTGTCCAGCCTGGCCTGGGACATTCCAGGGCTCCAGGGGCAGCTCCAGCTGCTCTGGACACCTTCTCCTACTCCTGCTTCTGCTCCATCCATCCCCCCATGGCACTGGAGTTCCAGGGGAACGTCTGGAGCTGTGCCAGTGCATTCACCAAGCGTGTGCTGAGCTCTCTCTGCCTTCCTGCTTGTTTTAAACCCTAAACAAAAAAGTACTTTGCTTATTTGTGCAGATTAATTTGGAGAGCTGGAGATGGTAATTTATAAATTTCCCTGGAATTTCCCAAGGGGTTTGTGGTGATTCAGATTAAACAGATCCAGCTCAGGCTGGTGCCCAGCCGGGAGCAAACCAAGGCAGGGAGAAAGCTGGGAAAATAAGGGATGGAGGGAAAGGTGGGGAAATCCTGGAGAGAGAGGGGGAATGTGGGAAGAGCAAGGGAGAGGAGAGGGGTCCTGCTCAGTGGGAATGGGAATGGGGAATGGGAGTGGGAATGGGGAATGGGAATGGGATGGGATGGGAAGATGGGATGGGAAGGTGGGATAGGAAAATGGGATGGGATGGGATGGGATGTGGTGGGATGTGATGGGATGGGATGTGGTGGGATGTGGTGGGATGTGATGGGATGGGATGTGGTGGGATGTGGTGGGATGTGGAGAGGCCACAGTTAACCCCGGGAAGTGTCCCTTTCCCCGGCCCCGTGTCCCCCTGCTCCCTCCTTCCCAGGGATCTCCCGTTTTTTTCCTCATTCCCGTGGCTGCAGACCCGGCCCCGGCGCGTTAATTCGAAGTGACAGAGCTCATCGCACGGTGTCACCCTGAATTCCCGGCAGGAGGAGCAGAAGGAGAGGGACAGGATGGGGGAAGGAAAAGCATTTAACGGTGCCTGGAGCTGCTGGGGCCCTGCTCCTGTCACCCTGCCTGTGACAGCAGCTCGGGCTGGGAGAGCCTGGGGGTGGCAGGGACCATCCCATGGGATAACACAGCACACAGACCCTCCCTGGGAGTTCTCTCGGGGGTCTATAAAGATTCCTCTTGTTAGAAATTGTGCCCCTTATAAACCACTTTCCACAGCCCACTGCGACTGGGGAGAGAAAGACAAAGCTCTTCACTCACACCGGTCAAACCAGAGGGACAGCAGGAGAGATCCCTCCTGCCAGGGGAATGGATGGGGATGGAAACAGCGTGGGATTGGATGGGATTGACTCTGGGATTTACCCTGGGGGTGGAAACAGTGTGGGATTGGATGGGATTGTCTCTGGGATTTACCCTGGGGGTGGAAACAGTGTGGGATTGTCTCTGGGATTTACCCTGGAGGTGGATCAGTGTGGAATTGGATGGGATTGACTCTGGGATTTACCCTGGGGTTGAAACAGTTTTGGATTGGATGGGATTGACTCTGGGACAGCCCTGGGGATGGAAACAGCGTGGGATTGGATGGGATTGACTCTGGGATTTACCCTGGGGATGGACACACTGTGGGATTGTCTCTGGGATTTACCCTGGGGATGGAAACAGTGTGGGATTGGATGGGATTGACTCTGGGATTTACCCTGGGGATGGACACACTGTGGGATTGTCTCTGGGATTTACCCTGGGGGTTGAAACAGCGTGGGATTGGATGGGATTGACTCTGGGATTTACCCTGGGGGTTGAAACAGCGTGGGATTGGATGGGATTGACTCTGGGATTTACCCTGGGGGTTGAAACAGAGTGGGATTGGATGGGATTGACTCTGGGATTTACCCTGGGGGTGGATCAGTGTGGGATTGGATGGGATTGTCTCTGGGATTTACCCTGGGGGTGGACAGGCTGTGGAATTCCATAGGATTTACCCTGGGGGTTGAAACAGCGTGGGATTGGATGGGATTGACTCTGGGATTTACCCTGGGGGTGGATCAGTGTGGGATTGGATGGGATTGTCTCTGGGATTTACCCGGGGGGTGGACAGGCTGTGGAATTCCATAGGATTTACCCTGGGATGGAAACAGTGTGGGATTGGATGGGATTGACTCTGGGAGTTACCCTGGGGATGGACACACTGTGGGATTGACTGTGGGATTTACCCTGGGATAGAAACAGTGTGGGATTGGATGGGATTGTCTCTGGGATTTACCCTGGGGATGGAAACAGTGTGGGATTGGATGGGATTGACTCTGGGAGTTACCCTGGGGATGGACACACTGTGGGATTGGATGGGATTGACTCTGGGATTTACCTGGGGATGACAGGCTGTGGAATTCATAGGATTTACCTGGGGATGGACAGGCTGTGGAATTCCATAGGATTTACCCTGGGATGTTGCAGGGAGGGAAAGGGGGGATTTGGGGTGGGGACAAAAGGGTGCAGAGGTGGCTCCTGGGTGACCCAGCCTGGCCATTCCTGTCCTGGCTGCCCAGGCACGGCCTGGATGAGGTGACAGAAACCAGGATTAGGGACAATCCCCCTCTTGGAATGGGAGGGGGGCATTTCCCCCCCTGAATCTCCCTCAGTGAGGATTTGATGATAGAAAAATTCTTTTATCCTGCAGAAAGAAAATAAAAAAATAAATAAATAAACTTATTTGAGGAGCCTGCTTTCAAAATTACTTTTTAATTATTAAATTTAATTAGTAAAGGTCATAGTTTTTAATTACTCAGAAGGAAAGAGCCACACTCAAAAAAGAACTCAATTAAAGGGGGAGGTTTTGTGAGGAAGATTGTGTTTGGAAAACAGGAGATTTTTTCTTGCCACAAAAGTATAAAAGTCCAAATGAAAACGTCCATCACCTCCTCCAGAGAGGCCCTGGAGCTGCTCCAGGGCTGGAGGCAGGCTGGGAGAGCTGGGACTGTTCCCTGGAGAGGAGGAGGCTCCAGGGAGAACTGAGGGTACCTGGAGGGGCTGCAGGAGAGCTGGGGAGGGACTGGGGACAAGGGATGGGGGGACAGCACCCAGAGAATGTGGGATATTGGGAATTGGGAATTCCTGTCTGGGCTGGGATTCCCAGAGCAGCTGTGGCTGCCCCTGGATCCCTGGAATGTCCCAGGCTGGACACTGGGGTTGGACCCTGGGACAGTGGGAGGGGTCCCTGCCCATCCAGGGCTGGGCTGGGTGGGATTTGGGGTCCCTTTAACCCAACCCATCCCGGGATTCTCTCCTGCCGTTTGCTTGGCACAGGGAATGGCTTCCCAGGGAGCAGGGCTGGATGGGATTTGGGATTTGGGAATTACTGGCTGGGAGGGTGAGCAGGGGCTGGGCTGGGATTCCCAGGGAAGCTGTGGCTGGGCAGCAATGTCGGTGTTGGGATGAGCAGAGGATTCCTGATGGGATCGGGGGTGTTTCCCACCAACCCCCAGGAGAATACACGGAATTAAACTTGAAAAACCATCCTGTGCTGGAAGGAAGAAGGGATTTTCCTTACAGGGAGGATGGGCTCGGTCCAAGAGGTTTTCATGTGAGGGGGAGATCAGACAAATCCCTTGGATTCTCCTGGCATTGTTTTACTGCTGGTTTGGAAAAGATGGGGAAATGGGAGAGGTGGGAGAGGGCATCGACCCCTCCTGGAGCAGCCGTGCTGGAATTGGGGTGGGAATACGGGAGTATGGGAGTGTGGAGTATGGGAGTATGGGAATATGGGAGAATGGGAATAGGGGAGTATAGGAATGTGGGAGTACGGGAGTATGGGAATATGGGAGTATAGGAGTATGGGAGTATGGGATATGGGAATATGGGATATGGGAGTATTGGAATATGGAAATATGGGAGTATGGGAGTATGGGAATATGGGAATATGGGAATATGTGAGATGGGAATATGGGATGGGATGGGATGGGATGGGATGGGATGGGATGGGATGGGATGGGATGGGACGGGATGGGAAGAGAATGTGGGATTGGAATATGGGATAGGATGGGGGAAATGAGATGTGAATATGGGATGGGAATACGGGATGGGAGGGGATGTGCTGGGACGGGGAGCAGAGGAGGCTGAGGGTGCCAAGCCCCGGCGCTGTCCCCTCTCCAGGGCCGCCCCGGCAGCGCAGCGGGCGGATGGAGCAGCGCCGGGATTCCCCGCCCGAGCCGGGATTCCCGCGGCACGGCAGCGTCCCGGGGAGCTCTCTGCTCGCTGCCGACACCGCCGCGGGTTCAAAGCCATTCGGACAAAAGGATTTGAGGCTCCGAAGGGATCTTACATGCATCCCGGTGACATTTGACATGCTAATCTTATGGAAATAGATTAATTACAAATGCTATTTCTGTCGGCTTAGCGCACTGCCGTAAGGTCACTGCCGAGGGATAAAAGCTGATGAGATTGTGCCGAATAAAAACCTCTCAGCGCGGATTTCTGTCCCGCCGGGGCCGGGGCTGCCCGAGGGGCGCCAGGGGCTGGGGGAGAACAGCCCCGGGACAGCGGGATGGGCAGGGATGGGTGCGGGATCCGGGATGGGTGCGGGATCAGGGATGGGTGCGGGATCGGGGATGGGTGCGGGATCTGGGATGGGTGCGGGATCCGGGGATGGGTGCAGGATCTGGGACGGATGCGGGATCTGGGATGGGTCAGGATCAGAGATGGGTGCGGGATCCGGGATGGGTCGGGATCTGGGATGGGTCGAGATCTGGGATGGGTCGGGATCTGGGATGGATGCGGGATCGGGGATGGGTCGGGATCTGGGATGGGTGCGGGATCTGGGATGTGTGCGGGATCTGGGATGGGTGCGGGGTGGATGCGGGATCCGGGATGGGTGCGGGGTGGATGCGGGATCCGGGATGGATCCAGGATGGATGCGGGTGGATGCGGGATCCGGGGGCAGGAGGGTGAGGTCTGTCCTCGGCCAGGAGCAGCATCGGGAAGCAAGGGGTCGATTTTTTGGGAATTTTTTAGGGAATGCTGCCCGTGGCTCGCAGGGCTGCTCCTTGGCGCTGCCGGGCGCGGGTCACTGGGGACCGGGAGGGAAACGCCTGCGGGTGGGATGTGCTGTTGCTGCTGCCTCAGGAAATCAGGGAACACCGACAGCTCCGGGCACGGCAGAAGTGTGCAGGTGAGCTCACCTGGGCAGCCCCTGCCGCGCCAGCCCCGCCACCTCCCGCCCAAGGGAAAGGCGGAATGCAAGCCGCGCCTCGCTAGCTCTCCTTGGCGATTGTCCCGCACCCTGTACGGGGCCGGTTCTCTTTAGGGATTGTCCCGCACCCTGTGACGGGGCCGGTTCTCTTTAGGGATTGTCCCGCACCCTGTGCCGGGCCGGTTCTCTTAGGGATTGTCCCGCACCCTGTACGGGCCGGTTCTCTTTAGGGATTGTCCCGCACCCTGTCCGGGCCGGTTCTCTTTAGGGATTGTCCCGCACCCTGTGCCGGGCCGGTTCTCTTTAGGGATTGTCCCGCACCCTGTACCGGGCCGGTTCTCTTTAGGGATGTCCCACCTGTACGGGGCGTTCTCTTTAGGGATTGTCCGCACCCTGTACGGGCCGGTTCTCTTTAGGATTGTCCGCACCCTGTGCGGGCCGGTTCTCTTTAGGGATTGTCCGCACCTGTACGGGCCGGTTCTTTAGGGATTGTCCCGCACCCTGTGCCGGGCCGGTTCTCTGTAGGGATTGTCCCGCACCTGTGCCGGGCCCGGTTCTGGGGTTCAGCGGGGCTGGGGTGGGCTCCCGGTCGGGCAGGTGCCCCGTCAGCCAGGACCAGGGCCAGGGCACGGTTATTCCGTGCCGTGCAGTGCGCTGGCATCCGCGTTTGCTCTGCTGCGCGTCCATAAAACATTCCAGGATTCCCTGGCCGGCTTCTCCCAAACCGGCAGCGGGATGGGGAGCTGCCGGGCGTGTGCCACCCTGCGGACAGCGCTGGAAAACCCTCGGGAATTAACCCGGGGCAGCCAAAGGCCGGCCCGGGCCCTCGGTGCGGAGAGCCCGGCAGGAGCCTGCAGTGGAAGCAGAGCTCCACCGCAGCCTCCGCTGCAATCCAGCTCCGGAGCGCCGCCCGCACCCCTCTCCAGAGGGAAAAGGAAGCCTCGTCGCTCCCGCCCGGTGGCCAGTGCCGGATGATGGAGGAAATGGGAAGAGATCCTGGGATGGATCCTGGATGATGGAGGGGGAATGGGAAGGAGATCCTGGATGATCCTGGATTGATGGAGGAAAAATGGGAAGGAGATCCTGGGATACATCCTGGATTGATGGAGGGGAAATGGGGAAGGAGATCCATGGGATGGATCCTGGATTGATGGAGGGAAATGGGGAAGGAGATCCCGGGATGGATCCTGGATTGGTGGAGGGGAAATGGGGAAGGAGATCCATGGGACATCCTGGATTGGTGGAGGGGAAATGGGGAAGGAGATCCGGGATATCCTGGATTGGTGGAGGGGAAATGGGAAGGAGATCCTGGGGAATCCTGGATTGGGTGGAGGGGAAATGGGGAAGGAGATCCATGGATGGATCCTGGATGGTGGAGGGGAAATGGGGAAGGAGATCCATGGGACGATCCTGGATTGATGGAGGGGATGGAGAAAAGGGTCCATGGTATGGACTGGATGGATAGAGGGAACATGGGAAGGAGATCCTGGCACCTGGATTGATGAGGGGACTGAATGGTCCAGTATTGGATGATGGATAAGCCAGATCCATGGCATGGATTCGGCAGATTGATCCAATTAACAATATTAATTCGATTATCAAAAAATATTAATCGTAATAATAATAATAATAATAATAATAATAATAATAATAATAATAATAATAATAATAATAGTAGTAGTAGTAGTAGCAGGACACTGGCTGCTAACGAGGAGCCAGGATTTCCCTGAGGGGTCTCTCCGGAGGTTTCAGTACCAATCCTGATCCCCTTAAGCCCAGCCCAAGCAGATTTACAATTTCACAGCCGAGCACTGGGAAGTGATTTCCACAGCCAGAAGTGCTGGGAGATGAAAAGGTATTTTCAGCAGCACCTGACCGTCCCTGTCTGTTTTAAACAGGTTTAGGGAAGAGCTTATTTGGGCTTTGCTGTCCCCGGGCTGGCAGGGAGCTGCACAGCGATTGGGATTTGCAGTGGTCACGGCAGGCTCAGCCGGGCGGGGCTTTCCTGGCAGCGCTCCCAGGGGAGTGCTGGCTCAGGGGCCGGCGGGGATTGCTGCTGTCCTGGAGGAAAACGGTGGGAAAACCATGGGAAAAACCCTGGGAAACGCCCTGAAATCCCCAGCTGGGGTGGTGCTTGGGGCAGCTGAGCCCCTGCCCCTCCTGGCTGGGGCACCCAGGGCTGGAGGGGAGCTGTGCCCCGCAGGAATTTGGGCTTGGCTCCCCCTGCAACCGCAGGGATTTGATTCCCCTCACACCAAACCCTGCAGGAAACGGCCGAGGCTCTCATCTGGCACCAAGGAGGCTGTTAGTTGTGAAGAAGGTTCTAACAAGAGCAGGAAAAATAACCCCTGCCACTGGTGATAATTACGTATCCCCGAGCTTCCTCCTTTGGAAGATTTTAATGGCTTTTAAAGCAGAATCACTTAGTTGGGTTTTTTTACACTTTCCAGAACATCTAAAACCTGGAAAGGTCATTTTCCCCCCACTGTTTTGTTTTATTAAAAAAAAAAAAAAAAGCCTGGAAAAGGCAAACTGAAATGCAGAAATAATATTTCTGGTGTAGTGCTGGTGAGAAGTGAGGCAGGAATCCAGGGATTTGAGGGTGGTGTTCACCTCACCCAGCATGGGCTGGACAACGTCTCCATGAAGAAATGTTCCCACTATCCCATCTAAACATCCCCTGGGGCCACTTGAGGCTTCTCCCTCTTGTCCTGTCCCTCGTTCCATGGAAGCAGAGCCCAGCCTGGATCCACCCCTCTGTAAAGAGCTGTGGCAAAGCTCAGGATGGGCTTTTAAAAACTGGGGTAGCAGAGATCAGTGGGAAGGGCTCCAAAGGTGCTGGGGTCTGGCTGGGCTCTTCCTTCTCCCAAAGCTCTGGGAATGTTCGAGCCCAGGCAGGAATCCCTCTCCCAGTGCTCTGCTGCCGCTCCAGGAATCCTCTGCTCATCCCAACACCGACATTCCAGCCCAGCCCCAGGTGCTCCGGGCCCCCCGTGCCAGGGCCTCCCCACCCTCCCAGCCAGCAATTCCCGATTCCCAATCCCCAATGCCACCCAGCCCTGCCCCCTGGGAAGCCATTCCCTGTGCCAGACAAACGCCAGGAGAGAATCCCGGGATGGGTTGGGTTAAAGGGACCCCAAATCCCACCCATCCCATTCCAGCCCTGCCAGGGCAGGGACCCCTCCCACTGTCCCAGGGTGTCCAGCCCCAGTGTCCAGCCTGGGACATTCCAGGGATCCAGGGGCAGCCACAGCTGCTCTGGGAATCCCAGCCCAGCCAGGAATTCCCAATTCCCAATCTCCCACCCAATTCTCCCCTTTCCCAGCCTCCATCCATTCCCTGGGTGCTGTCCCCCCATCCCTTGTCCCCACTCCAGCCCCAAATGCTTCTGGGGTCTGGCTGGGCTGTTCCTGCCCCCAGAGCTCTGGGAACATTCCAGCTCTCCCATTCCGGCAGGAATTCCCTCTCCAGGTGCTCCCTGTGCGGGTGGGAGGGGGGCTGGCCCCGGGGCTGGGGTGGCAATGGGGCTGGCTCCCTGCTGGCCATTCCAGGGGCTCCAGGACCCCGGGGCTCCCTGACCTCAGCTGCTCCCAGGCGGTCACAGCCCCTGCCTGGCCCCAGCTCCTGCAGGGCGATTTGCCATTCTCCCTCTGCTCAGAGCCGAGGGTTTCAGGGATGGTTTGATGGGAAACCTCCTGGGGAATTCCCTTGGCAGCTTGGATGGATTGAGCAGGACTGAGGGGAGAGGTCCTGACCCTTTCCTGTGACCTCTGTGTGTCCCTCAGGCCACAGGGAAGTGCAGGGTGATAAATTTGCCTTTTTGCCCCCCTCAAAAGCTTCATGATTTAATTCGAGTGAGGCTGCAGCCACCACCTGCCTGCTGCCTTCCTATCTGAGTGTCCACTGGTGGGAGCAGCCCAGAAGAACTCCCAGGAAAGGTAGAAAATGGGAATTTTCACTGCCTGAGCAGTGGTGGGATGAGGATAAACCCCCCAAAGGTCCTGGCAGGTGATCCCTGAGAGTGTTCCCAGCTCTCCAGTCCCGTTCCTTCTGCTGGGGAACCAAAAAATCCCAGATTGGGTCAGGCTGGGAGCACCTTGAAGCCCATCTCCTTCCCCCACCTGCCAGACTGTCATTATTTATCAACAAAACTCTACTTTCTTCCTTGAAGACGACACTGGGGTTGCTTGGAGCAGGTGAAAAAATCAGCTGAGGTCCCCAGGAGGGCAGGAATTCCCATCAGGAATTCTGGGACATGCTCAGGTCCAAAACCCTCTCTGGGTGCTGCAGAGCCTCCCTGCCCATTACAAAGCATTTATTTGAAGTTAAGTTTTGTGTGAGAGCTTATTAAAAAAGTGTGGTTTATGGATTTAATTAAAGTTCTGCATATGAGACCTTGCTAATCCTGTTTGTGCTGCAACTGTATTAACGTGCTAAAAATCAATATATTTGAGTTTAAATATTTTATTATGGCAAGCTGTTAAATATTAATGATGTAACAAGTAATCAGTGTCACTGCTTCTGTCTGTTCTGGGGGAAATCTGCAGGAAAGGGGAACAAAAGCATTCTGCCTGCTCGGAGTGAGGGTTCTCCGTGGCTCAGCTCAGCAAGCAAAGGCTCTTGGGGGGTTTGGAAGTCCTGAAAGCATCTTGGCCTGGCTGGAGGGGGGGATTTCTGTGAGGGCCAGCACTGACAGGGCAGGGGGAAGGGGTTCAAACTGCCCTGACCCCCCTGAGCCCCTCAGAGCCTCCTGCCCGAGGCTCAATCCCAGAATCCAGGGATCCCTGAGGCTGGGAAAGCCCTCACAAACCCCTCTGACCCCCCTGAGCCCCCAGAGCCTCCTGCCCGAGGCTCAATCCCAGAATCCTGGGATCCCAGAGGCTGGAAAAGCCCTCCTAGACCCCTCTGACCCCCCTGAGCCCCCAGAGCCTCCTGCCCGAGGCTCAATCCCAGAATCCAGGGATCCCAGAGGCTGGGAAAGCCCTCCCAGACCCCTCTGACCCCCTGAGCCCCCCAGAGCCTCCTGCCCGAGGCTCAATCCCAGAATCCTGGGATCCCAGAGGCTGGGAAAGTCCCCCAGGCTCACCCGGTCCCAGCTGTGCCCGATGTCCCCCGTGCCCAGCCCCGAGCCCCCGTGCCACCTCCAGGCATTCCCTGGGCTCAAACCCTCCCAAGCAATTCCTGTGGTTTCCAGATGGAGATCCTGGATTTGGGGATCTGGCTCTGCCCTGGCTGGAATCTGTGAATCCAGAGTTCCCTCCCTGCCTCTGGGAATATTTGCTGCTGTTGGGTTTTGTTTGGTTTTGGTTATTTTTCCTCCTTTGCACTTGTGCGACTTAAAAACGCTGGATCTAATTTAGCCTCCTGCCTTTATCTTCCCCGGGTTCCCGGGCTGCTCCTCCCATTCCTGCAGCCCAGGGAGGTGTTTGCCTGGGTAATTAAAGGAAACAGCAGCAGAGCAGCCTCAGGCAGCCCAGCCTGGAGCAGCCCGAGGGAACGGGGGCATCCAGGGGCTGCCCTGGTGTCACTGGGGCTGCTCGGGGGTGCAGGAGAGCCCGGCTGGGACACAGGAGAATATCCAGCTGGGATACAGGAGAATATCTGGCTGGGACACAGGAGAATATCCAGCAGAACATCCAGCTGGGACACAGGACAATATCCAGCTGGGACAGGAGAATATCCAGCTGGGACACAGGAGAACATCCAGCTGGGACAGGAGAATATCCGGCTGGGACACAGGAGAATATCCAGCTGGGACACAGGAGAACATCCAGCTGGGACACAGCAGAACATCCAGCTGGGACACAGGAGAACATCCAGCTGGGACACAGCAGAACATCCAGCTGGGACACAGGAGAATATCCAGCTGGGACAGGAGAATATCCGGCTGGGACACAGGAGAATATCCATCAGGGACACAGGAGAGCATCCAGCTGGGACACAGGAGAATATCCAGCTGGGACACAGGAGAACATCCAGCAGGGACACAGCAGAACATCCAGCTGGGACACAGGAGAATATCCAGCAGGGCATCCAGCTGGGACACAGGAGAATATCCAGCTGGGACACAGGAGAATATCCAGCTGGGACACAGGAGAGCATCCAGCTGGGACACAGGAGAATATCCAGCAGGGACACAGCAGAACATCCAGCTGGGACACAGGAGAACATCCAGCTGGGACACGGGAGAACATCCAGCAGGGACACAGGAGAATATCCAGCTGGGACACAGGAGAATATCCAGCTGGGACACAGGAGAACATCCAGCTGGGACACAGGAGAATATCCAGCTGGGACACAGGAGAACATCCAGCTGGGACACAGGAGAACATCCAGCTGGGACACAGAAGAATATTCAGCAGAGCATCCAGCTGGGACACAGGAGAACATCCAGCTGGGACACGGGAGAACATCCAGCTGGGACACAGGAGATACAGAGGAAGGAGAATATCCAGCTGGGTCCCAGCACAGCATCCAGCTGCTCCTGGCCTGGCCAGAGGGATTTACCCCCAGGTGTGACCTCAGGGCTGCCTTGATCCCACAGCTCCGGGTGCCAAAGCCCTTCCCAGCACTGGGAACATCTCCGGGGGAGCAGCAGCCCCAGGGCAGGGCAGGGCAGGGCAGGGCAGCCCTGGGACAAACACCAGGAGAGAACCTGGGATGGTCTGGGTTAAAGGGAAAAATCCCAAATCTCATCCTTAAATCCCAGTGCCACCCCTGGATGGGCAGGGACCCCTCCCACTGTCCCAGAGTGTCCAACCCCAGTGTCCAACCTGGGACATTCCAGGGATCCAGGGGCAGCCACAGCTGCTCTGGCAATTCCAGCCCAGTCAGGAATTCCCAATTTCCAATCTCCCACCCCAATCTCCCCTTTCCCAGTTCCCATCCATTCCCTGGGTGCTGTCCCCCCATCCCTTGTCCCCAGTCCCTCCCCAGCTCTCCTGGAGCCCCTCCAGGCTCTGAGCTCTCCCTGGAGCCTTCTCCTCTCCAGGGAACGTTCCCAGCTCTCCCAGCCTGGATCCAACCCTGGAGCAGCTCCGTGGATCCCTCTGGACTCTCTCCAGCAGCTCCAGGTCCTTTTGCTGTTGGTTTCTCCACAGCTGGGTTCCATATTCCAAGCTGGATCTCACCAAAACTCCACATGGATGAATGATTTGGGAATGACAAAGTTGTCTGTTCACAAATAAAGAAGAAAAAAATAGATTTTAACGAAAAAGAACAACCGTACAAAATCTCATTTTCAGTCTCGCTGTGGCCAGGAGCATCGTGTGGTTTAATGTGATCACTCATAATCTGAAGGCAGAAATCTCAGGCAATTTGATTTACATGAAAGCAGTCAGAAATAAATTTTATGGAGCTGGGGAGCTCGGAAATGTCAAAGCCCAATGAATTGCCTGGCAGGGGGAGCAGCCTGGGAGCTGGGGCTGGTGCCTGCCCGTGCTCCTGGTGCTCCAGGAGGCTCCTCAGGGGGAAGGGATGGGTGCTGCTGAGCAGGGAGTGTTTCCTGCACTGCCCTCTGCTCCCTGCAGGGATTGCAGCCGATCCTGACCGCGGAGGGGCAGGGATGGCAGGCAGGGAAGCCGGGCTGTGAAGGGGAGAGCAGCCCCTCCTGTGCCCTGCTCCACTGGCAGCTCCCGGGGGTAGCAGGGGCTGCTCCTCCTGCGGGGACAGCGGCTGGATCGCAGCAGGGTCAGGGAATCAGGGAATGCTTTGGTGAAAGGGTCAATCCCACCCTGGGCCACCCCTGGATGGGCAGGGACAGCTCCTGCTGGCTGCCCCCTGCCAGAGGGCAGGGCTGGCTGGGAGGCTGGGAATCGGGAATTCCTGGCTGGGCTGGAATTGCCAGAGCAGCTGGGGCTGCCCCTGGAGCCCTGGAATGTCCCAGGTTGGACACTGGGGTTGGAGCAGCCTGGGATGGTAGAAGGGGTCCCTGCTGATTAGATGGGAATTTAAATTGGAATTAGATGGGATCTTAAGCTCCTTCCAAGCCAAATCATTTTGGGAGGAGCCAGTTCATCTTCTCCATGAAGAAACTTCCCAAACTGGCCTGAGCTCCAATAACCTGGGTATTTTAAACCAGAAATCCTACTTCTTGCACCTCCATGGGGATGGGTCCTTGTACCCCCTGTCCCCATCACTGGGCTTGGAGCAGCCTGGGACAGGTCCCTGCCCATCCAGGGGGGGGATTTGGGGTCCCTTTAACCCAAACCATTCCATAATTCCATGAGACCTTCGAGATCCACTCCCCCTCTCCCCACACCAGCAGGAAAAGCAAATTCCAATCTCTTCACCCCCAGGAAGCTGCAAGTGGAGCAGGGCAGGGCACGAGGAGGGTGCAGGGAGCATTTCCCATTCACACCCCAGTTTTCCTTCCCTGCAGGCCCTCCCAGTACCAGGCTGGGATGAAATCCTGGAATATCTCTTGTGTATGACTTCAGGCAAGTCATGTTTGCCACGGCCACGCTCCAGGAGCGACGGCGGAAATATGCAAAATAAATGTTATGAAAGCAACATGATTAAATTTTCTGACAGTGGTTGCCATGATGTTCAGAAATGCATGAAATGAATGAGGCTTGTTCATGGCTTTGTTATCTCTGCCAGGTTGCCAGGGAAGGAGGGAAGGGGGAAAAAAAAAAATCCTGAAAATTAAAATAATTTTTCAATATGTTAGATAAATATCAGGGCTCTGGAAGAGGTGTGTGAGCAGGCATGAGAAATACTTCAATTAAAAAAAGGAAGCTTCATCAGAGGGCTGGCAGGGGCTGGCTGTGTGCAGGGGAGGGAGGGAGGGAGGGAGGCTGCTCAGATCCCAGCTCGGAGCTGGTGGGAGCAGCCTGGAAGATCCTCCCAGCTGGGGGGGTGCTGTGGATGTTCCAGCATTCCAGCAGAATTCCAGCAGAATTCCAGCAGCACTCCAGCACTGACAGTTCCAGCATTCCAGCAGCATTCCAGGCCTGACAGTTCCAGTATTCCAGCATTATTCCAGCCCTGGCAGTGCCCAAGGCCAGGTTGGACACTGGGATTGGAGCACCTGGGATGGTAGAAGGGGTCCCTGCTGATTAGATGGGAATTTAAATTGGAATTAGATGGGATCTTAAGCTCCTTCCAAGCCAAATCATTTTGGGAGGAGCCAGTCCATCTTCTCCATGAAGAAACTTCCCAAACTGGCCTGAGCTCCAATAACCTGGGTATTTTAAACCAGAAATCCTACTTCTTGCACCTCCATGGGGATGGGTCCTTGTACCCCCATGTCCACATAGGGTCCCCATCACAGAATCATCATCCCAGGATGGTTTGGGTTAAAGGGACCCCAAATCCCATCCCATTCCACCCCTGGAGGGGCAGGGACCCCTCCCACTGTCCCAGGGTATCCAACTCCAGTGTCCAGCCTGGGATCCAGGGGCAGCCACAGCTGCTCTGGGAATTCCAGCCCAGTCAGGAATTCCCAATTCTCAATCTCCCACCCAAATCTCCCCTTTCCCAGTTCCCATCCATTCCCTGGGTGCTGTCCCCCCACCCCCTGTCCCCAGTCCCTCCCCAGCTCTCCTGCAGCCCCTCCAGGCTCTGAGCTCTCCCTGGATCCTCCTCCTCTCCAGGGAACATTCCCAGCTCTCCCAGCCTGGCTCCAGAGGGGCTCCAGCCCTGCAGCTTTCCCGTGCTCCATGGGAAGCAGAGGGAGCAGGAGCAGCTCCAAGCGGAGCCGTTTCTCCTCCGGGCTCTGCACTGAGCACATCCACCCATGGTGCTCAGCTCCATTATTTCTTTCCCCATGAGTTGCCAGCTCGAGCTCAAATGCATTAAAATTGAAAGTGAATTTTGAATGCAGCCCAATATTTTATCTGCAATCCTGTGCCGTGTGTAGTTTGCTTGGCCTGGAGCAGTGGAATCGCTCTTGTCGACTGCATTGAAAATGAGGCAGAGATAATGCCATGATTTTTTCTTTATTCTGGGTGATGGATGCTAAGCTGGCTGCAAACTTGTGGTTTCCATGTCCTCAGGAGCTGAGTCCAAGCTGCACCGAGTGCCCAGGCACGGGGAAGGAGCAGCTGTGGATTTGTGGGAGCAGCAGCAGCTCCTGGGCTGGGGGCACCGCCTGCTCTGGAGGAGCTTTGAGCAGGGAAGGGTTCTTCCCCAGGAGGGGAAATGGGCACGGCCCCGGGACTGCCACAGCTCCAGGGGCTGCCAGGGATGCCCAGGGATGTCTGGGCAGGGACAAAAGCTGCATCCCGGATCCTTGGGGTCCCTCCCAGCTCAGGATATTCCCTGATTCCACGAGGCCGTGGCTTCAGGAGCCTGGGAATGCTGAGCAGTGGGGTGGGAGAGGGAAGGGAGTCACTCAGCCCCAGCTCTGGCTGCCCTGGCTGCTCCTGCTGCCTCCTTCTCTTCCTTAAACAGCACCCAGGACAGGACAGGGTTTTCCACGGGCAGGTTTCAGGAGTTAATAAAGACTTGTTTGCAAGGATCTGAACAAATGCTGGTGCTGCTCACAAACCCAGCCCAGAGCCCAGGATCCAAGAGAGCAGACTGGGATTGTGGTGGCCCTGGAGCCCTCCTGGAGGATCCCCTGCTCCAAGAGCAACCTGGGGCAGCAGAGCCAGGCTGGACAGTGGGAGGGGTCCCTGCCGTGGTGCTGGGTGGGATTTGAGGTCCTTCCAACCCAGCCCACTCCAGGGCTCTGTGTTTCCTCCCCCCTGCGCTGGGCACCGAGCTCTAATTGGTTTTTGTGCAGTAACTGGGAGGGAGCTGATGGGGCTGGGCCGTGGGACGGGCAGCACAGCAGGGAGAAGGTTGGAGTTTTGGGGGAAAGGCTGAATTCTGCCCTCAGCCCGGGCTGTGCTCACAGCCCTGCCCTCCCTGGAGCAGCTTTGCTGTGCACCAGGGCTCTGATGGATCTCCCCGAGCCCCTGCAGTGCCCCAGGCGCTGGGTAATGGGCAGAAGTTTATTTGTGATGGCAATGGTAATGCACAGCGTTTCTTAATGATCCCCATAAAAGATTTAGGGGAATGGAGATGAGGAAGGGAAAGATGCAAATCTCAGGCCCTGCAGGTCTCTAATATTGTTTTCCCTTCAGAAGGGAAATCACATCTAAATGTCCTCCCCAGCTTATTGTGCTTTGCCAGGAGCTGGGCTCTGCTCCTTTTTCTGCCTCCTCCTGCAAGGCTTCGCTTTAAAAATGCAGTATAATACCATCCACCCTTCCCTTCCTTGCCTTTTGCTCTGGGGTGGGAGGGACTGGGCTGGAATAACGCTGAGCCCTGTGGGATTCACCCCAAAAAGCTGCATTTAATCCCTGCCTCCCCTGGCCTGGGCTGTGTTCCCCTGCCCTCCCTGGGGGGAAGCACATGGTAACGAGCTCCTGCAGCTCCAGCAGCTCCTGCAGCCAGGGAATTCATGGAAATAGGTCGGGCAGGCCTGGGACATCCTTTATTCTGTGCTGGGAAGCAAAATCCTCTGAAGGTTACGGCAATTTTTGCTGATACCTCACCCTGCAGTGTTTTGGAAAATCTTGGCGTGTCCTTGGGGTCGCTGCTGGATCCTCCCCCTGCCCCATCCCTTCCCACAGGAGATGCTTCCTGCCTGTTTTCAGAGTAATTAGCAATTCTGTTGGAGGGATGTTTAATTGGAATGGAATATCCAGGTAATAAAAGATGCAAATTTCGAGGCAGTGCCTTCCTTCCAGTGAGACACTTGAGCATTTCGGGAGAAAAGCCCCCCTGCAGTCACCCTGACACTGCCACTTGTGCACAGCTGATAAATCCTGGTCCCTGCCACCCCAGAGGGGGCATTTCCATGGGATGCTGCCTTTTCCCTGCTGGATACAGCTCCTGTTTAATTTGGTGTGGGGCACATCAGCCTTGGCTTCTGGGGGCAAGGCTAGAGCCTGCAGGGGATGGAATTGGGCTCTAAACTCATATTTTTTTTTGTCATTTGCTGCCCTGATGGGGCCAGGGCTGGAAGGAAGCAGGAGAAGGAGCTGCATTTTCCATGGTCTGCTGTGGAATTGTTACAGGAGGTGGACCCCCTGCCTGGGGCAGGGTGTTCCTCCCAGCCTGGCCTTTGTTCCCCAGATCCACCATGGGTTTGATGGATGTGTCTGGTGGTGAGGGCTGAACCCAGCCCAGGGGGGATTTGGGGAGGGGGCAACAATTGAACAGCCAGGGCTGCTCTGAGTAGCCAAATCTGGGCTCCCACCTGAACCCCTGTGCTGGGGAAGGTCTGACTGTGCCAAGTGTGGAACAAAATCACAACTTTATGGAGCCATGGAACCATGGAATTGCTCAGGCTGGAAAATCCCTCTGAGCCCAGGGAGTCCAACAGTTCCCAGCACTGCCCCTGTCCCCAAATCCCTCAGGGATGGGCACTCCAAACTCCCTGGGCAGCTGTGCTGATGCCTCAAGGTTTAATTTTCCCATGTGCCAGGCTGTGTGCTGGCTCAGGGGCAGCTCTGGGTGTCCCAGTCCGTGCTGCTGAGCTCTCTGCACAGGGCAGGCACACAAAACAATTCCTTTTCCAGCCGGGCACCAAGGAGAGCCCAGAGCAATGGCAGGCGCAGGCAGCAAGGCCAGGGGGAAGGGCAGAGAGAAAGCCCAGGAGACTGGAGCTGCCTGGGCTGGGGCTGGCAGTGGCCACTGAAGGCCCAAGTGCTGCTGGCCCAGCACTGATGCCAGTGTGGGGCCTCGTGGCCGGGCTCCATGCTGTGCCCATGGTGGGGCTCAGCCTGGGGTGCCCGGCCGGGCTCTGGCCCTGCCCAGGCTGTGTCCAGGGAGCCCTGGGCACACAGACACAGGGCAGGGATAAATACCCATGGCAAGAGGGACACAAACCCCTGCTCCAGCCTCCTGCCCTGCCCAGGCTGTGTCCAGGGAGCCCTGGGCACACAGACACAGGGCAGGGATAAATACCCATGGCAAGAGGCACACAAACCCCTGCTCCAGCCTCCTGCCCTGCCCAGGCTGTGTCCAGGGAGCCCTGGGCACACAGACACAGGGCAGGGATAAATACCCATGGCAAGAGGGACACAAACCCCTGCTCCAGCCTCCTGCCCTGCCCAGGCTGTGTCCAGGGAGCCCTGGGCACACAGACACAGGGCAGGGATAAATACCCATGGCAAGAGGCACACAAACCCCTGCTCCAGCCTCCTGCCCTGCCCAGGCTGTGTCCAGGGAGCCCTGGGCACACAGACACAGGGCAGGGATAAATACCCATGGCAAGAGGGACACAAACCCCTGCTCCAGCCTCCTGCCCTGCCCAGGCTGTGTCCAGGGAGCCCTGGGCACACAGACACAGGGCAGGGATAAATACCCATGGCAAGAGGGCACACAAACCCCTGCTCCAGCCTCCTGCCCTGCCCAGGCTGTGTCCAGGGAGCCCTGGGCACACAGACACAGGGCAGGGATAAATACCCATGGCAAGAGGCACACAAACCCCTGCTCCAGCCTCCTGCCCTGCCCAGGCTGTGTCCAGGGAGCCCTGGGCACACAGACACAGGGCAGGGATAAATACCCATGGCAAGAGGGACACAAACCCCTGCTTTGTCCTGCCCTGCTCCAGGGCAGCCTTTTCCAGGAGGCATCTCCAGAAGGCTGGACAGCTCTTTTTGGGAGGATATTTTCCCAATATGCCACCTACACGTCCCCAGGTGCAGCCTGAGGCTGCTCCCTGCTGTCCTGCCCCTGTTCCCTGGAGAAGGATTCTCCCTCCGGTCCCACAGGGTCCCCTGAGCCTCCTTTTCCCAGCCTGACCCAGCTGTCCACGAGCACATCCCAGCCTCCATCTCTCAAGTGCAGCCCTGCCATCCTCAATGGAAGCTGTCACATTTTCCACCCAACAAGACAGAACAATTCGAGTTTTATCTGCAGCTCATTTGCATGTATTTTACTGAAACCATTTTGAAATATTCTCTTGTCCTGGAGTGCCTCCAACAGCCTCTGTGGCAAATATAATTTTGTCATTATAGTTAAAAAGTGATGATAAAAGAGGAAGACAAAGCTTTCAGGTTGGATTAGCTCCTGCTCCAGGCTGCTCTGGGTGTTCTGGCACCTCCTCCCCATGGGGGACGTGGGGAGTGTGGGGTGCTCTGACAGCCACCATGGGCACGCAGGGACGGCAAAAAAGGAGGAATAAAGATGGGGATGGAACAACAGGGATGGCAAAAAAAGAGAAATAGAGATGGGAATGGAACAACAGGGAGCTGCTCTCTGCCAGGGACACCAAACCTGGCAGCACAGGGAGCTGCAGGGGGGCACAGCCACGGTCTGGGGACACCTCCTGAAATTTGGAGGCACTGGAGTGAGGGGAGGAGGAGCAGGGGGAGCAGTTGTTCTGTCAGGAGTTGATTTCCCTCCATCTCCTTTAACGAACTGAGGCTGTTTGGTGCCCTTCCCATCAATAAATTCGACTTTCCCCGCAGTGCTGGCATCACCTTCTCCCAGGGAAGGACCTCGCTGTGAGCTGGGGGAATGTCCAATAAAAACAGGAGAAAGAATCCCAGAATCCCCGAGGCTGGCAAAGCCCTCCAGGATCAGAGTCCCAGCTGTGTCCAATGCCCACCCTGTGCCCAGAGCTGTGAGTGCCACCCCCAGGGATGGGCACTGCAAACCAGAGGACAGATATTCATGGAATCATGGAATCATGGAATCAGGAAGGTGGGAAAAGACCCCCAAGTTCATCCCAGCATCCCCAGCCCTGCCAAGGCCACCACTGCCCCGTGTGCCCAGGTGCCACCTGCACAGGGATTCCAACCCCTCCAGGAATGGGCACTCCACCCTGGGCCTGTGCCAGCCTGCACAACAAATTCAGGACAGAAATGTTCCCAAATATCCAATCTACACCTCCTGGAATCCCTGAGGCTGGAAAATCCCTGCAGGATCAGAGTCCAGCTGTGCCCAGAGCTCTGAGTGCCACCTGGGGATGGGCACTGCAACCCTGCCTGGGCACTGCCAGTTCCTGAGCCCCTTCCCATGGGGAATTCCTGCTGCTGTGCCCCCTGAGCTGCCCTGCCCAGCCTGGGGTCGTTCCCTCTGCTCCTGGCCCTGGATGGAGCATGATGCAGCCCCTGCTCCCAAACCTCTCCCCAGCAGCCCCTGTGGCATTCCCAGGCTGGATCCCAGCTGCCTGGGGGGCTGCTGGGAGGTGTGTCCCAGGTTAAGGTGGATTAGGTCTGATTGCAGCTCCTGCCGTGCTCCTGTGCCCGGGCTAATGATCTAAAGCGTTTATTTCATGCTCCATTTCTACGACTAAACGGCTGCAATAGATAATGGGATTATTCCAGCCCTTCGCAGCTCCAGGCTGACGGCCACAAGGAACACGGGAAGTGTCATTATTAGGGGAGAAGTGCTGCTCAGGTATTTCGTGGTCATTAAGTGTTCAATCAGAGCATTTATGTGTCGTGGAAACAAATAAACCGAGGGGAATCATAACTGAGCAGTTACTAACGCTTCCCGCAGTCCTCTTAGCAACTCCCAGGAACCTTTTGGGATTAATTACTGGATGCTCTGCCCACTCCTGGAGTACAGAAAGCCTTGATACACCTCGCTCCTGATTTTGCCATGATGAACTCCTGGAGTTCTTTTCCTGGGTGGTTTATGGCTCATCCCAAGGGAAATCCGTGAATCCATGGTACTCTGAGTGCCTGCTGGGGTCCTTGATGGTTCCTGGTGAAGAGACCCAGGAACTGCAGCTCCCACACTGGGCAGGGGAGATTTCCCCCCTCCAGCTCAGATTTTAGGCTGGGAGAGGCTGGAGCAGCTCCTGGAGAGGGGTTGGTGTCGGGGTTGAGGGGCTTCGGGACAATCTCAGAACCAGGAATGTCCTGAGCTGGGAGGGACCCACGGGATCATCCAGTGCAACCTCTGTCCCTGCCCAGACCCCCAAACCCCCTGTGAGCCCTGCACAGCTTTGGGGTTAAATCCCAAATCCCTGGGGGGATCAGAGGGTTCGGGGCAGAGGAGCAATGCGGGATCCCAGAATCCCAGAAGGGTTTAGGATGGAAGGGACCTCGAATCCCATCTCATCCCTCCCACTGTCCTGGGGTGTCCAAGCCCAGTGTCCAGCCGTGGCCTTGCAGGTCCTTTCCAACTGAAATATTCTACTAAATGTTAAATATGTCCAATATAAAATGCATGCATAAAAATAAATTAAATATATTGCTATATACACTATATATTATGTAAATTTAGGGTAATTTTCTGCTTTTCCATCCCAGTCTATGTAAAACGTGCATCCAGCACATCCTGATTTTACCTACAAAAGCTGGGCTCACCTACAGCTTCTCCAGTGGGGACCCCTACTCAGTATTTCAATTTTAGAATGAAAAGGAGGATGTGGGATTGAGGGCAGCACCGAGTGAACACGGGAATCCTGCCCAGCCAGCCCAGGGCAAAGGGCCATTATTCCTGCAATATTCCCTTACCTCCAGCCTCCTGGCTGAGCCCTCCTGGGCCGGTGCTCTCCGCAGGTCTGTGTGTAACCAGCTGGAAAAACAACCACAAAAATTCCTTTTGTTCTGCCATGCTGATTTTCCCACCCCCTGCACGCTCTGCTCTCATTCCCAGGGAAAATCCCAGCGAGTTCCCTGTGAGTGGGGAGGGAAATCCCTGCTGGGAGGGGTGGGTGCTGGAGGGGCATGGAGGGGCAAGAATGATCTGAGCTTTAATATCCCCCCCAACCCTGTTGGAAATGAGAGAAGAAAATTTAAAAAAAAAATAAAATTAAATTAAGTCAAATGTCATATCTTTTTTATTTTGTTTGCCTTCAGCAGAGACCCTAAAAAAAGATCACCCAACTTGGATGCTGAAACCAAAACTGTGAATTTGTAATTTAAGAAGAAATATGTGAAGCTAAGTAATAGAAAGTTTAAAGCTGAAACCAAAGCTGTGAATTTGTAATTTAAGTAGAAATATGTGAAGCTAAGTAATAGAAAGTTTAAAGTTTAAGATATAAAAATAAAGATAATAAGAAGCTTTAAGGGATAGTACTGTAAGCCTGTGTGTCGTTAAATGATCAGTTAAAAAAGCAAAACGTGCAAAACAAAATAACTATTAAGATAAAAATATAAATAATCTTTGTAACGGTGTTTTATTAGTTAATAAATCTTTAAAAATCTTTATAGTTAAAGGTCTTGCAACCTTTTAACATGCACAGTAAAACTGGGCAGTCAAACTCGCTCCTAAAACTGAACAAGAACAAAAGCAATACATTTTTCTTTAACAGATCTGTCACCAGTCCCATCCCTCTCACAAACCCTCGACAAAACCCAGCTTGATCTGTGGGAAATGTTGGATTATTTAAATTACTTAATTCTGCTTAATGAATTTTGTCTTCCCTGGACGTGGATCTGCCCTGGATTGCCGCAGCTCACTGTGGGATATTCCCATTCCCATTCCCTGGATCTGCCCTGCATTCCCACAGCTCACTCTGGGATATTCCCATTCCCATTGCCTGGATCTGCCCTGCATTCCCACAGCTCACTCTGGGATATTCCCAGTCCCATTGCCTGGATCTGCCCTGCATTCCCACAGCTCACTCTGGGATATTCCCATTGCCTGGATCTGCCCTGCATTCCCACAGCTCACACTAGGATATTCCCAGTCCCATTCCCTGGATCTGCCCTGCATTCCCACAGCTCACTCTGGGATATTCCCATTCCCTGGATCTGCCCTGCATTCCCACAGCTCACTCTGGGATATTCCCATTCCCTGGATCTGCCCTGCATTCCCACAGCTCACACTGGGATATTCCCATTGCCTGGATCTGCCCTGCATTCCCACAGCTCACACTGGGATATTCCCAGTCCCATTCCCATTCCCTGGATCTGCCCTGCATTCCCTGTCTCCAGCCAGGAATGGGGACCCCCTGCCCTCTCTCCACCCTGGCAGGGCAGCGGGTCTGGCTCCTGCTCCATCCCTTTGGTTGCCCCCTGTGGGAACCCAGGCTGTGTCTGTGCCAGTCCTGGCTGATCCCAGCTCCAGCCAGGGGCTCCAGAGCCCTGCCAGGGGGGTCGCAGACCCCAAGGACTCCTGGGGCTTTGAGTTTGATCATGGAACAAATTAAACCTTTGAATGAGCAATGAAAGGTCACAAAAGTTTAGCCAGCATGATAGTAGGAGTTGTAGAGTGAAAAGGGAAATTTTGGGGATTTTTACCCTGGGGGCTCAGGGGGTGAGATGCAGGGACTTGGGCATTGTCCTGTCCTCCTTCCTTCTTCTTCCCAACCCCATCTCCTTGGGGATGGTGGCATTGGGGATTGGATTGGAGTAGAATGGAACTGTCTGACACAGGTGATGGGCATTGGATCATCCCTGTCAATAACTAACAGGGAATTTGTAGTATAAACCCAGTGCCTGCCCTGGGGCAGAGAGTGTGCCTGGGGCTGAGCTGGGCACCCAGACAGAAAATATCTGAGATAAGAGACAATAAAGCATCAACCTGGAGAGCATCAGCTGAAGACTCCTGCCTCATTCTTAGCTGGGATGGGAATCAGAGACTTTTACACATCTTGGGGTCACCCTGACCAGAGGAAACCCCAGGAGCCCCCAGCTCTTTGGTTGCCCCCTGGCCGTGCTGGGAGCCCCATGCTGGGCACAGAGCAGCAGGGCTGGCTCCTTCTCCCCTCTCTCTGTCCCCAAAGCCCGGGCTGGGCACAGAGCAGCAGGGCTGGCTCCTTCTCCCTCTCTCTGCTCCCCAAAGCCCGGGCTGGGCACAGAGCAGCAGGGCTGGCTCCTTCTCCCCTCTCTCTGCTCCCCAAAGCCCGGGCTGGGCAAGAGCAGCTCCTTGACCCGGGCAGTGCTCAGGCTCCTGTCCCTCCCGCTCTGTCCCTGTCTGGGAGCTGCTCAGCAGTTTTTGTAGGTGTGTAATGAGGAGAGTATGACACCAAGATGCCACAGAGAGACACAACAGACATCACGAAGTCAGAGTGAGAGAGGAAGAAGAAGAAGAACTTTACTTTTTTAACTTCACCTTATATACATTTCACACAGAGAGAGCACATTGGAAGACAGAGGTTCAACCTCTTCAGTTCCACTGGTCTCAGAAAGTGTCCATCAATTGTCCCTCCTACCTGGAGGGAATGTCAACAATAATATTGTTTACAGAAAATTCATGAGAAAGTGACTGCCACATATGTAAACAATCAGAAGGCTAAAAAAGAACAGCAAAGAACAGCAAAGAACAGCAAAGAACAGCAAAGAACAGCAAAGAACAGCAAAGAACAGCAAAGAACAGGGTGACAAGAGTGTTCCCCAGCAGGTCTGCTGGAGGCTTTCACTCCACTTCTCCTGATCCACCAGCGTGCTGGGTCGTGTCTTCGTGGAGATTTGGGGTGGTTTATCTCCTGTTTTCTCACTCTGCTCTGGAAGCCTTGACATTTCTTGCTAGGGGAGGAGTTGCTTGTGACTTATTCCAGGGAAAGCTGCAGTGATTATTTACCTAATGCTTTCAAAACCGTCCTTTGCTTTCCAGGCAGGTGCTGGTGATCCTGGGCTCCTGTGTTTGTGAAATTAAATCACTGATTCTTTACAGCTTGAACTGGATTTTGTTGGAACATTTCTTGCAGTTATAATTTAATCTTTCTTCCCTTTCACAGAATGATTCGATTTTGCCCAAATCAGGCATCAGATTAATCTGAAATTATGTTCAAACAGCTTGACTTGTTTAAAAAAAAAAACCCTGACAGCTTTTCCAGTGTTCCCCTGGAGGAGCCTTTTCCATCCCAACTTCCAGAGGGACAGGATTTGTGGAGTTCTTTGAGTTTGGCAGAGTTTTTCCAACCACCGTGGGCTTTGCACAAAATCCTGGAATGGTTTGGGTTAAAAAATCTGAAATCCCACCCAGTGCCTCCCCTGGATGGGCAGGGACACCTCCCACCATCCCAGGCTGCTCCAACCCCAGTGTCCAACCTGGGACATTCCAGGGATCCAGGGAGAAATTATGTCAAAATAAAAACCCCGAAATTATGTCAAAATAAAACCCTGAAATGATGTCAAATAAAAACCCCAATTTAACTTCTTTTTTTTTTTTTTTTTTTTTTTTTTTTTTTTTTTTTTTTTTTGGGAAAATGCCCCATACACCATGAGGGTGAAGAGGATTTTGTTTGTGGTGTCTCCAAGCCCAGATGAGGTCTCAGGGCAGAGCTTAAGGAGTGTCAACACACTAGAAAATGTGTTTTCCCCTCCCAGCTCATGTTCACTGCAGTAATACTTTAATAAAATAATCTGGGAAAAAAAAAAAATGCCAGTTTATTTTTTCCACACAAATTGTCCAGAAGAGATGAAGCTCCTCAGATTTTGGGGCTAGGATTGTGCTGGGGATGCTCTGGGTGTGTTTGCAAGAGCAGCTCAAATTCACCTGCCAGGCAGTTCCATGGGCTGGATTAAACCACCTCTTGATCCTCTGGGAAGATTAATATTTCCAGATTCCCTCTTTCCCGAGCTGTCTGCGAGTGAGGAAAATTGCACAGAAAATGTTTGTTCCCTTTCACCCCTCTCTAATCACCACACTCAGAGGAACATGTTGTCAAATAGCAGATGGTGCATTATTCTAGAAATAACTGATCAACATATGTTTGCTTCAGACATAAAGGCTGCGCTTGAAACAGCCAGGAATTATTTCATGTACGGATGAAGGAATGCTGCTTTCAAAGGGCTCAGCTCCCAGAGGGCACAATTAGCACATTCCAAGTGGAGGTGGAAATCAAAGTTCTGCATCTCCACCTGATTTCCACTTGTTTGAGTCGGGCCTGGCTTGTCAGAGGATTTCCTTTTGGACTCAACAATCACTCCGGGTTAGGAATATTCCCGTTCTTAATGTTATTTGTGCTCCATCTGCTCCCGAAAATTCAGGCGCTGCATTTCCCCAGGGGGAGGAAGGGAATTGTCCATCACTATGATCCCTAAGAACTCGGTGCCTTGCTCCAGAATAATTCCTTTTATTCGTTGAAAATACGGGCGTGCCTGAAAGAAAGGGAAGCTGTCTGAATTTTGGGACATTGGAGGACATTGGACACCAGCACTGGAGGGGCTGCCCAGGGAGGGTTGGGGTGCCCATCCCTGGAGGGGTCCAAGGAATTCCTGGAGGAGGCACTCGGAGCTCTGGGCTGGGCACAGCTGGGACTCTGATCCTGGGAACCTTTCCCAGCTTTAATAATCCTCTGTTTACCTACTGGAATAATTCATTGAACCAGATTTTTCTTTGCATTTGGAATTTTCCCTCAAAAATCTGCCATTTCTAATGCTGGAAAAAAAAAAAAAATCACTCTGGGCTGGAAAGCAAAGGTGCAGAACCAAGTGGTCGATTAAAGAAAATAATTAATTTTCATTTTTTAAAAAGGACAAGTTTGCAGAGGAGACAGAGGGAGGGGTCTGTGTGAGCAGCAGCAGTGTTTTCCATGGGGAACACGGAGCCATGGCTCTGATTGTTGGGATCCTGCAGCTCCTGTGCTGATCCCATCCCTGGGCTCCCCGTGAGGAATATTCCAGCAGGGATCCTGTCCTAAAAAAAAAAAAAAAAAAAAAAAAAAAAAAAAAAAAAAAAAAAATCCATGAAAATTTGAAGAGCACAAAACCAAAAAAATCCAGAGGTTTTTCCTCCAGCATTTCACCCCAGCTGCTTGGAATTTAAAGCCTCATGTAATACCCACCAATGGATCTGTTTATCCTGCATTTGTCCAGACCTTTGGACAACTCCTCATGTCCAACCCCAGTGTCCAACCTGGCCTGGGACATTCCAGGGATCCAGGGGCAGCCCCAGCTGCTCTGGGAATTCCAGCCCAGCCCTTCCCCACCTTCCCAGCTCAGAATTCCTAAATCCCAATATCCCAGCTAACCTGACCCTCGTGTGCTTTAAAAGCATTCCCTGTCCTTGCAGCTCCCTGGGCAGGGTGAGGCTGGAGCAGCCCCTGCCCTGCTGGATCCTGCCAGGGCTGCTGCTGGGAATTCCAGGGGTACATCCCAGCCGTGCCCTTGGCTCTGGGCAGGGCTCCTGGAGAGCTCCAGCTCCTCTTAGTACAAATCACAACAGCCCCAGCCTACAGCTTTCACCTCCATGAGATTTCATTTCCTCCCTTGCACTTTTCCTTTCAGCAGCTCCATGTTCTTGTGCTGTTAATTCCTTAAAAATCTATTTTTACCCAGCGGTTGCATTATCCCTCTATTCATACGAGCTGATTTAGAACTAATAAAACCTTGATTATGTACCATGAACCAGGAGTGGGATTTCGTTTGCGCTGAGATCTGGCTGGAAATTTGTTTCCCCACTTCTTTCATCCAAATGATTTCTTTGTCTCCCCACCGTAAAAGATGCTCTGTGCTGTCTGAGCAATCATATTTAACTGTGACAGAGCAAATTAAAAAGGGATTTTCGGGCATCCACACAGCACAAATGAGGCTCACAGTTCATCTACGTCTTTGTAGGCAGCCACGGGGTGCTCAATATTTTTATTTGAAATTATGCACGTACGAGTGTGAGATGGTTATTGGCTCAGGAATTACAGTTCCCCCTCAGCTGCAGGCTGGGAGAAGCCAACCCTGCTGGAATCCTGGGGAAGAGGTTTTGCAGGAATGAGCTGAGCAAAACAAAGCCGGGCAAAGAGCGAGGTTTTTTAAGAGCTGAATTAATTTTGTAATGATGAAATTTCGTGAAAAAGGCAATAGTTTATTAACGAGGGTTCTGGGAATGCCACGAGCTGGGAGCAGGGAACAGGGAGGGGAAGGCTGGGGGCAGTGGGGGCACTGTGGGGGGATTGTGTGGGATGGGCATGGGGGCATCCAGAAAAACAATGTGCAGTGAGATTTGGGCTGGGCATAGAGAAACATCTCATCCTCTCCCTTCCCAAACCTTCCCTTCCCAAACCTTCCCTTCCCAAACCTTCCCAAACCTTCCCTTCCCAAACCTTCCCAAACTTTCCCAAACCTTCCCTTCCCAAACCTTCCCAAACTTTCCCAAACCTTCCCAAATCTTCCCTTCCCAAATCTTCCCAAACCTTCTCTTCTTCCATACCATCCCATCAATCCATCCCATCCCATTATCCCATCCCATCCCATTATCCCATTATCCCATCCCATCCTTCCCAAACCTTCCAGGCTGCTCCAGCCCCAGTGTCCAGCCTGGCCTGGGACATTCCAGGGCTCCAGGGGCAGCCCCAGCTGCTCTGGGAATTCATCCCAGCCCCTCCCTGTGAGCCCTTCTCCCCATATCTGAAATAAATCTGCCTTTTTTTTTTTCTGTAAAATTTCCCCTCCCTGGCTCTGCTTTCTCCCACCTGTCCCTGTGATCCTGCAGGATTTTCTTCTTCCCCAACCCCCAAGGTGCTGGGAGCTCTCTCCCCCTGCACCACCCCCTTTCACAGGTGGCTCTGGGTCCGGAGCAAACCCATCAGCCTTGAGAACACGAATCCTAAAGATTTACATGCCCGAAAGAAACCAGGAAATCTCAGGAGTTCCAGTAGGATTTCAGATCCCACGGCTTCAAGCCAATTTCGGGAACAGTGGCAGCCTTTTGACTTCATTTCAGACACTTAGTTGTGGTTTTATGTCTGATTTATTTCTGAAGGGCTACACAGTGCTTTTGGTTTCTTCCCTTGAACCTGGAGTTTTATGTTTTTATGGATTTTAAAGGAAATTTACAGCAGCACTAAGGCACTGCTTTTTGAAGCAGGGGATTCAGGGAGAAGTGAGCATAAAAGTGTGGTTTGTGTTGGAAATCTGCATCCTCCTCTCCAGTGCAAGCCCATTTGATGTTCTGAAGTGCTACAAAAGACAAAACGTTCGAAACCTGCAGCAGGAGATGAAAGCAACTGGGAAAGATTTACAAATCTGCCATAGGAATTGCACGATGAAAGACAAAAGGATTCCTTAACGAGCACTCCCTGGGTCACTGCCAACCTCCCAGCCCCACCAGGAGCTCCCTGCGGCTCCCAGCTGAGTCCAAGGCAATTTGCTCTGGTTATTGACCGGTTATTGATCAGTTATTGATCAGTTATTGAGGCGTCGTGGGCTCCAGGTGTTGTTGGGAGCCTGAACTTCCAACTCTCTCCCCAAAAATCATCAACAGCAGTGCCTCAGCACTCTGGGACATTCCTTCCCCAAATATTGGTGGAAAAAAGAGCCCTGTGGGGTTTCAGTGCAGGAAGTTGGTGTCACTATTTCGGGTAACACACCACACGGACTCTTGTGAATTTTAGAAAGTTAAGAAAATTACTCTTTTATTAGGGGTGGTTCTCCCTTATATCCAATTTTACCCAGCCAGTGTGATTGGTGAACAAAGGCAAACCTCTTCACCCACACTGGTCAAACCAGAGGGACAGCAAGAAGAAATCCCTCCTGTCAGAAGGAATGAACAACATAAATATTATTACACAAACATTCCATTGTGTTTATCACACCTTCCTGGGAAAGAACAGCAGAAAACAAAACCATCAGCAAACCAAACCATCAGGTCTGAGAGCAGAGTACAGGTTGGTGCTGATCCCAGCAGTTTGCTGCTGGAATTTTTGCCATTTCCCAGCCTTTCCTGCACTCCTGGGGTGGGGAGCACCAGCCCACCTGCACAGACAAGGAAATCAGCAGCTCCTCAGCCAAGGCTCTTCCAGCTGCAAAGGTGGGACAGGGTGAAGGTCCCCGATCCCAGAGGTTCCAGCTGGGTGGGATTTGGAGCAGCCTCACCCACGGAAGGTGTCCCTGCCCGTGGCCCCTACCATCCCCTCCACCCCAAACCCCCTGGCACGCTGGGACAAGCCCAGGTCTGCACTCACTGGCCTTTATCCCTTGATTCTCTTCTCCCATTCTCGCTTTCCTGTGTGGCTCAAAGTCTGTGCAGGGGTTCCAGAGGGCTGGGGCTGCAGCTGCCCAGCCCTTCCCCAGCATTATCCCAGAGCTTCCATGTCCCCTTTGTCCCTCACATCCCCTTTGGATGGGGACGAGTCCCTGGGGGCAGCACAGCAGATCCAGGAGGGCTTGGATAAAAACTGACTGCACCTCCTGCTTCAGAAATAACAGGAACACTTGTTTTGGAAACAACTGCTTGCTGTTTAATACAAGTTTCAACTTCCAAGCTGGAGCTGCTCTTTGCAGACGATCCTGATCCTCATCCCGGGAGCCTCGGGGGTTTCGGAAAAGGGCACTGGGTGCCTGCTCCTGGCAGGGGGAGGTGATGGGTGAGGACACAGCCTGCTCTCCACTCCCCTGACGCTTTTCCTTCCCCTTTTTCCTCCCCAAGCCGCTGCTGGAGCAGAGAAGCCTCAAGGAGAGTCAGTGTCCATTGGGCACAGGCTCAAAACACACATTACTGTGACACAGGGAGGAACACAGCAGCACACACAATGGGTGTTCAGGCAGAGAAGAAGAGAAGAACTCTCCAGTTTATTGCTGCCCTCGTATCTCTCAGTTTCTGGACAGTGATCAGAGATTGGACAGAGCAATTCCCACCTCTCCATCCCCACTGCTCCCTTGAGCAGTCCATCAGGTGAGATCTTTTACAAAGCAATGCAAACATGATCCTGGTTTATCTCACAATTCATGGGAACTGACTCCATTGTACCCAAACAAATCAGCAGGCTGATTTTCAGGGACAGCACACACAGGGCAGCTCCAAAGCAGCCAAGGGAAAACCCTGCCTTTCCTGTGGGGTGACTGCACTGGGATATCTCCTGGGGATTCCCTTTCAAAGCAAGGGATTCAGGCTCAGCCAGACGAGGAGGGCTGGATTCCAGGGTCACGGGGCTTTTTCCTTGCAGCTGGAAAGGAATTCCTGAATTCTGAAGGAATTCCCTGTGGCCTGGAGGAGCCTGTCCCAGCTGGAATGTCCCCTGGGCTCTGCAGCTGGAATGGGATGGCAAAGGGGGGAGAGGAGGGTGGGCTGTGCCAGGGTGGGACGCCCAGGATGGGGAATCCCTTCTGCTCCTCCTGGAGCCCTCTGGAAACTCCCTGGCTTTTCTGAGCACCCCAGTGTTGGAAATCCAGAAGCCAGACCCCCTCTGATTTCTTCAGAGGGAGAAAGGAATTTTTACTCGAGTAAAAACCTTGAGAGAAACCAAGATATATTAAAGCACGGTAAGCTAGAAACAAATCTTTATGCTAAGTGCTTTTAATAAGAAGCACCATGTCATCTGCCTGAGGGTCAGAGCCCTAAAAACCCAGATAAAAGTTCAGTGTTTCATAGACACAACTAAAACACAGTACAAAACACAATATTGTTTTGTGTTTTCTAGTTAGAACAATTCAGTAAAAATAGACAGTATTAAGAGCATCAACAAGATAGAGCAGTTCATGTAAAACCAGTTAAAATTAAGAACAAAAAGAAGAGAGAACATATAGATAAAATAAAGGACAAGGATAAGATAGAATATGCATGTACATGGAGAAAACAATTTACGTAAAATTATGCCGATGTGTGTAATGCCTTTCAATAATTTTAATAGGTGGAGAGAAACTGGTTTAGATTTGTGTGTTTAGCTGATTGGTCAATTTAGAGTTGAAACCTGGACAGGAGGCCAGAACAGATTTTTTTAAATTATATTTTTCCCAAAAATTCCCTGAGTCCCTGAATCTGGAGGGTCCCTCCTTTTATTAAACCCACCTGGCACGAGGGCCAAAAATTGGCACTAAACAAAGCAAGCAGAGAGCAAATCTCTGGTTAGGGTACTAACTAACTAGAATGAAAACTCGAGGAGGAATTCCCTGTTCCTCCTGCTGCTCATGTGAGCTCAGGGAGAGGTTCCTGGAGAGAAGGCAGAGTGCCAAGGATGAGGAGAAGGTGCTCACCTGGACACACCTGGGAGCAGGGATCCACGGAAAGGGGGCTCAGCCGGGCTGTGGGATAAATCCCGCTGTGGATTTATTGACAAAATGTCTTTACAGCAGGAGAGTTCAGCCTGCAGAGGATGGAGAGGAAGCATCCAGAGTGAGGAGCTGTGGAGGAGGGAATGCTCCCGTGCTCAGGGTGCAGCTGGGGAGTTTGGAGTGGGAGCAGGGCAGCACTGGGGCACAGGAATGGGAATGGCCCGTCGTGGTGGTTTGAAAAGGAAGGGAGTGTTTTTGGGATTTAGTGGTTAAACAAATGAGTGCTTAGGTTTGAATATTGGCACTTAGTGTGGCCACTGAGGACAAGGATTGGCCTGTCATTTTTTGGAACTGACCAAAGCATCTTTAAAAAGAGAAACCCTAGAAACAGCTCTGGTCCATGCACAGTGGTGAGAGCACTGGACATGGAAGAAAAAGTCACGAGATGGTGCAAGAAGGACTCCTATCTCTCCTTAATGAACTGAGTACTGATTATCAAAAGGGTGGTAATGGACTGAGGATTAATTATCTAATGGATTGAAGATTAATTATCTAAAAAGTGGTAACTTGACTGGAAATTTTTCGTTTGTTTTACTGTGTTGAGAACTTGGGTGGGGGGAGGAAGAGTGTTTTTTTTAAAGTTTTCATCCTCTTCTCTGTGTGTCTTCTTTACATATTATAAGTAAATAAAGTTCTTCTTTCCTTTTGTTTCTAAATTAGAACCTGCTTTGCTCTGTTTTTGGTCACATCTCACAGCAAACACCAGGGACAGTATATCTTCAGGGGGGCACTGGCCTTGTGCCAGCGTCAAACCATAACACCCGTGGATCAGGGATGAGGAGAAATTGGGGTCCCTCTGGGAAGGGACAGCCAAAGAAGGGTTGTTTCAGCCTGTGGGTTTGGTGCTTGTTTGTGTTTTCTGGCCTTAATTCCTGAGGTGCCACGAAGTTAGCGTTGGTAACTTACTGCTCTGCTGCGTTTCTTTAAATTAAATAAATGAAACCCAGGAATTCAGCTCTGCTTTGGTGAGGCACTCCCATCCTCCTTGTAACCTTCGGGGGAAGCGAGAGGGATGGGAATGATCTGAGCCCACTTCCTTGGAAAAGAGGACTCATGCAAAACCCCAGCAAAGCTCTCCAGCTCTGCAGCAGAATAACAAACACTTTGTTTGCAGAGCAGCGTTTGGAGCTGATGGTTGTAATTGAGGATGCAGCAGAGAGGCTCTGAGCTTTTGCCAATTTATCCCGCAATTTTCTCCCGGGAGCTGATTGCCAGCAGCGCCGTGGCACCTTCATTAGCTCGCCCTGAACCTTCCACGGGGCTGGGGGAGCCAGGACTGCGGGCTGGCAGCGGGAGGAAGGAGCTCTGCTTGCTTGTCACAATCCCAGACTGTGGCCCAGCACTGGCAATGGGGATTTTCTTTTTTCTGCTCCTATTTTCTGAGCTCAACACGAATACAAATCCCAAATGCACCTGCAAATCCTGAATCACCAGTGGCTCTGGAAGAGCACGGGGGGAACGGGCTCAGCTCCCCTGCCAGGCTGTGGCAGCAGCAGGCACAGGGAAATGTGCCTCTGGGAAGGGCTTCAGGAATTCCTGGCGGTGGCACTCAGAGCTCTGGGCTGGGCACAGGGTGGGCATGGGGCACAGCTTGGGCTCCGTGGGCTGGGAGGGCTTTTCCAGCTTCAAGGATTCTGGGATTCTGAGAGGATGGGACCAGAATCCACTGCAGCTTACCACAAACATCAACCAAGGCTCTGTTTTTTCCATCAAAGCCATCTTTCCAAGGCTGCAGTCCCTTTCCTGATCTCCTTTATCTGCTCAGCTCTCCCATCCTGGGAGAGCCAATTTCCTTCCCAAGCTAAAGCATCCTGTGATTCCTCATTAGGCACTAAGGGAAGGTGGCCCAGCCTCTCTGCAGTGCTCTCAAGTGTTGCTCTCATCAAGGCTGCTGAATAATTTAGGCAGATTTATTTCACTTTTGTGGTTCATTGTCTTCCCTTGATTTCTCATCTCCCTGCCTTGTTTCTGCCCACGGACCAGACAATTATTCCTGGAGCCTGGGAGGTCCAGAGAAAGCCCCAGGCTGCTCCAGGGCTGGGGCTCCCCCCAGCTCTGCTATTGATCCCTGCCTCTGGAAGGTGTCAGGATTACTAAAAAGCACGGGGTGTGTGCCCAGCCCTCGCTGGCTCTTCCAGAGTCTGTTTTTCACACATGAATTTTCTGTGTTGCCAAAGAAACAGCTCCTGCCTCACTCAGGGCTGCCCTCAGTGCCCACCCACTCTGCTTCTGCCCAGTCCCTGTGTCCCCCCTGGGTGCTGGATCCGTGCAGGTGCTGGATCCGTGCAGGTGCTGGATCCGTGCAGGTGCACAGCTCACAGAATCCCAGAATCCCAGGATCCCAGGGTGGCAGAGCCCTGCAGGCTGCTGGAGCCCAGCCCAGCCCAGCCCCTCACCCAGCCCCTGGCCCCCAGTGCCACAGCCAGGCTGTGTGAAACACAGCCAGGGATGGGCACTGCACCCCTGCCCGGGCACAACATTCCAGCACTTTATCCCTGTGTCCCTGGCAATCTCCTGGCTGCTCTGCAGCCCGTGCTGCTGAGGCTGAGCCCTGTGGCTGTGTCAGTGCTGCTGCAGGCAGAGCCCAGGGTTTAACCCCAGCTGTCAAACAGTCCCTGTCCCCCCCCAGCCTCTCGCTGTCTCTCCCAATGGGATGGGGAGAGATCTGGGAGGATAGAGTGAGAAAATCCGTGGGTTGAGGTGGACAGCTCGGTAGGAGAAGCAGATGGAGGCCTCCATTCCCCACCTCCCTCCATTCCCCTCTTCCCTCCATTCCCTCTTCCTCCTCCCACTCCCATTCCCCTTTCACCCTCTCCCTCCATTCCCCACTCCTCCATTCCCTCCCTCATTCCCACTTCCCCATTCCCTCTTCCCTCCATTCCCCACCTCCCTCCATTCCCCACCTCCTCTCCACTCCCCACTTCCCTCCATTCCCTCTTCCCTCCATTCCCCACCTCCCTCCATTCCCCACTTCCCGCGGTGTTCAGCCGTGCCCTGCCCAGCAGGGCTCCAGCACAGGGCTGGGAATGCCAACCCCACATTGTGCCCAGGGGTGCCCCTGCCTGTGCCCAGCTCCAGGTGCTGAGCACGGCGTCCTGGGGCTGGCACAGCCGTGGGGAATGGGGTCAGCTGTGTCCCCAAAGTATCCTGGGGATGGGACAGCCCTTGGGACACAGGGTCAGCTGTGTCCCACAGTGTCCTGGGGACATTACTTGGGACACAGGGTCAGCAGTCCCAGCTGAAGAGCAGGGCTGGCACCTGCAGGTGCTGCCCAGTGTCCCCAGTACCCCCAGTGTTCCCAGTGTCCCCAGTACCCCCAGTACCCCCAGCCGAGGAGCAGGGCTGGCTCTGCCGGCGCTGCCCAGTATCCCAGTATCCCCGATGTCCCCAGTGTTCCCAATGTCCCCAGTACCCCCAGTGTCCCCGCCGAGGAGCAGGGCTGGCTCTGCCGGCGCTGCCCAGTATCCCAGTATCCCCGATGTCCCTAGTGTTCCCAGTGTCCCCAGTACCCCCAGTAGCCCCAGTATCCCCGCCGAGGAGCAGGGCAGGCTCTGCCGGCGCTGCCCAGCAGCCCTGGCCCCTCCGGGGTGCAGCCCCCCGACCCCGCTCCCGCCCCCGCCCTGCTCCGCTCCCAGCCCCATTCCCAGGCAGCTCTTCCCAACCCGCAATTAACTCCCGGGCCGTAATTTCGGTGTGTGGGTAGAGGAGTTGCTCAGCTCAGTGAGCACTAAAAATAGAGCTCGGTTAAACCCCCAGCCGGCTCACGAGCTCGGTTACATTAAATGTTTAATTAACAAATTTTCCCTGCATTACTTATGGCTGTTTATTCATCTATTGCTGTGTTTCGTGAATGATCCTGAGCAGCCCGTGCTTGTTTTGTCATGTTTGTCATAAACCTTAAATTAGATTTTTTTTGTTGAGCAGGCGACATCAATGACTTTTTTTATTTTTTTTTATTATTTATTTTGTAATGGGCTCTGGGAAAGGTTTTCCTTTCTTTCTCATTATAATGGAGCCATCCATTTCTTTTGAGGCATTGCCTATATAAATCTGAGAGCTCTCAAAATGCCTCATTTCAGCTTTAATAGGCAGCTGGGTTTTTTTGTTGTTTTATTTGTTTGGGAGATACAAGAGATGTAGGATGGTGATTGCAGAGGGTGAGCAGAGCCACCAGTGCCCTGCAGGGCTGTGCCACCAGCTGGGCTGGGGACAGCTCCTTGTCCTCTGCTGGTGCCCAGGCCAGCCCAGGGCTCCAAGGAATTCCTGGAGTCCTGGAGGGTGTCAGAGGAAAAGGAGAGAGCAGCTGCAGTTTGGTCCTTTGTGGGAAACCAGGAAATCCTTCTGACTGTCCTGGGAAGATTGATAAGTCACAAGAATTTAGAGAGAATGATAATTAGTATGTCACAGGGTGAAAAAGTAGAATGTGTGGATTTTAGATGAGAGATCAGGGGGCAAAGCTGGAGGCAATGGGATGTGTCCCTGAGCTTCCTCTTCATCCTCTTGTTCTCCATCTTCTGTGGTGGTGTGGCACATTTGGATTGGTTTGGAACAAAAGGACACTGTACAACAGAGTGGCTAGATCTTGGAGAATTGTTATAAATAAATACACGTAATTTTCAGTATAAAAGAGAGTGCCCTGCCAAGGGCAGGCAGATGAAGGGGGCAGATGAAGCTGACCAAGGGCAGACAGAGCAAAGAGGAGAGCACTGGGCTGCAGAGAAGCTGTGGCAGCCAGGGAACGAATATGAGAGAAGCAAAGAATAAACAAATTCCTGAACAGGAGAAAACAGACGAGTCGAGCTCTTCTTCAGACACAGGGCTGGGGGAAAACAGAAACCTTCACAGAGACACAGACAGAGACAGAAACAGCAAAACAAGAACACGAGAAAAAAAGAAAAAAACATAAATATATTTTAGTAAACCTAACAGTCCTTCTGGAGTGAAATTGGGACCTTTGGCTGCACCTGGGACGGGTTCCACCTGCTGGGAGGGGCCCTTGGGGCTCCCTGGGTGTCACTGCTGGCCCAGAGGGGCTGCTCAGGTGATGCCTTCTGGAAAAAGCTGCCCTGGAGCAGAGCCTGGCCAGAGCAGAAGGACGAAGCAGGGATTTATTAAAATATTAATTTAATTTATAAATATTATATATAAATTTATTTATATTTTTATCTTATTTATTTCACTTTTTAAATTAAATTTTACATTTTTTGCCTTATTTAATTTCCTTTTCTTATTTAGTTTAATTTCATATTACGTTTCATCTTCAGTCTTACCTAATTTGACTTTACCTTATTTTCTACTATATAATTTTATTTGCTATTTTTTATTTTTAATTGAACGCTACCAAACCTTCTTTTATTTCATTGATTTTACCCGATTTTACCTCGGTAGACCAGGCAGAACAAGGAGATGGCCTTGGTGGGAGACGATTCCCTGTGCCACAGGAATTCTGCAGGAATTCTGCCCTGGCAGCTCTGGCTCTTTCAGGCCTGCAGCTCCTGAGTTTCCAGAGCTATGCTTTTTCCCAGATGGCGAATGACACACGACACAAATTTCTCTGAAACAGCTCGGAGAGATGATCTGACTCCCTTTATTAGAAACAAACCTCTCCCTTTTATACAATTTGGACAGACTGCTGTGTTTGGTGAAAGAAAGACAGAACTCTTCACCCACTCTGGGACAGCAAAAGAAAGTCCCACAGGAAGAATTCCAAACATGAGTTTTGTTACAGAAACCATCCTGATGGTTATGTTCAAGCTTCAGAAACGTAAACCATCAGGAAAAAAAACAGAACTTAGAAACTGCAGGCCTGGAAAACCAGACTGCAATATATAAATTACCAGACTGGGGGATTCCACTGGCAGAAAATGGGAACTGCTTATTTTCCTCCTGGCATCCCCATGAGGGAAGAGGGTTTTGTGGGATTGCTGCAGGGATGGGCTGGAGCTGGGGCATGATGGAGCTGCAGGATGGGGCAGGATCCTGGGAATGGGCAGGGAATGGGCTGGGCTGTGTCCCACAGGAGCCTGCCCAGGGCACTCAGGACACTCAGGGGTTGGGGTTTGTCCCTGAGGGTTTCACTCTTCCCCTTTGGGGTTGGGGTTTCCCCCCTGAGGGTTTCACTCCTCCCCTTTGGGGTCGGGGATTTCTCCTGAGGGTTTCACTCCTCCCCTTCGGGGTTGGGATTTCTCCTGAGGGTTCCACTCCTCCCCTTTGGGGTCGGGGATTTCTCCTGGCAGCAGAGGAGCTGCTGAGTTGGGTGGCACAGTGCAGTTCGTTTTCTTATTTTCTTATTTTCTCCAGAGGCAGAGAGAGGATGGATCTTCCTTGCAGATCTTTCTTACACGTCAGCAGATCCCTTCTGCTGCTCCAGCTGCAGCACGCCCTGGCACTGGGAGCCCCTGGGCTCGGGGCAGTGACCGAGGACAGCTCCTCCAGCCCGGGGCTCCCCACACAACCCACGAGCTGCTGCCCCCGTCCAGGCTGCTCTCACTCACTCTGGAGCTGTAATTGCCCGTTTAATGAGCTGCCTGATGATTAAGGGATCATCTCTGCCTCTGCTGCGGCTCGGGGCTGTCCCTGAGCTGCAGCCAGGGACGGGGCTGGGAGCTGATCCCATCAGTTAATTATCCAGGGCTGGCCAGGGTAATTAACATCTCCCAGCTTTGCTGATTCTGGAGCTCCTCGGATGAGAGGCAGTGGGAGAGGGATCAGCTCCTCAGCCCAGGGCTGTTCCCTGGGCACCCCGGGGCTTCCTGCCAGGACACTGAGCAGGGAGCTTCTGACCTTGGTTCTGAGAGAAGGGGCTGATTTATCCCTGATTTAACCCTGTCCCTGTCCCTGCCCCTCTCCCTGTCCCCTATCTCTGTCCCTGTCCCCTATTCCCTATCCCCTATTCCCCATCCCCGTCCCCATCCCTTTCCCTCTCCCTGTCCCTGTTCCCTATCTCTGTCCCTGTCCCCTATCCCTATTCCCTGTTCCTAATTCCCAATCCCCTATCCCTATTCCCCATTCCCTATCCCCTGTCCCTGTCCCCATCCCTTTCCCTGTCCCTGTCCCTGTTCCCTATCTCTGTCCCTGTCCCCTATCCCTATTCCATATTCCCTATCCCCTATTCCCTATCCTCTATCCCTATTCCCTATTCCCTATTCCCTATTCCCTATTCCCTATTCCCTGTTCCTGTCCCTGTCCCCGTCCCCATCCCTGTCCCCATCCCTTTCCCTGTCCCTGTCCCCATCCCTGTCCCTGCTCTGGAGCCACAGCCAGCTGGCAGGACAGGGATGGATGTCCCATCCTCTATTTTTTCTACCCATTTTTTATATTATAGATGACCAGAGTAAACCACTTTTGCCTTCTCCTGAAATCTGGATATTGGATATACCTGGAGGAGATATTTAATGGGAGAAATCGAGTGGTGGTGATATCCTCTTCCTCTTTTTCCCATTGCCTTTTCACCTTCTGTTTTAACCTGTTCTTTCCCGGGTTATGAGCAACATCGTGTTCCAGTGCATCATCTAAATGGGCTAAATATAAAGATTTTCCATTTTTAAAGTGGTTTTCCGTGTGCCCAAGAGGAATTGCACCTCCTCAGGGGTGCCCAGGGGCCAGCAGCATCCCGGCTGTGGCACAGCACGGGTGACAAACAAACTGCTCCCAGCCTTTCTCAACAGCCGGGAGAGCCAACACCGGCTCGAAGTTCAGGACTGCCCTGCCTGGTGAGGGCTGGCGGGCGCCAGAGCTCCTGGAATTCCCAGCACATCCCTGCCGGGGCTCTGCTTGGCTGCCGGGGGCGACTCGGAGCCTGGGCACTTCATTTCCAGGGATAACAGCTCCTTCCCAGGGGCGTGCAATGGCTTTTATTCACGGGCTTGCTGCAGTAAAAACCTTCCCGAGTTCTATTTCCAACACTGCCAGCCTGGCTCCCGGTGCTAATTTCGGTTTTTCTCCGGGTGTGCTGCGCAGATAACGCTGGAGTTCAGCTGCTCCATCGGGGGCGAGCCCGGAGAGGCACAGGCTGAGCTGGGAGATGCGGAGCTGGGGGTGGGCACGGGCAGCGGGGCCCTGCGCCGGAATCTATTGACTTATTCCCTGTTTTCAGGCCGGGAGGTGGGAATGTGCTGGGTGCAGAACACATCAAACAGGGTGGAACAGCAGGGGAGAGAGGGGCTGCCCCAGAGCAGGCTGGAAATCGGGGCTTGGAATAAATCCCAGGGATTTATTGATTTATTCCCCGTTTTCAGGCTGGGAGGTGGGAATGTGCTGGGTGCAGAGCACCACAACAGGGGTGGAACAGCAGGGGCTGCCCCAGAGATTGGCAGTGCCCCAGAGCAGGCTGGAAATCGGGGCATGGAGCAGCCTGGGACAGTGGGAAGTGTGGAATAAACGGGATTGCAGGTCCCTCCCAACCCAAACCACTCCAGAATTCCAAGAAAACTCCGTCCCAGCCCTGGTGTGGGAGCAGCTTTGGGGTCCTGCTCGTGCCCCCTTCAAGATAATGCTGCCTGAAGCAAACCCAAAGGGGGCTTTTCCCCTGGGAGTGGGGATTAACGGAGCTGGGAGTGCTGGGGCTGCCTTGGAGGAGCACAGGGCACTGTGGGAACCCAGGATATCTCTGGGACAGCCCTGGCTGATCCCAGCTCCAGCCAGGGACTCCAAACCCTGGCAGGGGGGTCACAGACCCCAAGGACTCCTGGGGCTTTGAGTTTGATCCATGGAACAAATTAAACCTTTGAATGAGCAATGAAAGGTCACAAAAGTTTAGCCAGCATGATAGCAGGAGTTGTAGAGTGAAAAGGGGAATTTTGGGGATTTTTACCCTGGGGGCTCAGGGGGTGAGATGGAGGGACTTGGGCATTGTCCTGTCCTCCTTCCTTCTTCCCAACCCCATCTCCTTGGGGATGGTGGCATTGGGGATTGGATTGGAGTAGAATGGAACTGTCTAACACAGGTGATGGGCATTGGATCATCCCTGTCAATAACTAACAGGGAATTTGTAGTATAAACCCAGTGCCTGCCCTGGGGCAGAGAGTGTGCCTGGGGCTGAGCTGGGCACCCAGACAGAAAATATCTGAGATAAGAGACAATAAAGCAACCTTGAGAGCATCAGCTGAAGACTCCTGCCTCATTCATTCAGCAGCAGGGTTTGGAGACAGCAGAATTTATATCTGGGGGTCCCCCTGCCCCAAGCAGCCCCCAGAGGGCTGGACACAGGGAAGGATTTATCCTGGAGGACGGGAGCATTGCAAGTGTCCATGGACAAGCTCAGGCTTGGGAAAATAAAATTAAAATAAAGAATAAATCCTGACAGGAAAAGAAGGGGGAAAGGATCTATTCGTAGCTTAGCAGTTTGTGCAAACAATCCCTGGGTGTGCTGCCGTGGGAATACAGGGAATATTCGGGATGGATCCTTCTCACAGGGGACTGACAGAGCAGGAACACCACGAGGACCTGGAGAAATTCCAGCCCATCTTAACGACACACGGTGCCCCAATTCAGCCAAAGCTTCCAAACCCCAACCTTCCAGGGAGGAATTGTTCCTAAAAGTAGCTGGCAGAGCAGTTAAAATAAACTCATCACTCCTCAATACTCCACTTCTTCTTCCTGGGCTTCTTTCCCTACATTTGAACTTTTATTCTGGGAATAATAAATAGACTTTGCTGCACACGAGCAGCGAAAATGTCGCATTAAAAGCAGGCTGAATATTTAACTGAAGTTTAAACTTGTCATTCAATGAGCTGATAATAAATGCCATAAGCTATTCAGCTTTCAAATTAAATCCCTGAGCAAATGTTTTGAGAGAAGGGGCTGATTTATCCCTGTGTACGACTTTATTTGCTGGGAAATTTCAATATCTAAGTCACAGCACTTGTGAAAAAAAGCCTTAAATCAAGATTTTCCATTGACAACTTAATCTGGTAACACGGGCTGATGAAGATGGTCTGGTATCTTGAATATTGAGTTATTTCCCAGGCTTCTATTTTTCTTGCTTGGAAATTTGCTTTGCCAACTGCCTAAAAAAGTAAATTTTTATTATGATGGGGTTTTATTTTCCCATGATTTTGCAGGTTATTTACTGACTGGGTAAATGGGAATGAGAGGGGAATGGGGTTTAAAGAGATGTGATGGACACATGATGAATACCTCTGCTGTCTGCTGGTTTTTCTGTTAGTTACAGGCAATGAATTCCAGCTTCTGAGGCAAAGCAAGTTATCCAGGGAGGAGCAACTCCCGGAGGTTCTGGGTGCTGGGGGTGATGAGGAGGGCACAGCTGGGGCTGGGTGGCCCTGCAGGGAGATCCCAGTTTGGGAATTCTGAGGGGATGGGGCCAGAACCCACCAGAGGCACCGGCCAAGGCTCAGCTTTGCCGGCAGAGCTGAGTTCTCCAAGGCTGTGCTCCCTGTCCCTGCTCTGCCCTGCTCAGCTCCCCCATCCTGGCCCAGGAGCTAATTCCCTTCCCACAGCCAGGCATGCTCACAAATACTGAGGATTTTTGTGTTTTTAGCTCCACAGTTCATTATTTTGTTTTCTGTGTTTTGTTGTAGTGAGAGCTCTCTTAACTAACCAGAAAGCCACACAGAGCTTACAATGCTACACTCTAAAACTTCTTATTACCTTTACAACTACTTCTGGTTTTCCTACATTTTAAACTCTAAACTCTGGACTTCTACTTAGCTTAACGCGTTTCTGCTTCGACTAAAATCTGCATTTTTGCTTCTGGTATCCAAGTGAGGCAGCTTTGTCCACGGTCTCAGGTCAAGCCCCGTCTTTAACCCCGAGCTTTGGCCCGCAGGGCTGATGTTCTGAGAGCTCTCTGCCTTTTGGACTCCAACACCTGCACACCGTGGGACAGAGCAAGCTGCAGGAGCAGGCGGGATTTGGAGAGAGTTCCCTGAGCAGCCTCCAGCTTCTCACTGCCATCAGGTAATTTCAGCAGGATGGTTGCCATGGAGACGTGGAAGCAGCAGGGATGGAGGGAGGAGAGAGCGAGGAGCAAGGACCAGGTTGTTCCTGAACTTTCTCTCAAATTCTCTCAAATTTCCTAAGATCAGAAAATCACAGAATCCTGGGATGTTTTGAGATAAATGGACCTTAAATCCCATCCTATCCCATCCCATCTTCCCATCTTCCCATCCCATCTTCCCATCTTCCCATCCCATATTCCCATCCCTATTCCCATCCCATATTCCCATCCCATATTCCCATCCCATATTCCCATCCTATCCCATCCCATCTTCCCATCCCATCTTCCCATCCCATATTCCCACCCCACCCCTGGATGGGCAGGGACACCTCCCACTGCTCCAGCTCTGCAGTCTGTTTTTCAGACCTGAAGTTTCTGATTTTCTAAAGTTCTGGTTTTCCGATGTTTTAGTTTGCTGAAATTATTTTCTCAGCAAATGAACATAAACACCAGGATTGTTTTTGTAACGGTGTCCATACTGTGAATTCCTTCTGGGAGGAGGGATTCCTTTGCTATCCCTCTGGTTTGACCAGTGTGGGTGAAGAGGTTTGCCTTTCTCTCACCAATCACAGTGGGCTGTGAAAAAATGCATATAAGAAAGAACGACCCCTAAAAATAAATTAATTTTTCACACAACCTTGAAAGAATCACTGGAGTCTGCGTGTCATGAGTTTATCCTACAGTGACACAGCCCCAGCATGGCCTGGGACATTCCAGGGATGCAGGGAATCGAGCTGCTCTGGGAATTTCAGCCCAGCCCCACCCTCCCAGGGAGGAATTTCTTCCCAAAATCCCATCCCTGTTTACCCTTCCTAAGGGACAAATTCCTACCCTTTTCCCCTCTGCTGTGAGCCAGGGCCTTTCCTGATATTTTGTCTCAATTTTGGACTAATTAGGAGGAAATTCCTGGGATGAACGTGTCCTCTAGCAGCAGGCAGGTTCCAGCAGTACCTGGCTGGCACTGCAGGTTTTTTACCAGGGTTCTGATGGATTGGCCACCACTGGAAATTAATAAACCCAAGCTTTCTGCAGAGCTCCGTGGGAATTAATTGCAGGAAGCTGTAAGGTTTGTGTTACCCCTGCTCCTCCAGGGCTGTAATTTCAGTTTCCCCCCCCCCCCCCCAAATAACACCCAGAGTCTCCTGGGAGGCTCAGGGGGACCCTGGGGTGACCCCAGCACCAGGCGTTCATTCCCTGCAGAATCCAAGGCTGAATCCAAGTGTCTCCCTGGCACACAAGTTCCTGGTGCCAGTCTGGTGTCATTAAGGTAGATTTCAGCCGAGAAGCAGCCCAGGAAATTCCTGAAATCCATCTTGGAGCAGGGCTGGGCTGACACAGGGGCTGCTGACTCGGCACATCTCCCTGCTTTAACCCAGATAAATTACAGAGGCTCTGGGCAATCTCCCTCAACCCTGCTAATTGCCCAGGCTTCCAGACAGCTCCACTGCACGGAATCAGCACCAAACCCTGCACTGAGCTGAGGGATTTATCCGGGATTTATCCAGTGGATGCCATCACTGCCCAGAGCCCCCCAGCCCAGGGGTGCCCAGCTGCTCTCCCTGGCTCCTGCTGAGCCCTGGGGGCTGGAAAAGGAGAGCTGGGAGGGCCTGGGATGCTCCTGCTGGGTCCCCAGCATCACTCCTGCTTTGTGCTGGGCTCAGCTCTCCTCCAGATGGGGCCTTGTGGATGAAAAGCTGGATGTGCCCTGGTCCTGTGACAGCCCAGAGCCCCCAGCCCTGCGCTGCAGGACGGGGCAATCCTGCCCCTGAGCCAGGTGAGACCTCACCTGAGAGCTGCCCCGGGGACACAGCAGGAGCTGGAGCTGCTGGGGAGATCCAGAGAAGCCACGGAGCTGCTCCAGGGCTGGAGCTGCTCTGGAGCCAGGCTGGGAGAGCTGGGAATGTTCCCTGGAGAGGAGGAGGATCCAGGGAGAGCTGGGAATGTTCCCTGGAGAGGAGGAGGCTCCAGGGAGAGCTCAGAGCCTGGAGGGGCTGCAGGAGAGCTGGGCAGGGACTGGGGACAAGGGATGGGGGGACAGCACCCAGGGAATGGATGGGAACTGCCAGAGAGCAGGGATGGGTGGGATATTGGGAATTGGGAATCCCTGGCTGGGATGGGATTCCCAGAGCAGCTGTGGCTGCCCCTGGATCCCTGGAATGTCCCAGGCCAAGTTGGACACTGGGGTTGGACCCTGGGACAGTGGGAGGGGTCCCTGCCCATCCAGGGGTGGCACTGGGTCATTTTTAGTTCTGATCCCACCCAAACGATTCTGGGATCCTGTGGTTCTATACCTGGCATGCAGCCCCTCCCTTCCTGGGGGTTCCCGGGGATAGGGGTGGCTCTGGAGGGACAGGGACCCTCCAGGAGTGCTCTGGACAGAGCCTGTGGCCAGGCAAGGCTGGGAGCTGTGAGGGCTCTGTGGGCAGAGCTGAGGGTCCTGGGGCATCCATGGAATTCTTGGCTGATGGGGCTGCCTGGAAAGGCTGCCCTGGAGCAGGGCAGGAGGCTGGAGCAGAGGTTTGTGTCCCTCTTGCCATGGGTATTTATCCCTGCCCTGTGTCTGTGTGCCCAGGGCTCCCTGGACACAGCCTGGGCAGGGCAGGAGGCTGGAGCAGGGGTTTGTGTGCCTCTTGCCATGGGTATTTATCCCTGCCCTGTGTCTGTGTGCCCAGGGCTCCCTGGACACAGCCTGGGCAGGGCAGGAGGCTGGAGCAGGGGTTTGTGTCCCTCTTGCCATGGGTATTTATCCCTGCCCTGTGTCTGTGTGCCCAGGGCTCCCTGGACACAGCCTGGGCAGGGCAGGAGGCTGGAGCAGGGGTTTGTGTGCCTCTTGCCATGGGTATTTATCCCTGCCCTGTGTCTGTGTGCCCAGGGCTCCCTGGACACAGCCTGGGCAGGGCAGGAGGCTGGAGCAGGGGTTTGTGTCCTCTTGCCATGGGTATTTATCCCTGCCCTTGTCTGTGTGCCCAGGGCTCCTGGACACAGCCTGGCAGGGCAGGAGGCTGGAGCAGGGGTTTGTGTGCCTCTTGCCAGGGTATTTATCCTGCCTGTGTCTGTGTCCCAGGGCTCCTGGACACAGCCTGGGCAGGGCAGGAGGCTGGAGCAGGGGTTTGTGTGCCTCTTGCCATGGGTATTTATCCCTGCCCTGTGTCTGTGTGCCCAGGGCTCCCTGGACACAGCCTGGGCAGGGCCAGAGCCCGGCCGGGCACCCCAGGCTGAGCCCCACCATGGGCACAGCATGGAGCCCGGCCACGAGGCCCCACACTGGCATCAGTGCTGGGCCAGCAGCACTTGGGCCTTCAGTGGCCACTGCCAGCCCCAGCCCAGGCAGCTCCAGCCTCCTGGGCTTTCTCTCTGCCCTTCCCCCTGGCCTTGCTGCCTGCGCCTGCCATTGCTCTGGGCTCTCCTTGGTGCCCGGCTGGAAAAGGAATTGTTTTGTGAGCCTGCCCTGTGCAAAGAGCTCAGCAGCACGGACTGGGACACCCAGAGCTGCCCCTGAGCCAGCACACAGCCTGGCACAGGGACAAGAGCAAACTGAGGCATCCCTGGGAGTGAAGAGGAGCCAGTCCCTCGGGTCTCCTGTCAGAAGCTGCTCTGCTCAGAGGAGCTGGGCTGGCACTCCCATCTCTGCCAGCACGGTGAAAAGGTCGCTGCACACGAGCTGCTCTGCCCTGGCTGTCCCTGCACGGCGCCAGGGTCACTGCTGGTGACGTGGCTGCCTCCCCAGCCCTGGTGACAGCTGATGGCATCGTGCTCATCCAGTGAGTCAGAGCTCTGAGAGACAGTGAGCTCAGCCAGAGCAGAGCTCCTGTTAGTACAGGGTAAAGGGTTTCTAAAATCATGGGACAGGAATGCTGTGCTTTGTTTTTCGTGGACCATGCAAAACTGCTCCTGTGAAGATTATAATTAAGCATATTCGTAAGAAACTCAAACGATGTAATTATTATTTGGGGGTGAAATATTTGTTGCTTTGGGGATCACGAGAATCAGTGTTTGGAGTTTCCAGGGTACCTGTGGATGAGATCGTGTTCATACAATGGGACAATATAAGTACAGTTATTATAATAATCATGTTACTTAAACAAATAAGAAGTTATATAATCATAACTAAGCTGGTATCAATATGTGCATTCTGAACAGATGGACAGAGCTGGGTTTGGGGAGCTGTACCCCCAGTTCCTGAGTGCTCTCTTAACAAAGCCCCTGCACATATCCCACCTGTGGTTGCATGTTTGTGAACACTGACACTCCCAGCATGTGCAGCTCCTGTGGCCAGAGCATCAGGAACACTCCAGGTGGGAGCAGGGATGGACCAGCAGGGCTGGACAAACAGGGATGGATCAACAGGATGGATCAGCAGGGATGGGCCAGCAGGGCTGGACCAGCAGGGATGGATCAGCAGGCTGGCCCAGCAGGGCTGGCCCAGCAGGATGGACCAGCAGGGCTGGACACCAGGGAGGACCACAGGGATGGACCAGCAGGGCTGGAGCAGCAGGGATGGATCAGCAGGCTGGCCCAGCAGGGCTGGCCCAGCAGGGATGGACCAGCAGGCTGGACACACAGGGATGGACCAGCAGGGATGGACCAGCAGGGCTGGAGCAGCAGGGATGGATCAGCAGGGCTGGAGCAGCAGGGATGGATGAGCAGGGATGGACCAGCAGGGATGGATCAGCAGGGCTGGAGCAGCAGGGCTGGCCCAGCAGGGCTGGAGCAGCAGGGATGGACGAGCAGGGATGGATCAGCAGGGCTGGCCCAGCAGGGCTGGATCAGCAGGGGTGGATCAGCAGGGCTGGACCAGCAGGGCTGGATCAGTAGGGATTGATCAGCAGGGATGGATCAGCAGGGATGGATCAGCAGGATGGATCAGCAGGGATGGCCCAGCAGGGCTGGCCCAGCAGGGCTGGATCAGCAGGGGTGGATCAGCAGGGCTGGATCAGTAGGGCTGGACCAGCAGGGCTGGATCAGTAGGGGTGGATCAGCAGGGATGGATCAGCAGGGCTGGATCAGTAGGGATGGATCAGCAGGGATGGATCAGTAGGGATGGATCAGCAGGGATGGATCAGCAGGGCTGGACCAGCAGGGCTGGAGCAGCAGGGATGGATCAGCAGGGCTGGATCAGCAGGGATGGACCAGCAGGGCTGGATCAGTAGGATGGATCAGCAGGGATGGATCAGCAGGGCTGGACCAGCAGGGCTGGACCAGCAGGGCCGGACCAGCAGGGCTGGCCCTGGTCCCCACGGCCCTGGGGCTCTGGCTGTGCCCTGTGAGCACGGCACTGCTCATTTATTATTCCTCATGATGGGCTGCAGGATGTCACAGCAAAGCGTCTGCAGCAGGGAAAAGCAGATGGAAGGCAGAGCTGTGCTAATTAAGCTCGATAATAGAAATGTTAATTAAAAACCCCGAAGAGGAAAGGACATTCTGTAATCTCCTGGCGCTCTCAAGTCATGTGAAAATGGCCAGCTGGAAGGAGCAAATGCCTGTCAGGAGGACAAGGATTTTTGCTCTGAGCTCGGACCCCAAAGCCTCCCAGGGATGGAGCAGGGTGGGAACAGGAGCCTCCCCTGGGAGCTGAGGGAATTCTGCATTAGAGATGCTTTGGGAAGGAAAGCCAGCTATCCCCAGAGGAATGCTCCACGCTCCAGGGAAATCTGGGAGCAACTCAGACAAAGGGAACAATCCTGGGAAGGGCAGCACCTCCATCCCAGCAGCTCCTGTTCTGCCTGGCCTCCTGCTGCTCCAGCCAGGCAGGGTGTGCCCAGGCTGTCTCTGTGTGCCCAGATTGTCCCTCTGTGTGCCCAAGCTCTCTCTCTCTCTGTGCCCCAGCTCCTCTCTCTCTGTCGCTCTGTGTGCCCAGGCTCTCTCTCTCTGTGCCCAGGCTGTCTCTGTGTGCCCAAGCTCTCTCTCTGTCTCTCTCCATGTCCAAGCTCTCTCTCTGTCCCTCTCTGTGCCCAGGCTCTCTCTCTCTGTGCCCAAGCTCTCTCTCCTCTCTCATGCCCAAGCTCTCTCTCCATGCCCAAGCTCTCTCTCTCCTGCCTCTCATGCAAGCTCTCTCTCTCCATGCCCAAGCTCTCTCTCTCATGCCCAAGCTCTCTCTCCATGCCCAAGCTCTCTCTCTCTGTGCCCAAGCTCTCTCTCCATGCCCAAGCTCTCTCTCTCTTGCCCAAGCTCTCTCTCTCCATGCCCAAGCTCTCTCTCCTCCATGCCCCCAAGCTCTCTCTCTCATGCCCAAGCTCTCTCTCTCGTGCCCAAGCTCTCTCTCCATGCCCAAGCTCTCTCTCCATGCCCAAGCTCTCTCTCTCTTGCCCAAGCTCTCTCTCTCTGTGTCTCTCTCCGTGCTCCAAGCTCTCTCTCTCTGTGTCTCTCTCCGTGCCCAAGCTCTCTCTCTCTGTGTCTCTCTCCGTGCCCAAGCTCTCTCTCTCTGTGTCTCTCTCCGTGCCCAAGCTCTCTCTCTCTGTGTCTCTCTCCGTGCCCAAGCTCTCTCTCTCTGTGTCTCTCTCTGTGCCCAAGCTCTCTCTCTCTGTGTCCCTCTCTGTGCCCAAGCTCTCTCTCTCCGTGCCCAAGCTCTCTCTCCCTGTCCCTCTGTGTGCCCAGGCTCCAGCACAGCCTCTCCCCACAGAGCACAGTGTTCCCAAGGCCTGCTGAAGCACAAAACGAATTTTGGGCCAAATTAGCTGCTTAATTCCATGTTTGCCATGCCCGTGTCTGCTTTCATTGCTGTCAGGAAAGGGTGGCAAAGGGAGACCTCCTTCTTCCCATCTCCTTTCCTGGGAACAGCCCTCACCACATCCCTCAGAACACTGCTGGGGCTCCAGGGTCATGGAATTCCAGAGCAGTCTGGGTTGGAAGGGACATTAAATCCCATCCAGTCCCACCCAGCCATGGCAGGGACCCCTCCACTGCCCCAGGCTGCTCCAGCCCCAGTGTCCAGCCTGGCCTGGGACACTTTAAAAGAGCTGGGGAGGGGCTGGGGACAAGGGATGGGGGGACAGCACACAGGGAATGGCTTCAAATTATCAGAGAGGAGGTTTAAACTGGATATTGGGATGGAATTCCTGGCTGGGAAGGCTGGGCTGGGATTGCCAGAGCAGCTGTGGCTGCCCCCGGATCCCTGGGATGTCCCAGCTTGGACACTGGGGTTGGACCCTGGGACAGTGGGAGGGGTGCCTGCCCAGCCAGGGCTGGGATTGGATGGGATTTAATGTCCCTTCCAACCCAACCCGTTCTGTGATTCCATGATTTTTTCCCAGCAGAAATGATTACATTTATCAGTGAACCCAGCACTCAGCACAAACAGAGCACAGGAGGAACCTCTCCCCCAGATGAAACTGTTGAGTCCAATGGCAAACACAGCTCCAGAGAGGTTCCTTCAGCTCCCTGTGTTAGGGATGATCCATGGCTCCCATTCCCATTAATAGGGATCCATAAAGTATCTCTGTCAGCTGAGTTTTACTCGGAGTTAAATAAAATATTATAGTTTATGACAGGCATCGACTTTACAGCATCCTGGTGCTCCTCCAGAGCTGCCAGAACATCTGGGATTTTTAAAAGGCCACTGACATTGCTAAACAATCCCATTGTTGGGATAATGGGGATTTTCAGCTCCCTCACAGCACAGGAGGAGCTCTTCAGCTTCATGGGAATGCTGTAAAGGCAGCCAGAGGAGACACCCAAGCACAGGAAATCCCAGACTTGGCTGAACTCTCTGACAGAATAAATGTGTGTGCTTGGAGCAGGGCAGGGGATGGAGAATCCCTGAGGGAGCTGGGCAGGGGATGGAGAATCCTTGAGGAGCAGGACAGGGAATGGAGAATTCCTGAGGAGCTGGACAGGGAATGGAGAATTCCTGAGGGAGCTGGGCAGGGAATGGAGAATCCCTGAGGAGCAGGGCAGGGAATGGAGAATCCCTGAGGGAGCTCAGGAAATTTTCCTCTGGAAAAGCACCTCAGTTGCTCACAGGTGCTTTTCCTGTGAAAAGAAAAGCTGCTTTGGGAGGAGCCAAGCAAATCCCAGAGCACTTTCCTCATCCCAGGAGCAATCCCAGGGATCAGGAATGCCCAGGTGAGCCCAGGGAATAAAGGAATGCCCAGGTGAGCTCAGGGATCAGGAATGCCCCGGTGAGCCCAGGAATGCCCAGGTGAGCTCAGGGATCAGGAATGCCCAGGTGAGCTCAGGGAATAAAGGAATGCCCAGGTGAGCCCAGGGCTCAGGAATGCCCAGGTGAGCCCAGGGAATAAAGGAATGCCCAGGGAATAAAGGAATGCCCCGGTGAGCAGGGTTTTTCTGTGCTGAGCTGCTGGCAGAGCTGCTGACAAAGCCCCAGCTGTGATCCCTGCCCTGCCCTGCTCACGAGTGGGAACACTTCCAGCCCCTCCTTTGGAGCTCAGCTCATCCAAGGGCTCCAGGAAAACCCCAAATTACAGCCCCAGATTGTGCTGGGAAGGGAGTGGGAATAATTCCCCGGCGTTTCCCCCCGGCTCCGAGGTACAGGAATGTCGCTGGATTTGGTGCTCTCACTGCCTCCAAGGCTCTTTGCTGAGCAGAAAGCCCAAGGACAGCGATGGCTCTGAGGGCAGAGCCGGGTCAGAGCTTCCCCCTGGGAAAACCTGGGCAGGGAAAGGCCTTTTCCATCGGGGAGCATTTCCCTAATGCACAAAGATTCATGGTCCAGGACTGCAGCACGCACACACCACTCCAGCAGAGCTGCACTGCCGGGCTCTGGCTTTGTATTTTCAATTTTGGAAGCAAGTCCCACAGACTGGAGGAAGCTCCAGACCCCAAGTCACCTCCTCCCTGCCTTCCCACTTTTCCCAAGCCATGAAATAAATCAAAATCCCATTAAAGCCTCACTGCCAAGTGTTTAAGCTCAGCATAAATCACGGTTAATACACTTCTTATTAATTGGCTTCCTACCCTTGCGTTTCAAGTGGAATATTAAACTTGGTGGAGTTCAGAAACAAACTGTTTAATTGCTGGACACAAGATATATTTTGATCTTTTTCAGGGAAAAAAAAAAAAAAAGCCACTCAGATTGAAAGCTGCGCTTGGTTTGTGATTGGAATTAATGAGATCAAAGGGAAATTTGGCATATTTAAGCAGCATTAATTCAAGGGAGCATTGCCAGCAGCCTCTGCTCCCTCCAGCCAGAATATTCTTTTTAAAATATTGAGGGAGCATTAAGCATTTTACACTTTAACATTCCCCCTTGTGCTATTTCTCGCTGGTATTGTATTACCCTGATTTCATGGTCCAGGGAAAAGATAATCAAAAACCATAAAAACAAACAGCACTGATTGAAGGGAAGGGGCTGGGGCTGAAAAGACAAGGTTAAAAATAAATAAAAAAAAGTGGAGAAAACAGTGAAATATCAGAGGAAGGTGCTCCTGGCCCCCAGGGAGGGATGGAGGGTGGAAAATATGTGCATTTATCCCTCTCAGGGCAATAAATGAGAATTAACCCAGCAGCAGAGCAGGGACAGCAATGCTGGAGAGAGGAGCAGCAGAACGACCCCCTCAGCTGGAATTGAGGGAATTCCAGCTCAGGAAAGGAGGCTGGGCAATGGCAGAAAATGATATTTACTGCTTGGGTAAGCAGGGGGCAGAGCATTGGGAAGAATTATCTGAGTTTTGGGAGCAAAAGCTCTGAGCTGGGTCAGCCCAGGTTCAGCCACCGGGTCTGGGGGATTAAAAAGGCAGGGGGGAAATGCTGCCAAGGAGCCCAGACCCTCAGGTCTGGAATTTCAGAGGGACAAAGCCAGGAATTCCGAGGGTTTGGTGGGAAATCTGGCAGAACTCAGGCGGCTGGGTCTGGATAAATCCCCAGTTTGTTTGAACCCACAGTGCCAAAAGCTTTCACAACTGGGTCTTGGGGCAACAAATGCAGCCCAGAGAGGGATTAGGGATAAATCTGCAGTGAGTGGAGGGAATAATTGACCCTCAAATCCAGGCAATATCCAGGGCAGGGCTGGGAGCCCCAGGACAGGCTCAGGCGCTCTCCTTCAAAAAAATTAAATTAAAGAGTCAGTCCCAGAGTGCATGAGGGCACAAAGGGATAAGGGCACCCGAGGAGGGGATGGGCAGGGTTTAAAGGCCATTTAAACGGGCAGCCCAAGCACATCCATTGCCTGGATTTCCAGGAGGGATGGCTCGTGCTAAATGCAGGGAGTAAGGGAATGGAACAGTTGCCACTGCACAGATGGGATATTACTGCACAAATAGGAGAGGATGGGTAATAATGAAGCCATAATCAGACCAAGGAGATGAATAATTGCCTGCAGGAGAGGTGGAAAACGCTGCCAGTGGAGCCACGGGCTGGGGGGAGATACCTGTGGAGCCTCCCAAAGACAAGAGCAGGAGCAATTTGAGGTAATCTCATTAAATATTCTCCTTAGCAGTGCTGGGACAAGAATCACAAACGTGCCCTGGATTCAGACCTGAAGTTTCTGGGTTTCTAAAGTGCTGGTTTTCTGATTGAGTTTGCTGAAATTCCTTTCTCAGAGAAAACAGAAAAGCACCAAGGTTGTTTCTGTAATGGTGTCCATGCTGTAAATCCTTTCTGTAGAGAGAGATTCCTTTTGATGTCTCTCTGGTTTGACCAATGAGGGTGGAAAAGTTTATCTTTCACCAATCACTGTGGTCTGTGAAAAACAGTATATAAAGAGAGACGTTTTTTAATAAAATACTTCTTCACACAACCTTTGAAAATAAAAAAATCCCCAACAGTCTGTGTCGTGTTTTATCCTACAACAACACCCAGGGAAGGTGTGAGGAGCGAGGATGGGGGAATCCTCCCCTCCTGGAGGAAAAGCTGGATGCTCCCCAGCCCTGGGGAAAAGGGGGAGGATTTGGGGAGCACTAACAAGAGGCACTGGGGAACGTGGCTTTGAGCAGAGCTCCTTCTGCTTTTCCTTCAGCTCTTCCTCCTGCCCTGTCCTGGGAAAACGCCAGCTCCCCTCCAGGCCTGAAGTTCTCCTTGCAGCTTATTTATCTTGATTCCCTTCATTTCCCCGGGCAGGTGACAGGCAGCTTCGCAAGGCAGGTAATATTTTGTTATTTTTAATAATGAAAATAGAATAATTTTCATTCTCCTTATTTCTCTGGGCCTCTGTTTCTCGTTCTCCTGGGAATCAGGAGCTGCTCCCTTGTCCTGGGGTCAGGCCTGGCCTGATCCCTCCCCTCTCCTGGAGGGTCCAGGACATTCCAGGACATTCCAGGGTCATTCCAGAACAATCCAGGGTCATTTCAGGGACATTCCAGGGACAATCCAGGACATTCCAGGACATTCCAGGGACAATCCAGAACAATCCAGAACAATCCAGGGACAATCCAGGACATTCCAGGGACATTCCAGGGTCATTCCAGGACATTCCATGGTCATTCCAGGATCATTCCAGGACATTCCAGGACATTCCAGGACACTCCAGGACACTCCAGGACATTCCAGGGTCATTCCAGAACAATCCAAGGTCATTCCAGGGACATTCCAGGACATTCCAGGACATTCCAGGACAATCCAGGACATTCCAGGGTCATTCCAGAACAATCCAAGGTCATTCCAGGGTCATTCCAGGACATTCCAGGACACTCCAGGACATTCCAGGGTCATTCCAGAACAATCCAAGGTCATTCCACGGTCATTCCAGGACATTCCAGGACATTCCAGGACACTCCAGGACACTCCAGGACATTCCAGGGTCAGTCCAGGGTCATTCCAGGGACAGTCCAGGGACAATCCAGGGACATTCCAGTTAACCCGGGTCAATAACCAGGGTCATTGACCAGGGTCATTAATGAGGGTCATTAATGAGGGTCATTAATGAGGGTCAATTGGCCAGGGTCATTAACCAGGGTCGCTGACGCAGGGTCATTAATCTGGGTCATTAACCAGGGTCACTGACCAGGGTCATTAGCCAGGGTCATTAATCTGGGTCATTACCAGGGTCACTGACCAGGGTCACTGACCAGGGTCATTAGCCAGGGTCATTAATCTGGGTCATTACCAGGGTCACTGTTTAGGGTCATTAATCAGGTTCATTAACCAGGTTCATTAACGAGGGTCATTAACGAGGGTCATTAACCCGTGTCTCCACCAGTACAAACTGCTGATGGATAAGAGAGGAGCGTGACTCGCAGGCAGCGCACACGGATGCCTTGTGTGCTACAATGAGCAAACAGCTCAGAGATGAAGTTTGAGTGGTGGGCCAGCAGTGAGCCCCCAGCAGTGAGCCCCCAGCTCTGAGCCCCCAGCAGGCCCTCTCCAGTGTGCCAGTATTGTCTAGATAAATAATACATATAAATATATATATAAAATAGACAAGGGGGACGCATCCAAGTGCTGAGCACAGCCAGGCCCCGCTGGATCTGGAGGGGGAGATTACCCACCCTGCCTCTGCCTTTTGTGTTTCTCCTTCTCCTCAAAAGAAAATATCTGCCACAGCTCCCAGGCTGTCCCGGCAGGAATGCTGGGCTCCTGCCCTGGGCACAGCCTCTGCCAGGGGCAGCATGGAATTTTCTCAGCCCTGCAGGGACACTCAGTGGCCCCTGGGCAGCAGATCCGTGCTGGAGGCAGGATGGGTCCTGGCAGGGATAAAGAACACTGCCCCAGCTGGGTTTGACAGCTGGGCATGCACAGAGGAGACCCCGGAGCTGGGAGGGGTGGGCCATGGCAAAAATACAAATAAAAGATAAAAAGATAAAGAGCACTGCCCCAGCTGGGTTTGACATGCACAGAGGATTGTCCCAGCCCAGTTCCAGCAGCTGGGATGGATCCACACTGCCAGGCACACTCCCCGTTTGCTGGGATCGTGCCCTGCAGCCCAGCCCTGGCACCGCCAGCCCCTCTGTCCCTGGGGACCCCCCTGAGCCCCCCAATTCCCACTGCCGGGGGATCCGGGGCTGCAGCAGCGCTGCCGCTGCTCCCGGCGGGACGGAAGGAGAAAGGAAGTGAGAACGAGGAGAGAGAAGAGAAAGGAGTGAAGGAGAGAACAGAAAGGAGAGACAGAGAGAAGCAGAAAGAGAGAGAAGAAGAAGAGAAAGGAAGGAGGAACAGAAAGGAGAGAACAGAAAGGAGAGACGGGAGAACAGAAAAGGGAGGAGAGAACAGAAAGGAGAGAGAACAGAAAGGAAGGAAGGAGAGAACAGAAAGGAGAGAGAACAGAAAGGGGAGACAGAAAGGAGAGAACAGAAGAAGAGACAGGAAGGTGAGAGAACAGAAAGGAGAGAGCAGAAAGGAGAGAACAGGAAGGTGAGAGAACAGAAAGGTGCTCGGGGAGGAGGTGCTCGGAGCCGCGGAACAAAGGCTCCATCCCCCGGGACTCTGCCGCTGCTGCTGCCGCCCCCTGGCACACTGAGCTCCCCGGGACCGCAGAGCGGGGCTGGGCTTTGGTGATACGGCAGTATCAATCAATCTAATTAGATCCCTTTGCATAATCGCAGGGAATTTGCATAAAGAGCAGAGCCAGCCCAGGAGACAGCGGAGAAAAACAAGGGTTGAGTGGAAATCAGAAACTTCGGAATGATATTTTTTTTTTTTTTTAAAGACTGCATCAGTGAGGGGAGGAATAAAAAAACTTGTAGGAGTGCCTGGAGCCTAAGTCTGAAAGAATAAAGGACAAAAAGTACCTTTTAAGGATGAAAATGGAAGACGAATCCTAAACACTTAAAAGGCTTCTCAGCGCGTCCGTGGAAGGGCACAGCTAAAAACGTTCTGGCAACACACTTCAATATTGAAAAATGAGGATTTAATTAAGATTCACGGCACAGGGCTTCAAATTCATGAAGGCAAATCGGGGAGGAAGGGTTTTGGGCAGCAGCAGGGAGCCTGATTGGGGCTTTCCTTCCCCTGGAGTGGTTTCAGGGTGTGGGAGTGAGCAGGGCTGGAGTTGGGTTCTGGGAGCCCCAGGGGCACCTCAGGAGCAAATTCCCTGGAAAACAACCTTGCTCAGCTCTGCCCCCAGCCCTGAGCGGGGGTCTGCCCCTGGCTGTCACCTCTGGCCAGCCCCTGGACCCTGGGAGAGGCTGGAGGGAGAGCTGGGAATGTTCCCTGGAGAGGAGGAGGATCCAGGGAGAGCTGGGAATGTTCCCTGGAGAGGAGGAGGATCCAGGGAGAGCTGGGAATGTTCCCTGGAGAGGATGGAGGCTGGAGGGAGAGCTCAGAGCCTGGAGGGGCTGCAGGAGAGCTGGGGAGGGACTGGGGACAAGGGATGGGGGGACAGCACCCAGGGAATGGATGGGAACTGGGAAAGGGGAGATTGGGAACTGGGAATTGCTGGCTGGGCTGGAATTCCCAGAGCAGCTGTGGCTGCCCCTGGATCCCTGGAATGTCCCAGGTTGGACACTGGGGTTGGACCCTGGGACAGTGGGAGGGGTCCCTGCCCAGCCAGGGGGGGCTCTGGGTGGGATTTAAAGTCATTTTTACCCAAACCATTCCAGGATTCTCTCCTGGTGTTTGTTTGGCACAGGGAATGGCTTCCCAGAGGGCAGGGCTGGGTGAGAGATTGGGAATTGGGAATTTGGGATTTATTCTGGAGCACACACAGCCTGGCCATTCTCTCAGTCCCTTTGTCAGGAATTATCTTCCTCATGCTGACAAAAGGTGCAGGAATGCAAATGCTGAGATTCCCAAAGCTGTGACCCCTTTGCATCATGAGCTTGGTAGGTTTGAATCCCTGCATCCAACTGAAGCCTAACCCATTTCCAGGATTAAAGAGGAAAATAAAAATAGCTTGGTACCTTCCAGCTAAGAGAAAAAAAATTATATTATTCCCTCCAGTAATCAAAATGTAGGTCACTCACTAAGTACACACATCATTAATGAAGACAAATTAAAATTTTCTCTTAATGAAAGCCACTATTTCAAAGACTTGGGTTTATTCTAGAAAGCTGAGCTGCAAAAATTCCAGTGCCACCAGCGAGCTGTGACACATTGCTGGGAATCCAGCTCCTGCTGCCCTCCACACACGGATGAAAAGGCAGGAAAAGCTTTTGGGATGCCTGGGATGGGGACGTCCCCAGGCTCTGGGAATGTCCCCAGGTTCTCAGGAATGTCCCCTCTGTCCCAAATTCCTGGAATGTCCCCTCTGTCCCAAATTCCCATAATGTCCCCTCTGTCCCCAAATTCCCAGAATGCCCCCCCTGTCCCCAAATTCCCAGAATGTCCCCTGCCATTCCCAAATTCCCGGAATGTCCCCCTGTGCCCCTCCTGCCCAGCTGGGATGCTCTGGCTCTCCCAGGCTGGGAGCTGCAGGAGGCTGAGGCATCCCCAGGAATCCCTTGGGAAGGAGAATTTTTCCTCCAGGAGCAGAGCTGGGACCTGGCCCAGCCACCTTCCCCCGGGCCCTGGGCTGGGAAAAGCCCCGGAAAAGCAGGAAAATGCCAGGAACCCTGGGAGCTGGGGGGTGCCTTTGTAAACATCAGGATTTGGGAAATTCCTGGAAAATCAGAACTCCTGGGAGCACGGGGGTGAAGAGCCCCTCCCTCCCGAGCACAGGGCACGGCTGGAGCTTTAACCGGGGATTTAAACTCTGGGAATTTCGTTTAAAACCGGGAATTTCTTCCTGCGGGTGCCTTGGCTCCTGGGCTCTCCTCGGAGAGGGAGGGAGTTCCCACAAATCTGGGGCTTTTCCCATTAATCTGTGATCTCCCCAATCAATCTGTGGCTATTCCCATTAATCTGTGGCTATTCCCATTAATCTGTGATTTTCCCATTAATCTGTGGTTTTTCCCATTAATCTGTGGCTTTTCCCATTAGTCTGTGATTTTCCCATTAATCTGTGGCTATTCCATAAATCTGTGTCTATTCCCATTAATTTGTGATTTTCCCATTAATCTGTGGCTATTCCCATAAATCTGTGTCTATTCCCATTAATTTGTGATTTTCCCATTAATCTGTGATTTTCCCATTAATCTGTGGTTATTCCAATAAATCTGGGGCTGTTCCCATTAATCTGTGATCTCCCCAATAAATCTGGGGCTATTCCAATTAGTTTGTGATTTTCCCATTAATCTGTGACTTTCCCAGAAATCTGGGGCTTTTCCCATTAATCTGTGGTTTTCCCATTAATCTGTGACTTTCCCAGAAATCTGGGGCTTTTCCCATTAATCTGTGACTTTCCCAGAAATCTGCGACTTTCCCATTAATCTGTGATTTTCCCAGAAATCTGTGGCTACTCCCAGAAATCTGTGACTTTTCCCATTAATCTGTGGCTTTTCCCATTAATCTGTCACTTTCAAAGAAATCTGTGACTTTCCCAAAAATCTGTGGCTTTTGCCATAGATCTGTGGTTTTTCCTATTAATCCATGACTTTCCCATTAATCTGTGGCATTTCCCATAAATCTGTGACTCCCATAAATCTGTGGCTTTTCCTGTTGATCTGTTGCATTTCCCAATAAATCTGTGGCTTTCCCCATAAATCTGTGACTTTCAAAGAAATCCGTGACTTTCCCAGAAATCTGTGGCTTTTCCCATTAATCTGTGGCATTTCTTATTAAACTGTGGCTATTCCCATTAATCTGTGGCTATTCCCATAAACCTGAGGCTATTCCCATAAATCTGAGTGGTTTTCCCCACTCCCAGGCTTCCAGCTGCTGTTTGGATGTTGCAGGTGCATGAATTTGTCAGCTGCTCTGAGTTTTCCCTCAAGTCGTTTTCCCTCAGAGGAAAAGGGGGCAGACCCGGCAGGAGGGGGGAATATTTCCAATATTTCCAATATTTCCAGTCAGTGGCACAGAGAATTCCCTGCCCCTTCCAAGGGAACACCATCTCCACACGGAGTCACTGCAGTCTGTAACCTATTGCAGCTCAGATATTTGCTCTCTTCTCTTTTTTTTTTTTTTAATTAAATAGCTAAGCTGAGGGGATTACATGACTTGAAAAAAAAAAAAAAAACCCAGACCATTGAGCTCGAGTATTAAGTCGTATTATGGAAAAAATCAAACACCACTTGGAGCTGCTGAGTGTGGAAGGGGAAAGGGCAGTGGTGGTGGTGTAAAATATTTGCAAGCCTTTGAAAAGAAGGGAATTTTTGCCTTTGAAAAGAAGGAATTGTTAGCCTTTGAGAAGAAGGAATTTTTAGTCTTTGAAAAGGAGGAATTTCTAGTCTTTGAAAAGGAGGAATTTTTAGTCTTTGAGAAGAAGGAATTTTTTCTACGGAAGGAATTCTCGGCTCTGAGGGTGGTGAGGCCCTGGCTGAGCTCACCCAGAGAAGCTGTGGCTGCCCCATCCCTGGAAGTAAATAAAATTTCCAGCCTGAAACCCCTGGATCCCCTTTCTCTGTAGAGGGAGGGAGTGTCAGGAAGGGATTTCTCTGCCTTTTGGAGAAGGCAGCAGCTCCCCTGGGGAGGGCTGGCAGGGGCTGAATTCCTTCCTCCTTCCCAAGAGCTAAACCCAGGGCTGCTTTTCCCCTAAAAGCCGTCTTTATTCCCAAATCCCACGCAGCTGCTCTTTGCCCTGCTCCTGGGGCTGGATCCCTGATCAGTCTGTGCCTCATCACCCTGTGGGGGTGGGAAAAAAAAATGAGGAAAAGTCAGTGGGTTTGGGAAAATAGACTGTGGGAAGCAGGACATCCTTCTTGGGGAAGATTAATAAATCACAAGAATTCAGGTAGAATGAAATGTCACAGGGTTAAAAAGCAGAATTTGGGGATTTTTAGGATGTGGGGGTCAGGAGGCAAAGATGGGGGAGATGGGGAGTGTGCCTGTCCCCATTCTGCATCTTCTGAGGTGGGGTGGCACATTTGGGTTGGAATTTTATTTGGAATAAAAGTGCACTGCGCACTGGAGTTAATAGGGATTGGAGAGTTGCTGAAAATAAAGCATATTTTGTTATAAAAGATAGCACCATCCCAAAGGGCAGGGAGTTTGACACAATCCGACCTGCAAGAAAGAATTTAGCAGGCCAGAGCCACGAATATGAGATAACAAAGAATAAATAAATTCCTGAACATGAGAACAGATCTCGAGCTCTTCTTCAAACGCTGGGCTAGGGGAAAACAGAAACCTCCCCAGAGCCAGAGCCAGAGCCAAGTTAATTCAGGTGAAAGCCAAGCTCAGAAACCCCAGGAAACAACACAGCAGACACAAACCCCATTTTAAAAAATGCATTTTTATTTTAAAAACCTGACAATAACCCTCCAGGGGTTGTGGTGGGGGCAAGGCAGAGCTCTGGGGTGGTGACACTGATTGTGTAAGGGTTAAAATGTCAGTGTGAGCCGGGTTAGCACAGAGTTAAAGGTGTTTCTGAAAGCCAGGCACCACCGGGCTCAGAGAATGCCTGGAATTCAGGCTGGGGTGACAAGAAGATTTGTAGTGATGGAATCAGTATCAGGAGGGGGTTTCTGTGGTCTCTTAGATATGAGGTGTTCTGTGTTTTGGTTTGTTATTTGTGGGAAACCAGGAAATCCTTCTGACTGTCCTGGGAAGGTTTATAATTCACAAGAATTTAGAGAGAATGATAATTAGTATGTCACAGGGTGAAAAAGTAGAATTTGTGGATTTTAGATGAGAGATCAGGGGGCAAAGCTGGAGGCAATGGGATGTGTCCCTGAGCTTCCTCTTCATCCTCTTGTTCTCCATCTTCTGTGGTGGTGTGGCACATTTGGATTGGTTTGGAACAAAAGGACACTGTACAACAGAGTGGCTAGATCTTGGAGAATTGTTATAAATAAATACATGTAATTTTCAGTATAAAAGAGAGTGCCCTGCCAAGGGCAGGCAGATGAAGGGGGCAGATGAAGCTGACCAAGGGCAGACAGAGCAAAGAGGAGAGCACTGGGCTGCAGAGAAGCTGTGGCAGCCAGGGAACGAATATGAGAGAAGCAAAGAATAAACAAATTCCTGAACTCGAGGAAAAAAAAATTAAAAAAAAAAATAAGAAAAACCCCATATATTTTAGTAAACCTAACAGTTATTGATTAGGTTGTTCTAGAAATGATTGCTTAAGCAGAAATCTATTTTTAATAATGGCTGAAATGATAGAAATGGGTGCACTCTGAGCAGCTGGACAGAGCCAAGATTTGGGTAAAGGTACCCCTGGGTGTCATAAACGCACCTGCACGTGTTCCTTCTGTGATTGTGTGTTCTGGACACTGCCAGCACCGCGGGCTGGGGTGTCTGGAGCATCTCCCCTTGTCTGGGCAACACCCAGCCAGTGTCACCCTGTTATTGTGACCCAGAGAGGAACACACAGCAGCACGCACAGCTGTGGAGAGTATTGTGGAGGAGTGGTCAGAGAACAAGGGACATGTTGATTTACAGCAGCCTACAGATGTAGAACTAACTAAATTTAGGACTCAGCCTAATCCTGAGGCTGACAAGGGCTCTGTGCCCTTGTGAGTGATCGTTAGAAAAACAACAGGATATGGTGATGGGTAAAGAATGATCAGAATGCTTGCTCTGACCACAAGAATGAAAACTGAGGAGGAGTTGGTGGTGATATGAGTGACCAATGGTGAGCTTCCTCTTGCACTATGTATGAGCTACATTACTGAGTGTATAAAAGATATGACTAACAGAATAAAGTGGAGACTCGTTGACCATCATCGGATGTGTGCTTGTCTCCTGCTATCCCTCTCCAACACACAGCAGTGTTCAGGTAGAGAAGAAGAAAAGAACTCTCTGGTTTATTGCTGCCCTCGTATCTCTCAGTTTCTGGACAGTTCCCAGAGATTGGACAGAGCAGTTCCCACCTCTCCATCCCCACTGCTCACTGGAGAAGTCCATCAGGTGAGATCTTTTACAAAGCAATGCAAACATGATCCTTGTTTATCTCACAATTCATGAGCACTGACTCCATTATACTAAACCAAATCAGCAGGCTGATTTTCAGGGACAACATCACTCCAGGGTTTGGGATTCCCAGCTGGACCAGGAGCAACCCCAGCCCTGCAAGGAAGCCCCTGCAGCCACCCTGGGGCTGGAGTTTCACCCTCCCAGCCAGGGGAGCAGTGACAGAGCCCTGCAGCCTTTGCTTTCCCCTCTCCCAGTGAAATCAGGGGGCTGATCTCCTCTCTCTGCAGGGGCTTCTGGCCCCACAGTGTCTCTGCTTCCCTCGTGTCGCTGCAGCACAGCTCAGGCGCTGCTTTTTATTGATCAGACTCTCCGTCTGACATCAGATTTAACCGATTTCTACAAGAGGAGGTGATGCCTGAGGCTGACACCTCAGCTCCTGACTCCTCACGGAGAGGAGAAAGCACAGTGAAGTGTTTTCTTCCATTGGCTTGGGATGATGGAAAATCTGGTTTATCCCAATTTGTCCTCACGGAGCCGCCCCCTCCTGCTCTTGGAAAGAGCTCCAAACTCCTCTTTGATGCTGGGGAGCTCTGGCACAAACAGCAGAGACCTCGAGCTGGAATGTTTGAGAAGGGTCAGAGGCACCTGCTTCAGCAGGGAAGATGGCCCCAGGGTGGGGGATTTAAATAAAAATGGACAGGAGGGAACTGCTGCGCCTCCAGGAAAGCTTTGGGTAAAAGAATCCATGGAATAGTGTTATTTCCTGCCTGGAAGTGGAGATCTGGGTGAGTGGTCAGGGCTGGCTGCTGCAGAGAGATTTGGGGCACCAGGCTGCTTAATTAACCGTGTTCTAATAATTACTGAACATGGATTTTTTCAATTCTATAACGTTCCCTTGAAGACAGCAATAATTTAGAACTTTTTCCTGCTTATGAATGTTGGTCTTTCCACTCATTAAGCCCAAGATCACAGAAAATCATTTAAATCTTAATCCAGGAATGATCCCCTCTCCCTGCTCAAGCCTCTGCTCATGTCCACTCTGTGGGTGTGAAATTCAATTCCCTCTGCCTGGCAGCTGGGGAATGAGAGCCAGAGGAAGAATTTTCCCTAAATTTATTGTGCCACTGAGTCAATCTCCATGCAGAGCTGGTGTGGGCAGCCTGCAGCTGGGCCAGCAGTAAATCCCAGCAGGAAAAGGGGTGGACTTCCCCAGAGCTCTCCCTCCCTGAATTTCAGCTCCATCCCGGTGGGGTGCAGATTTTCCTTCCTGGCCTGAATGAATCTCCAGAGTGCAGTGGAGGCTGCTGGGTTCTGCTGCTCCTGGCCTGGTTTGCTCTGGGGCTGGGAGAGAAGGTGCAGGTGTGAGGGATGGAGAGGAACTGCTGGGAGTGCTGGCTGACCTTGGGATGCTGGGAATTGGGAATTCCTGGCTGGGCTGGAATTGCCAGAGCAGCTGTGGCTGCCCCTGGATCCCTGGGATGTCCCAGGTTGGACACTGGGGTTGGACACTGGGACAGTGGGAGGGGTCCCTGTCCATCCAGGGGTGGGCACTGGGTGGGATTTGAGGTCCCTCCCAGCCCAACCCAGTCTGGGATTCTGGAATCTTCTCCATTAAACCCCAGGAGCAGGGTGAGGAGGAGCCTGAGCTATCCCTGCCTTGTGTGGCACAGGTCAGGGGCAGCAGGGACAGGGACCTGCCCCGCTGTGCCCCAGAGCTCCCCAGGGATGAACTCCAGAGCTCTGGGACTGAGGGAAGAATTGAGGGGAGACTGGGGATTCCTGGCTGGGCTGGGATTCCCAGAGCAGCTGGGGCTGCCCCTGGATCCCTGGAATGTCCCAGGTTGGACACTGGGGTTGGACCCTGGGGCAGTGGGAGGGGTCCCTGCCCATCCAGGGCTGGGATGAGAGGGGATTTGAGCTCCATCCAACCCAATCCATCCCATGGCTCTGATTCCCAGTGTGGAATTCACCTCTCCAGGGTTTCCCAGAGCTGTGCTGCAGGTGCTGGACTCTCCATCCTTCATTTCAGGCTCAGGCCAAGGGGAGGAAGGGCTGGCAGGGGGTCGGGATTGGCAGCAGGATCACTTCTGTTCTAATATTCGGGTTTTAGTGAAACCCTGGGGGCAAGGAGACAGCAACCCCGGGCTGTGCATCCAGGGGATGGGATAACTGCACCAGTTCCTGACAGCCCTGCAGGAACTGAACAGGTTAGAGAATTATATCAATTATAGAGGAGAATAAATAGCCCTGCATGCACACTCAGCCTCTGCTACAAAAGCTGCAGCACTAAGGGGGCTCTTCAGGACTTTATTCTAACTCAAGGGCTTTGTTCTGCCGATGTGAGTGAGAGAAAAGCTGCTGAAGTCATTCCTGCCACTCTGATGGGTGTGGAGAGGGATCCCACCAGGGCTGTGGGCTGGGGGATGTGTTGTGTATCCATAACCACCCACGGCCCTGCAGGGCTCCCCCTGTGCTTCTGGGAGACATTGGATCTTGTTTTTAACCGAAGATTATTCCTTTGTACCCAGGAAAACACTTCAATATCGTGCCTGCAGAAAGCTGTGCAGGAAGCAGCGGCACGAGGCCGTGGGATTTGTTATTCCAGGCGGGCTCAGTTCAGGTGCTCAGTCTGATTCAATCACCACACCCGGGTGAGGTGGAGCAAACCCAGGGGTTGGAATGGGGGGGCTGGATCCCTGGGGGCACTTAGAGGATAATTTGGGCTGGAAGGGACCTCAGATCCCCCCATCCCAGCCCTGGATGGGCAGGGACCCCTCCCACTGTCCCAGTGTCCAACCCCAGTGTCCACCCTGGCCTGGGACATTCCAGGGATCCAGGGGCAGCCACAGCTGCTCTGGGAATTCCAGCCCAGCCAGGAATTCCCAATATCCCACCCATCCCTGCCCTCCTTCTGCTTCAGGCCATTCCCCCTGTCCCTGCCATTCCATGCCTACTTGGGACCGGTTTGGAGAGGGAATTTCTCAAGTCTTGTTCATGAATCTGCTGAACTTTAAAAAAAAAAATTCACCTGGACTTCTTCCATTTCCTTTGCAAATTATAAATTGTGGAGACCCCTGTCTCCTCATGGCAGGCAGAGATCACAGAATCGTGGAATCCCCTGAGCTGGAAGGGATCCCGAGGATCATCCCTGCCCAAACCCCCGATAATCCCACCCTGGGCATCCCTGGGGCTCTGGCTGTGGCTCCTTCCCTCATCTCCCCTCCTGGGCTCTCTCCAGCACTTCCCTGCCTGCTGCACCGAGGAAAATCCTCCTGTTCCAGCTGCTGCCTGCTGTGGGAATTGCCCCTGGAATTCGGGAGAACCTGCTGGCTGCCCAACACGCTGATCATCGACACGGAGCAGGCAAAGCAGAGACGGGCCAGTGACCCGCACACCCCGCTGGGACAAAAAGCCGAGCAGGAGCGGATGGAATGGGTGTTACTCCATTTTAATTCAGGGCCCTGAAACTCTTGTTTTGAATAGCAAAGGGAATGAATCATTCCTGATGGATTCATCACAGCCATTTATGTTCTAAACACTCGCTTTTGCCGCACAACTGCCTCGGGTTTCGTGAGGAATGTAAAGGTTTTAAATACCGAGTTGTTTTTTGTTTTTTTTTTTGTTTTTTTTTTAAAGCAGTCGGTTTTGTTATTTCAAACAGAGCCTTAAATGTACTTAATATTTTTGTGCAGCTACCTGGGAAATTGTAAATTCAGTGCCTGATTGCAGGGGCGGCTCGGGGCTGATAATAAAAGCTGATTATGTGTCGGTGCGGCAGCAGGGAGCGGGGCTGGAAGGGGCTCGGGATGCTGCAGAGCAGGAGGCAGGGCTGCGGCTCTGTTACTCAACAAACACGACGAGAGCAGCTCTGGCAGCTCCAGCCCTGATTTCTGCCTGTCCTCCCCAATCAATGATCTGACTGACTGAGCTGGGCAAACGCATGTCCCTTGGGTTTTTACAGGAAAAAAAAAAACCCAACCAAATAAACAACCCCTCCCCCCCCCCCCAAAAAAAAAAAAAATACCAAACAAAAAAACCAAAGCAAAAACAAACAGAAAAAAAACCACTTCCAAAAGTGATTCTTTGCTGATAATAGAATGGATTTTTTTGCCTTACAGGTCCCCAAAACCAATATTCACCACCATGGAAATTACAGATTATAATCAGAGCCAGAGAAAGATCGTTGGCCACAGCAGGTCAGGATTTTGCTGTGGTTTCTCTGCCTTTGAAGAAAGAGCATTGGGAGCTCTATTTGCAGAGCCACGGCGCTCCAGACAATGATTTATCCAGCATCCCCTCCCTCCCCTGCCGCCCTCCCCGGGATGTGGGAGCTGGGAGACGAGCAGCTCCTGGAAAATGCTCCTTCAGACAGGGAATTCTGGGCTGGATTGGGTTAAAGGGACCTCAGATCCCACCCAGTGCCCCCCTGGATGGGCAGGGACCCCTCCCACTGCCCCAGGGTGATCCAGCCTGGCCTGGGACATTCCAGGGATCCAGGGATCCACAGCTGCTCCGGGAATTCCAGCCCAGCCAGCAATTCCCAATATCCCACCTAAAAAGCAGGAACCACTTCAGCAGAGACTGGGAGGAAGGCAAGACCCAGGCAGATGTGGAGCTGAACATCTGGGCTTTGGAGTGGGTGGTGTAAATGGGACAAAAACTGAAGGGGCAGCTGAGTTAAGGGGATGGACAATGTGATTAACAGCCTCTCTTTAATGAAATAACCTCCTCCTGGTCTGGAGCATGGAGCAGATTAAACAGGCCTGGGAGAAAATTGCTTCAAATTATCTTAAAGTAAAATTAAAGAGAGGGTTGGGAAGGGTGAGGCAGGTGAGTCTCCCAGGTTTGGCTCAGCTATTTGGAAAAATTCAGTAAACCTGACCAACCTTGAAGGAAACCTGTGATCACTGAGCTTCGTGTGGTTTCCTCGCAGCAGCCCCTGTGACCCAGCCTTAAATACCATTTCTGCTGCTCTTGGTCGTGCTGCAGTGGGGCAGCAGCTGGGTGCCAGGAGTGGATGCTGTGATGTGAGCACGAACCACGGCGCTGACAAAGCTCTGCACTTCTAACTCCACGGCCAAGTGGGCTCTCCGTGACTGCCCTCGCTTTGCCAGGTGGTGTTTTGCCATTTATTGCTGCCTTTTTAAAATATACGTTCTGCAATTCAGATGTGTCTATAACGGGGATGATATACAGTTGTACTCTGGACTGAGTGCGAGCCATCTGTCAAAAACAAAAGCTAAATTCTCTGTAATAAAAGCCACCAAAAGATTGATATTTCACATTAAAGGCAGAGCTGAAAAAAAAGCAATTTTGTTTATGGGCAAACCTGTGTCTGGCACATTTTTCATGTCATATAAAGATGGAAATCTCACCTTATGGCTGTAGATTGCTGCTATATTTCAGCCTTTACAATTGGGGACAGCTCTGCATGTGCTGCTACCTTAAGGGAGATAATTCCCCACACGTTGCTGATAGCAATGACTCCCTTTGAGCACATTCCTGCTGCTTCCCAAAGGTGCAGCACTTCCCACTGGCTGCCCTCAGTCGAGCTGCTGGAGCACATTCTTCAGGAGATTCCATGGGGGTGTGGAACTTGTTTGTTGCTCTCAGCTCCTTTCAGTTCTGGGTCTCTCAGAGCAGCTGTGCTGCCCCTGGATCCCTGGAATGTCCCAGGCCAGGTTGGACACTGGGGTTGGACACCCTGGGATGGTGGGAGGGGTCCCTGCCATGGGGGAGGGGATTGAGATGAGATTTAATTCCTTCCTGCCCAAAGCATTCCAGGATTCTGTGCTCTGTTCAGCACTGCTCCTGTGTCTCAACTGTGAGCAGGACAGGGCAGCTCCGGGGGCACAGCAGCAGGAATTCCCCATGGGAAGGGGCTCAGGAGCTGGCAGTGCCCATCCCCAGGTGGCACTCAGAGCTCTGGGCACAGCTGGACTCTGATCCTGCAGGGATTTTCCACCCTCAGGGATTCCAGGATTCTGTGGGACACAGTGAGGCAGTGACAGGGTTTGTTCACTGCTGCTCTTGGATGCCTCTGGGTCGAACTTTGCAGATTTTTGTCTGTCGGTCAGGGCAGGGACAGCTGGGATTACACCCACCCTCACAGCTGGAATTACACCACCCTCACAGCTGGAATTACACCCACCCTCACAGCTGGAATTACACCATCCTCACAGCTGGGATAACACCACACTCACACAGCTGGAATAACACCATCCTCACAGCTGGAATTATGCACTCACAGCTGGGATAACACCCACCCTCACAGCTGGAATTACACCACCCTCACCGTTGGAATTACACCATCCTCACAGCTGGAATTACACCACCCTCACAGCTGGAATTACACCATCCTCACAGCTGGAATTACACCACTCACACAGCTGGAATTACATCACCCTCACAGCTGGAATTATGCACTCACAGGTGGGATAACACCCACCCTCACAGCTGGAATTACACCACCCTCACAGCTGGAATTACATCACCCCATTCCTGTGATCCCTGAGAATTCCCTGCCAGCTGTGGAAAATGATTTCTGCGTAACAGGGGGCAGTGAAGAGTGGATGAGCAGAACTGAGTGTCCCCCACGGATTTGTGAGCACACACGGTCTGAAAAGGCCACGAAAGGAAAGGACTGGAGGGAGAAAAGCAATTCAGAGCTTCCTCCCAGGCAACACTTGTTCCAAGGGCTCATCCGCTGTTTTCCAAGATCCAAGGATCAGCGGGGCAACAAACCAGTGAGAGGCTTTTAAATTTACAGCAAAATCCCTCCTTGATCCTGATAACAGCCAGAGCCAACTCTGCTCCTTGGGTTTGGAGCAACAACCTCGTGGCTTTTGGGGAATCATCCCATCCTGAGCAGCGTGAGCCAAGAAATAAAAGGAACACCTCGGTCTCCAGCTGATTGTGGGATAATCTGGTGGGCAACAACTCTTCTGGGAGAAACAGCAGAATGATAGCAAATTTGAATATCCATTTCTTTCAAAAAGCCCAAGCCCCTCCCGAGAAACAGTGCAACCAAGAAGATTTCATTTTGGAAGGAAATAAGTAGAAAAATTTGAGTCAGGAGCAATCTTCTGTTTTGACATCTTTAGAAGAAGTTCTTTGTAACAAAATGTTGTGGGGGTTTGTGTTTTTTCTTTTTAATACACACATTTTACTGAGACAGCAAGTTCCAAATTGTCTTTTCCTGGCCCCAAACTGACATTTTTTCCTGAGCATTTCTCTTTGAGGTGTTTGCTTTTTTTAAGTTTTGTTCTAACTTAAGGATGAAAACAAAGCTCAAGGTCTTGAGAAGACCCAGTCTCTTCCTTCTCTGGGTGATCTCTGCTGGGTGTCCAGTGCAGGCCCTGGAATGAGCCCTGGAATGGCCACCAGGGTCCCTCCTATGGAATTTCATCATGGAATTCACAGGATCTGACAGAAAAGTTCAGCATTTCAGCATTCCTTCATTCAGGAAGGGAATTCTGCATGTAACCAGAAAATGCAAAGGAAAACCTCAGATTGTGCCTGGAACTCGTGCCAGCAGAACCAGCTCTTTGTGGTTCAAGGGGAACTGAGGGAAAATCAGGAAATCCTGGGGGATTCAGCCACAGGGTCTGTAAGCTCTGCAGGTCAGATTCTCATGGCCTGGAGTTCCTGGGATAAACTGGGAGGAGTGTTTAATAAACTCATTTTGTTGTCCCTGAAAATCAGCCTGCTGATTTGTTTGGGTATGATGGAGTCAGTGCTCATGGATTGTGAGATAAACAAGGATCATGTTTGGGTTCCTTTGTGAAAGATCTCACCTGATGGACTGCTCAAGTGAGCAGTGGGGATGGAGAGGTGGGAACTGCTCTGTCCAATCTCTGGGCACTGTCCAGAAACTGAGAGATACGAGGGCAGCAATAAACTGGAGAGTTCTTTTCTTCTTCTCTACCTGAACCCCTGCTCTGTGTGTTACTGTGTGTTCCTCCCTGTGTCACAGTGACAGAGGTGTTGCTGCAGCCCAGCCCCAAATCCCCCAATGAGCTGGGCTGGCCAGGGGAGCCCACACAGGACGAGACCCCTGCCACCCTCCCCTGCCCTGAATCCCGTGGTGCTTTCTGTACTCTGGTCTCAGGCCTGATGGCTTTGGGTTTCTGATGGTTTTGGTTTTCTGATGTTTTGGTTTTCTGCTGTTCTTTCCCAGTGAAGTGTGATAAACACAATGGAATGTTTGTGTAATAATATTTATGTTATTCATTCCTTCTGACAGGAGGGATTTCTTCTTGCTGTCCCTCTGGTTTGACCAGTGTGGGTGAAGAGGTTTGTCTTTGTTTCACCAATCACACTGGGCTGGGTAAAATTGGATATAAGGGAGAACCACCCCTAATAAACTCATTTTTAACCTTCTGATCACAGAGTCTTTGTTATCTGAAACAGCAACAGATTTCCTTGGCTTTGTGTGGTTCTTTTTTTCAGGGTTAGTTTTTTTCAGGTTCACATTAAAAGTGTGAGAGTTACAATTTTTGTTCACATTTAGGTTTATTATTTCTTATTTATGTTACAGTTTTATTGACTAGGAGGGTTTCTACACACTCAGTTAAAAGAGTAGAAATGGCATCTAGAGTTCTGTCTTTAATAGATTTTTAAAATTTAAATTATCCAATTATAAGATGTTTACTGATTTATTTTTACTTTTAATTCAATAACTAACTACTTGCATTCCTCACTGTGGATTTTTTCAACCAAATCACACAAAATCAACTAAATTTGTGAAGAAGAAGGAGAAGGATTAACTTACATCCTGAAGCCTTTATCTTGTTACATATATATGTATATATTGTTATACTTCAAAACCTTAAATTTAAGTTTTTTTAATCTGTGATGTAACACACTTTTATTTCACTCCACACTCACAATCTCAGTGTTCTCACTCTGTTTTAGAAGCCTTTTCAAAAAAAAATCAAAAACAAACAAACAAACAAAAAACCAACCTTTTTTCTTTCTTTTTTTCCCCAGGTCCATGCAGTGCATTTTTGAGGCTCAGTCCCCGTCTGCACAGAAATCCTGGCACCCTCTGTGCCCAGGTTCCCGCAGAATCCCTTTTTCCCCTTTTCCCTGCTGGATGTGCCCCTGCCGCCTGGATCCCTTCCCTGGCTTTCCAGCCCCGAGCAGCTTTGGAACCCCACGCGATGTTCCTGCTCCTCTGCCCGTGCCCGCTTTCCCTGCTCCTCTCCTCCTTTAATGAATCCCTCAGAGCAGAGCGGTTTCCACACCCCGTCTCCCTTCCAAGAGGCTCCCTCTGATCTCCCGGAGATGTTTCTCTCATCCCAGGATTGCACCAGGAGACTCCGGCGCCTTGCGGGGAGCAGGGAAGCGCTCTCCCTGCAGGGCTTTAATTCTGGCTCGGGGCAGGGAGGAGAGGCTGCGTTTGGGCTCCTTTCCCTGCCTTAAATCGGGGAAATCCGGGGTTTTGGGGGGCCGTCCAAATTCTTCCTGGAGGAGGGAAGAGCCTCCCGGTCCTGGCAGCAGCGCTGGAGCCCAGGGCAGCAGCGGGAGAGGCTCCTGCTTTGCCAGTCCCGCCTCTGTGGGATGCCCGGCACCTGGGAATGTCCCAGGAGGAGAGGATCCAGCCAGGGCAGCCAAATCCCCGTGCTCCCCTGAGCGCAGGGAGCTGGGCTCTGCCCGGGCATCTCCCACCCCTCAGCTCCGGCCCCTGCAGCAGGAGCTGCTGCTGGCATGGCCCAGGATGTTCCCTTTTTCCTGCTCTGCTCTCTGCCTCCTGCGTGGGAGTCCTCACATCTGTCCATCAGCAGAGCCTGTTATCCATTCCTATTAAATAAACACCTGTAACTGCGTTGGGATATTCATCTCCATCCTCCTGGATAAATAACCCGCCATCTCTCTCTGGCTTTGCCAGCTTTTGTGGATGCCGGAGCTTCTTATCCACTCCCTGCCTCTCTGGGATATTTACATTCACTCCAAGCCATCTCAGCAATAGGGTTTGCATGCAACGACTCGGAAAACAAATGATCCAACTGGAGAAAAAACTCTGGGAATGCTTTGTAAATTCGTGGGCACAACTGCTCTGTCAGAAGGGTTTATCAGTTCGTCCAATCGCTGCAGCAAGCACCACATAACTTACCCGGGAGATAGCAGAGCACACTTTTCAAAAGTTTCTCCTCAGCATAACAATTGGGAAACTCCTGTAAAAATCCCCTTTTCCCAGGTGGTGGATATTCAGTGAGAGGCACGTGTGAGTCAGGGGCTGCTGGGGTAGGTGTGACTGTGGATTTCTACATCCCCTCTGCTGGGGGCACTGAAAGGTTTCTGCCGGGATTGGACGGCAATTTTCCATTCCAATATTCCCAGAGGGCTCCCTGGGGTCAGGGAGAACCGTAACCCTCGAGTGCTGAAGTGTTTTATTAATCCTGAAGAGGAGGAAATACAGCTTTCGAGTGGAAAACGCTGTGTGGTGGAAGGTCTGCCCAAGGAAGAGGAGCTGGACTTGGACTTCTTAGGGATATCAAAGGAAAAATAAAGTGGGATTATCAGCTTCTCTGCTTTTCCTCTGAATAAAAACCTGGATGTTTTCTGGGCTTCCACAAGCCTGAAGCTCTCTGCTAAATTTCTTACAGTTAAGCAGATGATAACAGAGGAGATTATAAATGCAGAGATCCTGGAAATGTGAAGGAGAGCCCTGTTTGCTTACTGAGGCATAAAACCTTCTTATTGAGGACTTAGATCTTAGTCATGTACATTTAATTTGATTTTATATCGCGTTCTCTGACCAAATTGCTTCCAGTTTTTCTGTGTGGCATTGGGCGTGTTCAGAGAGTAAGGCTGGGGTAATCACCTGGGAAAGGCTTTTATTTGCAAATTAGCCTGCCGTAAGGGGGTGAGGCTGAGCTGTGCATCCACAGAACCCTCTGGATTTCCAGAGCAGTTTCATAAATTGCGAAGGATGGGGAATCTCTGTTTTTTATCATGGAATCACTTAGGATGGAAAAAACTCAGAGATCATCGAGTCCACCTGATGCTCCGTGTCCCTCTTGAAAGTTTAGGTGACAGCTCTGGTTTTTCTGATTTGTTTTAGCCTCCAGCTGAAGACTTGTGGTTACTCCCTGTTTCCAACAGGAATCTCTTGCTGCAGCAGAACTTTCCCAGGTGCCCTGGTGTTCCCTGCTCTGGGCAGGACCTCCAGGCCTCTCTGGGAAAGGTGTTCTGCTCCTGGTTATCACACCTCTGAAATACTGGGTGAACTGGGGGGACTGAAAACCTGGAGGGTCAGAAAATGGAATAATTTTACAAAATCAGCCCCTGCATCTGGCTGGGGACAAGGTCCTGTCTCAGCAGCACTGAAATTCCATATCTGACCAAGCCTGGGAAGCCCTCAGCAATGATGGAAGAATTTGGGATGGATCTCTCTTGATTGGTGTGCAGCTAACAGGGGAGGGAGAGCTCTGAGGGAAGCTCTAAACCCCCAAAGCCTTCAGTTTTCAGCCCAGCTCCAGAATGCTCTGGCACACCAGGAAATGATCCACAGGGATTTCTCTCTGTCCTGTCCCTCCAGCCTGGCCAGCCTGTCACTCTGAGCTGCCCTGGGGGTCTTTTCCTCCAAAGCCCGTGACAAATTCCTGAGTCACCCATTCTGGGCAGCTCCTGGAGCTCAGAGCCCTCACCTGAGGCCGGGCAGGTGAGGAGCCTCTGCCATGGCTCTGGAGCCACCTGAGACTCACCTGAGGCCGAGGAGTCTCCACTGCTAATTGCTCCCTAAATATTCCCAGTCGTTTGTGAGTCGTGTTGCCATGGCAACCATAATTTCTATGCATTACGAATATCAGACACCTCTCAAATCAATTTGTTTTCCCTGGTTGCCATAGTGACAGACGTTTTGTCAGAATTATTTAGGGAGAGAGAAATCCAGAGACTTTTGTGGAGAAGGAGAAGCAGAAGGAGCCCTGTGGGGAGTTCCCACCCTCCCAGATTCCTCCTGCCCAGCTCAGAGTGAGCATTTTTGGGTTTGGGTACCACCAGCCCCTCGTCCCTGCCCCATCTCCACCCCGTGACCTCCAAACTCCAGCTCGTTGCTCGTGGCCACCACCTGCCTTGGCTTTGGAGCTGTTCCAGATCTTTCCTCTCTGTAGCCTCTGATGGCTTCTGCTCTGGAATCTGGGTTTGAAGGGCTGCACCTCATCCTCCCTGACCTCAGTTTCCAGAGTAACATCTGAAAAAAGAACACCTGATGAAACATCTGCTTCTCTGGATGATCACCAGGGATGCAGAATAAGAGAGTTCTGGAACATCTGCACAGGAATTTCATTGCTGGTGTGGAGCTGAGGCCTTGGGCAGCAGCTCTGGTGAGCAGTACCTGCCCTGCAGCCTGGGGTGGTTTGCACTGCTGCTGTGGCACCGGGGCAGCTCAGTTCTGCCTCTTCACAGAATCCCAGAATCCCAGAATTCCCAGGTTGGCAGAGCCCTCCAGGACCACCGAGTCCAGCCCAGCCCCAGCCCCTCACCTCTCGGGGTTTGCTTTGGTGGAAATGACCCCGAGATGTGCAAAAAAATCTCTGTTTCCCAACCCAGCTGTGGAAGAATGAGTCAGGAGTCTTCAGCTGATGCTCTCCAGGTTGATGCTTTATTGTCTCTTATCTCAGATATTTTCTGTCGGGTGCCCAGGGCAGCCCCAGGCACACTCTCTGCCCCAGGGCAGGCACTGGGTTTATACTACAAATTCCCTGTTAGTTATTGACAGGGATGATCCAATGCCCATCACCTGTGTCAGACAGTTCCATTCTACTCCAATCCAATCCCCAATGCCACCATCCCCAAGGAGATGGGGTTGGGAAGAAAAAGGAAGGAGGACAGGACAATGCCCAAGTCCCTCCATCTCACCCCCTGAGCCCCCAGGTAAAAATCCCCAAAATTTCCCTTTTCACTCTACAACTCCTACTATCATGCTGGCTAAACTTTTGTGCCCTTTCATTCCTCATTCAAAGGTTTAATTTGTTCCACGGGTCAAACTCAAAGCCCCAGGAGTCCCTGGCTGCCTGCATGCATGCATCCATCATCCATCCATCCATCCATCCATCCATCCATCCATCCATCCATCATCCATCCATCCATTCCATCCATCCATCCATCCATCCATCCATCCATCCATCCATCCATCCATCCATCCATCCATCCATCCATCCGTCCATCCCTGGGTGCACACACAGCCTCTCTGCTCTCTCTCTGGGTTCTCAGCAGATCCTGCTGTTCTGGGCATTTCTGCATTCCCAGGACTAAACCCATTTCTCCCTGTCGAGGATAATCAGGAATGCCACACTTCCCTCCCTGCTGGATGAATCCCTGGGAGTCCCGGGGGGATCTGGGTGCTGCTGTCTCTCCCCTCTCCTTGCTCTACCTGCACATCTACCTCCACTTGGTGGTAGCATTTTCTCGGTCTTCCCTGCTCCCTGCCAGCTTCTGGAGAGCCGGGGATGGAGCAAGGAGCCTCTTCCCTAGGCAATGTGGGAGTGAAGGAATGCTGAGCCCGCGCTTCCCCCTGTGCCACAGCGGGGGCTGAGCTTCTGACCCGGCCCAGGCTGGGCTTTTGTCCTCAAACCGCTCCCTCAAATGTGAAAAGGAGAAGGAAAAATCCCCAGACCTCGGGAATGCCGCCCGTGAGCGGCTGAGCTTGGCCTCAGGTGGTGCCCTGCGGGGACTGGCTCTGGAGTGTGACAGGAGGGGCAGGACCGGGGCTGGCCCAGGGCAGGAGAACCTGCTCCGGGAGAGGAGGAGCCTGAGCCGGGACAGGGACAGGGACAGCCTGAGCCGGGACAGGGATAGGAACAGCCTGAGCCGGGACAGGGACAGGACAGGGACAGCCTGAGCCGGGACAGGGACAGGGACAGGGATAGGGACAGCCTGAGCCGGGCAGGGACAGGGACGGGAACCTGAGCCGGGCAGGGACAGGGACAGGGACGGCCTGAGCCGGGACAGGGACAGGGACGGGAGCCTGAGCCGGGGTAGGGCCAGGGCCAGGGACAGCCTGAGCCGGGGTAGGGACAGGGACGGGAGCCTGAGCCGGGGTAGGGACAGGGACAGCCTGACCCGGGACAGGGACGGGGACAGCCTAAACCAGAGCAGGGACAGGGACAGCCTGAGCGGGGCAGGGACAGGGACAGCCTAAACCAGGCAGGGACAGGAACAGCTAAACCAGGGCAGGGACAGGAACCTAAACCAGAGCAGGGACAGGAACCTAAACCATGCAGGACAGGAACAGCCTAACAGAGCAGGACAGGAACAGCTAAACCATGCAGGGACAGGAACAGCCTAAACCAGGGCAGGGACAGGAACAGCCTAAACCAGGGCAGGGACAGGAACCTAAACCAGAGCAGGGACAGGAACCTAAACCATGGCAGGGACAGGAACAGCCTAAACCAGAGCAGGGACAGGAACAGCCTAAACCATGGCAGGGACAGGAACAGCCTAAACATGGCAGGGACAGAACAGCCTAAACCGAGCAGGACAGGAACAGCCTAAACCATGGCAGGACAGGACAGCCTAACCAGGCAGGACAGGAACACCCTAAACCAGGCAGGGCCACAGATCTGGACAGGCGGGCCAGGAGGTGCTGGTGGCCCTCCCCAGGCAGGTGAGGTCCCGTCCCATGTCCTGCCTCAGCCCAGCTGCTGCTGAGGGGCCAGCTCCCAGCCTGCCCACATCCAGCAGGGATTTTTCCCCTGCCCACATCCAGGAGGGATTTTCCCCTGCCCACCTCCAGGAGGGATTTCTCCCCTGCCCACATCCAGGAGGGATTTCTCCCCCTGCCCACATCCAGGAGGGATTTCTCCCCTGCCCACATCCAGGAGGGATTTCTGGATTTCTCCCCTGCCCACATCCAGGAGGGATTTCTCCATGGAGAGGAGCAGTGAAGGTGCTGCAGGAGAGCTGGGATCAGGCTCAGGGTGGCACTGGGAGGTGATGTCACTGCTGGTTTAGTTCTTATTTTGGCTGTTAAAAATGTCCATAAATTCTCCACCTTGTTTGTTCTCCTCTCACTGCTTTTGGCTGCTGTTAACCCTTGGAGCTCTGAGCAAAACTGGGATAAAAGGCTGTGCACGAGGCCCTTGCTGCTCTCTCTGTGCTGCACAGGTGCATCCCATTTCTCAGAGAGAAAAAATTGCAGCACCACCTGCTGCAAATGAAATTATTGTAATATCGATTTGATTTCTTTTAATTGAAGTGTGCCATTTATAAATGGCTTGTCTGAGGGCTGTGACTGCTGTTCCCTTTCCTGGCAGCAGCAGGCTTCCAATCACTGGCACCTCGTGGATATTAAAACACAGTAAATTGGTTTGCAAGTTAAAAGCTCTCATTCTTTTCCAAAGAATCAACTGCCACAGGGGCTGGTGGAGTTGGGAAAAGAAACTTTTTCATCTCCAGGGCCAGTGGCAACCTGGGCTGTGGTGAGAGTGTGTGCCATGGCTCGTGCCAGATTTAAAATGCCCTTCTGGGGCTGCTACACCTGTGGATTATCCAGAGATGTGGAATGGAAAAGAGGGGAGAACTCGGCCCTGCTGCTTTCCTCAGAGCCCCAGGGCTGCTGGGCACTGCAGGTTCTGTGCTGGGAAAAATTTGCTTTGAAACATTTAGGTAAACGTGGCAGTGCCTTGTGCCAGCCCCCAGGGAGGGGCTGTGGGTGGCACTTTCATCCCAGACATCTCCTGGAAAGCCAGGAATCAGGAGTTCTCCAGCCTCTCCCTCCTGGAGATGATTTTAATAATATTATTTAAATCATTTAATAATGATATTTTAAATAATATTATTTAAATATCATTTAAAATACTATTGTTGTGCTTTAAAGTGAGTGAGGAAGATGAGGATGGTGGTGCTGAAAGCTCTGTGGTGCCTGTAGGGCCGGGCTGCTCTCAGTGATTTGGGGGGGACACAGATGGGGAGTGGGGCTGAAATTGCCCCAGTCTGTCCCCCCCAGCTTGGGGGGCTGTGCTCCTGCCACTGCCAGGCTGGATGTCATCCCGAGGCTGCTCCAGGAGAGCTGGGGAGGGACTGGGGACAAGGGATGGGGGGACAGCACACGGGGAATGGCTTCAAATTATCAGAAAGGAGGTGTAAATTGGATATTGGGAAGGAATTCCTGGCTGGGAGGGTGGTGATTAGGAATTCCTGGCTGGGGTGGCATTCCCAGAGCAGCTGTGGCTGCCCCTGGATCCCTGGAATGTCCCAGGTTGGACACTGGGGTTGGACACCCTGGCACAGTGGGAGGGGTCCCTGCCCATCCAGGGGTGGGCTTGGTGGGATTTTATTTCCCTTCCAAAAGAAACCCTTCTGGAGTTCCCTGTTTTTATCAATTCCCTGTTTTCCCCGTGCCCTCCTCTGCTGCTGGGGGCATTGGGGTCAGGGGAGGCTCCCGAGGGCTCCGCAGGGCTCCAGGCCAGGATCCTGCAGGATCCCTGGGCTGAGTGTCAGGAACGGCCAAACGCAGAGACACAGACCAGGCTGTGAGCAGGGCAAATCCCAGCTGGATGGGATTTGAAATGACTCCAACCCACGGTGATTGCATTTCCATGAGTGTGCAGGCTGGAGGGGAGGGACAGGAGCAGCACTGAGGGGTGTCTGGGTCCATCCAGCTCTCACTCCCTGTTTATCACACAACATGGAACAGCTTGGGTTTGACCCCAAAAACTCACCCAGCTCCAGGACCCGAAAACTCACCCAGCTCCAACCCCCATGACAAGGACAGGAACAGCTTTATCTCCAGGAGGGTGCTTACAGCTGAATTTATGGGACCCTAAAACCTCCTGGGGGATCCTACAATCCTCTGGGGGGACCCTACAACCCCCTGGAGGGACCCTACAAACCTCAGGGGGGACTGTACGCTTCCTGGGGGGACCCGACACCTCCCTGGGGAGACCCTGCACCTCCCTGGGGGGACCCTACAAACTCCTGGGGGGACCCTACACTTCCCTGGGGGAATCCTACACCTCGCTGGGGGGACCCTACAACTCCCTGGAGGGATCCTACAAATCCTACAACCCCCTGTGCTTCTTTCCAATGCCCCCACTCTGGCCTTGCCTCTTCAGAAGACACGAGCCCCCTGCCTCCTGCCTTATTCCCGTGTAAAATCCCCGTAATTCCATGTAAATCCCCCCTCCCCCTGCTCTCCCAGGTCCAGAGGAGCTGCAGCAGATGCTCCTCAAGGATCCTCCAGCAGCAGCTCCACACTCCAGACATCTCTTGGGGGCAATCTGCCTTTTAGCAAGACACACTCAGAGGCCTCTCCTCTTTTTGGGCACCGAGGAGAGGGATTGGGAGGAATCCTTCCTTTTCCAGAGCCACATCTTTGTTTTGCTTCCTGCAGGGAAGGACGAGGTCTGTGCTCCCCAGCCAGGCTGCCAAAAGCTCATTACAGTAATTACCCTGCTCCTGACAGAGCCTGCAGCCGGCTGCTGCCAGCCCAGCCCGGCTCCCTGCACTCAGGAATCTGCTGACAGCTTTATTCCTCAGCCCAGATAATGATTCCTGGAGCTGGGGTCTCCATGGAAATCCCAGAGCTCTCCCAACACCTCCCACCCAAGCTGTCCCACGCTGGCAGAGGCTCCCTGGCCAGGCCAGCACAGGAATCCTGAATGGTCCCTGGGTTAAACCCCCTGTCCTGACAGCAGAGCAGACAGAGCCCCTGCTGCCCCTGCCACAGCCCCGGGGGGGGGCACCCCCTGACCCCCCCAGGGCACCTCTGGGGGGAATTGGGACACTTTTGAGCCCCCCCTGCAGAGCTGGGCCAGCAGCACGGGAGCAGGGCATGCTGGAGAGATCCAGAGGGGTCCTGGAGCTGCTGCCGGGCTGGGAGAGCTGGGAATGTTCCCTGGAGAGGAGAAGGCTCCAGGGAGAGCTGGGAATGTTCCCTGGAGAGGAGAAGGCTCCAGGCAGAGCTGGGAATGTTCCCTGGGGAGGAGAAGGCTCCAGGCAGAGCTGGGAATGTTCCCTGGAGAGGAGAAGGCTCCAGGCAGAGCTGGGAATGTTCCCTGGGGAGGAGAAGGCTCCAGGCAGAGCTGGGAATGTTCCCTGGAGAGGAGAAGGCTCCAGGGAGAGCTGGGAATGTTCCCTGGAGAGGAGAAGGCTCCAGGCAGAGCTGGGAATGTTCCCTGGGGAGGAGAAGGCTCCAGCAGAGCTGGGAATGTTCCCTGGAGAGGAGAAGGCTCCAGGGAGAGCTGGGAATGTTCCCTGGGGAGGAGAAGGCTCCAGGCAGAGCTGGGAATGTTCCCTGGAGAGGAGAAGGCTCCAGGGAGAGCTGGGAATGTTCCCTGGAGAGGAGAAGGCTCCAGGCAGAGCTGAGGGTACCTGGATGGGCTGCAGGAGAGCTGGGGAGGACTGGGGACAAGGGATGGGGGCACAGCACACAGGGAATGGCTTTAATTGTCAGAAAGGAGGTGTAAATTGGATTTTGGGAAGGAATTCCTGGCTGGGATAGTGGGGAGGGGCTGGGCTGGAATTGCCAGAGCAGCTGTGGCTGCCCCTGGATCCCTGGGATGTCCAGGGGGTTTGGGGTTCCTTTAACCCAAACAATCCTGGGATTCTGGGTGGAGAGCACCCCTGGGACAGCTGCCCTCACTGGGTGGCCTCGGGGTGACATCCAGCCTGGCAGTGGCAGGAGCACAGCCCCCAAGCTGGGGGGACAGACTGGGGCAATTTCAGCCCCACTCCCATCTGTGTCCCCCCAAATCACTGAGAGCAGCCCGGCCCTCCAGGCACCACAGAGCTTTCAGCACCACCATCCTCATCTTCCTCACTCACTTTAAAGCACAACAATAATATTTTAAATAATATTATTTAAAATATCATTATTAATGATTTAAATAATATTATTAAAATCATCTCCAGGAGGGGAGAGGCTGGAGAACTCCTGATTCCTGGCTTTCCAGGAGATGTCTGGGATGAAAGTGCTCTGAGCTCTGCCTGGAGCCCTCTCCTCTCCAGGGAACATTCCCAGCTCTCCCAGCCTGTCCTTACCTCACAGGAGATGTGCTCCCCGCCTTTGTCAGGGGCCGGGTGACTGGGACAGGCTGGGCTGTCAGCCAGGCAGGGTCTGTGGCTCAGTGTCCCAGCAGGGAGGTGACAGCCAGGCTGGCAGTGCTGACAGCCCCAGCCCCTGCTCAGCCTCATCTAAGGAATGCTCACAAATAGGTGGATTTATTTTTTTCCTCCCCTCTCAGCTGATGAATTGATGATTTATGAATACACTGCTTTGCTGTGGCTGGCTCTGGAGCCCTCTAAGGATTATTCAGGATAAAGGAGATTGGCAGAGAGGAAGGAATGCCAAAGCCTTTCCAGCTGCTGATGTGGTTGGGCTTTTCTTGGCTTTTTTTTTTCCTCAGTTCTCATAGAAGTGAAATCCAAAGCTTCTGCAGCCCTGAACTGGTGCTGGGGCAAACTCAGTGCAGCTTTTGCTGCTGGGGGAGAGCGTGGCCTCAGGAATGGCCCCAGGAATGGCCCCAGGAATGGCCCCAGGAATGGCCCCAGGAATGGAGTCAGGAATGGCCTCAGGAATGGAGTCAGGAATGGCCCCAGGAATGGCCCCAGGAATGGAGTCAGGAATGGCCTCAGGAATGGCGTCAGGAATGGCCCCAGGAATGGCCCCAGGAATGGCCTCAGGAATGGCCCCAGGAATGGCCCCAGGAATGGCCTCAGGAATGGCCTCAGGAATGGCGTCAGGAATGGCCCCAGGAATGGCCTCAGGAATGGCCTCAGGAATGGCCCCACGAACGGCCTCAGGAATGGCCTCAGGAATGGCCTCAGGAATGGCCTCAGGAATGGCCCCAGGAATGGCCCCAGGAATGGCCTCAGGAATGGCGTCAGGAATGGCCCCAGGAATGGCCTCAGGAATGGCCCCAGGAATGGCCTCAGGAATGGCCCCACAAACGGCCTCAGGAATGACCCCAGGAATGACCCCAGGAATGGCCCCAGGAATGGCCTCAGGAATGGCCCCAGGAATGGCCCCAGGAATGGCCTCAGGAATGGAGTCAGGAATGGCCCCAGGAATGGCCCCAGGAATGGAGTCAGGAATGGCCTCAGGAATGGCGTCAGGAATGGCCTCAGGAATGGCCTCAGGAATGGCCCTAGGAATGGCCTCAGGAATGGCCCCAGGAATGGCCTCAGGAATGGCCTCAGGAATGGCCCCAGGAATGGCCCCAGGAACGGCCTCAGGAATGGAGTCAGGAATGGCCTCAGGAATGGCCTCAGGAATGGCCTCAGGAATGGCCCCACAAACGGCCTCAGGAATGACCCCAGGAATGACCCCAGGAATGGCCCCAGGAATGGCCTCAGGAATGGCCCCAGGAATGGCCCCAGGAATGGCCTCAGGAATGGAGTCAGGAATGGCCCCAGGAATGGCCCCAGGAATGGAGTCAGGAATGGCCTCAGGAATGGCGTCAGGAATGGCCTCAGGAATGGCCTCAGGAATGGCCCTAGGAATGGCCTCAGGAATGGCCCCAGGAATGGCCTCAGGAATGGCCTCAGGAATGGCCCCAGGAATGGCCCCAGGAACGGCCTCAGGAATGGAGTCAGGAATGGCCTCAGGAATGGCCTCAGGAATGGCCTCAGGAATGGCCTCAGGAATGGCCTCAGGAATGGCCTCAGGAATGGCCCCAGGAATGGCCCCACGAACGGCCTCAGGAATGACCCCAGGAATGACCCCAGGAATGGCCCTAGGAATGGCCTCAGGAATGGCCCCAGGAATGGCCTCAGGAATGGCCCCAGGAATGGCCCTAGGAATGGCCTCAGGAATGGCCCCAGGAATGGCCTCAGGAATGGCCCCAGGAATGGCCCCAGGAATGGCCTCAGGAATGGAGTCAGGAATGGCCTCAGGAATGGCCCCACGAACGGCCTCAGGAATGACCCCAGGAATGACCCCAGGAATGGCCCTAGGAATGGCCTCAGGAATGGCCCCAGGAATGGCCCCAGGAACGGCCTCAGGAATGGAGTCAGGAATGGCCTCAGGAATGGCCTCAGGAATGGCCTCAGGAATGGCCCCAGGAATGGCCTCAGGAATGGCCCCAGGAATGGCCCCAGGAATGGCCTCAGGAATGGCCCCACGAACGGCCTCAGGAATGACCCCAGGAATGACCCCAGGAATGTCCCTAGGAATGGCCTCAGGAATGGCCCCAGGAATGGCCTCAGGAATGGCCCCAGGAATGGCCCCAGGAATGGCCTCAGGAATGGAGCCAGGAATGGCCTCAGGAATGGCCCCACGAACGGCCTCAGGAATGACCCCAGGAATGACCCCAGGAATGGCCCTAGGAATGGCCTCAGGAATGGCCCCAGGAATGGCCTCAGGAATGGCCCCAGGAATGGCCCCAGGAATGGCCTCAGGAATGGAGTCAGGAATGGCCCCAGGAATGGCCCCACGAATGGCCTCAGGAATGGCCTCAGGAATGGAGTCAGGAATGGAGTCAGGAATGGCCTCAGGAATGGCCCCAGGAATGGCGTCAGGAATGGCCTCAGGAATGGCCCCAGGAATGGCCTCAGGAATGGCCCCAGGAATGGCCCCAGGAATGGCCTCAGGAATGGCCTCAGGAGTGGCCTCAGGAATGGAGTCAGGAATGGCCCCAGGAATGGCCTCAGGAATGGCCTCAGGAATGGCCCCAGGAATGGCCTCAGGAATGGCCTCAGGAGTGGCCTCAGGAATGGAGTCAGGAATGGCCCCAGGAATGGCCTCAGGAATGGAGTCAGGAATGGAGTCAGGAATGGAGTCAGGAATGGCTTCAGGAATGGAGTCAGGAATGGCCTCAGGAATGTCCCAGGGGCTTATCCCCGTCCTGGAGCAGGGAACACCCACTGGGGCCAGGCACTGGAACCCTAGCTCTGGGCTTGGAAACCAGAGAGGGACTGGGGACAAGGGATGGAGGGACAGCACACAGGGAGTGGCTTCCCATGGGCAGAGGGCAGGGATGGGTGGGATATTGGGAATTCCTGGCTGGGCTGGAATTCCCTGGTTGCCCCTGGATCCCTGGAATGTCCCAGGCCAGGTTGGGCACTGGGGTTGGACACCCTGGGATGGTGGGAGGGGTCCCTGCCCTGGCACTGGGTAGGTTTTTAGGTCCTTTCCAACCCAAAGCATTCCACAATTCCATGAAAATCCCATTTCCACGTGCTGGGCTTTGCTGTGCCCACCCCACGGGGCTTTGCTGCCTCTTCCTGCTGTCCCAGAAAATGACCCCTTCAGCAATTAAACCCCCATTCTGAATGCCAGGGCTTGAGGAGACTGATTTTATGGAAAGCTGCAGATTGGTGTGGCTGGAGAACCCTTGAGCGTTGGAGCAGGAACAATTCGTGCTGAGAGAACGACTCTGTTCACATATTGGCCTGTTTATGGTACTCTGGGAACTTGGATTTCTCTATTTTCTGCTTTAATCTGGCACTTTGATTTGGGCAGCTCCAGAAATTACATTTTAGGAACATTTTCCAAGGGAAAAAACTCCGCCTGTTGTTTGTGTAACAGGCTGGGAAACAAAGCAATTGCAGGCTACTCCGAGTGTAATAAAGGTCTGTGTAAAATGTCTTTTGCTCAGCACTGTCAGCTTTGTTTAAATCTTCCAAGTGATTGTTCTGCATTTAAGCATATTCCAGCGGCTGTCTGCATTGCTGCATCGCAAAATCGAATTTCTCTGGCAGATTATTCTCCTGTTGAGGGGGAGAAGGCTGCACGTCTGCGGGGCTGAGCTGTCTCTGCTAACAGAGCTGCTTTGCAAAGGTGCTGCAATCGCTGCTGGCACTGCCTCCTGCACAGACACAGCCCTCCTGCCTTGCCTTGGAATAATTTCACTTTATGGCTCATCCTGCGGAGCTCCCGGGCTTTGGCAGCTCTGTTTTACAGGACCTGCTCTGAAGGAGCCCCTGGCAGGGGCTGGAGGGGCTGCAGGAGAGCTGGGGAGGGACTGGGGATGGGGGGACAGCACACAGGGAGTGGATGGGAACGGGGAAAGGGGAGATTGGGGTGGGAGATTGGGGATTGGGAATTCCTGGCTGGGCTGGGATTCCCAGAGCAGCTGTGGCTGCCCCTGGATCCCTGGAATGTCCCAGGCCAGGCTGGACACTGGGGTTGGACACTGGGACAGTGGGAGGGGTCCCTGCCCATCCAGGGGTGGGATTGATGCCCAGTGGATCAGGAATCATCATCCTAAACTGGGAATTGTGGGTTCAGCAAGAACTGATGCCTGGAGAAGCTGCCCTGGAGCAGGCAGGACAAAGCAGGGGTTTGTGTCCCTCTTGCCATGGGTATTTATCCCTGCCCTGTGTCTGTGTGCCCAGGGCTCCCTGGACACAGCCTGGGCAGGGCAGGAGGCTGGAGCAGGGGTTTGTGTGCCTCTTGCCATGGGTATTTATCCCTGCCCTGTGTCTGTGTGCCCAGGGCTCCCTGGACACAGCCTGGGCAGGGCAGGAGGCTGGAGCAGGGTTTGTGTGCCTCTTGCCATGGGTATTTATCCCTGCCCTGTGTCTGTGTGCCCAGGGCTCCCTGGACACAGCCTGGGCAGGGCAGGAGGCTGGAGCAGGGGTTTGTGTGCCTCTTGCCATGGGTATTTATCCCTGCCCTGTGTCTGTGTGCCCAGGCTCCCTGGACACAGCCTGGGCAGGGCAGGAGGCTGGAGCAGGGGTTTGTGTGCCTCTTGCCATGGGTATTTATCCCTGCCCTGTGTCTGTGTGCCCAGGGCTCCCTGGACACAGCCTGGGCAGGGCCAGAGCCCGGCTGGGCTCCCCCAGCATGGACCCCGGGGCAGCAGTTTCACCTTGGATCAGTTCTGCTCCATTCCCATGCTGGGGTCAATTGTGCAGTGCCAGCCCCAGGGGATGCAGTCCCAGCCTCCCAGATTCTCTCCTCAGTTCCCTGTTTGCACTTTGTGGGGCTGAGGCTGCAGTGTGCCCTCGGTTCTGTGCTGGGAAAGGATTGCTCTGTGCCTGAGCTGGGAGCAGAGCTGGCTGGCACTGGGTGTGGAGCTCAGAGTCACAGCCCAGGGCAGGGCAGGGGTTGAAATATAAAAGCTAAAGCTGAGGGCATCCCCTGTGTCCAGGAAGAGCCCAGGGCAGATGCCTTTCCTGGCTCACAGCTGGTGCCACCACGCTGGGGCCTGAGCAAGAACTTTCTGATAGTGAGGGATGATCAGAACCAGTTACTGACACCCATCTCTCGAAAAATCTGCTGGGTTTGTGTCGTTGCCCTTGGAAAAGTCCAGAAGAGCTGCTCTGCCCCCGGTATCCTCATTTTCCTTGTGGCTCTGCCCGCCTTGGTGTGCCCAGGGGGACCTGGTGCAGCAGGGTCACAGCCTGAGCTCTTCCCTCTGGCTCTGGAGCTCCAGCTGTGCCCAAAGCTCTGCTCCCTGCTGTCTCTAATGGAACAATGATGATTTTCGTTGCTTCACCTCTTCCAGTCCAAACTCCTGTCACATTCTGCAGGCCTCAGTGATGCTGAAGAGCTTTCTTCGTGAGACAGCTCCCTTAATCACCGGCTCAATCCATCTCCAGGAACTCACAGGAGGAAAATGGGCTCTCCAGCACAGGGAGAGGTGACACAATAATGCTTGGTCAACTCTGCAAAGCAATTTGGACTCTCTCTGTGAAATAATAAGTGCCAGAGGAGAGCTGTGCATTATTGGCCACCCCTTATGTCCAGCTGACCCCTCCTGGTCAGCTGAGCACCCAGGCAGGGCCATGGGGGCTCTCACTTGGGGCTGCAGCATCCTCCCTGGATGTGCCAGAGGGAGGGGATGGCCTCCCTGGCTTTGCCAGAGGGAGATGGTTTCATTCCCTGGCTGTTTTGGAGGGAGGGGTTTCACTCCCTGGCTGTTTTGGAGGGAGATGGTTTCACTCCTGGGATGTTTTGGAGGGAGATGGTTTCATTCCCAGGATGTCTTGGAGGGAGATGATTTCATTTCCAGGATGTTCTGGAGGGAGATGGTTTCTTTCCCTGACTGTTTTGGAGGGAGATGGTTTCTTTCCCTGACTCATTTGGAGGGAGATGGTTTCTTTCCCTGGCTGTTTTGGAGGGAGATGGTTTCATTCCCTGGATGTTTTGGAGGGAGATGGTTTCTTTCCCTGACTCATTTGGAGGGAGATGGTTTTACTCCCTGGCTGTTTGGAGGGAGGTGATTTAATTCTCTGCCTGTTTCAGAGCGAGTTTTATTTCACTATATGTTTTGGAGGGAGGGGTTTTCCTTAATTCCCTGGCAGTTTTGGAGGGAAGGATTTAATTTCCCCCTGGCAGTTTTGGAGGAAGGGGGTTTCATTCCGCATTTTTGAGAGATTCATCCCCTGGCAGTTTTGGAGGGAAGGATTTTCTTTCCCCCTGGCAGTTTTGGAGGGAAGGATTTTCTTTCCCCCTGGCAGTTTTGAGGAGGTTCTTCCTGGCAGTTTTGGAGGGTTTTTCTCTCCCCCTGGCTGTACGGGCAGGGTGGTCCCTGTCCCGGCAGCCCCAGCCCCTGGGTGAGGTGGATTTGGGGTGTCAGCTCCTGCAGCTGCTCCTGGGCACCACCCCAGGAGTGCTCAGCTTCGTGCCTCTCCTCGTGCCTGCCTGGGGCTGCAGGAATCAGATGGAATCCTGGACTGGTTTGGGATAACAGGGACCCAAATCCCACCCAGCCCCCCTGGATGGGCAGGGACCCCTCCCACTGCCCCAGGGTCCAACCCACTGGGACATTCCAGGGCTCCAGGGGCAGCCACAGCTGCTCGGGGAATTCCAGCCCAGCCAGCAATTCCCAATTCCCAATCTCCCACCCCTCCCTGCCCCCTGGCAGTGGGAAGCCGTTGTTGTTTTCCACAAATCCCCCTGGTCCCCCCTGGCTGCTGGAGCCCCGGGCAGCTCCTGGGCAGCGCTGGAATGTCCCAGAGCTCCCTCTGACCTTTCCACGTGGAACCCAAAGCCATTAAAACTCCCTTTTGCTCCGACCTTTACGTGGAATTAAGCCCTGAAAGGGAGGGTTGGAGTGCTCATCCCTGGAGGTGTGCCAGGAATTCCTGGGCTGGGCACAGGGTGGGCATCAGGCTCGGCAGGGACTCTGATCCTGGAGGGCTTTTCCAGCCTCAGGATCCTGGGATTCTCTGTCTTGCTGAGAATTGTTATTTAATAATCAACAATTCAACTTTAAATCTATTTATTCCATTTTATCTTCTTGTCAGTTCCCATTCTGATTCAATCCACCGTGGGAACAAGGAGTCTGCAACGGACTTAATTCCAATAAACTCCGTGTTAGGAAAAAAATTATTGTATTTTTGCTCCAAGTTAAAATGAGGAGATTGCAGTGTGGGAACCTCAATCTGCCACATCAGCACTTTGCCTTAATCCTTCCAAAATCCAGTGTGGAAGCTCTGCCTCTTGCCCACTTCCCCTCAGTATCCTCCCAGGATTTAAGGGCTCCAGAGCTCTGCTCCCAAATTCCACATTTTCTTTCCATGTGTGATCTTTTCAGTGACATAAATGATATTTGTTCAGAAAATAGTTTATTTTCTCCTGCTTCCCTTTATTCTAGCTCTCCTGGTCGCCATCCCAGCCAGTATCCCATAAATAAATGGGATCAGTCTCATCCCAGCCTGGCTCCATGGGGATCTGCCCTTCTGGCTGTGTTCTGCTGAAGGTGGAGTTGCTCTAGGAACCTAATAATTTCCCATTACTGCCCTAATGAAATATTTAATGCGATTAATCAATGGAACCTCCTTAGCCAGGGAGTTTTCCAGGTGCCTCTGTGCTGTGCGGGGTTTGTTCATCCCCATCCTCTCCTCTCTGAGCTGCTGCTCACAGGCAGCCCTGGGCTGTGCTGGGCCCATCTGCTGAGACCTGTGGAATAAAACACAGAAAGAAGCATTTTTTTCCCCTGATTTCTATTTAAAAGCAATCCTCAAGCCCACAGAAAAGTGTTAATTTTTATTTTTCCCCCACCCTGTGTCAGTGAAGCTGATGATGGCACGGCACAGTCCATAGGCTGGAAGTTCTTTAGAAGGTTGACATGGCTGTAAATTTGAATAAAACACAGAAAGAAGCTTTATTTTTTCCTGGTTTCTATTTAAAAGCAATCCTCAAGCCCACAGAAAAGTGTTAATTTTTATTTTTCCCCCACCCTGTGTCAGTGAAGCTGATGATGGCACGGCACAGTCCGTAGGGTGGAAGTCCTTTAGAAGGTTGACATGGCTGTAAATTTGAGGTTTGTTCACAAGAAAAGAAATAATAAATTTATTAAATAACACATTAACCACATGAAAGGGTGATTTATAGAGAAACCCCTTCCAACAGTGTGGCTGCCCAGGCCAGGCTGGACACCCTGGGACAGTGAGAGGTGTCCCTGCCCATGCAGGGGTGGAATGGGTGGGGATTTAAGATTCCTTCCAACCAAAACCATTCCCTGACTCTGATTCCATGACTTTTTGGGGAGTTTGTCTCCCTGGATGATTTTCCTGGGGTGCTGGCTGTTGGCAATGTCTGCCCATGATTTACAGAGTGGATTTCCTGGATGATTTTCCTGGGGTGCTGGCTGTTGGCAATGTCTGTCCTTGTAAAGAATGGATTTCCTGGATGATTTTCCTGGGGTGCTGGCTGTTGGCAATGTCTGTCCTTGTACAGAATGGATTTCCTGGATGATTTTCCTGGGGTGCTGGCTGTTGGCAATGTCTGCCCATGATTTACAGAGTGGATTTCCTGGATGATTTTCCTGCTGCATGCCAGGACAAGCACGTGGAATGTTCAGCCCCAGCCCCTGCTTTGTTGGCAGCTGGTAATTTGAAGTTTTCCTCCCTGTTTTATCACAGGCTCCAGCCTCGCTGGGTTCCTCTGGTTGATCTCAAACACACTCAAATCACGGCTCAATGAACATATTTTTCAAAGATAAGCCCAGAGCAAATGAATTGGATTTATTTTTAATGCTGCCTTGTTTCTAATGCCCAGTGACACATGAACAAACGATTGCCATCACTTGTCCTCTTTCTCTGTAGATATTGCTTTGGGCAGGATAATATCAGTGTATTTAGGATTATAAATCATCCCTGGGGGCTGGTGTCTCTTCTGTGGGGAAAAGGCTCCGATTCAGCCTCCAGGAGACAAACCCAACCTTCCTTTTGTCATGTGATGGAACTGAGCCAGGGGCATCAGGGCACAGCTGGAGCTCCATGAGTGACCTTGGGATGGTCCAGAGGGACCGGGAGGGGACAGGGATGGTCTGGGAGCTGGGGATGGCCGGGATGGGTACAGGGAGGGGACAGGGATGGTCTGGGACCTGGGGATGGTCAGGTGGGGATAAGGAGGGGACAGGGATGGTCTGGGACCTTGGGGATGGTCCAGAGGGGACAGGGATGGTCTGTGAGCTTGGGATGGCCTGGATGGGTACAGGGAGGGGACAGGGATGGTCTGGGACCTGGGGATGGTCAGGCGGGGACAGGGAGGGGACACTGATGGTCTGTGAGCTGGGGATGGTCCAGAGGGGACAGGGAGGGGACAGGGATGGTCTGGGACCTTGGGATGGTCCAGAGGGGACAGGGATGGTCTGGGAGCTTGGGATGGCCTGGATGGGGACAGGGAGGGGACAGGGTTGGTCTGTGAGCTGGGGATGGTCCAGAGGGGACAGGGATGGTCTGGGACCTGGGGATGGTCAGGTGGGGACAGGGAGGGGACAGGGATGGTCTGGGACCTGGGGATGGTCAGGTGGGGACAGGGAGGGGACAGGGATGGTCTGTGAGCTGGGGATGGTCCAGAGGGGACAGGGATGGTCTGGGACCTGGGGATGGCCTGGGTGGGGACAGGGAGGAGACAGGGATGGTCTGGGACCTTGGGGATGGCCTGGGTGGTCCCCAGAGCCCCCCTGCTCTCCTGGGTGGGCACAGGACACTCAGCCCAGGACCAGAGTTGGGGTTTGCTGTTTGATCCCAGGTGGGATTAAAGCTGCCCCGGGGAGGCTCTGGGGCTCTCAGCTCTGCGCTGCACGGGGCTGTGCCAAGGCCCTGGTGCCACCCTCAGTCTCCAGATTTGTGCAGTGACCTGGAGTTCCCTTCCTCTGCCTGCCACTCCTCCCCTGCTCCTGAAACCCTGCCCTGGCTTTGGGGGTTGCTGCTGAGCCTGGGGCTGGTCCTTCCCAGAGCCCTCTCTCTCACACAGTCTCTGCCAGGGAAGCATTTCCCACACTCTCCTAAGCCAGGCCATTCCCTGGTGCCCCTGCAAACCAGATTAAAACACTGCAGCAGCACAGAAAGATGCTGGAGTGCATCCCCAGGCACAGCTGGAACCCCCGTGTGCTTAAGGACTGTGACCTAGGGCTCACCTGGACACATTTTCCAGGGACAAGGAGAATCCAGCTCTCCTGCCACTCAGGCTGTGCCTCTGCTGTGAGCTCGCTGCAGTTCTGGGGAAAGCTGCCCTTGGGAAGAGCTGGAAGACACCAGGGAGATCCCGGAATAGGGATGGGGTGGGACATAAAGGCATTAAAGTGCATTTGCAGCCCCGGGGTTCTGGCAGGGGGAAGGAGGGATGAGCTTCACCTACAGTTTTTCAAACCTACACTTTGTTTGTAAAGGAAAACATCTTTTTTATCCATTTATCAATCAGTGAATCCTTCCCATTGTCTCTTTCCTCTCTCAGTGCTGGTTGATCTCCTCCCCTGCCGGAGGGAGAAGGGCTCGGTGCTTTCTGCCAGGACACAGCAGGGAGGCTTGGGCTGGATTTTGGGAATTCTTCCTGGCAGCACAGCTGCCCAGGAGTCCCCATGCCCGGAGGATTTAAGTTGTGTGCATGTGGCACCTGGGGACACGGGGCAGTGGTGGCCTTGGCAGTGCTGGAGGAAGGGTGGGACTCAGTGATCTTTAAGGTCATGTCCAAGCTAAATTATTCCATGTTTCTGTGGCCAGATCCTGCCCTGCTCCCTGGAAAACCCTTGGACATCCCTCACCATTTTGCCTGTTTTGGCCCCAAATTGAGACAGCTCAGCACAGGCTGCAGCTCCCAGAGGCTCCTGCAGGCCCTGCCGAGGTGTTTAGAGGAGCTGTGTTCCGTTTTTTTGCTCTTTCCATGGATCATCTGGTGGCTGACATTTAACACCCGGTGCCATATGTTGTTTTTCCCGGAGCAGGGACTGCGAGGAGGGAGCACTGGCACCCTGCCCGAAGGGGGAGCAGGAGAGATTCCTCCTTCTCCTTCTCCTTCTCCTTCTCCTTCTCCTTCTCCTTCTCCTTCTCCTTCTCCTTCTCCTTCTCCTTCTCCTTCTCCTTCTCCTTCTCCTTCTCCTTCTCCTTCTCCTTCTCCTTCTCCTTCTCCTTCTCCTTCTCCTTCTCCTTCTCCTTCTCCTTCTCCTTCTCCTTCTCCTTCTCCTTCTCCTTCTCCTCCTTCTCCTTCTCTTCTCCTTCTCCTTCTCCTTCTCCTTCTCCTTCTCCTTCTCCTTCTCCTTCTCCTTCTCCTTCTCCTTCTCCTTCTCCTTCTCCTTCTCCTTCTCCTTCTCCTTCTCCTTCTCCTTCTCCTTCTCCTTCTCCTTCTCCTTCTCCTTCTCCTTCTCCTTCTTCTCCTTCTCCTTCTCCTCCTCCTCCTTCTCCAGGGTAGCCCTTTCCAGAAGGCATCACTTCTCCTTCCTCCTCTTCCTATCCCTTCCCCTTCCCCTCCCAGACTGATTCCTCAGATGTGCTACCAGGAGTGGGATGTGCTGCTCAGGTGTGGCATCTCCAGCAGCCACTCCAGGGAATCCTGTCCTGGAAATGCTGTCCTGTAAATTCTGTCCTGGAAATTCTATCCTGGAAATGCTGTCCTGTAAATTCTGTCCTGGAAATGCTGTCCTGTAAATCCAGAAGTGCTGGAGGGGCAGGAGACTGCGGGTGGAGCAAGCCCATCCTGCTGGGATGTTTCCTGCCCTGCCCTGGGTCACAGGGTTGGAAAAGCCCTCCAAGGTCATCAATCCCAGCCTGTGCCCAGCCCCACGAGTGTCCCCAGGTGCCCCCTGTGCTCATTCCTTGGACATTCCCAGGGTGGTGGCTCCTCCACTGCCCTGTGCCCGGGCTGGGCAACCTGAGTGGCACAGAGCTGAGCTGGGATCAGGCTGGGATCAGGGAAGGTTCATCCCCAGAGGGTGGGATAAACCCTGGAACAGGGAATGGGCACGGCTGCCAGAGCTCCAGGGATGCTCAGGGTGGCATTGCTGGGGTCTGGGCAAGGCCAGGGACTGGGATGATCCCTGGGGGTCCCTCCAGCTCAGCATATTCTGGAATTCTGTGAAATTTCCAGTGAATTGTCCCTATATCCAGTCTGAGGGCTGGACTGTGCCACCCACTCCAGTGCCCCCCACTCCTCCCCAGACCTGGTTGCTGTATTTCACTTCAGCATTTGTATTTTGTGACAACATTACTGTGAGGGCTTGGACAGAGGCTGCAGAACGTGCAGGAGATCTGAGGAGCCACTGACAGGGAGCGCTGGAAACCTCTCAGGATTGTTTATGGCGGCCTCCTGTGAATTTGCACGGAAATGATAACTCTGCTGGGGAAATCAATTACTCCAAGCACTTGGTTACATCATTTTTCGGTGCATTAATTTTCACTTGAACAGAGAGAAGACACGGTGCAGGCATCCATCACTGCTGAACGAGGGGCTGTGCAGGGCCCCCTGGGCCTCCTCCAGCCCTGCAGTCACTGCGAGGGAAGCAGAAATCCTGGGGAATTTCTGGGGTTGGGGTTTCCCCCCTGAGGGTTTCACTCCTCCCCTTTGGGGTTGGGGTTTCCCCCCTGAGGGTTTCACTCCTCCCTTTGGGGTTGGGATTTGCCCCCTGAGGGTTTCACTCCTCCCCTTTGGGGTTGGGGATTTCTCCTGAGGGTTTCACTCCTCCCCTTTGGGGTCGGGGATTTCTCCTGAGGGTTCCACTCCTCCCCTTTGGGGTCGGGGATTTCTCCTGAGGGTTTCACTCCTCCCCTTTGGGGTCGGGGATTTCTCCTGAGGGTTTCACTCCTCCCCTTTGGGGTCGGGGATTTCTCCTGAGGGTTCCACTCCTCCCCTTTGGGGTCGGGGATTTCTCCTGGCAGCAGAGGAGCTGCTGAGTTGGGTGGCACAGTGCAGTTCGTTTTCTTATTTTCTTATTTTCTCCAGAGGCAGAGAGAGGATGGATCTTCCTTGCAGATCTTTCTTACACGTCAGCAGATGGCAAAGGAGTCCCCTGAGCTCTGCCCATCACACTGGTCCAGGCTGCAGGGGCCAATCCAACCCTGCCAGCTCGATATTTCTGATATTGAACCATGCTGAGCTGATTGCTGTTATTGCAGGGGGAGCTTCCTTAACCAATCCCCTCTGAGCACCCAAACCTCACAGGATTCCACCCTAAACCCTCCTGGGAACCTTTGCAAACACTTTGGCTCTGTCTGTGACTTTTAGGCTCTAAACTAAACTTTGCTCTGCTCAACCCCCTCTGCTTTAAGTTTAAATCCACATTCTCACTCCGAGCACCTGAACTCGGGAGCCTCTCCCAAGGTTTGAATTCAAACCCTGGCTCTAATTCTGAGTTTGGCTCCCAGAGCTGATATCCTGGGATTTCCCAGCACTCTGGATTCCAACCCATTCCAAAAGTGGAGGTGATTATCAATGGGAGTGAACCAAGGAGTGCAGTTAAGAGGCAGCTTTACCCTCCCTGCTGGGGCTGTGTGGGAAACCAGGAAATCCTTCTGACTGTCCTGGGAAGGTTGATAAGTCACAAGAATTTAGAGAGAATGATAATTAGTATGTCACAGGGTGAAAAAGTAGAATTTGTGGATTTTAGATGTGAGATCAGGGGGCAAAGCTGGAGGCAATGGGATGTGTCCCTGAGCTTCCTCTTCATCCTCTTGTTCTCCATCTTCTGTGGTGGTGTGGCACATTTGGATTGGTTTGGAACAAAAGGACACTGTACAACAGAGTGGCTAGATCTTGGAGAATTGTTATAAATAAATACACGTAATTTTCAGTATAAAAGAGAGTGCCCTGCCAAGGGCAGGCAGATGAAGGGGGCAGACGAAGCTGACCAAGGGCAGACAGAGCAAAGAGGAGAGCACTGGGCTGCAGAGAAGCTGTGGCAGCCAGGGAACGAATATGAGAGAAGCAAAGAATAAACAAATTCCTGAACAGGAGAAAACAGACGAGTCGAGCTCTTCTTCAGACACAGAGATAAGTTAAGTCAGGTGAAAGCTCACAGAGACAAAAACAAAACCGAGAACAGCAAGAAAAGGCAAAACCACCAATATATTTTTTAGTAAACCTCACAGGGCTGCAGCTCCCGTTTGGATCACATGAACGAGGGCAGGGAAGGATTTGGGACACCCGGATATTCCAGCAGAGCTCCCTGCTCTGGGGCTGGGTTTGGAAACTCTGCCCTGTCTCAGCTCTGATTGATCATTTAACCCTGGGCTTTGGGGCACACTGTCAGGACTGGTCCTTAAAGTCATCCCAAATGGCCATGGGGCTTCTTAACCAGGGCTCGGGTCAGTATTTAGCACAGTTTAAAAATTACTGGAATCAACTAATGTGCATTGTTCATGTTATAACCATTATTAAATTTATTAGCAGTTTATGTTCTATTGATATATTACAATGTACATGCTATATTATTGTATTTTATTTCAGTATATTATAATTTTATGTTATATATAAAATATATGGTATATTATTGTTTTATGCTATATTATTATGTTTTACTTCGGTATATTATAATTTTATGTTATATTATTATGTTTTACTTTGGTATATTATAATTTTATGTTATATAATTTTGTTTTACTTCGGTATATTATAATTTTATGTTATATTATTATGTTTTATATTATTATTTATATTTATATGATCTATATATAATTTATATTATTTATATTATTATATATATTTATATTATTTATTTATATAATATTTATATTATAATTTTATGTTATATTATTATGTATTACTTTGAGACTCTCTGTACCTCACCTCCAGTCACCCAAATCTCGTGTCCAGAGAAGAATAAAAGCTTTTTTATTGGGCAAATTTAAAGACTGGGATAAACCTTAAACTAATCCCACAGCACTCTCAGGCTCTTCCTCACACAGAGATTTTTCCTCCTATTTGAATTCTTACGTTTATGTTTATTTTTATTTTGTGCTCCTTTTTTTTTATCACTGTGGCCATCACTTCCCTGCCTCTTATTCCCCTTCTTTATCCCACCCATTTCTGTCAGGGATAACGTGGAAAGGTGGAAAATGGAAGCTGAAATTTCATCTCGTTGTTGGAGGCTGCTCTGTTATTGCCAGGGAAAGGAGGAATAATGGGTGACGTGAACCCGAAAACCAGGAAAATGGAAGTGAATTTGGAATTTATGAAACTGTTCTATCTCTTTCCTGCTCCTGGCTTTGGGAATTCCCCGTCCTGTGCATGGAGTCCCCAGGGGCAGGGCAGGAGCTGGAGAGGCTGAAATGGGAATTCCAGTCAGGAATTTCCAGTCAGGAAAAGGAATCCCCGACCCCAGGGGTTTGTGTCCCAAAGGGGGCAGAGGAGCTCTTTGACTTTATTCCAATAAAGGCACAGCCCATGGGGCGTTCCCTGCGGATCTCTCCTTTTTTTTTTTTTTTTTTTTTTTTGAGGATTTTCCCTCCTTTTATCCCAATTTTCCGGCCCCATTCCCTCTCTCTTTCCCCACTGAGGCTCTTGAGAGGCACAGAGTGCCCAGAACCCCTGATCCTGAGATTCCTCTCATGTACAACCCTCCCTTTAATTTCTAATTCTCGGGATATTTATGATTCTCCCCATTGCTCCTTTCATCTTTCAATACCCAATTTCATTTCTGATATATCTAAGTTATATATAATAATATAACAAAATTATGATATATCAGTTATATATAGTAATAGAACATAAAATTATGATATCTCAAAGTTATATATAGTAATATAACATACAATTATATCAAAGTAAAATGAAATTATGACATATCAAAGTTATATATAGTAATAGAACATACAATTATAATATATCAAAGTAATATATAGTAATGTAAAATGAAATTATATATCAAAGTAACATATAGTAATATAACATACAATTATGATATATCAAAGTAATATAAAGCAAAATAGCATGCAATTATAATATATCAAAGTAATATATAGTAATATAAATTGAAATTATGACATATCAAAATTATATATAGTAATAGAACATACAATTATATCAAAGTAATATATAGTAATATAAAATGAAATTATTATATATCAAAGTAACATATAGTAATATAACACACAATTATGATATATCAAAATTATATATAGTAATATAACATACAATTATGATCTCTCAAAGTTATATATAGTAATAGAACATGCAATTATGATATATAGAATTTATATATAGTAATATAACATACAATTATGATCTCTCAAAGTTATATATAGTAATAGAACATGCAATTATGATACATAGAATTTATATATAGTAATATAACATACAATTACGATATCTCAAAGTGGTATATAGTACTATAAAATGATAATATCTCAGCGTTATCTCTGGCAATATAAAATACAATTATGAAATATCACAGTTATATATATTAATAGCCAATTATTCCTGGCCCCCCGCTCTGGGGCACGCCCTGCCGGGGCTCCCTTCCCTCCCGGAGTTGTTTTCCTGAGCCCCGGGAGCTTTGGGAGCGGGCACGGGCACATCCCCGCTCCAGAGCCGGCCCGTTTCCCACCCGGAGCCTTTCCCCTGGATTCACCGCTCCGAGCGGGGCGGCGTGAATCTCGGGAGATAAAAACCCGCCGCGGGTTTCACCCGTGTAGAAATGAACGGCCAGAAAAGCGTAAATGTGCGAGTAAATGGATGGGGAGCGTCCGGGGGGAAGAGCAATCCCAGAGCCAGGAGGGGCTGGGACAGGAGCAGGGACACGGCAGGTGAGCTGCGCCCACCGCAGGGACAGGACAGGGACAGGGATGGGACACAGGGAAGGCTGGACGAGCAGGGACAGGAGGAGCACAGGGACGGGATGGGACAGGATGGGACAGGCAGGTGGGACAGGAGCAGGGACACGGCAGGTGAGCTGAGCCCACCGCAGGGACCGATGACGGGGATGGACAGGGACAGGGATGGGAACAGGAGCAGGGACAGGCGGTACTGACCACGGGGATGGCAGGATGGACACAGACAGGTGGACAGAGAGGACCGGCAGTGAGCCCACCGCAGGGACCGGGATGGGACAGGGATGGGACACAGGGACAGGGATGGGACAGGAGCAGGGACACGGCAGGTGAGCTGAGCCCACCGCAGGGACAAGGACAGGGACAGGGATGGGACACAGGGACAGGGCTGGGACAGGAGCAGGGACACGGCAGGTGAGCTGAGCCCACCGCAGGGACCGGGACAGGGATGGGACAGGGACACAGGGACAGGGCTGGAACAGGAGCAGGGACACGGCAGGTGAGCTGAGCCCACCGCAGGGACAGGGACAGGGACGGGGATGGGACAGGGACAGGGATGGGACAGGAGCAGGGACACGGCAGGTGAGCTGAGCCCACCGCAGGGACAGGGACAGGGACGGGGATGGGACAGGGACAGGGATGGGACAGGAGCAGGGACACGGCAGGTGAGCTGAGCCCACCGCAGGGACAGGGACAGGGACGGGGATGGGACAGGGACAGGGACAGGGACACAGGGACACAGGGACAGGGATGGGACAGGGACACAGGGACAGGGACACAGGGACAGGGATGGGACAGGAACCAGGACAGGGATGGGACAGGGACCAGGACAGGGATGGGACAGGGACACAGGGACACAGGGACAGGGATGGGACAGGGATAGGACAGGGACTGGGACACAGGGACAGGGACAGGGCTGGGACAGGGACAGGGACCGGGATAGGGACAAGAACAGGGACAGAGACCTGGCCAGGTGAGGGTTGCACTCCAGAGCCTCGGGGGCTCCTCAAGGCTTTGGCGTTTGGGGGGTTGCCTTTCTCCCGGCCGGGCAGTGAAACTGGAGGTGATTTTAGTAAGGAGGGAATATAAAAGGGGATCTTCCCTTGGAGGCCTCCAGGAGCAGCTATGGAAAGGGGCCCACAACAGGACACCCACACTGGGGGGAGCACGATTCATAGCTTTTAGGAGATTAGCATAATTGATTAAAGGCACCAATTAGGAGCACAGTGGTGATGCAATTCCCCCAGGAACTGCAATCCCCCTGGAGCTGTGGGATCATTCTCAGATCTGTAGGATCACTCCTGAATCTGTGGGATCACTCCCGGAGCCGTGGGTTCATTCCCGGGGCTGTGGGATCACTCCCGGAGCTGTGGGTTCATTCCCAGATCTGTGGGATCACTCCTGGATCTGTGGGATCATTCCCGGAGCTGTGGGTTCATTCCTAGATCTGTAGGATTACTCCCGGAGCTGTGGGATCACTCCCGGATCTGTAGGATCATTCCCGGAGCTGTGGGTTCATTCCCTGAGCTGTGGGATCATTCCCTGAGCTGTGGGATCATTCCCGGAGCTGTGGGTTCATTCCCTGAGCTGTGGGATCATTTCCCTGAGCTGTGGGTTCATTCCCTGAGCTGTGGGATCATTCCTGAATCTGTGGGTTCATTCCCAGGTCTGTGGGATCATTCCCAGATCTGTAGGATTACCCCTGGAGCTGGCTCCTGGGGAAAGGCTCCGGTTTTTATGCAGGGAAGATCCTGTTCTTGTAATATCCTCTGGAGCCCATCATTGCTGCTCTACAGTGAGGGGATTTTTGCTCTCCTGGGCACCAGTGTTTATTGTTAAATGAAATTTCATCAGCCATTTTATTTCACTGAGATTCAGTGTCGTGAGAGCCTCCTGCAGCACTTAACGTGCAGCTGTAATTTTGATTAATCTGAATCACTTTGCATCTGATCTGTGCAAGCTCCACAAAAGGCAGTTAGTTTTCCTTGGCAGTAAGAAAAAAAACCAAAAAACAAAAAACCAACCCAATCAGTAAATTGGTGACCATCAGGCTGAAGATTTTATAAATATTCATGGCCCGGGGATGCAGGTGGGCGCAGGAACGCGGCTCGCACACGGAATAATGTGCAGGGCTCGGATCAGGAGCAGACTCGGGGTGGTGCGTGCATCCCACACTTCTCCGGCAGGGATGCCCAGGGCAGCCCAGGCTGTGTGGGACACCCTGCCGGGTCTGCCCCGAGCACAGCCCCGCATTTTGGGGTGCGGCTGCTCCTCCTCTCCCCACAGCCATGCCCAGCAGGGCTCTCTCCCCCCCGTCCTTCCCAGCAGGTATTTTCGGCAGGAGGGGAGGGAAAGGAAGCTCCGCACCCTCCCAGGCTGCTGCACAGACACCTCCCGACCCCAGGGATGCTCGGAGGGACAGGAGGCACAAAGGGTCAGGAATGCTCCTGTTATACAGCCATCCCGAAGGATTCCTCATGGGAACAGCCGAGCTCAGCTCCTGCAGCTCGTCAGGGACAGCAGGACCTGGGCCAGAGGATCCCACTGGCTGGGATGGGGGCAGGGGATCGGGGTCTGGAGTGGGGATCAGTGCCTGGTTTGGGGATCAGTGCCTGACTTGGGGGTCAGTGTCTGATTTGGGGATGGGTGCCTGAGTTGGGGATCAGTGTCTGATTTGGGGGTCAGTGTCTGATTTGGGGATCAGTGCCTCATTTGGGGATGGGTGCCTGATTTGGGAATTGGTGCCTGGAGTGGGATTCAGTGCCCAGTGTGGGATTCAGTGCCCAATGTGGGGCTCAGACTGAGCTCTTCCCCCTGCACCAACCCCAAAGCCCCAGGCAGGCTCTGGATGCTGCACATCCCAGAAAGAGTTGCACATCCGTAGGTGCAACAGTAAGAACCGCACATCCCAGTAAGAGCTGCACATCCCAGTAAGAACCGCACATCCCAGTAAGAGCTGCACATCCCAGTAAAAACGCACATCCAGTAAGAGCTGCACACCCAGTAAGAGCTGCACATCCCAGTAAGACCGCACATCCCAGTAAGAGCTGCACATCCCAGTAAGAACTGCACATCCCAGTAAGAACCGCACATCCCAGTAAGAGTTGCACACCCCAGTAAGACTGCACATCCCAGTAAGAACTGCACATCCCAGTAAGAGTTGCACCCGTAGAGCTGCACATCCCAGTAAGAACGCAATCAGTAAAGTCACCCCAGTAAGAACTGCACATCCCAGTGTGAGCTGCACATCTGGGCAGGAGAAACCAGTGGCAGGAGAGGTTAAAAAAGGGAACATTTATGTTGAACCCAAGTCTGGCAGAAGGAATGGGAAGGATCAGACTTGGTGGCCACAGTGGACAGGTTGGATCTGGATGACCCTGAAGGTCCCTTCCAACCCAAACCTGTCCAATCCCACCCTCACCTTCAGCTCTATCAACTGGGAACTGCAGAAGTTGGAGCTAATTACCAGGAGGTTTATAAGATGTTGCTTAAATCTGAATTTTTGGGGGTTGCTGGATATTTTCATCCTCCCCAGAAACACCTCCTTTGAACTCCCCCAGGAATGATTTCCTTGGGAAGGCGTTGCCTTGTTTTGTGATCTCTGCTGGAGAACAAGCTGCTAAAGGAACAGTCACGATGCTGAGGAAGCTGCTGGATAACGGCCCCAGTACGAGCTGGAGGTGCAGCCCTGGGAGTTCTTTGGGTGAAAGGGGGTGGAGATCCCATTCCCTGTTCCTTTTAAAATGAAATCTGCAGCGAGAGCCCGGCCAAAGCATCCCGAGGGGCAGGGCTGGGCACCAAAGTGACTTTGGGGGGCTCCAAAGTGACAGAGCTGTGACCCTGCAAACCTGACCTCCCTGAGCAGCATTTGGAGCCTGAGTGGCTCTGGCACCACCCTAAATTGTGGCTGCTTCTGGTAACACATGACACAGACCCTAAATCATCAAGAAGGGTGATATCTCCTTTTATTAGGGATTGTTCTCCCTTATATTCAATTTTCCACAGCCCACTGTGACTGGTGAGAGAAAGACAAACCTCTTCACCCACACTGCTCAAACCAGAGGGACAGCAAGAGAGATCCCTCCTCCCAGAGGAATGAACAACATGGATATTGTTATAACAACATTCCTGGTGATTATGTTCTTTCCCTGGGAAAGAATTTCAGCAAACCAAGCCATCAGAAAAACAGAACTTCAAGTCTGAAACCAGACAACACTAAATCACCCCAAATTGCCCTGGAAAGTCCCAGGCCAGGCTGGACACTGGGGTTGGACACCCTGGGACACTGGGAAGGGTCCCTGCCACGGCAGGGGGGCTCTGGGTGGGATTTACCTCCCTTCCCACCCAAACCTTTCCAGGATTCTGGGATTTTCCCATCCAGCCCCTGGCTGCCTGGAGGAAGAAGCTGTACCCTCAGGATTTCCCTCTGATGATTTCTCTCGTTATTGGCTGCTGGGTGTTCAGTCTCCAGTCTCTGCCCTTTCCAGGAATTGCAGCTCCTGCTGCTCGGGAGTTTCCTCTGAGCCTCCCTGCAAAACTCACAAATATTGGAGTAAAGATGCCTGGGCCTCCCTCTGGAAGAGCAGAGGAGGAGAAAACGAGCAAATGAACACTCTGCTTGTTTGGAGAAAGCTTGGAAGGAGCACAGGGGGCAGGAGGAGCATTTGCCAGGCTTAAAGGCTTAGGGAAGATTGTACCTGCGCCGCTGTTCCACTGCAGCTCTTAAAATGGGATTTCCTTCATCCCATTTTTTTTGTTTCTCACCGTGTTCCTTAATGTTTCATTAATCCTGGCCGTGTCCAAAGAGATCCCAGGGTTTTCCCAGCTCGGCAAGCAGGGGTGGAGGCAGAGCCTGCGGTGAAACCAGGCACGGGGCACCGTGGCAAGGGGGGAGAACAAGGGCTGGGTGGCACCTGCCCCAGCCGGGGTCACTGCGAGCCAAATCCCAGAGTTCATGGGGATTCGGGGGGCTCTGAGGTTCCTCTGGGTGGGAATTATTAAAAGAAAGGGGCTTTTGGAAGTCTGGGCAAGAAGGCTTCAGAATAAACCAGACAGTTTAGAATTGAGTCATGGGACAGAATTTGTCCCAGTCAGAACGGGAATTTTTTCACCGATTTGAGACGCATTTAAAAGATAAATCATGTACAGATCTCCAAGATAAAAAACGGAAGGCTTGGGTGAATACAAACTTTCAAAATACAGACCCAAAGCCTGCTCTGACCTGTGATTTCTGGGCTGTTCCAAACTGGGAAATTTGTAATCTCTCCCCTCTGGAAAGGGAGCAGAGTGAGTAAACTCCTGCCAATTGCCTGCTGACATTTTCCAACAACCAACCCCACCCGCGCCTCCCCCGGACCCCGGAACGGGCCCCCAAATCCTCCCCATCCCAAACCAACCCCAGCCATCCCGGGGTGCTGGGGAGAGCATCCCCAGGTACAACTGGGACACAGCCATCCTGCACGGGGGTTAGAGATCCCCTCTGCAGAGGGGTCTGATCGATTGATCAGTGGATATTGATCTGGGCATGGATGGATCGGCCAGGGGGGGAGGATTCCCTCCAGATTAAAAATACATTTATCTCCTCCTTTTGCACGGACAGTAAAGTCGTCATTTCTAGAATTTCCCCGGAATGCCAAAATTAATTTAAAATTAATAAAATTAAATAAAATTTAAATTAAATTAGTTAAAAAAAAAAAAAAGAAGAAATTAATAAAATTTGAAAATCGGCAATCTCAGCTTGTTTTCCTTGGCTCGCAATTTTTTATTGTTATTTTTTTCTACCAGTGAAGTTGTCAAAGTCTTTCGAGCCCAACTCAATCCCATAAAATGCCAGTCCCGTGCTCATCCCAGTGCTCCAGGAATGGGGCATTGGACACCTCGGCAGACAAATCCTGTTGGAAGTTTCAAAGGGAGAATATTTTATGCATCTCAATTTTTAAAATGGACTTCTCTGAGTGGAATGAATACAAGGAATTTAAAAAATATTTTAAAGACACAGAAATCTGTGTATTTAATACAGATAACCCCAAACTGTATCTGCATTAATCTTTATATAAATATAATTATATTTTTAGTGTCTATCAGTTTTACATCCCGTTGTATGTAAATATAGGGCAAAATGTGAATAATGGCTTTGCATTGTTGCCTGGATTATCCATCACATGTTTTTATATTTATGTATAACGTGGATTTACAGAGAAATATGAGGCAGTACAAATATATTTCTATGAGAAATTATAGAAATAGGTTTCTACTTCTTGATAAAAAGAAATATGTGTGTGTATAAAAGCACCGCGTTAGAAATGCATTGCGAGAAAAAGGAATGTATAGATTTGTATTGCGGATGTAATATTAATGCAATAAATGTAATATAAAGTATGGAATATATTATTTATAGGCACCGTTTATGTTTGTTTTTGTACACGGAATATTTTGCACATTTTAGACGCGTTCACACAGTATCGTTGTGTGTGATTGTATTATTTTATATCCATGCGTTATTTTATATCCATGCGTTATTTTATATCCATGCGTTATTTTATATCCATGCGTTATTTACGGGGCGGTTTTTATCATTTATTATTATTTGTTATTTAGCGTTCGGGCTCAGACCAGGGGCCGCTTTCCCCGGGGAATGCTCGGATCCTGCTGGCTCTGGGAATTCCCAGCCCTGCTGTCCCTTCCTGACATTCCCGGGGCTCCTCCTGCCCGGCCCCATCCAGATCGCGGAGCTCCAGAGCTGGGGTTAATCCCTGCAGCAAAGCCGAGTGGAATCTGGCAGTGCCGGGCACTCTGCAGATGGAATGGCTACAAAATCCAGGTTTAGGGTCCTTCTCCTCCCTGCCCGCTGATTTGGGATGGGGCGAAATTCAGCGGGAGAGTGAGCAGCGCCGGGATGAGGGGTGGGAAGCGAGGGGAGCAAGCGGGAGGGGCTCGGATGCTCCGCGATCCCCGGGACATCATCCCGGCAGAGCAGAGCCTCGCCTCTGGAATGTCAGCGCTGCGAACTGATGGAAAACCGCGGAAAACCGTGGAAAACCGTGGAAAACCATGGAAACGGCTGCGGGGAGGAGCGGCCAGGGAGAGGAGGGAGGGCGGCCAAGCGCGGCTGCCGAGAGCTCCAACCCGGCTCGTCTGGGGAAACGCTGAGCCCCGGGATGGTCCCTAAATCCCATCCCACCCCTGGATGGGCAGGGACCCCTCCCTCTGTCCCAGGGTGTCCAACCCCAGTGTCCACCTGGGACATTTCAGGGATCCAGGGGCAGCCACAGCTGGGCGGGGAATTCCAGCCCAGCCAGCAATTCCCAGTTCCCAATATCCCACCCAGCCGTGCCCTCTGGCAGTGGGAGCCATTCCCTGTGACCTGGCTCTCGCTGGTTTCTTGCTCCAGTAAGGAAAGGAGATAAAGAAAAGCAGGGAGAGCTATAGGCATGGAATCACAAAATCCTAGAATGGTATCTGTTAAAGGGAATTTAAATCTCATCCAGTCCCACCCCCTGCCCTGGACCAGCATTCCCACTGTCCCAGGCTGCTCCAAGCCCAGTGTCCAGCCTGGCTGGGACATTCCAGGGATCCAGGGTCAGCCGCAGCTGCTCGGGGAATTCCAGCCCAGCCAGGAATTCCCAATTTCCCACCCACCCCTGCCCTCTGGCACGTTCCCTGGTCACTCCTCTCTCTCTCTCCTTCAGGAGCCTCCCTTTCCCGATCCACGTTTAATTTTCGGCACATGATGAATCCCTTTTATCCCTTCCTCCTACATCCTCACGCAGGAATCCTCAAACACCAAATTTAAAAGCGTGTTTCCTAGGGAATGCAAAGTTTTCTCCCCAGCAGAACGAAACCTCTGTTCCAAAGGATGTGTGTGCTGCAGGAGGAACAGGATCTGATCCCAATCCCTGTTTAATTCAGGAGCAGCGGTCCCAGCTTGGCTCAGAGGAGGAGCAAAGCAAAGGCGGTGAAACCCGAGAATCGCGGCGAGCCCAGCCCGAGCTCCAGGCGGTGTTTGCTGTGGGGCCGGGAGTGTGTCTGTAAAAATGACAGCTGCATCCAGAGAATGCAGGAATTAATCCAGGGGAATCCGGATGCCAGCCGGAGCTGCCAGAGCCCGGGGCTGGGAGGAGCAGGGCACAAACTGCTCCTCCTGCTCTGCGTGCCAAAGGGCAAGGGCAGGGATTCGGGATTGTGCAGGAGGGGATGTCCTGGATACTGGTGATGCCCTCAGTTTGCTCTTGCCCCTGCGCCAGGCTGTGTGCTGGCTCAGGGGCAGCTCTGGGTGTCCCAGTCCGTGCTGCTGAGCTCTCTGCACAGGGCAGGCACACAAAACAATTCCTTTTCCAGCCGGGCACCAAGGAGAGCCCAGAGCAATGGCAGGTGCAGGCAGCAAGGCCAGGGGGAAGGGCAGAGAGAAAGCCCAGGAGGCTGGAGCTGCCTGGGCTGGGGCTGGCAGTGGCCACTGAAGGCCCAAGTGCTGCTGGCCCAGCACTGATGCCAGTGTGGGCCTCGTGGCCGGGCTCCATGCTGTGCCCATGGTGGGCTCAGCCTGGGGGTGCCCGGCCGGGCTCTGGCCCTGCCCAGGCTGTGTCCAGGGAGCCCTGGGCACACAGACACAGGGCAGGGATAAATACCCATGGCAAGAGGGACACAAACCCCTGCTCCAGCCTCCTGCCCTGCCCAGGCTGTGTCCAGGGAGCCCTGGGCACACAGACACAGGGCAGGGATAAATACCCATGGCAAGAGGGACACAAACCCCTGCTCCAGCCTCCTGCCCTGCCCAGGCTGTGTCCAGGGAGCCCTGGGCACACAGACACAGGGCAGGGATAAATACCCATGGCAAGAGGGACACAAACCCCTGCTTTGTCCTGCCCTGCTCCAGAGCAGCCTCTCAGGTGTCCCAGGCTGAGTCCCGAGCTGGCAGCATCCTCCAAAGGGATGGAGGGAAGAGGAGCCAGCCCCAGCATCTCCCCTCTGTGCTCCTGGCGTGGAGAAACACAGAAATCCTTTGGTCTGTGGGCTCAGGAAATGGCCCTGGAGCTCCCCCAGCTCTGGGTGACCCCAGTGAGGCTCTGACAGCCCCAGCCCACCCTGGGCACTGAGCTGGAGGAACAGGCAGGTTTCACTCCCACCACAGCAGTCAGGGAAGCTCTGGGGCTCTGAGCGATGTGGCAAACCCCTCCAGTGGCAAAAGCAGGGATATTTGCCATTTTCCTCCCGGGGGGCTCCTCCCAGAGCCCCTCTGACACGTTAAACCTCTGCCTTCCCTCCCCTTTCTCCTCCCCCAGCCTCCAGCCCACCACCTACTTCTGAGTTCATGGAATTTTTCCTGAGGTTAACTGAACTATTAATTGTCCTTCCTCTTCTCCCCTGCCCTAAAAAGGGAGATTATTTCTCTTGGTATTCTTCCCGAATCCATAATTTTATTCAGCCCATCTGCTCTGACTTCAGCTCACGCTCCTTTCATTTGCAGCTATCTGTAAAAGTACCAGAAATGTAATTATTCCAAAAATGCCACAGGTGGAGGAGATGCTTAACATAAAGAAAATAAAAATTAATCACGGCAGTGTTTGAATAGTTTAAAATCAAAGTTTACCTTGTTCAGCTGGGGAGAGGCACGGGGAGGGAGGGGCCAGCCAAGGTGAGGTGAAGGTGTCACAGATGGGGGGGCACAGAGGGACCCAGCCCGGGGTGGGGGCTGCAGGGGGCAGGGGAGACCCTCAAGGCAGCTCTGGGCCAGAACATCTCCCAAGGAACTGCCCAAGGACGGAGTGTGTGCAGGCACCAATACTGAGGGGAAAACCCCAGAGCTCCTTGGTGACCCCAAAGGACCCTCAGCATGGAGAGCCCCTCACACCCCCGGGGTTTGAACTGAACCTTCCTCTCTGGGATGTTCCAACTGCAGCAAATGCAAATAGTTCATTCCAGGGGTGATTATCCCTCGGAATAATAATGGGGAATAATGGGAATTCCTGTGGCCAGAGGCCTGGCAGCTGATGGAAATCTCCCGGGGTGGTTCTGATATGTCAGAGCACGGGGACCCTGGGGGACACAGGGACCCTTCGGGCTGCACAGGAGCTTGGGGTTCTGCAAGGACCTCTGGAGCTCTCCTCCTCTCCTTCCCTACCCAAAACACCTTTCCTCAGCTCTGGCCTTTCCCAAAACTGCTGCTCCACATTTCCACACTCCTATCAGTGCAGCAGCTGAAAACCCAGCTCTGAAGGGCAGTTCAACCAGGGAGGCTTCAGAGTGCTGCCCTGGAGCAGAGGCTGGAGCAGGGCAGGAGGCTGGAGCAGGGGTTTGTGTGCCTCTTGCCATGGGTATTTATCCCTGCCCTGTGTCTGTGTGCCCAGGGCTCCCTGGACACAGCCTGGGCAGGGCAGGAGGCTGGAGCAGGGGTTTGTGTCCCTCTTGCCATGGGTATTTATCCCTGCCCTGTGTCTGTGTGCCCAGGCTCCTGGACACGCCTGGGCAGGGCAGGAGGCTGGAGCAGGGGTTTGTGTCCTCTTGCCATGGGTATTTATCCCTGCCCTGTGTCTGTGTGCCCAGGGCTCCCTGGACACAGCCTGGGCAGGGCAGGAGGCTGGAGCAGGGGTTTGTGTGCCTCTTGCCATGGTATTTATCCCTGCCCTGTGTCTGTGTGCCCAGGGCTCCTGGACACAGCCTGGAGCAGGCAGGAGGCTGGAGCAGGGGTTTGTGTCCCTCTTGCCATGGGTATTTATCCCTGCCCTGTGCAGAGAGCTCAGCAGCACGGGCTGGGACACCCAGAGCTGCCCCTGAGACTGGGAACTGAATCAGGTGGGAGAAATCAAAGCTTAGCCTGGGGTTTCCTGCCTGGAGAGCATGGACCCTGGGCAGGGTGCTGGTTAGAGTTCTGAGCTCCCCAGTGGTTCAGCACCTTACACTTACAAGGTCAAACCCCTGCCAACACTGAGTGTGACACCCAGAGCTGCACCCTGAGCCAGCACAGAGCCTGAGTGATGGAGAATCCAACCCTCCAGGCACCTGGGGAGTTGTCCTGCCCAGCTGGGGCTCCAGCGCTGCCCCTGCTCTTCCTGCTCTGCCCCTCCTGATGCCCTCCCCTGCTCCCTGCCTCCCCCAGGAGTTGGGGTTCAGCTCCCCAGCCCACTGGCAGCTCCTGGCGCTGCTCAGCCCTGCAGGGGAGGCGCTGCTGGGGCACATCCCAAAAAAGGGGCAAATTCCCATCCTATGGAAGGGGCTGGGCTTGGGGCAGGTTCCTCATCCCACGGGGGAAATGTGGGATTTAATTTCCCTTGAACTTGTCCATGAACTTGGGTTTTGCAAGGAGGATTGGGCCATGGGCAGGGGAAAGGTGATCCCAAGGCTGGTTTTCCCTCCCTGGAGGCTGCTCAGGAGCAGCTCATGGGCAGCTACAGACACTCAGTGTGGTTTTATGAGGAAAAAAAAATATTATATTTTCCCTGTCTTACTGGGAAGAGTCATACAATATTTGCTCCAACACATTTTCATGTTTTAACAAATTCTTATAACAAGTTTATCCTAAAAATATCAGAAATACAGGATATAGATATTGCATGGGTCGATTATGTAAGAGACTTGGTAGAATAATTTAGGAATTAATCAGGCCTTTTTTTATTGAGTACAAGTTTGGAGGATTTGAGCAGAGAAAAAGCAACTTTTTCCCTGAAAATAAGGAGGAATGCAGAGGTGGTGAGTTCCTTGCAGACTTTGTGCAGTCAGGCATTGGCAGGGTGGATCCCCTCGCCTGGGGGTGTCCAAGGAATTCCAGAGGTGGCACTCAGCCCTGGGGACCTGCTGGGCATGGGGCACAGCTTGGATGGGTCTGGGAGGGCTTTTCCCACCTCAGGGCTCCCAGCTGTGCTGAATTACTCAGGAGAACAATTCCCACCCTGACTTTGTCCCCCATGCAGGAGCAGAAACTCCTCACCTCGCTCCAGTCTGGCTGGAGCTCCCCCCAGCAGGGAGATGGGGACGACTGGGAATTCCAGACCCCAGCAAATCCCGCAGGAAACATTCTGGGAGAGGTGGAGAGAAGAGTGCTGCCAGGATTTGCATCTCATTAGGTGGCTCTGATGTGGTTAATCTTAGCACGCTGCATCTAATTTGGGCAGGCAGGCTGTAAAAAAGAATAAAGCACTCAAGGCTGGAGCTTCAACCCCCAAACTGTAAAAAAGAATAAAGCACTCAAGGCTGGAGCTTCAACCCCCAAACTGTAAAAAAGAATAAAACCCACAAGGCTGGGCTGAGTTGAGGCTGGAGCTGAGTTGGAGGCTGGGAAAGCATTGCAGACCAGGAAAGGTCAGGATGATTTCTCCAGGTGGATTCCTGGTGTGGTGGCACACGTGGCACAGCCTGGGGAGTTTCCTGCAGAGGGTTTTGGAGCATGGGATGGTTTGCAGGAGGTGAAGTCGGCAGGATGAAGTCCTGAGGTGTTCCTGACACCTGGGTGTGGCTGCTGAATTTTGGGAATTGGGGTTTACACCAGGCAGCAACGGAACAAAACACAGATTTTTGCTTGGTGAAAAGATGGAATTCAGTAATAAGAGCAAAAAGATAAAGGAAAGGTGACATCTTTAAACTTCACTGAGGTTTCACCTCTCCAAAAGCAAAGGGAAAGTTGCAAAGTAACTCAGGAAAAAAATTTTCCTTCCTGGATTTGTGGAAGGCTTTTTTATCACCTTCTGTCTTTCTGGAACTCCATCTTTAACACTTCAGAAATAGATTTGTTAAAAGGTTGGCCAATAAAAGAGGAAATGCTCAGAATTGAGCTCAAATGGCCTCGAGTTGAACCAGGGGAAATTCCTCCTTGTGAGGGTGGGCAGGGGCTGGGATGAATTCCCAGGGCAGCTGTGGCTGCCCCTGCATCCCTGGAATGTCCAGGCTGGACAGTGGGACACCCTGGGGCAGTGGGAGGGGTCCCTGCCCACCCAGGGCGGATTGGGATGAGCTTTGGGGTCTCCTCCCACCCAGACCATCCCGTGGTGATGTCTCAGTGGTACTGCAGGTCAGGAAGGGTTTCCTCATGGGCAGAGTTGCCAGCACAGGGAGTCCCCCGAGGTGCCACGCTGGGCTGGGCTGGCAGCAGTACTGTCAGAGAACAGTGGGAGACAGACACCATTCTATAATGATCAATCAGTCTCTGTTTATTAAGAACAGAAGGCTACATTTATATCGTTGTTAATTAGCTCATACATAGTGCAAAAGGGAAGCTCACCATTGGTCACTCATATCACCACCAACTCCTCCTCAGTTTTCATTCTTTGGGTCAGAGCAAGCATTTTAGTCATTCTTTACCCATTACAATGTTTTGTTGTTTTTCTAACGATCACTCACAGGGCACAGAGCCCTTGTCAGCCTCAGGATTAGGCTGAGTCCTAAATTTAGTTAGTTCTACATCTGTAGGCTGCTGTAAATCAACATGTCCCTTGTTCTTCAACCATTCTTCCACAATATTCTCCACACAGCACCTGCTGACCTTCAGGCTCTCTTCCAACCTTAACCTTTCCAGGATTCACCAGTCAGGGAAACACCCTTTTCCCAGGCCCACATTTCGAGGGAATGAGGGAATTCACCTGGGAGTGCTGCAGCAGGCTGGGGCTCAGCCATGCCTGGCTCTGGTTTGTGTTTCAGGCTGGTCAGGGCAGTGCTCCCTGGAGCCCCTCTCACCCCGAGAGTGGCACCCAGATCTGCACCACCTCCCTCCCTGGACACCTCCGAGGAGTTTTCCCCTCCAACAGTATTTTGATGCAGCCAAGTGATGCCACAGCCAGATCCTGGAGTTCATTAACGTTATCAGAGATTTGTGTGGGGATGGCAGAGATCATTCCAGTGTGTGCAGAAAAACCTGCCTTGAAAAGAGTAATTAGCTCCAGCTCTCGCTTGGCTCAGATTTTATCAGCGAGGTGAGGCTGAATTGCTTTAATTTTTATTTTTCAAGGGATTTGTAGCTTCACTCTCGAAGCCTTGATGACCTCTAACAAATTAGAGCTGGCTCTGGTCGTCCTGGGGGCTCTGCTGGAGGTGCAGAGGGGCGAGCTGCCCAAAGCTGAGCTTTAGGGAGTGCTGTGAGCACTGAGGGTCCCACTCTGCCCTGGGTGGCTCTTGGGCACCTTTCCAGGAGAGTGGTCTGAGGGTCCCCTGAGCCCAGGATGATGCTGGGGCAGATCCAGGTGTGTCTGTGGTGGAATTGTCCAGGTGAGGCTCAGGTCTTCCGAGATCAGTGAGCCCAGCCTTGGGTCAGATCTGTTAAAATGTGTTAAAATCTGCTTTGGAGAGTGCTCTGAGGCTGCTGGAGCTGGAGGGGCTGGGCAGGGAGAGGGAGCTGGGCTGGAGTTTGGGGCTCTGCTGGAGGGGGCAGATGCTGGGGGGTGGCACTGGGGGCCAGGGGTGCCCTGGGCTCTGCTGCCCTGCTGGCCACGAGCAGTGATCCGGGTTTGCACATCCTGATTTTCAGGAAAGGTGGATCGACCCTGGTGCTGTGCTTTGAGCCCTTTCATGACAGGGAGGAGATGCCCAGGCCTGCAGCGCCCTGGGGGATAAAGAAAAGCTCTCCTAGGACTTAAATCTGGGTTTGTTCAAAGGGTTTAGGGGTTTTTAGGGATCACTGAGACAAGTGGGGCTCAGAGGAAGCAGCCCCTGTGTTTTCCCACAATTAAACCCTTCTGATTTCTCCACGTGAGCTGCAGGATAAAAAAGGAGCCATTTGGTGGCTTTTATCCCCTGCTGGGTGGTCTGGAGCTGCTCCTGCTGCAGGTCCTGTCTCTTGCAATTAAAGGCAAATGTCACACCTCTGTTAATTGCTGTCCCAGGCCGTGCTGGGTGAACAACACACGACACAGATTCAATAAATTTCTGTTTCAAGGTCGCTTGAAGAAATAAATTTGACTTTCTGAGGGATCATTCTCTTTTTATACATTTTCTACAGATTACTGTGGAGGAGAGACAGAACTCTTTATCCACACTGGTCAAACCAGAGGGACAGCAAAAGAAAATCCCTCCCACAGAAAGAACGAACAATATGAGTACTGCTACAAAAACAACCGTGGTGTTGGAAAGGGTTTTCCTGGGAAAAGGGATTTCAGCGACCTAAAACATCAGGAAAAAGGAGCTTTAGAAACGCAGAGGCTCCAGGCTGAAACCCAGAGTGCAGTGGGGATGCTGCCCCTGGCAGAGCGGGGGCAGAGCCAGCCCAGCACGGCAGGGAATCAATGCCAGCCCGGTTAACCCAGGCAGGAGCTGCTGCAGGGACTGCAGGGATGAGCCCTGCCCAGCCCAGCTCCTCCTGCACCCCTGGAGCTGCAGCCTGGGCTCTCCTTGTCCTGCCCAGAGGGAGAGGAATGGGAATGTGTCGCTGTGGTGAGTTACACGACACAATTCCTCCTTAGAACACGGTCTGACTCCACGTTATTCCAACAACTGAGCCCGTTTACACCTCTTTGGACAGGCCACTCTCGCTGGCAGGGAGTGACAGAACTCTTCACACACTTTGGCCAAAGCTGGGAGACACTGACGCCGAGATGCCACAGAGAGACACAACAGACACCACGAAGTGGGAGTGAGAGGGGAAGAAGAAGAACTTCACTTTTTTAACTTCACCTTATCTACATTTCACACAGAGAGAGCACATTGGAAGACAGAGGGGAAAGAGAGAGGGAAATGGGGCTGGGAAATTGGGATAAAAGGAGGGAAAATCCTCCAAAAATGGGAGAGACCCATGGGCTCTGCCTTTATTGGGATAAAGTCAAAGAACTCCTCTGCCTCCTTTGGGACACAAACCCCTGGGGTTTGTGGGTGAATTTTCCTGACTCCTGTTATCCCAAGGACAGCAGGATGGAGTCCCTGCTCCCACAGCTCCCGGGAAACAGCAGCATGGGGATAAACCCAGGGAATTCAGCTCTCTCCAGGTGCCTGGCTCTGGGAGAAGGCTTTCCAACGAGCATCACCAGCCTGCAGGCGTTTCCTTCCCCTGCCCGGAGCAGTGGGAGCCCTGCACACACTCACTCTTGATGCACTCTGGGAGAGTGCAAATGGGTAACGACCGAAATATGCTGGAGCGCGCCCCTGGGAGCTCCTCTCCTGGCACAGCCTACCTGGCTTCACAGCAGGAATTCGGCTGCCTTGGAAATAATCCTCTTCTAAAGGCAGGAAAATAAAGCCCAGGAAACAAAGGAGAAGCGGTAATGATCAAAGCTGTTTGGATTTGATAGCTCGAGAATAAAATAAAAAATAATCTCCTTGGCCCAGAGAGAATTCTGTTACAAAGGCATTTAATTTCTCCTGATTTGTGCTGGGCCTTTACCTGTGCCAGGGCAGGAATGCCCAGACCCTGGAAATCTCTGGGCAGTTCTGTGGATCAGGAGGTTCTGGAACGAAAATATTTCTTTTTGTGCTTTGTTTTTGTTCAGGCAATGCTTGGAGCTCGCTGCTGTTGCAGTGGGGGTTACCCATAAAAGCCAGCACCTCAACTTTGGGGGGTGCAGGGGGAATTTCTGACATCACCTTTTAAAAACTCTTCCATGCTGTGTCTGCATTCAGACCATGGCTCTGTCCCAAACAGGCTCTTTGATTCCATTGCAATGTTAATTTTAATATTGAATATACATCGGGGGTGTGAGTGGAAACAACGTGGAAATTGCAGCCATTCCTGCTGTTTTGATACACTCCAATTTTCCCCCAAATTATTTGTCTTGCAGGAATATTCTAAAGCAAAACTTTCCTTTCTGATTTCTATTCCTCTTTTTCATGCCTTGCTTTTTTTGCAGGATTTCCCTTGGAAGAGAAATCTCAAACCCCAGCTGGCTTTGCTAAAAATAAACTCGTTCAAACCTTTGGGCTTCATTTAAATGTACTTTATCCTCACTTGTCTCTGCACACAGGGCTTTTCCATAAACAGAAATATTGGGGGGAACTGGAAACTCAGCAGGGGCTGCTCCTGCACTTCCCATCTTTCCTATGGATTGGGAGGTCTGAAAAATATAAAAGCTAAAATCCTAAGGCATCACTGGGTGAACCAAAGTCTGGCAGGAGGAGTTTGGCCAGAGGGAAACTGTTAAACCAGGATGGAAAAGTTAAGGAAAAAAGGGTTTAAAAATCTGGGAGAGAGGAAGGTGTTCTGTCCATGGCAGGGAGTGGAACTGGATGAGCTTCAAATCCCAAACTGCTCTGGAATTCCATGAAAACTTGAATGACTCCTGCCCAGCTTTGCTGTCTGGAGGTGGATTTGTGGAATTGGGCAAGTCCTCAATCCAAGTGGGAACTTCCTGGATCCTGCAAGCCCAGGGAAATTCTCCCTGTTTGTGGTTAGATGGGAATTCCCTACATTTCTGCTCTCTGGAGGACATTTGCAGGTGGATCCCACAGGTCTGGGTGATGCTTTGTTCCTGTCTTCTCCTGGGCTGGAGGAAAAGAGCTGGGCTTTACTTGGATGAAAATGGAAATAAAACTGGGGCCGGGTCAGATGGACATGGCTCAGTGCAGGAGGAAAACCTGTGTGGGAAATATGGATATTTTAACTCAGCCTGATAGAGAGGTGCCTCTGGGACAGCCAAAAATGGGATATTTTGAGGGATGAAGGGTATTTTAACTCATCCTGACAGAGAGGTGCCTCTGGGACAGCCAAAAATGGGATATTTTGAGGGATGAAGGGTATTTTAACTCAGCCTGACAGAGGGGTGCCTCTGGGACAGCCAAAAATGGGATATTTTGAGGGATGGAGGTGTGGGGAGCTGCAGGATCTCAGCAGAGCTGAGAGCAATGAGGAGAGGAAGGACAGGTGAGGTGTGAACATGGAAATATCCCAAAAATGCCGATCCTTGGGATGGACAGGGATGAAAATCTTTGTGCTGGCAGCCCAGGGATCTCTGCTCTGCCTGGAGATTCCGCCAGGGAGTGGCTGCCAGAGCTGCTGCTCTCTGTGCCAGGGCAGGGCTGGGCTCAGCCCCTGAGAGCTCTCCCCACCTCGTGGGGTCCCCAGAGCAGATTTAATCTCCCCAGTTCAATGGGGAAACTGCCAAGGCTTTGGTTCACCAAGCCAGGCAGGTGAAACGCACTGAAAACTCAGAGAAGAGATTAAAAAAAAAAAAAAAGTGATAACTGAAGTGTTTTGTGAGCACGGCATCAATAAAGAGTTACAAGTTCTTTGATATTTACCCACATGGCTCCATTAAATGATTATCATTGCAGGCACACTGCCTCCTCATCAGATGAAGGAATCCACACCGTTCCAAAGTTATCTCTCATTTCCAAAGTAATACTGTCATTAAATTCCTGTAAATTAAAGTGGGGCTCCCTCTGGGTTTTAAAGAGGTTGTGTGAGGGAGCAGAGCTCAGCCTGTCTCTGTCAGGCTCTCAAAGCTGAAATGTGCTGCCAGAACCCTGCCTGGTCCCACAGCTTTGGAAGGTTTTATACTTTGTGTGTGCGGCAAGAAATCATCAGACGAGGCTGGGAATGGGGAGGATTTCTGTGGAAGTTTTAGAGAAGGAAACTTTATTAACAATGAAGGGAGTGGGTGCCAGGCCAGGTTTGAGCAGCTCCAGGAGCTGAGGAGTGTCTCTGTGGGATAACACACAGCACAGACTCTTTTTGTGATTTTTTTCAAAGGCTGTAATAAAGTTACTTTATTAGGGATGGTTCTCTTTTATACACGCTTTTTCACAGCTCACTGTGGTTGGTGAGAGAAAGGCAAACCTCTCCACCCACACTGGTCAAACCAGAGGGACAGCAAGGGAGATCCCTCCCCACAGGAGGAAGGAACAACGTAGATATTGTTGTGAAAACAATCCAGGTGTTTTCCCACTTTTCCTGGGAAAGAATTTCAGAAAACCAAAACATCAGAAACCCAGAAATTTAGAAAACCAGAAAACACAGTGGAGATGAGACCCCAGAGGAAATATGGAGAGCATTTCCAAGGGATGGAGGGACAGCAACCAGGGAATGGATGGGAACTGGGAGAGGGCAGGCTGGGTGGGATGTTGGGAATTCCTGGCTGGGCTTGGATTGCCAGAGCAGCTGTGGCTGCCCCTGGATCCCTGGAATGTCCCAGGTTGGACACTGGGGTTGGACCCTGGCACAGTGGGAGGGTCCCTGCCCATCCAGGATGGGATTTAAGGTCCTTTCCAACCCCAGCCATTCTGGGATTCTGTTTTGGGAGCAGAATTCCCAGCGGGGGATGCCTGGTGTGGCAGCAGCTCCGAGGCAGTGCCAGCATTTCTGGAGCAGCTGTGGAGTGCCAGTCCCTGTGCCAGTCCCTGTGCATCCCTGTGCCATCCCTGTGCCAGTCCCTGTACCAATCCCTGTGCCATCCTGTGCCAATCCCTGTGCCATCCCTGTGCCTTCCTGTGCAGTCCCTGTACCAATCCCTGTGCCATCCCTGTGCAATCCCTGTGCCATCCTGTACCAATCCCTGTGCCATCCCTGTGCCATCCTGTGCCAGTCCCTGTACCAATCCCTGTGCCAGTCCCTGTGCCATCCCTGTGCCAGTCCCTGTACAATCTCTGTACCAATCCCTGTGCCAGTCCCTGTGCCATCCTGTGCTATCCCTGTACCAATCCCTGTCCAATCCTGTACCAGTCCCTGTGTCAGTCCCTGTACCAATCCCTGTGCCATCCCTGTGCCAATCCTGTACCAATCCCTGTGCCATCCCTGCACAATCTCTGTACCAATCCCTGTGCCATCCCTGTGCCAATCCTGTGCCATCCTGTGCCATCCCTGTGCCATCCTGCACCAATCCTGTACCATCCTGTGCCATCCCTGTACCAATCCCTGTACCAGTCCTGTGCCATCCCTGTGCCAATCCCTGTGCCAGGGCTGCTCTGGAGCAGATTCCTGGTGTCCGTGTGTCCCTGGAGAGCCCCAGGAAGGCTGTGGCTGGGGAAAGGAGGTTTCTCCATTCCTGCTGGGGCTGTGACTGCTCCAGGGAGGAATGTGCTGCTCTGCTCTCACCCTCTGCACCTTTAAAGTGTTTACGGTGGCACAAACTCACCTGAGCTCTGGGAACACCTGAGCCTGCTGCAAACCCTCCCCAGAGCTGCCCTGGCTCTCCTTTGCTGGGGGAGTGAAGCCATGCCTGGGACAGCACCACAACCAGACCAGGGGAAACAAATATTTTTATCTCAGCTGAGCACATTTCCTGTGCAGAGTTGGAAATGCATTGTCTGGCTTCAGCTGGAAGCAGCACACAGGGCAGGAGAAAAAGGCAAATCCTCCTGTGGGTGACTGCTGTCCGTGCAGCTCTGATGTGAGACACTCGAGTCCTGCAGGCAAAGGCAGCTGGGCTGGTGGAAAATATTCCACTTTACGATCCACCCCCAAACTTGGCAAGGAACGAAGCAAACACTGGCTTTTATCAGGCTCCACATTTCAGAGGGTTACAGCCCCCAGGATCACGATTCGGGGTGCAGCTGGCCAGGGCTGCTGGGAGCTTTGTCAGGCTGGGGAGAGGCAGAGCCAGCCAAGCCTGCAGATAAAAAGGTTTAATTAGCAGGCTCCAGTGCCTGCTGCTCTGCCCTCACGCCCTGAGCCCTGTGAGCAGCTGGGAGGCTGAGCTGGGCTCAAACACTGACCTTCTGCAGGGACAAACGTTTGTCCTGCAGCTCCAGAGCAGGGACGTGGGGCTGGGAAAGCTGGGCAGTGCAGTCTGCTATTTCCAGGCCTGCAGCTTCTGAGTGTCTGAGTTCTGTTTGTTCGTGATGTTTTGGGTGTCTGAAGCTTGTCCTCACAGTTTGAACATAAACATCAGGTCGTTGTTTCTGTAACCAATCTGTGTTTGGAATTCTTCCTGTGGGATGGATTTCCTTTGCTGTCCCTCTGGTCTGGCCAGTGTGGGTGAAGAGTTCTGTTGCTCTCTCACCAATCACAGTGGCCTTTCCAAAATGTAGAAAAGGGGTCATTGTTTGGATAAACAGAATCAGATTCATCTCTCCATGCTTTTTGGAGAATTTGTGTCATGTTGTTATTTGCCACAGCAACAGGGGAGCAAAAGTATCCCCATCTGTCCTTGATGGGGAGAACATTCCCCCCCTTCCCCTTGCTGTGTCACCTCCATGAGGCACAGAGACCCCAGGACAGTGGGGTCAGGCTGTGCCCTCAGCTCCTGGCGTGGGAGAACACCCCAAAGGGAGCCCAGCTCTGGGAATCACCCCTGGAGCAGCCCGGGGGGCTCTTGTCAGCCTGAAACCCTGGGGGAGAGGAGGGGATTGAGGAGATCTGCCCCTGCACAGTCCAGGGGGGCAAAGCAGAGGAGCAGCCTCACCCTTGGTGGGTCACAGCTGGAGCTGAGACAGGGAGGGCTGGGAAAAGGGCTGGGAAAAGGCTGGGGCTGGCTGGGCAGGGGGGATTGAGGGAGAGGATCTGGATAAAGAGAGCCTTGAGGAGGTGGAGGAGCCCTGAGGATCTGGATAAAGAGAGCCTTGAGGAGGTGAAGGAGCCCTGAGGATCTGGATAAAGAGAGCCTTGAGGAGGTGAAGGAGCCCTGAGGGAGAGGATTGGACAATGAGAGCCTTGAGGAGGTGAAGGAGCCGTGAGGATCTGGACAATGAGAGCCTTGAGGAGGTTGAAGGAGCCCTGAGGATCTGGACAGTGAGAGCCTTGAGGAGGTGGAGGAGCCCTGAGGATCTGGACAATGAGAGCCTTGAGGAGGTGGAGGAGCCCTGAGGAGAGGGAAAGGTCCAGGGAGCAGAAAGGAGACTGGACTAAGGGCGAGAGCTGCTGCTGGCAGAGCTCTGCTGTGGGCTCGGTGTGGGTGTGATGGGGCTGGAGCTGCAGCCCCAGTGCAGCAGGAGATGCCCAGCAGGCAGAGCCTGCAGCTGGAGCTGCAGCAGGAGCTGGCTGTGAGCAGTCAGGATGGCTGAGCAATGCAGAACACTAAACCAGGATCCTTTCCACGTTGTTTAATGTCTGTGTCTTGGCTCATCTCTGCCCCTAACGAGAGCTCTGCTGTGACACAAAGCACCCGGAGGCACCTGGAGGGGGTTTAGGGGGCTGAGTTTGGGGTGTCCCTGAGCAGGGAGCTGGAGTTCAGCGATCCTGGTGGGTTCCCCCACACCAGGATATCCCACAGTGCTGAGTGAGGGCAGCGAGCTGGGGAGCACAGGGCTGTGCTGTGGGATGGAGGGGATGGGATAATGGGATGTGAATATGGGATGGGATAATGGGCTGGGAGGGGAAAATGGGATGTGAATATGGGATGGGATGGGATGGGATGGGATAATGGGAGGGGTAGGGATGGGCTGGGCTGTCCCCAGGAGCACTTTGGGGCAGGTGGAGCCAGGAGGGGCTCAGGGAGAGCAGAGCAGCTGCAGCACCCAGGCCTTTGCATGGCTCTGCCTTGGTGTCACCCAGGGGGCTGAGGGGACCCCAGGGAGTGCCAGGGCCTGGCCAGGGGGTCACAAACCCCCAGGGGTGCCCTGGCTGTCCCCAGGGGAGGGTGGCCTCCCCAGCAGCCCAAAGCCCTCATATGCAGAGAGTGGGATAGTTCTGTTGGGTTAAAGGGACCCCAAATCCCACCCACCCCACCCCTGGATGGGCAGGGACCCCTCCCACTGTGCCAGGGTGTCCAAGCCCAGTGTCCAGCCTGGCCTGGCACATTCCAGGGATCCAGGGGCAGCCCCAGCTGCTCGGGGAGTCCCAGCCCAGCCCCTGCCCACCCTGATTTTAAGTTGGTAAGGGCTGCAGGGACAGCCCCCGGTTGGCACAGTGAGCCCTGCAGGGTCTGAACTGCAGTGGGGTGTCACCCGTGTCCCCTCACCCCTGCGAGTGGTGGCAGCAGCCCCCCGGTGCTGGAACCAGGCTGGGGGAACCTGCAGGAGCACTGCCGGGGCTGCCAGGCAGAGGCCGGCGGGATGGATAATAAATAATGAATCGTGGCTAATGAATAATGGATCAGCTCCTCGGGAGGAGTCAGAGAGCCCCGAGACGGCAGCACACACCCCTCACCTCCCCCTCCCCAGTGTGTGCAGCTAATTGCAGAGGGGGTCACCAGGGCACCGTGGGGAGGGGAATTTCGGAATGCACAACTCGGTAATTGCTCTCCTCCGGTGGTTTGGGCCATTGTGATCAGGATTCAGCCATGGAATCCGGTCCTTATTAATTCAAGCACGCTGTGGGGAGGAGGGGGCTGGTTGCCTCTCCTTGGGGTGAGGATGGCAGAGCTCCTGAGGGACTTTGTTCTCCCTGCCCTCTGAGTGGGGCACGCTCCGTGCCCCTTGCAGCTCCAGGGATATTTGTAATCCTGCCTGCAGCCCCTGTCCCAGCTGAGGGACCAAGAGTGGAAAGGATTTCAAGTGTAGTGACTTTAGTGATATTTTTATAGTTCTGGAGGGTTTCTGACACGTGACATCAGCAGCAATGCATCAGCCACTCACTCTGGGTGAAGCCAAGTCCATTGCAGGGTCTCAGATCCCCTCCTCTGGCTGGAGCACAGGGATTTCCTCCCGGAGTTTCTCGTCAAAAGAGGTCACGTTTTTATTTGAAAATGGAACTTCTCCTACCTGAAGTCCAAAGAAGCTGGGTTTGGAAAGCAGATGGGGAAGCAAAATGCAATTTCTCCTCTCTCTAGTTATCCATCTGTACTTGGGCTGATTCCTCCCCAAATTTTCAAGCTGGGTCCGAGGGCTCAGGCCAGGGAAGGATGTGCCTGACCCTCCCCGGGGCGCTCTGGGTGTGCAAACACCTCCGGGGGTTTCTCAGACTGCTGCTGCCGATTGGATTGATCAGCTGTTGATTGATCAGCCTCCTGCTAATGCAGCACTGGCGAGGCTGCAGCAGCTCCTGAGGCGGTGGCTCCTGTACCTGTGCTGTGCCTGGAGCTGTGCCAGAGCTGTCCAGAGGGGCTGGAGAGGAGCTGGGACACAAACCCTGGCAGGGAGCCCTGGGGGAGCTGGGGGGGCTCAGCTGGAGCAGAGCAGACTCAGGGGTGCCCTCCTCACTCCCTGCAGCTCCGGGCAGGGGGCTGTGCCCAGGGGGGTGGGCTCTGCCTGCAGCAGCACTGACACAGCCACAGGGCTCAGCCTCAGCAGCACGGGCTGCAGAGCAGCCAGGAGATTGCCAGGGACACAGGGATAAAGTGCTGGAATGTTGTGCCCGGGCAGGGGGTGCAGTGCCCATCCCTGGCTGTGTTTCACACAGCCTGGCTGTGGCACTGGGGGCCAGGGGCTGGGTGAGGGGCTGGGGCTGGGCTGGGCTCCAGCAGCCTGCAGGGCTCTGCCACCCTGGGATCCTGGGATTGGGAATTTTTCTCAAGCCCAGCCAGCTCAGAGCTGCTGCCCACAACATCTCGAACGGGAGAAACCTCGGGGGCTGCCCCTCAGTGGGAGCGTGGGCAGAGCTGGCTGCAGGGCAGGGAGTGCAGAGATCCCCAGAACACTCCAGAACCTCCCTGCAGCACTGCCCTGGCAGAGCTTGGGCTCATCAGAGCATTTGCATTTATCCCAGGAGGAAATGGGCAGGACAGGGGCTCAGAGAGCCTCTCTGCACACTCCTGGCTGAGAGGATTCCTGTGCACACCAAAGGAGCTCCCTCCCACCCACGCCGGAGTGAGGAATGAGCTCCCCTTGCACGCCTGACACCGGAATTAGGGAGAGGCTTCTGTGAGGCAGCAGTGAGGAATGGTTTCATTTGAGTCTAAAAATGAAATGGAACCTACTGGAGGTGTTTTTTTTTTTTTTTCCCCAATTAGGAATGTTCGAGCTGTTTGAGGTGAGATGACAACAAACTCGCTTCCCATTTAATGAGCTAAAGCTAATTGGAATTGGGGTGTCAGTCAGTCTGTGGAGCCACAAAGACCAGGGTGCTGTTCCTGCATTTCAATGGGCTCCAGAACACTGGGGCTAAAATCTCTTCCCTTGGATCCTCAGAGATCCATGGGCATTGATCTGGTAATGCCCTTCCTGCAGGTTGGGTTTAAAAGGAGCACCTGGATTTGCCCCTGTCCAGCAGAACTGGCAATTGCTTTTTTGAACCCCACAGACCCTGGGACAGCACTGAAAGCTTTTGGGAGTGCTGGAGGAGGAGGGCTGTGGGTCTGGAGGTGAAGCAAAGGGGAATTTTAGCAGCCAGCTGGGCTTAGACTTCAGGATGGGCTGTAAAATGGGATTTTCTCTGCGTGTTCGGATAACGTGAGTTCTGCTTCAAGCTCTGTAACATATGGTGGAAACAGAACGGGAAGTTTGTCCCACTGAAGCGCTCCCTGCAGCTCTTTACCTTCAAGGAGCAGGAACTCTGGGACCTGAGCTGCCTGAGGAGCACCAGGGGTGGCTCGGCTCCTGCAGCGCTTCCCTCCCATCGATGTGCCCGCTCCCAGCTCTGGTTTTGGATGCAGTGCAGTGAGTGGTGGCTCCCTGTGCCCTCGGGAGTAGCAGGAGCAGGGATGTGGAGCCTTTCCCAGGGCTGTGGCAGCAGATGAGAGCTGGCTCTGCCAAGGCTCGCACTGGGGCTCGTTAAGGACAGCGAGTTCCCTTCCCTTCCATCTCTCTCAGCAGCTAATTGGCAGAGGCATTCCCACCTGGAAAGGGTTAATTCGAGCTGGTGGGTGCCCCAGCCCAGTCCCTGCTGCACCCACGGGAGGGACAGGGCTGGAGAATCCACAGCCACGAGGTTCTCATTAATGGGAACCCTTCAATTAAGAGGCTGGAAAAGCTCCCTGGATCAAGAGCTTGACTGCACTGATGCTCAGTAAAATGCTGCAGAGCTTTCCAGAAAAGCAGTGCCCTGCTATGGGGAATGCTGGGCGATATCCCAGAATCCCAGAAGGGTGGGAAGGGACCTCAAATCCCAGCCCTGGATGGGCAGGGACCCCTCCCACTGCCCCAGGGTGTCCAACCTGGCCTGGGACATTCCAGGGATCCAGGGGCAGCCAGAGCTGCTCGGGGAATTCCAGCCCAGCCAGGAATTCCTAATTCCCAATATCCCATCTATCCCTGTTTTCTGAAAAATCTTTATTTAATATATTTTAAATTTTTTTTTATGCAGAGAGGGTAAAACCTTTCTGCTATTTTACTGCTCGAGATCAGGGTCAGTCTCCATGAAATTTGTGTTCATTTTAGGGCCTGTGTCAAATTTATCCCCTGGGATAAGGGCAGGGCTCATTTGGGAAATCTGGGGCTCAGGGATGTGCCCTTGGAGCATCCATGGAAATAGATTATTATCAGGAGCAGATGGGGCCTCACCAGTGCCAGAGTGAGGGAACACCTTCCCCACCCTGTTGGGGTCTGCCCAGAGTGTCTGTAAGGAATGAGTCTTCTATAAAAAAATAAAATAATAATAAATATCTAATAAAAATAATAATAAAATCCAAACCATATTTATCTAAACATCTCTTAAGGAGATGATCATGTCAACAACCTGAATCGATGAGGTAAAATTCTCATAGTGGGTTACCTTTCCTACATCTCCTTCTCCCCACCCTGAGGGAGGAGGTTCCTGGCCTTCCCAACCCCCCTGGATCCTGATTCCTGCATGTCCCAGTTCAGGGCAAACTTGGGAGAAATGTGGCTCTCCTTGGTGCCTGGCTGGAAAAGGAATTGTTTTGTGTGCCTGCCCTGTGCAGAGAGCTCAGCAGCACGGACTGGGACACCCAGAATTACACTCTAAACCAGCACACAGCCTGGAACGTGGTAAAGATCAAACTCGGGGCATCAATCCAGATCCACAAAACTTTATTAAAGCCACAATTATTTAGAGCAGCGTGTGCAGCATTGCAGCAGAGCCCCCAGGCCTCTCCGGAGCAGTGGGCAAGGTCACAATTCACGTGCTGGACTCCCAAAATTGGAGCAAGGGCTGCAGCAGCTCTGGGCAAACAGAGCTGTGGGTGCTCCCCTGCCTCAGTGAGGGGAAATGCTGCCTGATCCTTGAAACAACGAACACCAAGGATGCTCAAAATTCCCAGGCTCCCATGTGTTGCACCACTTCTCAGCAATAGCAGAGAATTTTAAGTAGGTTTTCCACAGAATGATCAAGTTTGCAGAGAGCAGCCTTGGGTAGTGCTTTAAAAAATGAAAGAAAAATCGTTTGTAGAGCAAGGGTGGTAAAGGACAGAGTTACTTCTTCCCCACTTAATTTTTCTGGAATCACTAGAAGTGTCTGAGCTACAGGTTGCTCAAGTTCAGGCAGAAGCAGAGCAGACAAAATTTCTCTGCTGTGCACGATCAGCTCTTGGAAAGGTTCCCAGGGTGATCCCAAACCCATTTGGCTTTTGTGTGCAAATCCCGAGGTGGTTTGCAGGGACTGCTGCAGGATGGGATCTGGGATCTGGGGGGATTTCACCCCAACTTCTCCACTTCATTTGGCTTTGGCAATTTGGATTTCCTCAGCTGGAATATGCAGCTTCTGTCCAGCACCCCAGTCCTTGGGGTTCTGCTGGATCAGGTCCCAGGGATGAAACTCCATGGCAGAATTCTGTGCTCTAAAATCTGGCAGGGGTTGTTTCAGTCACTCTTTTCTCCAGGATTAAATATCCACAGGACCCCCCAGGCCTGCAGGGCTCACAGTGGTCCCAGGGCTGAAGGTGAAGCTGGAAGGAGTTGGCACCAAAAAGAATTGAAAATAAGGATATTCCTGGGTGGAGGTGAAGACTGCAGGAATATTTCACTAATAAGATGGATGGGTGTGGAAAGGATGGAAATGTTTTGGGTCCCATTTGACAGCCTGTTCACTGTGGGACTTCTGACCTAGGGGATTTTCCAGCCCCGAACTGGTGGGGCCAGGTCTGCCTTTAGGCAGAGAGGGATGTTTAGAACATATTCTCTGTGAATATTCACAACTTTACAAAGTGCATGTTAATAACCTGAGTCACCCCATTCCTTGGACACGGACAAAAAAAAATAATCCAAAAAATCCAAACCTTACAGGGACCATAAATCCCAGACTGGTTTGGGATGGGAGAGACCTCAAATCCCACCCAGTGCCCCCCCTGCCATGCAGGGACCCCTCCCACCATCCCAGGCTGCTCCAATGGCCAACCTGGACACTGCCAGCCTGGGGTATCCCCAGGATTTTTGGGCAACCTGCTCCCAGTGTTTTCCCACCAGAGGCTGATGAATGAGGCCTGGCTATCCAAGGAAAAGAGGGGGGTTTATTTCCTCCTTTTTGACTTTAAACATAACATTGTATTTTCTTTCCTTCTTTCCCCTTTTCCCCTTTCCCCCCTTTTCTATCCCCCTTTTCCCCTTTTTTCCTTTTTCCCCTTTTCCCCCTTTTTCCCCCTTTTCCCCCTTTTTCCCCTGTTTTCCCCTTTTACCCCCTTTTCTCTTTCCCCTTCTTTCTCCTCTTTCCTTTCTCTCTTTTCTCTCTTTTCTCTCTCTCTCTTTTCTCTCTCTCTCTTTTCTTCTCTTTTCTCTCTCTCTCTTTTCTCTCTCTCTCTTTTCTCTCTCTCTTTCTCTCTTTTCTCTCTTCTCTTTCTCTCTTTTTCTCTCTCTTTTTCTCTCTTTTCTCTCTTTCTTTCTCTCTTTTCTCTCTTTTTTCTCTCTTTTTCTCTTTTCTCTCTTTTCTCTCTTTTCTCTCTTTTCTCTCTTTTCTCCTCTTTTCTCTTTCTCCCTTTTCTCTCTCTCTCTTTTTTTTCTCTTCTCTCTTTTTTCTCTCTTTTCTCTCTTTTCCCTCTTTTCTTTCTTCTCTCTCTTTTCTCTCTTTTCCCTCTTTTCTTTCTTTTCTCTTTTTTCTCTCTTTTCTCTCTTTTCCCTCTTTTCTTTCTTTTCTCTTTTTTCTCTCTTTTCTCTCATTTCTTTCCTTTCTCTCTTCTCTCTCTCCTCTCTCTCTTCTCTCTCTTCTCTCTCTTCTCTCTCTTCTCTCTCTCTCTCTCTCTTCTCTCTCTTCTCCCTTTTTTCTCTTTTTTCTGCTTTTCTCTCTCTTTTTTCTCTTTTTTCTCTTCTCTCTCCTCTCTCTTCTCTCTCTTCTCTCTCCTCTCTCTTCTCTCTCTCTTCTCTCTCTTTTCTCTTTTCCCTTTCCCCCTTCACACCCTGGCCACGCTGTCCCCTGCAGTTTTCCCTGGCAGCTCTGCTGCACAATTTCAGCCCAATTTGGCTGAAGGCGTGGGTTTGACAGGAAGGTACAGCTGTAATTTCTCAGGCCTAGCCAGGATGCCAAATAAATCTATATCATCTCAGCAATTATATCTTTACAAAAGCTTGGGAAAGAACAGCTGGGAAAGCTTGTCAATAAGTTCACTTTTTATTAGAGGAAAGCCCTTTGGGAAGCCGACGGAGGCAGCGTTCCCTGATGGATCTCCTGGAGGCAGGCGCTGCGGGAGGGCGGCCAGAAAGAGATTTTTATTGACAAACTTTCATTGGAGAGGAAATTCCTCCCTACAAGGCCTGGGCTCGAGCTGCTGTGTGCTGCAGCCAGAAAACCAGACATGGAGAAGGGGTGAGGGCCCAAAGTGGGCTGGAACACGGAGCTGGGCTGGTGGCCCAGTGCCACTGATCACCATGGGATCAGAGCTGGGCTGGTGGCCCAGTGACACTGATCACCATGGAGCTGGGCTGGTGGCCCAGTGACACTGATCACCATGGAGCTGGGCTGGTGGCCCAGTGCCACTGATCACCATGGGATGATGGAGCTGTGCTGGTGGCCCAGTGACACTGATCACCATGGGATGATGGAGCTGTGCTGGTGGCCCAGTGCCACTGATCACCATGGAGCTGGGCTGGTGGCCCAGTGACACTGATCACCATGGGATCAGAGCTGGGCTGGTGGCCCAGTGCCACTGATCACCATGGGATGATGGAGCTGTGCTGGTGGCCCAGTGCCACTGATCACCATGAGCTGGGCTGGTGGCCCAGTGACACTGATCACCATGGGATCAGAGCTGGGCTGGTGGCCCAGTGCCACTGATCACCATGGGATGATGGAGCTGTGCTGGTGGCCCAGTGACACTGATCACCATGGAGCTGTGCTGGTGGCCCAGTGACACTGATCACCATGGAATGATGGAGCTGTGCTGGTGGCCCAGTGACACTGATCACCATGGGATCAGAGCTGTGCTGGTGGCCCAGTGCCACTGATCACCATGGAATGATGGAGCTGTGCTGGTGGCCCAGTGCCACTGATCACCATGGAATGATGGATCTGTGCTGGTGGCCCAGTGCCACTGATCACCATGGGATGATGGAGCTGTGCTGGTGGCCCAGTGACACTGATCACCATGGGATGATGGAGCTGTGCTGGTGGCCCAGTGCCACTGATCACCATGGGATGATGGAGCTGTGCTGGTGGCCCAGTGACACTGATCACCATGGAGCTGTGCTGGTGGCCCAGTGCCACTGATCACCATGGGATCAGAGCTGGGACTGGGACAGGGAACAGGGAACAGAGACAGCTCCTGGGAGGAACCCTACAAACCGAGTGGGAAGTTAATTCCACAGCCAAATTGGAGGTTAATTAGTGCTTGTTGTGACCCCAGCACCCAGGAGAGCCAAGTCTCCCACTGCTGCCCTGTCCATGCAGCCAGGCCGTGGGGAAGAACAAATGGAGCCCGATTTGCTATTTAGGACATCTATATATAAACACAGGAATATGGGCTGTGACCCTTGGGGCACCTCCAGCCACTCCTCCTCTCTGTGCCCTACTTCTGCTAATTCTGTTTGCCGAGGAGGTGCTTACTCACAGAACTCATTTTGGAGTCAGGAGCTATAAATTCTGGAAAATGTGCTTTTTAGAGGCATTCTTCAGCCCGGGCAGGCAGCTCTCACCTGCCAGCAGCACGAAAGGGGAGTTCCTGGATGTCAAATGCTTTCATATTTTCCTGCTTTGATCAGGGCTGAAGTTTTCTCAGCATCCTCCTGGGAGTTCCCTCCGTGGCATTTTTGGATTATTCCCAGCCCCAGTGCAGCTCCCTCACCATCTGAGCTGTAGTAATAAGGAGAGAGTTCAGCTGTGCAGAGGCATTTGCAGAAATCCCAGCCTGTGAGGGCTTTGGAAAACATCCCCAAAATCCAGCACATCCACCTGGGAGCTGGGAGGGGATGGGATGAAGAAGGAACAATCAGAGCAATGCTGGGAGAGGCCGTGAGCAGAGTTGAGCAGTCCTGGGCAGGACTGAGGGAAAATCAGCCTTGGAATAATGGATCTTAAATCCCATCCCTCCCCTGCCATGGACAGGGACATCTCCTTCTATCCCAGGCTGCTCCAACCACAGTGTCCAACCTGGACACTCCAGGGATCCAGGGGCAGCCCCGGCTGCTCTGGGAATTCCAGCCCAGCCCCTGCCCACCCTCCCAGCCAGGAATTTCTTCCCCAAATCCCATCTAACCCTGTGCCAGAACTGGTTTTCCTGCTGAAGAGGGGTTTTAATCCCCGGTGGATGAGCGAGGGGATGCTCAGGGTGCCTGAGGGCTGGGAGAGCCCTCACTGCTGGCAAGGGCAGCTTTCCCTGGTTCATTTAGCGCTCCTTGTTTTCCCTGTTCTCCCAATAATGCACGACCTGTCTGGAATGGCTCCTGAATAAAAGAAAGTCGGTCAGGTAATTCTGTTTTCAGGCGCATTTCTGAAATGTTTCTGCTTTTGGGAGCCCCCCCCGTTCCACATTTGGGCTGTTTTGGGAAGGCTGGGCGGCTGCGGGAGGGTTCTGAGTGCTGGGCAGTCTGGAGCTCTTGGCAGAACGAGTGTGGGCTGCAGTTCTGTGCCGAGGAGCGAGGGGAGGGCTGCAGAGAGCATCCTGCTGCCCCCCTGCCACCCCACTGCTGCCCAGAGCCAGCAGGGATCGGCTGGAGCCCGGGAAAGGTGGAGACCCCAGCCCAGGGCTGCTGGAAGGGACTGGGATGCAGCTCCGTGCAGGAATGCCAGGAGCAGGGCTGGGATGGACAGCACCTGGTTTACCTGGGCTTTGGTACAAGGAGCTGGAATCCTGGGATCCCAGAGGTTGGAAAATCCCTCCAGGATCAGAGTTCCAGCTGTGTCCAATGCCCACCCTGTGCCCAGAGCTCCGAGTACCACCCCCAGGGATGGGCACTGCAAACCAGAGGACAGATATTCATGGAATCATGGAATCAGGAAGGTGGGAAAAGACCCCCAAGTTCATCCCAGCATCCCCAGCCCTGCCAAGGCCACCACTGCCCCGTGTGCCCAGGTGCCACCTGCACAGGGATTCCAACCCCTCCAGGAATGGGCACTCCACCCTGGGCCTGTGCCAGCCTGCACAACAAATTCAGGACAGAAATGTTCCCAAATATCCAATCTACACCTCCTGGAATCCCTGAGGGTGGAAAATCCCTGCAGGAGCAGAGTCCAGCTGTGCCCAGAGCTCTGAGTGCCACCTGGGGATGGGCACTGCAACCCTGCCTGGGCACTGCCAGCTCCTGAGCCCCTTCCCATGGGGAATTCCTGCTGCTGTGCCCCGGAGCTGCCCTGGCTGTGCCCTCCTGGCTGGGGCTGTGCAGAGCCAGCAGGACCCCCTGAGCCTCCTCTGCTCCAGGCTGGGGTTCCACATCAGCCTCTGAGCACCTGGAAAACCTCGACAGGATTTCCCCTCGTTGCCCAGGGGGCTTTGCTGTGGGGAGAGCTGAGCCCCACTCCCAGTCCCAGTGCAGCCCCTGCCAAAGGTAGGAAGCACTCAGGAAGAGCTGTCCTGGCTCCCTGCTCCCTCCCAGGAAACCTGCAGGCTCCAGGTGGGGCATCTCTTCAAGGATAATCATTTTATTAAGTCTTCAAATGATAGAGAGTCTGCTCCATATTAGGTTACTGCTTTCACTGCTTAATTAACTTCATTCCCACTCTAGGTTTGTTTAGTTTCACCTTCCAGCCTTTGCTTCTCATTAAGACTTTTTTTGCCAAATTAAAGTGTGGGAATGGGCTGCCTGTGATGGCTCTAAAGAACACAGAGAAATTGGCTCTTACTTTTCCCTTGGATAAATTAAAAAGGTCAAATGCCTTTAACCCTTAATTCCTGTATAAAAATTGCTTTGAAGGAGAGACCTCCGGAGGAGACCATGGAGATATTCCAAGGGCTGGAGGCAGGCTGGGAGAGCTGGGAATGCTCCCTGGAGAGGAGGAGGATCCAGGGAGAGCTGGGAATGTTCCCTGGAGAGGAGAAGGCTCCAGGGAGAGCTCAGAGCCTGGAGGGGCTGCAGGAGAGCTGGGGAGGGACTGGGGACAAGGGATGGGGGGACAGCACACAGGGAATGGATGGGAACAGGGAACGGGGTGATTGGGAATTGGGAATACCCAATTTGAGATATTGGGAAGGAATTCCTGGCTGTGCTGGAATTCCCAGAGCAGCTGGGGCTGCCCCTGGACCTCTGGAATGTCCCAGTTGGACACTGGGGTTGGACACTCTGGGGCAGTGAGAGGGGTCCCTGCCCATCCAGGGATGGGTGGGATTTAAGGTCCCTCCCCACCCAAAGCATTCCCTGAGCCAATGCCACCCCTGCTCTGAGCCCCAGGAGCTGTGTCCTGGCATTTAATGGGATCACACACGTGGGGTCAGCACTGGGACACCAGCTCTGGGAACCCTCCTGGAGACAAACACCCTGCCCTCGGTCCTGCCACGAAACCAAGCCCAGATCTCCCTGCAGGGATGCATTTTCCCGCTGGGAACCCGTGGGCAGGCGCTGGGTGAGGGGTGCTGTCACTGGAGGTGCCCCTGCAGCGCTCTGCCTCATCCAGAGCCAATAATTCCTTTATCTGGAGGTGCTGATCGCTCCTGGTTTATCAGAGGAGCTTCCCTTCCCTGACCAAAGGCTGTCCCTGTGGGAGGGGCTGCCAGGACCACCCTGCCCTCAGAAGGGGGCCGAGGGAAAGTTGCCCTCTCTGCAATCGGAATTCCTGCCCAGCTCCCTCTCCTCTCCCCAGCAGTCATGGGTATTTTTCCTAATTTAAAACAGAAATCTCTGATTTTTTTTTTTTTTAACCTGTCACGTCCTCGATTTCAATAAAATCGGGCAGCAGAGTATTAGAGCTAATGATATGTTTTAGGGAAATAATAGTTTTATTGCCCTGGGTTTATAATCTTTTCGATTAACTGATTTTTCTCAGATGTTTGCCCTCGTTTGTTTTCTGCCTGTTCTTTAGAGCCATTTTTAGGTTGCTATTTCCCTGACCAGTGCATGTGACACTTTCTAAGCTGGTCTGGAGGTGAGAGAACACCCAGAGCTTTAACAATGTGAAGTTTAAAGATAATAACGAATTATTTTTTTTCTTTAGAAATACGCAAGAACAGGGAGAATGGGAGGTGGTTTCCTTTGGATTCTCAGGTCAGTGGAGATAAACACACACAGAATAAAACTGGACACAGGAATACACAGGCTCAGGATGCCCCTGGATCCCTGGAATGCCCAGGACAGTGGAGGGGTCCCTGCCCACCCAGGGGTGGGATTTGGGGTCCATCCAACGCCAACCAGTCTGGGATTCTGGGATTTATGAGAAGGGAACACTCATCACTCTCTCTCTGCTGCCTTTGGTGCCTTTCCAGGGCACCTGCTCTTCCTCCCCAGCATTTTCCACCTCCAGCTCTGCTCTCCAGGCCAGCCCAGAGCCCAGGCTGCCTTTGGAGCCTCTGCAATCCCTGCCTGGGGGCGTGATGGGTTTTTATCCGCAAAAATGTGTGTGTGCTCCTGCTTATTGTAACTCTGTGCTGTAAGAGGACAAAGTCAGAGGGAAATGCTCGATAAAGCAGACATGATTAAAAAAAAAGAAGGGTGAATCTGCTGGGAATAAAAAAAAAAAATAAAAAAAGCTGTGCCTTATTTTCTCTCCCAGATAAATCAGCTGGGAAAAGCTGAGTCAATAAAGCTCACTTTGAGCGCGGCTCCTTTTTGCTGGTCAGGAGATACATTGCTTGTATGTTAATTGGCCCTTTAATCACTCTCTGTGTGCTGGGCTGCTGCCTTTTGAATCCTGCTGGAAGCTCTGCCTGCCGCCCCTTTATGTCTGGCTTTTATGGGAAGAGCTCCTGAAAAGAGCCCGAAAATGTTCGCTATCTGCAGAGGGGCTGAGCGCCGCATCAGCCGCGGCAGCTCCCGCTCTGGGGCTCGCTCCTGCCAGGTGGCTGCAATCCTCATTTTCTGCTCCTGGAATCCTCATTTTCTGCTCCTGGCATCCTCATTTTTCTGGTACTTTCCATCTTTTTGTAGCTGTAGAAAAAAAACAAAACAAAGAAAAGAATTGGCGGCTGCAGCGTGGCACAAAATTTCCCCCCCATTTTCAGCTGTGTGATGGAGCAGCACAAGGCTTGGCAGGAGTTTGGGCTCTCTGCTAATTAAAAGTGGAAGAGGTCCTTCCCAGGGACAGCAAGTCTTAATGGAAATTTAGAAAGAACAGGGGGAGAAAGCAAGCAAACGCCGTTTGGTTAAAGAATCAGAGGGCAGGCAGAGCGTTCCGCAGGGCTGATGGTGTTCTAGGGTGGGATATTGTCGGGATCCCGGCAAGGTTTGGGATCCCGATTTGGTGTTTCAAGTCTTTACTTCTGCCCGTGCATTCAAAGGATGAGATAAAGCTCCTCAGTTTTTGGTCTCTAGGTTGTTTATTATTTTTTATCTATAAAATTTTCTTCCTGCCCAGCCCAGGAACAGTCAGAGGCACTCTGCCTGCCCCCAGGGTGGTGTTATCTTTATATACCAAAAACCACGTGTGACATATTTACAATTATTCCCCAATACCCATCACCTATGTTAGACAGTGAGCTTCTACTCTAAACCAATCCAAAAGTGCCAACACCATCAGTGAAGATGGAGGTGGAGAAGAAGAAGAAGAAAGGCTAGACACGCCCAAATCCCTCCATCTTGTCCCCAAAAACCCCTATACAAAAATCCTAAAATCTACATTTATACCCTGTGATATACTAATCATTACACTATTCAAACTGCTGTGGTTTTATCTCCTCATGTACAGGTGGCAATTTGCTCCAGGGTTGGTAATGGAGCCCACTGGTGCTCTGGGCTGTGTGCCAGGGTCTCCGAGCCCCCTGGCAGGGATCTCGGCAGCTCCAGACCCCAAAGGGATGTCCCGGGCTCCGACAGGATATCTGCCACTCCTCTGGAAGGCGGCACCTCTGGCACAGGGTCTGTCAGCCCCCTTGTGTGTCCCCCTGCCTCCCCAGGGGTTTCACAGCAAGCCGAGGGGTCGCTTTGGGGCTTGGTGGGGAGTGCAGCGGCTGCGGCAGCAAAAGGTTGTGTGATCCATCTCCCGGGAAAACAAACGGGGAGCGCGGGGTCCCTCGGGAGCAGGGGGACACGGCAGGAGGGGTCAGGGGGCGCAGCTCTCGGGGCTGGCCCCTGGCCGCGGGTCCAGCTCCTCCCCTGAGGCTCAGAGTGCCACCAAACCCAGGCGGATCCCTCTGTCGGGGCTGATCCAGCTGGCATTCCAGCCGGGCTGTGGCCGGGGAGGGGAGGGGGCAGCCCTGGAACAGCTCCGGGCTCAGGGCTGGCCGGACCCCGGGGTGCAGGAGGGAAGGGGCAGCAGGGGGATTTCTCAGGGGATTGAGGGAACCTGACTGGAATGTGATCCAGAGAGGAGAGCAAGAAAGAGATCGAGGAACCTTGGAATGGGTTGAGTGGATGGACCTTAAATCCCCCCCAGTGCCCCCCCTGGATGGGCAGGGACCCCTCCCACTGCCCCAGGGTGTCCAACCCCAGTGTCCAACCTGGACATCCCAGGGATCCAGGGGCAGCCACAGCTGCTCTGGGAATCCCAGCCCAGACAGCAATTCCCAATTCCCAATCTCCCACCCCAATCTCCCCTTTCCCTGTTCCCATCCATTCCCTGTGTGCTGTCCCCCCATCCCTTGTCCCCAGTCCCACCCCAGCTCTCCTGCAGCCCTTCAGGTGAATACTGGAACGTCTTGGGGAAATCAGGGGTGCCAGGAGGGATTGGTGAGAGGGATCACCCCCTGCAGTGTCTGTCACACTTCATCCATCCAGTTCAACCTGAATTTATGGCATGGGTTATGAGTGAGGGCTGCAGTGAACTCAGAGCTGTCTCTTGTGTGAGGCTGCGCTCTGAGCAGATCCTGCAGGGCCTCTGCTGTTCCTTTCCTAAATCCGGGTTTCAGTTACATCTTTACAGACCTGTGCTTCTCCAGCAGGCAGAGCTGGGAGGCTCCCCAGGATCTCCCCTGGCACTTCCCTGGAGCTGCACAGTGCTGTGGGTCCTATGCTGCTGCCCCAGCCTAGCTGGCTCTCCTTCTCCTTCTCCTCCTCCTCCTCCTCCTCCCTTCTCCTTCTCCTCTCCTTCTCCTCCTTCTTTCTTTTCCTTTTCCTTCTCCTCCTTTTCCTTCTCCTTCTCACAATAGTCATTCTGAGTTCTGGCCTCAGTCCCTGCCCTTGCTGCTGTCCCAGATTCCTGGCAAAGCTCCTGAGCAGGGCAGGTCCCTACAGATTCCACCTCAGCCATCCCTGTTTCCTCCCCTGCCTGCAGCTCCTCCCAGGAGTTCCTGCCCATTCCCCGTGTCCCAGGTCACCCACCCAACCATTCCAGCCCTCTGCTCTTCCAGAAAGTTCCTCCACAGAACACAAAAGTGTGGCTTTCTCCTCCCACAGAAGGGGAGAATCATTCTCACCCGCTCTCCTGGATGCTTTCTGCTGGGAAAATTTTGTTCCAAGCTGCAGCAGAGCGCTCTGCTGAAGAACAAATCAGGCTGTGAGAGCTGCACTTTAATCTTCCCTTTGGGAACACAGAACCTCCCAGTGTAATCCTGGTGGCAGAGGAAAGCCTTGCAGGGTTTTAATGCACATCACAAACTGCCATTGTCCCCTATTTGCAAAGGTGAGGGAAGGGATCTTTTATGGATGTGCCGGCATGAATGCAGAAAATCCAGCTCGTGTTTACCCTGCCTCAGCCCCTGCTGCAGTTAAACCTGAGGGTGAGCAGATGTGCTCTGGGTGATCACTCTGGATGATATCTTCAAAATGTTCCCCCACAGGTTCCTTGGGGAAGGTGGAAATTTGTGTTATCTTGAACTTGGGGATAAAAGATTGGATATCCAGGCTGTGATGAAAAGGCTGATCACGGAATCACAGACTGCATTGGGTGGGAAGGGACCTTAAACCCATTTTGTTCCAGCCCTTTCCATGAGCAGGGACACCTCCCTTGATGCCTCAGTTTGCTCTTGTCCCTGTGCCAGGCTGTGTGCTGGCTCAGGGGCAGCTCTGGGTGTCCCAGTCCGTGCTGCTGAGCTCTCTGCACAGGGCAGGCACACAAAACAATTCCTTTTCCAGCCGGGCACCAAGGAGAGCCCAGAGCAATGGCAGGCGCAGGCAGCAAGGCCAGGGGCAAGGGCAGAGAGAAAGCCCAGGAGGCTGGAGCTGCCTGGGCTGGGGCTGGCAGTGGCCACTGAAGGCCCAAGTGCTGCTGGCCCAGCACTGATGCCAGTGTGGGGCCTCGTGGCCGGGCTCCATGCTGTGCCCATGGTGGGGCTCAGCCTGGGGTGCCCGGCCGGCTCTGGCCCTGCCCAGGCTGTGTCCAGGGAGCCCTGGGCACACAGACACAGGGCAGGGATAAATACCCATGGCAAGAGGGACACAACCCCTGCTCCAGCCTCCTGCCCTGCCCAGGCTGTGTCCAGGGAGCCCTGGGCACACAGACACAGGGCAGGGATAAATACCCATGGCAAGAGGCACACAAACCCCTGCTCCAGCCTCCTGCCCTGCCCAGGCTGTGTCCAGGGAGCCCTGGGCACACAGACACAGGGCAGGGATAAATACCCATGGCAAGAGGCACACAAACCCCTGCTCCAGCCTCCTGCCCTGCCCAGGCTGTGTCCAGGGAGCCCTGGGCACACAGACACAGGGCAGGGATAAATACCCATGGCAAGAGGCACACAAACCCCTGCTTTGTCCTGCCCTGCTCCAGGCAGCCTCTCCAGGTGTCCCAGGCAGAGTCCCGAGCTGGCAGCATCCTCCAAAGGGATGGAGGGAGAGGAGCCACCCCCAGCTCTGGGCAGCAGGATTCCCACCCCAGCCCCACTCCCGGGGCAGGAGCTCTCCTTTGCAGATTTGACAGTCCCAGCAGCTCGGGGCTGGGTGACAGGATGACATTATTAACTCAGCTCAGTTTGTTTGCAGCTGTCACACGGCTGCTTTCCCCAGCCCTGCTCCTGCACTGGAATATTTGTTTTCCTCTCATTTGTATGTGCACTTGTCTCTATCGAATTTTGTCTCTTTGATTTCCGACCATTTTCCAATTTATCAGGATCACTTTGAATTCTAATCCTGGCTGCCAGAGCACTTGTAATCATCCCCACTCTGGTGTCACTCGCTGTTCCCTCGCTCGTGCTGCTGAATTGTTAATATTTCATGGAGTCACAGCCACTCAGGGCCCTGCTCCTCCAGAGGCTCTCATGTGTCCTGTGCCAGAGAATCCTTTGGAGCAGCTTTCCCGTGTTTCTGGGTTCTCACAGCACATCCACATCATTATTTGGTTCAATTAGTGTTGCGGGATAAATTTGGATCATTGACAGCGACCTCGTGGTCCTGGTTGGAAAAACACATCCCGGCTTTTGATGTGCAGCTCCTTTGTGAGGGGATCATTTGCACTTTGCTGTTCCTCCTCTCTGCGTGGGTTTTGGGGTCCCCCTGCTCCTCCCCAGCCCAGCATTCCCTGGCGTCTCCCACATCCCAGAGGGGAGGCTGTGATCCCTGGGGAAGGAAACCTTGGAAAGGAAGGGAAACTAAAGGGTTCTGTCTTGGTTTAGGGTAAATTTGGGAGAAAATTTTCAAAGGTGGGGGGCCCTTTCAGAAAGCAAACTTACACAGTCCCTTTTCTTAACCAGTTGGGGAATGATTCCTGGGAGAGAAGTGGAAAGAACCTGTTTATTTACCAGGTACAGCACCCCCAGCTCACAACATGAACAATACCAGATGACAACACTCTGACACTGCTCTGGAAAAGATGACAAATTCAGAAAGTCTCTCCTGGGGGTGGTCTCTCTGTTGTCAGTCCCTCTGGTGCTGGGGATGGCACTGCAGGACACAAAGTGCAAATTCTGGGTGTTTCTCAGGTCCCAGTCCAGAGCAGGTTTGAGTGGATACAAGAAAAGGGAAAAGAAAAAAAAAAAAAAAAAAAGAGCAAAGCAGGAGCAAAAGTAGAAGCCAGAGCTAGAGCCAAGCAGAAAGAGTCCAGCAAAAAACCAACAGCCCCACTGTGTACTGCCCCATTTGTGTGTGCTGCAAGCCATGGGGGAGCAGGCTGAGAACAGAACCAAAACCAAACGTTCCCCCTTCAGAGCCAGTGTGGAAGGCACAGAACAGAATATCCAGCACAGCAGAACACAGGAATGGGGATACAAACACCACCCCAGGACACTTTCCAAGGAGCACAGGGAGCGAGCTGGCAGGACAGGGGCACTGCAGGCAGACCAGCTCCCACAGCACCATCCTGATCCCAAAGGGCATGGATGGGATGAGTCTGAAGAGCTGCTCTCACCCGTGGCTTGCTTCTGCCAGGTGGCTGCAATCCTCATTTTCTGCTCCTGGAATCCTCATTTTCTGGTACTTTCCATCATTTTTGTAGCTGTAGAAAATAAACCAAAACAAAACAAAACAAAAAATTGGCGGCTCCAGCGTGGCACAAAATTCACCCCCATTTTCAGCTGTGTGATGGAGCAGCACAAGGCTTGGCAGGAGTTTGGGCTCTCTGCTAATTAAGATTAAAAGTGGAAGAGGTCCTTCCCAGGGACAGCAAGTCTTAATGGAAATTTAGAAAGAACAGGGTGAGAGAGCAAGCAAACGCCGTTTGGTTAAAGAATCAGAGGGAGCGAGCTGGCAGGAGAGGGGCACTGCAGGCAAACCAGCTCCCAGAGCATCATCCTGATCCCAAAGGGCCCAGCCACGAGGGATGGATGAGTCTGAAGAGCTGCTCTCACCCGTGGCTGGCCACCAGAACCTGCTGGAGAGGAGTGGCCACTTCCTTAATTGTGGTGGTGAATTGAGGGGAAAAAAGGGAATATTGGGCCTGAAAAGCAGGGGTGTTTCCATGATCAGTGAGAGGGGTCTGGCCGTGTGCTGGCATCAGGGAATCAAACTTGGCACCACTTTTACCACATCCAGCTGCTTGGGCAGAGCTTTGGAATTCCAGCTTTGGAATATTTCTGAGGCAACAATTGAGCTGTGTCCTCTGCTCCTCTCCGTGGTGCCTGCACCGTGTTTCCTGCTCTCTGCTCTCCTGAACCCCACACCCTGTGCCCTCCTGGCATCAGGGGTGCAGCTGCCTCTGCCTAGTGCCTGCTGGGGCAGGATCAGAACTGCAGGCTGATTTGGATGGGAGATGCCTTTAAGATCCCTCATTCCACCCCCCTGCCATGGGCAGGGACACCTTCCACTGTCCCACCTTCCTCCCAGCCCCATCCAACCTGGCCTTTGTGGAGTGACTTGAATGGCAAAATTCACAGATTAGGTTTCCTGATAGCTAAAATTTAACCTTTATCAAAAGGAGACAAAAATAAAAGCTTTTTCTGCTCTTTTCATGTCCTAGATCAAAGCTCGCTCATTTAACTGCTGCCTTGATCCTGCGTTTTGTCCTTTGGCTGCAGAGCCCAGGTGCAGGCACACAGCTCCTGCTCTGCCTTTGAACTGCAGCCCGTGGGCTGTGATCACAGCACTGGGAGCAGGGATGAGCGCTCAGCAGCTCCACCGGGCTCTCCAGGAATGGGATGAGCCCGGGGTGCTGCAGGGAGCTGGGCCTGCAGCAGAGCTCCTGTCCTGGAGGGGAAACCAAAGGAGGGGGAAGAGCCCCCACTTTGTCCCCTCCTTGTCTGCAGAGCCTTTCCTGGTGGCCTGTTCCTTCCCACCCTCTGGACAGTCCGTGCTGGTGGCCCCGGGCTGAGTGCTGGGTGTTCACACCCTGCACAGCCAAGGACTGGGGCACTGCAAGCCACGGGACCTGTGTCCACATCCCCACGGACTGAGGCATCAACCATGGGGAATTCCAGCATTCCTGCAAGGATCCAAACCCTCCCTGAGGACCAGGAGGGCCTGTGAGGGGCAGTGCCTGAAGGGACAGCCTGTGCTCTGCTCTCCCCAGCCTGCCAGTCCTGGGTTTGCCTTAACTGAATCCTGGGTGAGGAATAAAGAAATAAATACAAAGTGAATAGTTCCAGTGTGTGCCCTGAGCCGTGGACAGAAGCTGCTCTGTGGCAAAGGGCACAGCCTGAGGGCTCCCCTGGCAGGTGAGGAGCAGCTCCCACCTGGCTGCAGGGTGGGGGTCCAGGCTCTGCCCTCCATCGCCTTCCAGACCCCATCAAAATGAAATCCGGGGGGTTACGGGGTCACAGTGGTAATTGCAGACTCTGGAGCATCTTTTTCCATTAGAAACCCAGCTTTGCTGAAATAATTCATGCTCTCTGCCACTTCTGAGTCAATGAGTTCTCATTTTCAGATGGAAAGTATGTTTTTGAAGAGATCCCGACCTCTTCTATCAGGTCCGGCCGGTGAGTGGCAGCGAGTCTGGGCATCAGCTTCCTTCCAGACACAGAGCTCCTCAGAAGTCACCAGGTGAAAGAATTCAGCACGGTTTTTTCCAGCCTCGTGACAAGGCTGGCAGAGGTGAGAGGCTCCTGCAGAGGCTGGAGTTGTCCCTGCCATGGCAGCAGGGTTGGACCAGGTGACCTCTAAGGGCCCTTCCAGCCCAAACCATTCCATGGTCCTTTGAGCAGGGAAAGAATAGCAGAAAATTAAATTGCAAGAAGGAAGATGCGAGGAGGAGAGAAGGAAAACCTCTTTAGAGGGGGAGATTCATGGCTTTTATACTGCACTCACCTGCATCAGCAGCTCTGGAATAATTCCATAATGGCTGCAGGGTGAAGAAAGGAGGGGAATGAATAGAAAAGAAAATACGAGTAAAATGCTATTGAGAAAATATGGAGGGCCCAGAAGAGGGCAGAAATAAAGGTTTGTAAAAGCTGCTGCTGCAGCTGGACCCGGCTCTCGGTGCTCTGCTCTGGGTGAAGGGTGGCCCCAGTCACAGGCTGCAGGTGATGGCTCTGAGGTCCTTTCCACCCTAAATAACCCTTTGAGCACCGAGAGCCGCACCCAGCGCCCGGGGCCTTTTCCAGAGCTCTGCCCTCATTTCCTTTGCCTCTGCAATTGTCCCATAAGCCATTACCAGGTAGTGCAGCAGGCAGGAATAATGGAACACGGCATGGAGAGGGCCATCCTTCACCCATTTATTGCCTTACCGGGCCCCTGTGATGGAATTACGGCTGTGAGACGCCTCTCTGGCCATGTATAATTTAATATAATCCTCTGTGTAAGGTAATCCCCTGGTTACTGCACAGGGCACACCCGTTAGGGTGGGATGGGTTCGTTCCTGCCACCCTGGCCCTGGGCTGTTTATCCCTGGGCACAGCCTGGGCAAGGGGCTCGGGGGGTTCCATCCCCCTGCTCACCCAAAAATGAGAAATGAGAGCCTGGAAAAGGGCAGGGGGCTGGAATCAGTGCCAGAGCCCTGCAAGGAGAGGTTGGAGGGCTCAGCCTTGGCCCCTGTGCTGGCATTGGGGCCACCACGGTCCCACAATGGGCACCAGTGCCACGGGCACGGCCAGGCAGCCCCGATCCCAAACGGGTGCAGGGAGCTGGGGTGGGGGAGAGCTGCAGCTCCTGCCGAGGGCAGCTCCCAATCCTGCTCCCTGGGACAGGGACAGCAGCAGGGAGGGGCTGGAGCTGGGCCAGGGAGGGTCAGGATGGAGAGCAGGGAAGGTTCATCCCCAGAGGGTGTCCAGGCAATGGGCACGGCCCCGGGGCTGCCAGAGCTCCAGGGGCTGCCAGGGTGGGATTGCTGGGGGCTGGGCAGGACCAGGGGCTGGGTGATCCCTGTGGGTCCCTCCAGCTCAGGATATTCCATGATTTTCTGATTGATGAGCTGTGGCTCGGGAGGGCTGGAGAAGGAAAACCACGAATCCATTCATGGTGGCAGCTCCAGGTATCCCTCACTTCCAAAGCCAGGCACAGGGATTGGGGTTTGCCCAGTTCTTGGCTCAGCCTGGAGGGAAATCACTGCAGCCCAAGCCTTTGTGCCAGGCAGGACAGCTGAGAAGGATTTAAGGGTCCTGTCTGGGCTGAAGCTCTCTCAATCTGAGGAGCAGTAGCAAGCAGCTGCCCTGGGTAGGAGCTGGTAATTAAAAGCTCTGTTCTGCCCTGTCAGCTGTAATTCCCAGTGGGAAAGGCTGATCCTCACCGCCTGCCCTGCCTGTGCATGAGGAGATAACAGAGCTTTCACCTGGAGCTGATTGCATCCAGCCAGGGCTGCACCACAGGAGATTTGGGCAGCGAGAGAAACGCCCAGCTCAGGCCAAGAGCAGCGTTTCAAAATGATGGGAACTGTTATGGGCTGGAAAGTTGTGGGAGAGCTCCCAAATATCCCAGTGTTTGGGCTTAGCCTCTGGGCTGCCCTGGTGGTGTCACCCCAGGAGGTGTCTTGGGGATGTTCCCATCACTGGGGGCTTCCTGCAGTGCAGATCCATCCCATCCCATTATCCCATCTCATCCCATTATCCCATCCCATTATCCCATCCCATCAATCCATCCCATCCATTACAATTAGAGAATCCCAGAGTGGTTTGGATGAAGATGTGGATGAGACCTCAAATCCCACCCAGTGCCCCCACTGCCATGGCAGGGACCCCTCCCACTGTCCCAGGCTGCTCCAGCCCCAGTGTCCAGCCTGGCCTGGGACATTCCAGGGATCCAGGGGCAGCCCCAGCTGCTCTGGGAATTCCAGCCCAGCCCTCCCCACCCTCCCAGCCAGGAATTCCCAATCTCCCACCCATCCCTGCCCTCTGGCAGGGGGAGTCATTCCCTGTGACCTCACACTCACTGGTTTCTTGTTCCACTGTGGAAAGGAGGAGATAAAGCAGGGAGAGCTATAGCCATGGAATCACAAAATCCTGGACTGGTTTGGGTTGAAGGGACCTTAAATCCCATCCTGTCCTGACCCCTGCCCTGGGACCCCTCCCACTGCCCCAGGCTGCTCCAGCCCCAGTGTCCAAGACATTCCAGGGATCCAGGGGCAGCCCCAGCTGCTCTGGAAATCCCAGCCCAGCCCCTCCCCACGCTCCCAGGGAAGAACTCTTCACCAATATCCAGCCTAATCCCTGGTGTTTGCTCGATGGCTGGAGCTGCTGGGATTTCCCATCAAAGGGAAGGAACCCGTGAGCGAAACAGTCCCAGAGGCAGCCCCAGGTGAGGGTGGACCAGCCGTGCCCGCCCCCGAGCACTGGGATCCCCCCTGCCCACTTGCACCCCGAGGGTTGGATTGTCTGCGGGGCCGGGAACCCCGGGAGCGGCCAGGGCAGCGGAGCCCCCACCCCTGGGGGGCTTTAAAGAGCCTGGAGCTGGAACGGGGGCTGGAGAGGGGCTGGGCTCCATGGTCCGGGAGGGCTCTGCCAGCCGGGGATTCGGGGATTCGGGGATTCTGAGCTGGGGGGGCTCAGCTGGAGCAGAGCAGACTCAGGGGTGCCCTCCTCACTCCCTGCAGCTCCGGGCAGGGGGCTGTGCCCAGGGGGGTGGGCTCTGCCTGCAGCAGCACTGACACAGCCACAGGGCTCAGCCTCAGCAGCACGGGCTGCAGAGCAGCCAGGAGATTGCCAGGGACACAGGGATAAAGTGCTGGAATGTTGTGCCCGGGCAGGGGGTGCAGTGCCCATCCCTGGCTGTGTTTCACAGGGGCTGGGTGAGGGGCTGGGCTGGGCTGGGCTCCAGCAGCCTGCAGGGCTCTGCCACCCTGGGATCCTGGGATTCTGGGAGTCTGGGACACTGGGATTCTGGGATCCTGGGATTCTGGGACGCTGGGATTCTGAGACGCTGGGATTCTGGAATCCCGGGATTCTGGGACTCTGGGATTCTGGGATTCAGGGACCCTGGGATCCTGGGATTCTGGGACTCTGGGATTCTAGGATTCTGGGATCCCAGGATTCTGGGATCCTGGGACTCTAGGATCCTGGGATTCTGGAATCCTGGGTCTCTGGGATTCTGGGATCCTGGGACTCTGGAATTCTGGGATCCTGTGATCCTGTGACTCTGGGATCCTGTGATCCTGAAATTCTGAGATTCTGGGATTCTGTGAGCCCAAACCCAGGAATGATGGGAGACATCGAAGCAGGAAGCTGAGAAAATTCAGAGTTCAAAGTTTAGCTAGAAGGACAGAAGCAGCACAGAGTAATTAAGAGCCTCACAAAAGAGAAGCGATGTAGATTATTAATTACCAGCCAATGATTAGCAGATGGAGGGAGCTAAAGCTAAGACAATTTATCATTAACTTTGTTGTGTTTGGAGAGGCAGGACAGGGAGCATTGTGGAGATGAAAAGCCATGACCACAAACCCAGGGCCAGGCTGGGGAGTGCCCAAGGGACCATCCACCCTTCCAGCTGCACTGAGGGAAAAGTTCAGCCCCAGGAAGAAATCAGTTCCTTTCTCTTCAACAACCCCAGACTCATTTCAAAGCCCAAGCAGAGAACTGCGCAGTGTGAAAGGACTCTGAGCTCAGTTTAATACAAAAATATTAGGGGGTGGTGGGGATCAGGTAGTGCAGGGGTGTTGGGTAATTGTGGTGAGTTTTTTGGCTTTATTTGGGTTTTTTTAGGGTTAGGATTAAAAATGCGACAGACAGCATTATTGTTTGGACTTAGATGTTTATTATTTTTTATTTATGTTACAGCCTTATTGGCTGTGAGTGTTCTTACATGTTAAGTTAGAGTAGAAATGGAGTATGGAGTTATATTTTTAAGGGTTTTTAAAGCCTAAATTATCTAATAATGAGATGCAACTAATTTAATTTTACTTTTAACTTAATAACTAATCACTTGTGTTCTGCACTGTGGATTTTTTTAAATAATTATATAAAATTACTCAAACTTGAAGAAGAAGAACTAGCATTTTAAAACTTTTATTTTGTTGTATCTATTACTGTATCTTGAAATTTTAAATTTTATATTTTTTACTCCGTGATATAGCACACTTTTATTCAATTATGCTCTCATTGCTGTTTTAGTGCTATTACTCAGTTTTGGAAGTTTTCTTTATGGCTTTATGTTAAATGCAGAGCTCACTGGGTATTTAGGGAACATCTGTGCCTCCTGCTCCTCGCCCTGCCAGCAGCTTCATTTCCAGCTGTAAATGGATTTTTTCCTTCCTTTGAGGATGTATTAAAGCACTTTTCTCTCCTGGAGAGAGCTAGCCAGGAGAGCAGTGCTAAATGGCAGGTTGGGGATTGGATTTTTTGTTCATTTGGTTTTGTGCTCGTCCTCCCTGCCTGGCTCCCACCTTCTCTTCCAGAGTCTCATTATTGCTCTGGAACCCAAGGAGCTCCAAAATCCGGGGAAGTGAACAGGCTGAGGAGGCTGTTCAGTGAGCAGAGGGTCCTGTGCAGACCTCACAGCCCCTTCCAGCGTCTGGCAGGACCTCCCCAGCCTGCCAGCAGCAGAGGTGCTGCTTTGGGAGAAGCCAAGACTCGTGGTTTGATCTGGAAGTTTTGCTCTGGAAGCCAAGACTCGTGGTTTTCCATGGAAGTGTGCACAAGCAGGAGAATTTTCCTTGCTGAGGAGTTTATTGCAGTCAGGAGTTATCCAAACTGCTAGCAGGACCCGGGGTTTGCTCACTTCATCTAATCCAGGCTGGTCCCTGCTTTCCCAACTCTGGGAAAACACTGCCCTGCCTGGAACCCCCTGAGACAAACCCAGTGCCACCCCAGAGTGATGGGGACAAACCCAGTGCCACCCCAGGGTGATGGGGACAAACCCAGTGCCACCCCAGGGGCGATGGGGACAAACCCAGTGCCATCCCAGGGTGAGGGGGACAAACCCAGTGCCACCCCAGGGGTGATGGGGACAAACCCAGTGCCACCCAGGGGCAATGGGGACAAACCCAGTGCCATCCAGGGGTGACCTCATTTCTCTGTCAGGTGATGCCCCTCATATTTCCAGCTCGGAGCACTCTGCAGGACAAATGTCACAGGTGCCCCTGTGCCCCACCAGCTCTGGCAGATCCCTGGGATGCCCTCAGTTTGCTCTTGTCCCTGTTCCAGGCTGTGTGCTGGTTTAGAGTGTAATTCTGGGTGTCCCAGTCCATGCTGCTGAGCTCTCTGCACAGGGCAGGCACACAAAACAATTCCTTTTCCAGCCGGGCACCAAGGACAAGAACAACAGTGCAGGGAAGAGAGAAAGCCAAGGAGGATGGAGCTCCATAAACCTGGGGCTGGAATGGGCCAATGAACCCCAAAGTGGGAATGGAGCAGAACTGATCCAAGAGTGGAAACTCCTGCCCCAGGGTCTGTGTTGGGTGCAGCCCCAGCCGGGCTCTGGCCCTGCCCAGGCTGTGTCCAGGGAGCCCTGGGCACACAGACACAGGGCAGGGATAAATACCCATGGCAAGAGGGACACAAACCCCTGCTCCAGCCTCCTGCCCTGCCCAGGCTGTGTCCAGGGAGCCCTGGGCACACAGACACAGGGCAGGGATAAATACCCATGGCAAGAGGCACACAAACCCCTGCTCCAGCCTCCTGCCCTGCCCAGGCTGTGTCCAGGGAGCCCTGGGCACACAGACACAGGTTAAATGTGATAAATAAATGTGAGATCACAAGTAGTGATCAATACCCGTGGCAATGGTTCCATAAATCCCACTCCCATCCAGGCTGGCAGTGCCAAGCCCGGGCCTGAACCCGAGGGGTTGAGAGGTTCACTTTAATTATTCCTGCTTGCAATCTTATCTGGATTAAGAAGGAACTTTAATTACTTGGCTAATAGCTTTGTCTTTTCCATGGGGCTCTGTTCCCATTAACCCTTCCGGAGCTGCATCAATTTAGGCCTCTCCCTAAGTATACTAAAGAAAAACTATTCTAAAAATAAAAAACTGACTTATAATTCTAAGTGTTATTTCCATGCGTTATCAATAAAAACCACAAAAAGTATGGCCAGAAGAAGAAAAGTATTCTGAAGGTTTTATTCTGATTCTTATTATTCTTTTAGTTTTGTTACTAAAATTGTCTTTATACCTTTTAAAATTTAAACCTGCTTTCCTCTTCTCTTAATCCTACCTCGCAACAAAAAATAAACCCGCCACATAAATTGATACATTAACCAAAAAAAAAAAAAAAAAAATCTCAAATTAACAAACCGAAACCGCTACAGCGAGGGAGCGGCTGGGCGCCGTGGGCTTTGTTAAAGGCAGAAAAAGCAGCATCAAAAGAAGCGTTAAATGCCATTTGCTGTGGCAGCTTCCAGAAAACAATCATTAGGAGAGGAATATTTGCAAATGCCACCGTTCGGGAAGGGCCGCGCTGCGCCGGGCGCGTCCTGCTCCACTGGAAAACAAACACGGGCACCTCGAGAGGAGAAGTGTTCGCATTTATTACCCGGTGGTAAACATCATTAGCGTGACCTTTCGGAGGCATTTTACAGGGGAAATTAGGCAGTGAGGGATGCAGAGGTCCCTCCTCTCAGCACCGCCTTCGTGTCTCCCGCGGAGCGAGAGCGCAGCCGAGGGAAAACTGCCCCTGGAATGCGGAATTTCGGGAATGGGCGCCTGGAAAACAGCCCTGGGGGCTGTAGGGCTTTTTTGTCTTCATTTTCTGTGAGCGTTATCACAAAACCCCATAAAGGTTTGGGGGAATTTTTAGTTACTCTTTAATTTTTAGACTAGTTTTTCTTTAGTGTAGGGAGAGAAGCGTTTGCATCCTGCGAATCAAAGAATTTTTAGTTGCTCTTTAATTTTTAGACTAGTTTTTCTTTGGTTTGTTTAGGGAGAGAAGCGTTTGCATCCTGCGAATCACAGGAGTGGCTGGCTGTGTCCTGGCTGCTCCCGGCTCCCAGAGCAGCCTCTCTGGGATGTTTGTTAATCCCTGGAGCACAAACAGCTTCCCGTGGGATTCCAGGCATCGCCCCTGCCCGGATTTTTCATCTCTGCCGCACCAAGAGCCTTTGATGCGGGGCTCGGGCATCCAGCAGGGAAAGGAGAGCAAGGAGGATTTGTTTTTTCCAAACCAGCACTGAGAGAGAAAAGAGACCATGGGAAGGTGATGAATGGATAAAAAAGATATTTGCCTTTACAAACAAACTGTAGGTTTGCTGATGGATGGGATTGGGTGTTGAAAGAAACAATGGGGGGAAAACCAGAAATTCCGTAAGAATTAGAAATTATGAAGGGAGGGTTGTACATGAGAGGGGAATCTCAGGATCAGGGGTTCTGGGCAGTCTGTGCCTCTGCAGTGCCTCAGCCATAGGGAAAGAGAGAGGGAAATGGAGCTGAGAAATTGGGATAAAAGGAGGGAAATTCCTCAAAAAAATGTGAGAGACCCGCAGGGAATGCCCCACGGGCTCTGCCTTTATTGGAATAAAGCAAAAGGACCCCTCTGTCTCCTTTTGGGACATGAACCCCCGGGGTTTGTGGGTGAATTTTCCTGAGAGAAGGAAACGTGCGGTGCTGCCTGTGCTGACCTCCCCCGGAGCAGCCCCCTTATGAACCCACGGAATTTGGGCTTTTCTCACCGCCCTGCAAGGGCTGGGCTCGGCAGACAAACCCTGTCAAGCAGCACAGACTCGCAGGGAAATCTCTTTAAAGTGGGTTTTTTGAGAGGTAATGGCTTGTCAGAGCTGGCTCCCGCATCACAACAGGGGCAGGGGAAGATGCGACGCCTCCCGATTTCCCTTTATTAGAGGGTAAATACCAAAACGAGCTGATGAGAGCCTCTTTATTTTTATGAGGAAATAAACAACGGAAAGGGCAGCAGTTTATGAGATGAAAGCTAATACAGCTGGGCCCTGATTTGGTGAAAGGCTGTCAGAAAACAAAGCAGAGATTTAGTGGTGGGGATGTTTTGATGGGAGCAACAGGAGCTGTGTTCTGCCGGGGTTGTATTAATTCGGTAATTCAAACAAATGAGATGCTTGGGCACTCAAAAGCAGGGACAGAGGCCAGGCTGGGCAGGGCTGGGCTGGAGTGGCTCTGCTCCCACCCTGGCTGTACTTTGGCTGCTCTGGCCCAGCTCAGACCCCCCTCAACCCACTGCAGACCCAGATTCGACTCGGGATCAGACCCACAGTGAGACCCGGGCTGGTTCCAGCTCACACAATCCTTCCCCATCCCATGCACTGTCCCAGAGCTCTTCCACCCCGTCTTGCCCACGAAGTGTGGGCACAGAGGTCAGGCAGAGTCCCTGCCCTGCCTGGGGTGCATCCCTGTCCCTCCCCTGGGGATCCTGTGCCCCTGTGGGATGGACCCAGCTCCCTGCAGCCCCACAGCCCTGGCACAGCACAGACCCAGTTCCCCAACTTTCTGTCTGTTCTGGGGCTGTAGTCAGGTCTCAGGCCTGATGTTTTGGGTTTCTGATGTTCTTTCCCAGGAAAACAGCATAAACAACAGGAAATGTTTTTGTAACCATATCTCTGTTACTCATTCTTTGTGGGAGGAGGGATTTCTTCTTGCTGTCCCTCTGGTTTGACCAGTGTGGGTGAAGAGGTTTGTCTTTGTTTCACCAATCACACTGGGCTGTGTAAAATGGGATATAAGGGGAGAGGATCCCTAATGAAAGAGGCATTTTCACAGCCTGGAGAAAAATCACAAAGAGTCTGTGTCGAGTGTTATGTCAAACAATGACACTAGGACAATAATTTAACCTGCCCTCCCTCCAGAACACCTGCTCTCTGAAGAGAACTCTTCTCCTGAGGGCTGAACTGAGCATCGCAAAATTCCTTTTATTCCAGACAGGCAATCCCGAGCTGGGGCACTCAGGAATCACATGGGGTGGCTCAGCCTTGGAGCTGAAGCTCCCGAGGAGAAGATCTCCCCACAGCTCTGCTGCATCAGGAGGGGAAGGGCTGGCTCCCAGCAGAGCTGGAGTGGCCTGAAAAAAACGAACATCTCTGATTCTGCAAAAAGCTCAGTGAAATCAGCTCCTGTGGAAAAGGAAGGATGGGGGAGCCAGGTGGAGATAGCACAGGCAGTGGGAGTGTTCTGTGGGTTTGGGGTTTGCCCCTGAGGGTTTCACTCCTCCCCTTTGGGGTCGGGGATTTCCCCCCTGAGGGTTTCACTCCTCCCCTTTGGGGTTGGGATTTTCCCCCTGAGGGTTTCACTCCTTCCCTTTGGGGTCGGGGATTTCTCCTGGCAGCAGAGGAGCTGCTGAGTTGGGTGGCACAGTGCAGTTCGTTTTCTTATTTTCTTATTTTCTCCAGAGGCAGAGAGAGGATGGATCTTCCTTGCAGATCTTTCTTACACGTCAGCAGATGGCAAAGGAGTCCCCCGAGCTCTGCCCATCACACTGGTCCAGGCTGCAGGGGCCAATCCAACCCTGCCAGCTCGATATTTCTGATATTGAATCATGCTGAGCTGATTGCTGTTATTGCAGGGGTAGCTTCCTTAACCAATCCCCTCTGAGCACCCAAACCTCACAGGATTCCACCCTAAACCCTCCTGGGAACCTTTGCAAACACTTTGGCTCTGTCTGTGACTTTTAGGCTCTAAACTAAACTTTGCTCTGCTCAACCCCCTCTGCTTTAAGTTCTAAATCCACATTCTCACTCCGAGCACCTGAACTCGGGAGCCTCTCCCAAGGTTTGAATTCAAACCCTGGCTCTAATTCTGAGTTTGGCTCCCAAGCTGATATTCTGGGATTTCCCAGCACTCTGCATTCCAGCAGTGTTCTGTGGAGGACTGGCTGGTGTGGCATTGATGACATCCCATTTTTTCACTGCTGTGTTTGTGACCAGGGTGAGCGCCGATCGCTGTGAGCCTGGTTACAAACAGACCAGACAGGAGCTTTTGTCAGGAGGCAAAAAAAAGGTGTCTTTATTAACCACAGCCCCAGATATGCAGCGTTTTCCAGAACTATAATTGGTTGGTAACCAGCTGTTACCCCGTTTGATTGGCCAGTTCACCAGAGCTGGCTGCAGCTTTTGTTTGCATCCTTTTCCTAACGATTTAGGATAATTGCCACAGGTGCGAATTAACTGTCAGGTCTGAGAATTCTTTCTTACAGAATAAGCAAATTTCCACCGTTATGGGATCCCATTCTCCTGAAAGCTAGCAGGAACTCACAGGAATTTATCAGGCTAGCTGTTAACTTAGCCAAAGTACTAAGGCCTGATTTTACACGGCCTTTCTTTAAAAGGTTTTTACCTATATGTAACAAACAACTGCACTTGGCTGTTTTGGCAACCACAATAAACATGGAAGCACGGAATGGTTTGAGTTGGAGGGGACCTTAAATCCCACCCCATGGGATCCCATTCCATGGCAGGGACCCCTCCCACTGCCCCAGGGTGTCCAGTCCCAGTGTCCAGCCTGGCCTGGGACATTCCAGGGATCCAGGGGCAGCCACAGCTCCTCTGGGAATTCATCCCAGCCCCTCTCAGCCAGGAATTCCTTCCCAATCCCCAATTTAAATCTTCTCCACCTTACAGCCATCCCCCTGTCCTGTGACTGCCCTGCTCCAAACCCCTCTCCCACAGGGACCCCATAACTTCAGGATGTGCCCAGCCATGGAATCCCAGCAGAGTTTCCCTCTTTGCTCCCGAAGGCACAGCGAGGGAGCAGGGAAGGGAATGCTGGGGTCTGCAGGGAGAGGTGGCACAGGCAATGCACACTGCTGGCTGTGTTTAGGGAGCCTTCATTACCTGCCAGAACTCGGCTGAGGCTGATGAGAAACACCTGAACATAAAGGAATTAAACCACCTTCCAGATGGGCAGAGAAACCGGGAGGAAGAGGGATGTTAAGGCTGGGATGTGGGGGATTCGCTCTGGTGCTGATAGGAAATTCCAGGTGTGTCATCCTGCCTCCAGCAGTGCCTGCACCTCGCCTTGGAATGGGCTGGAGTGCCCATCCCTGGGGGGTGAAATCCCTGTGCACGTGGCACTTGGGGACACGGGGCAGTGCTGGCCTGTGCCAGGTTATTTTTTTTTTAAATGTTTTTTGTGTTGTTTCTGAACCTGACTTGTCTTTGTCCCTGTCTCTGTGACGGTTTCTGTTCCCCCAGCCCAGCGCCTGGAGAAGAGGTCAGGATCTGTTCTCTTGTTCTTTCAAGGATTGTTTATTTTTGTTATCTTACAGTTGTGGCTCTGTCTGCTGAGGTCTTTGTTGCAGGCCAGGTTGTGACAAACAAATCATTTGGGACGGTGTCATCTTTTATACTAAAAACTACATGTGCTTTATTTACAATAACTCTCCAATCCCTATCAACCACATCGAACTGTTACCTCTACTCTAAACCAACTAAAAAGAGCCACCAGCACAGCAGAAGATGGAGAGCAAGAGATGGAGAACAAGGACAGGAACACACCCTAATTCCTCCATCTTTGCCCCTTAAACTCACATTCTAAACCCCCAAAATTCTACTTTTTCACCCTGTGAAATGTTAACTATCCTTCTACCTAAACTCCTGTAAGTTCTAAATTTCCCAGGACAGTCAGAGGGATGTCCTGGATCCCACAGGCCTGAGCGCTGCTGGGGCTGGAGGCACTCGATGGACTCAGAAGGATTTTCCAGCCTTAACAGCCCCTGATTCTGTATTTGCAAATACACAGCAAATCCTGTGCCCATGCCTCCCTGCAGGGTCTGTCCCTGGGCAGGGACAGGTGTGGGAGGCCCCTGCACTGAGCAGGTTCTCTTTATTTCTTTGAAGTGTTTTCACTTCTGTAGCTCAACCAAATGTGCCTGTTAAAAATGTAGGGTCTGGTTGTTGGTACCATTAAAGATAAAGGCAAATAACTGCATTTCTTTCTTTCATCTTTGTCTCTGAAAACGTCCTGTGCACGTCCTGGTGCTGTTAATATTCATATTCCTCTGCTCCCCTCTGATGTTCCACTAAGCACCAGCCCTTGGCAAAACAGAGCTGGAATAACTCAGGAAGAAAAAAACCTGGCTTGTAATTCCTCTGCTGCATTCCTCGTTCAGGTGTGGTAATTAGACCCTGAAATTTCCTGCAGTTCAGATTTTTTTAGTCACCCTTCTTCGGTTCTAATTCCCCTGCCAGTCATGTCCCTGTATCCCAAAGGGCTGAGAGTCCCTTTGGGCTGGGAAATCCTTGGCCAGGCTGCAGCTGATGGGAAGCATTCCCACATTCCCAGGTCCTGTGGGAGCCACGAGGAGCTCCAGGGCTGGGGAGGCTGCTGCTGCCTCCAGAGCAGCATCACTGCCCTGGGCACTTCAGGGCTTCTGCTTCAGGATCTGCAGGATCCTGGCACTCCCCTCACCCTGCTCCGCTTCCACCTCCTTGTTACTGAACTCCACCTTTCCCACACTCCAGCCACCTCTGCCTTCCCTATGTTGTGTTTTTCTCCTCACCAGTGGAAAATAAATAATGGTTTGGGTTGGAAGGGACCTTAAAGCTCATTTTATTCCACCCCCTTTGTTCCACACTCATCCTGTGCTTGATTAGTTCCCCTTTTATTTCTTCCTGCATATCAGACTCAAAATTTCCAAGAATTCAGAAGAAATCCTTGTTATTTGATCCAGCACTCCTGACTGTGGCCTTTCAAGTAGAATCTCATCTCTCCTCATTGTTTATTCAGGTAGTTCATCATTGCCAAGCCAGAACAGCCTTTTACTCCTTCAAAACTCACACTAATGGCTCTGCAGATTATTTTCCTTAATGATCTTTTCCTTTTGATTACTTCAAGGTACCTAATGATGCGCTAAAGTGAGATATGGGTATAAATAACAGCAGTGAGGCCCTCAAATTCTGTTGGGTTTTTTTTTTAACTCCTTTTGTTGGAAGTCAGACTCTTCACGGCAGTGTTTTCCTCTGATTAGTTCCCACAGATGATTATGTCAGGAGCAGCCAGCAGGGACATGGATCTTCCAGCCACCCAGGCAAACAGCATTTACTGTGAGCTGGGGCCAATTTCAATATCATTTAATTGTGGTGTCTCAGCCCCTGTGCCAGGTTCAGGATCCGAGGGGAGGCGAGGCTGGGATGGCACAGGAGCAGCAGAGCTCTTTGTGCTCCCTCCACTGCAGCAGGGAGCGCAGCCTGAGCCGTGCTGACCTTCCGCAGGGCTGCTCCAGGGAATCCCAGAGCTCTGCTCCAAGGGAATCCCAGAGCTCTGCTCCAGGGAATCCCAGAGCTCTGCTCCCCAGGAATCCCCAGAGCTCTGCTCCAGGGAATCCGAGCTCTGCTCCAAGGGAATCCCCAGGGCTGCTCCAGGGAATCCCAGAGCTCTGCTCCAGGGAATCCCAGAGCTCTGCTCCAAGGGAATCCCAAGGGCTGCTCCAGGGAATCCCAGAGCTCTGCTCCAAGGGAATCCCAGAGCTCTGCTCCAAGGGAATCCCAGAGCTCTGCTCCCCAGGAATCCCCAGAGCTCTGCTCCAGGGAATCTCAGAGCTCTGCTCCAGGGAATCCCAGAGCTCTGCTCCAGGGAATCTCAGAGCTCTGCTCCAGGGAATCCCAGAGCTCTGCTCCCCAGGAATCCCCAGAGCTCTGCTCCAGGGAATCCGAGCTCTGCTCCAAGGGAATCCCAGAGCTCTGCTCCAGGGAATCCCAGAGCTCTGCTCCAGGGAATCCCAGAGCTCTGCTCCAAGGGAATCCCACAGCTCTGCTCCAAGGGAATCCCACAGCTCTGCTCCAAGGGAATCCCACAGCTCTGGTCCAAGGGAATCTGGATAATTCCAGGCACAGCCTGCAGGCCCTGGACTCTCCTCACGGTGCTCCTGGGGAGGGAACTCAGCTCCTTCTCCAGCATTCTCTGATTTCCGTGCTCCTGCCTCCCCTGCTGGAGTGGAGGGGCAAGCCCAGAATTCCAGACTGGGTTGGGTTGGGAGGGACCTTAAATCCCACCCAGTGCCCCCCTGGATGGGCAGGGACCCCTCCCACTGCCCCAGGGTGTCCAACCCCAGTGTCCAACCTGGGACATTCCAGGGATCCAGGGGAAGCCACAGCTGCTCTGGCAATTCCAGCCCAGCCAGGAATTCCCAATTCCCAGTATCCCATCCACTCCTGCCCTCTGGCACTGGGAGCCATTCCCTGTGTCCTGTCCCCTGATGAAGAAAAAAGCCACAATCTGAACTATTTTTAGATCTAAACTCATACAGCTGATCTAAATCCATGGAAAAGCAGCTCCTGGCTGGGTGTGGGTGTGCTCACTCCCGTGCCTTGCTGTGTGCAGCCAGCCCTTGAGCTGACCTTTCCTCAATCTGCTGGAATTCCTGCAGTTGGGCTCATCCCCTCAATATTCACACTGCTCTTGCCCATAAAGACTTTGCAGTGTTTGGAAGAGGCTGGGAAGGCTTTCCCCATTTTTTGTTAACCACGTGGTTTATCCTTTTTGCTGGGTAAAGCAAAACCAAAGGTCACAGACTCAGACAGCTGCAAACTCAACTTAGGATATTTTGGAGGTGCACACTCCTGTCTGCTCAGCAGATTTGGGTGGTAATGGTTTGGAAGGATCTCCTGATCTTCCCCAGGCTCCCTTGATCTCAAACTTCCATTGAAAACCAAACCCAAGTGGTGCCTCTGTCAGGCTTTCCCAGTGAGGAATCAATTAAGAAACAAAGCACACCTACAGGGACCGAGGGCTGCGTTCCCTGTCAGGACTCTGGAATTAAAAAGAAGTGGAGCTGTTAGTAATAGATTTATTTAGTATTACATCTTCCCCTCCAAATACTCTTTGGAAAGCCCATAAAGCCAGGCAGTCACTAATAGGCAATTTTAAGACAACTGGGTAAGTGGAGTGTGAAAGGCTGAAATGCCCAAAGGTCAGGTGCCTCCGAGATTTGATTCTTCCAGCCAGGAAAAGTCTTAATGAGTAGTTTAATTATATGACAGATTAGAGCACTTTGGTTCAATGAATCCAAGGAAGTTAGAAATTGCTATTTTCCTGGGTAAATCATTCGAAAATAAGTCGAATTGTTAAAATAATCATTGACTACATCAAAAGGTTTCCCTGGCACTCTGAGAGTGCAGCAGAACCGAAACAGGAACAGAAGCCTCATTGAGCTCCAAGCACTTAATTGGGACATGTTTTTGTGAGTTTGCTTTTCCCTCTGATAACGAGACCATGATGGATGCAAACAAGCCTTGGGATGGAAGCTGCTTCCAGGATTAATTGCCAGTGATTTATCTGGCTCTCTGCTCCTGGCCGATGAGTGGTGGCCGTGGCTCCCCCGGGGGCCGTGGTCACTGCCCAGCCCCTGCTCCTGGTCCCTGCCACCCTCCCCGCCCCAGTCCAGCTCTGGGCACCCTGATCCTGTGCTGGATGCCCCAGGAAAAGGCAGGGATGGCCCGAGGATGTGGCACTTGAGGCTTAGTGCTGAACGGGGTGCTGGGCTGGTGGTTGGACTTGATGATCTTGGAGACCTTTTCCAACCTAATCAATTCCATGATTCTCTAACATTACTGCTGCTGATTTTAGAGTGATTTCATCCAGCACGAGACACCAGAGACCTTTTCCCTTAGGATCTGGAGAAGAGTCTTGTGAGGAGCAGCTGAGGGAGCTGAGCAGGGGCTGGAGAATTCCTGAGGAGCTGGGCAGGGAATGGAGAATTCCTGGGGAGCTGGGCAGGGAATGGAGAATTCCTGAGGGAGCTGGGCAGGGAATGGAGAATTCCTGAGGAGCTGGGCAGGGAATGGAGAATTCCTGAGGAGCTGGGCAGGGAATGGAGAATTCCTGAGGAGCTGGACAGGGAATGGAGAATCCCTGAGGAGCTGGGCAGGGAATGGAGAATCCCTGAGGAGCTGGGCAGGCTCATCCTGGAGCAGAGGAGGCTCAGGGCTCTCCTGGCTCTGCACAACTTTTTGTTCTTTCCAATGCGTTCATCAGCTGAAAATCCAGTCCTACCAATATCTCTGTGTTTGCTGGGCTGTGCTTTGGGGTTTGGAGGCAGAATCCCAGGATCTGTGAGGTTGGAAAAGCCCTTCAAGGGCAGGAGGGCACAGCCGGGGCAGCTCAGGGGGCACAGCAGCAGGAATTCCCCATGGGAAGGGGCTCAGGAACCGGCAGTGCCCAGGGAGTTTGCAGTGCCCATCCCCAGGTGGCACTCAGAGCTCTGGGCACAGGGTGGGCAGCGGGCACAGCTGGGACTGGCTGAGCTGGGGGGGCTTTCCCATCTCAGGGATTCCAGGATTCTGAGGAGCTTGTCCTCCACAACTGCCAGGAGCCCAGATGGGATCCTGGTTTGTGTTTCCTCGGTTTCTTCCCCTCGGAGCAGAGGAGCAGATCCCCAGTGACTCCAGGGCTGTGGCCATGCGTAAATAACATTTAGGAGTTGCCGAGCTCCTCCCTCCCTGGGTGACCGGCTGGAGCTGCTGAAACATTTCCAGGAACAGTCTCCACAGGCGTATAAATAGCACTTAAATGAGTGTTTTCCTCCTGCTTAATAACACAGCTTTATTTTTAACTCCTTTCCCAGTCAGCGGCACACAGCACAGGGCGAGCGATAGGAGGAGTGAGGAAAACATCCCAAAAGCTCCTGAAATGCGGGGGATGAGCCCAGCGGAGCCGGCAGCAGCGGGGATTTCACAGCCTCCCCCGGGAGCAGAGGCAGAGCCGGCGCTGCTCTGTGGAGCCGGTTTTCCACATGGAATCCCAGCCCTGGAGCGGGCAGGCACCCAGAGCCGCCCGACCGTCCCGCTGGCACCCCCAGAGTGTCCGGACACCCCCGGGGCACAGAGGGGGAATAAATGCCCACTCGAGCGTGGCAGAGGTTATCGGGGCTGGCCGGAGATTTCCGCCCCGGGACCGCTGCTGCCTGTGCTGCTAATTAGCGGGGAAGGAGGTGGTTAATGAAGTGGGGCATTTGCAGATGCTGGGAGTTATTTACAGCCGCAGCTCCCGCCCTAAAGGCAAATAAAGCTCAGCGTGGTGGAATAAAACTTCTGTAGGACAGGATGGCTTGGGAGCCTCCCTGTCTGGAACGAGCAGCAGGGACAGGAATGACAGAAACAGGGACGAGGGGTCACCCCGCAGGAATGCCACCCGCCCCGGAGCGGGCCAGCGTGGCTTTGGCTGGCAGAGTCTGGAAGTCCCCAGGGATGGAGGCGGCCCCACCCCTGGGTGCCTCTACCCCAAAATCTTGGCTGGAGCCTCCCAGATTGTGGCTGCTGCTCCCAACCCTGCAGAGGAGGATTTGGATTTGCTGCCACCCCTCGAGTGGGGCTGGGCTGTCCTTGGACTCACAGGTGACCTGTCCTTGTCCCCAGCCACCTGGGCAGCTGAACTGCAGAATCATCGAGGGTGGAAAAGTCCTCTAAGACCATCGAAACCCAACCACAAACCCGGCACTGACCATCCTGCATCCCCTTCCCCGCTGGCAGCACAGCAGCTTTCCAACCCTGGGCAAATGCAAAAAGAAATAAAATCAAACTGCAGTGTAAAATCTAGAAGAAGCTTCTCGTTTGTAAACTTTTAGCACAAACAGGGTTTTTAAATTACTGAGTGTTTCTGGAATGCCTGCCTGGAGCTCTGCCAGCGCTGTGCTGTCTGCGGGGTCGGGGCAGGAGGAGGTTCCAAACGCTGGCTCCGTGCTGTCCCGAGTGAATTCCTCATTTTGTCCTCAGGGATGAGCAAAGCAGCAGCCCCAGCCCCTCCTCCTGCCCACCCGGGGGTTCAGGGCCTCCCTGGTGCTCCCAGGGGCTCGGAGTGTGCCCGCGGGATGCTCGGAGCATGGTCTGGCTTGGGAGGCACCTCAGAGGTCACCTGGTGCCAGCCAACACCTGGCTGGGAGGGGCCAGGCAGCCCCAGCGTGGGGGATCTGGCTGTGGGATCCGGCTGTGGGATCTGACTGTCCCAGCTGTGGGATCCAGCTGCCCATCCCTGTCTCCGCAGCTCCCTGTCTCTGACAGGATCCACGTCCGAGGCGCGGGAGCGATCCCGGAGTGCCGGAGCTGGGATTTGGGCATTCGAGAATTCTGGCATTCGGGCATTCGGGAATTCAGGAATTCGGGCATTCTGGCATTCAGGCATTCTCGCATTCGGGAATTCGGGCATTCTGGCATTCGGGAATTCTGGCATTCTGGCATTCAGGCATTCTGACATTCTGGCATTCTGGCATTCGGGCATTCGGGAATTCTGGCATTCGGGAATTCGGGCATTCAGGCATTCAGGCATTCCGTCATTCTGGCATTCCGGCATTCCGGCATTCTGGCATTCGGGGCGGTGCTGGGTCCCGGGGCAGGGGCTGCCCCGCAGGACCAGCCCCGTCCCGCGCTCCTGACCCCAGACACACAACCCCTGCCCCGCAGGACCAGCCCCGTCCCGCGCTCCTGACCCCAGACACACAACCCCTGCCCCGCAGGACCAGCCCCGTCCCGCGCTCCTGACCCCAGACACGCAAACCCTGCCCCGCAGGACCAGCCCCGTCCCGCGCTCCTGACCCCAGACACACAGACCCTGCCCCGCAGGACCAGCCCCGTCCCGCGCTCCTGACCCCAGACACACAACCCCTGCCCCGCAGGACCAGCCCCGTCCCGCGCTCCTGACCCCAGACACACAACCCCTGCCCCGCAGGACCAGCCCCGTCCCGCGCTCCTGACCCCAGACACACAACCCTGCCCCGCAGGACCAGCCCCGTCCCGCGCTCCTGACCCCAGACACACAACCCCTGCCCCGCAGGACCAGCCCCGTCCCGCGCTCCTGACCCCAGACACACAAACCCTGCCCCCCACACCGCGCCCGGCGCCCGCCGAGCCCGTAAATCTGCCGCTCCCGCGGGGCAGCGCGGTTACGGATGCCAGTCAACCGGAGCTGCTAACACGTGAATCATGAATATTTTAGTGGCTGTCCAGCCCCGGCCCCGGCCCTGGCAGTCACCCCCACATTCCAGAGCCTGCGTTTATCCAAGCGCTGCTCCCGCTGCTGGTGGGAAGCCCAACCCCTGGGCGCTGCGAGAATCACCCCGAGCTCCACGCGAGGCAGCCCCGGTGTGCAACATCTCCTGAGAGGATCATAATTCATGTAAAGCTCAGCCAGGAAATACTGTATAAATTTTTAATGGAGTTTTCTATTCAATGCTCTTGTTTTGTAGTGCATGGTGGCAAATTATTTTAACTAATTTATGCCAGAGCGCAGAGCTGCTGCTTGAATTGTTTTACCTCCATCACCTGGAGCTCAGCATGACAACAAAATGCTTGCTACATGATTTTATGAACTTTGTGCCACGTAAATACTGTGGGAAAATTGCCTGTAGTAGTGATTGTCTATTTTTCTATTTGAATTTCTATTTTGTCCTGCTGATTGCCAAAGAAGACAAGATTTTCATAGAGCTTAATAATTTTATGCAGTTCTTGCAAGGCAGAAGTGAAATACTAGTTTTATATCTCACTGTGTGTGGCTGAAGGTCAAAGAAACTTCAGAAAAGTAATTTGATCTTCTTCTTTTTTTTTTTTTTCAAAATACAGTGGCCGAGTGATCAGGGTTTATGGGAATCATATTTGACACTTATTGAAACCTCATTTCTGTATTCATAACTTTGTGATTTGGAATTCACTGGGAAGCTGGAGAGATTTAATGCCCAGAGAGGGAAGGGTTTACTACCAATTTCTGGAATTTATAATCTGGGAAGAGCTTTCCCTCCCCAGCCCATCGAGGCAGTTCAGCTCTGATGTCCATCTTCAGCAGCCTCCTGGGAGGATTGGAAAGCCAGGAAATGAAACAAAGTCATAAAGTGCAGGACTGGAATGGGGGCAAACGCCAGGAGAACTCCAGAGCAGAGCTGAGGGAATCAGGGATGAGGGAATCAGGGATGAGGATGGATTCGTGGGAACCCGGAGCAGGAGATGCTGCTGGAAAGGGAACAACAGCAACATCTGGGACATTTTATTCACTTTCCCTGAGAATTTTGCCTCTCTGCTGGCTCAGGAAGGAAAAAGCAGGAGCAGGAATTGCCTGGATGTGGAGTGGTCCAGCCTGAGCAGAGAGTTAATTAAGAGGAGGATTCTCTCCACAGAAGCCAAGAGTGCTGGAATAGCAAATGCAGCAGAGCTTGAGGAAAGGCACAGGGAAACTCTGCTGAGAAATAATCCCTGCCTGTTCCCAAACACTCCAGCAATGTTTGCTCACCCCACTTGAGCCAAAGCTCTCCCGCTGGGGGTGGAGAGATTGAAGGATAAAGGGTTCCGAGGGTAACTGGGGCACTGTGGGATTCCCCACAGGGACAGGGGGCTTTCCCAAGGGGCTGCAGCTTGGGAAAATCAGATTTAGAAAAGCGGACAGGAGCAGTTTGGGGTCTTGTAAGTCCCAGAATCCCAGGATCCCAGGGTGTCAGAGCCCGCAGGCTGCGACCCAGCCAGCCAGCCCCTACCCAGCCTTAACACAGCCAGGGATGGGACTGCACCCTCCCAGGGCACAACATTCAGCTTTTCCTGTGTCCCTGGCGATCCTGGCTGCTCTGCAGCCCGTGTTGTGAGGCTGAGCCCTGTGGCTGTGTCAGTGCTGCTGCAGGCAGTAGCCCTACCCCCCTGGGCACAGCCCCCTGCCGGAGCTGCAGGTGAGTGAGGAGGGCACCCCTGAGCTGCCTGCTCCAGCTGAGCAACCCCCCAGCTCCCCAGGGCCTCCCTGCCAGGGATGGTCCCAGCACCATCCTAGTCCCGCCCTCCAACACCTCATGCCTCCGGAGCCGGGGACGCTCTGGGCCAGCCCTGCGGCAGTGCCCAGCAGAGCCAGCACAGGGCACAGGGCGCTCCTGCCCACCCAGCCTCTGAGCCAGAGGCACACAGAGCCCTGCTCCTGCTGCCAGCCCAGCCCGAGCCAGCCCACAGAGCCCTGCTCTGCTGCCACCCCAGCCCTGAGCCAGGCACACAGAGCCATGCTCCTGCTGCCACCCCAGCCCTGAGCCAGGGCACACAGAGCCCTGCTCCTGCTGCCACCCCAGCCTGAGCCAGGGCACACAGAGCCCTGCTCTGCTGCCACCCCAGCCCTGAGCCAGGGCACAGAGCTAGCCACCTGCTCCTGCTGCCACCCCAGCCCTGAGCCAGGGCACACAGAGCCCTGCTCCTGCTGCCACCCCAGCGAGCCACCACGAGCCTCCCTACCCAGGGCCAGGCACAGAGCCCTGCTCCTGCTGCCACCCCGCCGACCAGGGCACACAGACCCTGCTACTGCTCACCAGCCCTGGCCGGCACACAGAGCCCTGCTCCTGCTGCCACCCCAGCCCTGAGCCAGGGCACACAGAGCCCTGCTCCTGCTGCCACCCCAGCCCTGAGCCAGGGCACACAGAGCCCTGCTCCTGCTGCCACCCCAGCCCTGAGCCAGGGCACAGAGAGCCCTGCTCCTGCTGCCACCCCAGCCCTGAGCCAGGGCACAGAGAGCCCTGCTCCTGCTGCCACCCCAGCCCTGAGCCAGGGCACACAGAGCCCTGCTCCTGCTGCCACCCCAGCCCTGAGCCAGGGCCATCACCCCCTGCTCCTGCTGCCCACACCGTTCCTGTCACTTGGACTCTCAGCTCCCTGTCCCTGAGACCCTGGGCTGCTCCCTGGGAGCTCTTCCAGGGCTGGGGTCTCCCTGCTGCCCTGGGAATGTTGCTCCAGAGGGACCCGGGGGTGTCTGTGGTTTTCAGACAGAGCTTTGGGTGAGCATGCCATGAATTCATGAATTCCTGCTTGTTTGAAGGGACCAGCCACTTCCAACCCTTGCTTTGGTGGGGTTGAGAGAGGAACATCCGAAGGCACAAACCAGAGCCGGGCTTGTTGGGAAGGGTGGGGGAGGAACAGCCTAAAACCAGCGGAATGTGTTTGATTCCTGCAGAGAAAGGGCACAGCAGGGACATCCATCTCCAGTGGGATGCTGCCCGGGGAGGAGTTTCCATGGAATAGCAGACTGGAAGGGACCTGAATCCCATCCCGTTCCAAGCCCTGCCATGAGCAGCACACCTCCCAGCCGAGCAGCTCCTCGGGGCTCGCAGGGTTTGCCGAGGTGGGGAGAGGAGAGTGGAACCGGGAGGAGCCTGGAGCGGCAAATCCCGGGGCTGCTGGAGTCTGGGAAGGGTCTGGAATCGGAACACGGCGGGCAGTGAGTGCGGGAGGAGGAAAGGGCTGCAGCGGCCGGTTCTGGGGCTGGCTTCACAGCCGCGGGTCGCTGCCCCAGCGGGACGGAGGCACGGGCAGAGCTGCCACAATTATCCCGGCGTTAATCACCTCGGGCAAGGGAACAAGCGCCCTCGGGAATATCCCTGTGGGATCTCCACGAGCAGCCCTGGATAGGAGACACGGAGTGATGGAGGAGGCTGCGCTCCCAAGCCCTGCTGGAACCCTGAGAGGGTCCGAGCAGGGAGGAGAGGTCGGGCTGCCGCTCCTGCTCCATCGGGGCATTCCCAGCGCGCAGCAGGCAGAGGAGAACTCCCTGTCCCCATTCCAGCCCTGCCTCGAGAGGCTGAGCAAGGACAGAAAGGGCTGGAATTCTCTCCCGCGCTGTTAGAAAATCCCACAGCCACGCTCACGTTTTGGTTCCTTTCCAGGGAGGACTCCTGCAGAAAATGGGGAAATTAGGGTTTGGTGTCACACTAAGGGACATTTAGGACATTAGAGTTCATGATCCAGGTTTAAAACAGAAAGCTGGCTTGGTTGGCACTGATTCAATTCAGGTTCTGACAGTTATCTGAGAAGAAAACTTTCCATGGGAAAGCTTCATGTTTCCTTCTCTTTCAGCTGCAGAATAAGAAGTATCTTTGTAGATTTTGTGGTTAAAGCCGATTAGATGAGATTTAATATTCTTGATTTATTTGTTTACATATTTATTTGCCTTTTAAACCTAAGGGTAAAAAACACGAGCAGATTTTAACTTCTTTCATCTCCAGGAGCAGTAATTTCATTTCAGACCTTGCTTATATAACACAAAGCAGTGAAATTGTGATTCCCTTTTCCATGTAAATAGCCTTCAATATTTATTGCACGGAGTTCAGCCCCTCAGTCCTGCGGCTCCACATGCAGCAGATCAGTCAGTAATGGAGCCAGAAGGAGCTTCAGCTTGAGCCCAGCCATAAACTTCCCTGAATTAATTCCTATTTTAATGAGAGAATGGCTTTTAAGACAAAAAGTCCAGTTTTGATTTTGGATTGCCGTCGACAACGGCTCTCATGGGGTTTGAGGTGACAAATGTATTGAAAATAAAAGGGAAGAAAGGAATTTTCTTCTCTTCCTCTCACAGCAAGCCCTGCTCCCCTCCTCAGGCTGTTTCTTCCTAATGATGCCACAATGTTCACAATATCCAGCTCCCACCGAATGCTCTCCTCCTTAAAACTTCCCGTTCATTTTAGATGTGAGAAAAATCCCACCAGGCACAGCTTGCTGCATTCCTACGGGACCCACGGCCTTGGGGACCCTTCCAGTGCACAGGGGGGACCCCACAACCTTGGGGACCCAGTGCACAGGGTGACCCCACAACCTTGGGGACCCTTCCCAGTGCACAGGGGTGTCCCCACAACCTTGGGGACCCTTCCCAGTGCACAGGGGTGACCCCATGGCCTTGGGGACCCTTCCCAGTGCACAGGGGTGTCCCCACAACCTTGGGACCCTTCCCAGTGCACAGGGTGACCATGGCTTGGGGACCTCCACACAGGGTGTCCCACCTTGGGGAACCCTTCCCAGTGCACAGGGATGCCCCATGCCTTGGGAACCCTTCCCAGTGCACAGGGGTGCCCCAAGCCTTGGGGACCCTTCCCAGTGCACAGGGGTGACACCACAACCTTGGGGACCCTTCCCAGCACACAGGGGTGTCCCCACAACCTTGGGAACCCTTCCCAGTGCACAGGGATGACCCATGGCCTTGGGGACCCTTCCCAGTGCACAGGGGTGTCCCCACAGCCTTGGGGACCCTTCCCAGTGCACAGGGGTGTCCTGGGACCCTTCCCAGTGCACAGGGGTGACCCCATGGCCTTGGGGACCCTTCCCAGTGCACAGGGGTGACCCCACAACCTTGGGGACCCTTCCCAGTGCACAGGGGTGACCCCATGGCCTTGGGGACCCTTCCCAGTGCACAGGGGTGGTCCCTGAGGATCCCCCAAGCCCCACGGAGCCCCAGAGTCCTGCAGCTCTGACAGGGCAGGAGCTCCCTGAGCCTCCTGCCCAGAGCAGCTGGGGCTGCCCCCGGATCCCTGGAAGTGTCCGGGGCCAGGCTGGGCACTGGGGTTGGAGTGGGATGGGAATATGGGATGGGAATGGGATGAGATGGGAATATGGGATGGAAATATGGAATGGGATGGGAATACGGGATGGGATCCATGGGATGGGATGGGATAGGATGGCATGGCATGGGATAGGGTGGGATGGGAATGGGGATGGGAATGGGGATGGGAATGGGATGGGGATGGGAATGGGGATGGGATGGAAACAGGGGATGGGAATGGGGATGGGAATATGGGATGGGATGGGATAGAAATATGGGATGGGATGGAAACATGGGATGGAAATATGGGATGGGATAGAAATATGGGATGGGATGGGATGGGATGGATGGCATGGCATGGCATGGCATGGGAATGGGAATGGGGATGGGATGGGATGGGATAGAAATATGGGATGGGATGGGATGGGATGGAAACATGGGATGGGATGGAAATATGGGATGGAAATATGAGGTGGGATAGGATAGAAATAGGATGGGAATATGGGATGAGATGGGAGCTCTAAGAACAGAAAATCAACATTGGGCACTGCAGGACGATGAGATCTGCAAACCTGGTGCCAGGGGAGAACAAAGATGAATGACACCCTGGGCTGGCTGGCAGTGAGAGTCCCATCAGGAAATAATCCCATAAGAAACATCCCAAATTTCCTTCAGTGGAAGACTGAAAATTCCTTTCTCCAGTTCCCAAATTCCCCTTGGGTCCCACACCCCAAATTCCCTCAGTGTCCCATATCCCAAATTCCCCTCAGTGCCCCATGCCCCAAATTCCCCTCAGTGCCCCACACCCCAAAATCCCCTCAGTGCCCCACACCCCAAATTCCCCTCAGTGCCCCTGACCCCAAAGTCCCCCCAGAGCTGGGATCATGGTACCACTTCTACTTAATTCCCCACATCAGGATCCCAGACCAAATCCTTGGGAAGTGCCAACCACGCAATTGTCTTGGTAATTATATTATAAATAAAATCATTATTAGGGCCTCTTCCTTTTTTAATGAGATTAGATCAGAGCTGCTGCCATTGCAGAGGAGCTGATTCGGTTCAATTAGATTTATTCTCAGATGTGGAGCATCCCAACATCATTTTTTGCCTTTGTTAAATTAATTTAATTAGAAAACACTATTTTAATGAAACAGGATACTGTAGCTTCCAGAAATGAATTTTCATCCACAGAGTGCTTGGGAAAAATAGCAATGGAAATAATTTTGATAAGTAACTCTCAGCCTGAATATCTCTATTGTTGCTCGTGCCCCGAGGTTATATTTTTAATTGCATGTAATAAATATAACTTTATTAATTAGGAATTATCTGGGAAAGAGACTTTTTTTTTTTTCTGCTTGATGGTGTAGAGAGGCTTAAAATAAAATCCTTGTTCCTTGGGGTAGGTACACTTAATCTACCTTTGTTTTTTTTTTTTGTTTCTAGGCTGGCAACAAAATCAAGAATATAAAATCCTGGCTTGTTTGTGGCAGGGATTTTTGCTAACTGGAGAAGGGAATTTTCAGTCTTTTACTGAAGGAAATTTGGGATGTTTCTTATGGGATTATTTCCTGATGGGACTCTCACTGCCAGCCAGCCCAGGGTGTCATTCATCTTTGTTCTCCCTGGCACCAGGTTTGCAGATCTCATGTCCTGCACAGTCCCAATGTTGATTTTCTGTTCCTAGAGCTCTCATCCTGCACAGTCCCAATGTTGATTTTCTGCTCCTAGAGCTCTCGTCCTGCACAGTCCCAATGTTGATTTTCTGTTCCTAGAGCTCTCATCCTGCACAGTCCAATGTTGATTTTCTGTTCCTAGAGCTCTCATCCTGCAGTCCATTGATTCTGTCAGAGCTCCCACAGTCATGTTGATTTTCTGTTCCTAGAGCTCTCGTCCTGCACAGTCCCAATGTTGATTTTCTGTTCCTAGAGCTCTCGTCCTGCACAGTCCCAATGTTGATTTTCTGTTCCTAGTATGCAAAGTGACGTTCCTAGCTCATCCTGCATCATTGCCTCGATTTTGTCCATTTGATTTTCTGTCCTGAGTCCCCGAGCTCGATGGCTGTGAGGCTGGTGTGCAAAGCTCCAGCCTGTGGGCAAGGATGGGATTTGATGTTGAGGACTTGGCTGCAGGATCAGGAAAAGGGGAAGGTGAAGCAGGCCTGGGTTTTGTCCTTTTATCACTCTAAAATTTAAAACGACAAAAAAACCCCACCTAGATTCCAGAGATTTTCACTGCAGGGAATTTTTCTTGGTGCAGAGGAGCTCACACATATATTAAACCCAAGGTGTTTCAATTTTCCTCTATTTTATACTGAATATCCCCCAGTCTGGGCTGTGTCCTAAAATTCCTGGGGGAATTTTAGCAATATCTGAGGGCTTTGGGTGCTGCAGAGCTGGGAGGGCTCCTGGATTTCCCAGGTGGGGTGTTGGAGGCTCCAGGCCCTTGGCTGAAGCTCAGCCAGGCACCCAGGGAGGTGGAATGTTGGATTGCAGGAGCTGAGAGCCCCTCTGAGGCCCTCAGAGGGAGGAAAGAGTGTGGAAGTGGAGTTAAAGTCTTTGGAAAAATTAAAATATATTAAACCATAGAAATATGAAATAGAGGTTTTAGTGTTCAGTAAGTTAAGTAAGTAGAAATACACTTTATACATTTTTTACATTTTGAAGTGCCTTAGCAGGGTGAAGAACCCTAAGTCCTAGTTAAAAGCTCAGTGCTTTCCTAACTAAAACACAGCAAAATATTATTTACATTCTTAGATAGAACCACGTGCATGAATAGCTAGAACCATGTGTGCAAATATACATAAATACGTGCAAGAACTGGCATGAATTTAAAGTTAAATCCTAATAGGTGTAAAGAGAAGGTTTTAGAATTGTGTTTTTAGCTGATTGGATGATTTAGGGTTAAAAACCCATCTGGGGCTGGCAGGCTCGGTTTTATTTTAGCTGCACACACACAGACACAGAGGAGGAGGAGAGGAGGAGGAGGAGAAGGAGAAGGAGAAGGAGGAGAAGGAGGAAAAGAAGAAGGAGGAAAAGAAGGAGGAGGAAAAGAAGGAGGAGAAGAAGAAGAAGGAGAAGGAAAAGGAGAAGAAGGAGAAGAAAAGAAGGCTGCAGGAGCTCCTGCTCTATCCCAGGACTCTGTCCCAGCAGAGGCCTGGAGGATGAATTCCAGCAGGGCCCTTTGTCATCCTGAACTTCCCCCTTCAGACTGACACATTCATAATAAACAACATTACAGAATTTGTCCCTGCTTGGCTGATTTCTAATATTGACACATGATTAAAATAATGAAAAGAGTGGAGAGTTGGAGAGCCAGCTATGGCTGTCATCTGCTTAAACCCCCAAACAACCCAGCAGAGGAATCTGCTGCTTTGGTGCCTGCTCCTCTCCAGCTGCTTTGCCTTCCTTTGCCAGCAAGGAGCAGAGGTGCTTCCAGAGCAATAATCCCACGGGTTCCTTCCTCCCTAACAACGCTGGAATATTCACCTCCCATGCAATGCTCTCTTTCTAACAATTGTTGTTTTGTTGGGTTTGATGAAAATCTCGTCAGGCTCTGATTTCTGATATTTTTATGCCCCATTTGCTCTGTGCAATGGTGATCAAATGCAAGAAGTCCTTTGTTTGGGGAGATAAATGCATTTATGCACTGAACTCCCTGGAGTGTGAAAGGAGCAAATGCACAAAGTCCTGGAGAAAATGAATAATAACCCTTCATTAACTAATTTACATTGAAATAATAGTGACTAGTGAGTGACAGTGATGTCTGTGGTCACCTGCAGCTCCAAGAAAGGCTCGAGCTGTGCAGGTGAGGGTTCCTGGCATGGAGCTGGGCAGGGGGCACCACCCACACTGGTTTGCCATCCCCCTGTGCAGGGCTGGAGCATCCAGGGGGATTTCCTCCAGCTCGGGATGTTCTGGGCTGTGCAAGCCCAGCCGAGGGCAGGAGGAGGATCCAGGGCAGGCTCTACGTGGAATCACAGCTGCCCTGTGGGGCACAGGCAGATCCAGGGGCTCTCATCCCAGAGCTCTCGGTCATGCCCAGCAGATCTCCTCATCCCATTATCCAAGCTGGGCCAGCACCCTGCATCCCTCTCCCTACCCTTGGAAAGCTCTGTCACAAACACCGCGGGGACAGGAGGGGCTTGGGTTTGGAAGCAAACCCAAATCTGCACCGGGCTGCAGGAGAGAGGGAAAAACACCACAAGAAACAAACAAACAAACAAAAAAGTAGAATCGAGGGAAATGTGCAAATGGCCATCTGGGAATCCATCCCAAGGGGTCAGGGGGCTCAGTGCCAGCAGAGAGGGAGGGCAGCGGGGTGGGGCAGGGAGTGACCCCCCCGCAGAGCCCAGGGGCTGCCAGGGAACGCTCCCCTCGATGATTTATTGCCCTCTGGCTGCGATAATGAGACGCTTTCTATTCCCTCTGCGTCTGGGAGGAGGGTAAAGAGCCACTGGTGCCCGTTTGTGGAGCAGCAGGAGCACCGAGTTCGTGCCTGAGCTCATCAAAGAAGGGCCGGGGGCGCCGGGGGCTGCAGCCCCGTGGTTGGTTTGTCTGCAGTCCTCGACAAATCACGGAGCCCCGGGAAAAGGCAGAGGGAGGAGAGAAGTGATGGCCCAGCAGTGATTGAAAAGGCGCTGGGTGTCCTGCGGCGCCGGAGTCGGGAGGGAGGGATGGAGAGGGATCAGGGAGAGCGGGAACAGGATTAGCTGAGCGTCCTGGGCTGAGCTGAGCCCAGCGTGGGCAGCAGGGAGGGGATCCTGAGCCAGGTGAGACCCCACCTGCAGCCCCCAGCCCCGGGGACACGGCAGGAGCTGGAGCTGCTGGGGAGATCCAGAGGAGCCACGGAGCTGCTCCAGGGCTGGAGCCCCTCTGGAGCCAGGCTGGGAGAGCTGGGAATGTTCCCTGGAGAGGAGGAGGCTCCAGGCAGAGCTCAGAGCCTGGAGGGGCTGCAGGAGAGCTGGGGAGGGACTGGGGACAAGGGATGGGGGGACAGCACACAGGGAGTAGATGGGAACTGCCAGGGGGCAGGGATGAGTGGGATACTGGGAATTGGGAATCGTTCCCTGTGAAGGTGGGGAGGCCCTGGCACAGGTGACCTGTGCTTCAGGACTTTGCCTTTTTAGAAATCCCCTCAAGCCCTGCACAGGCAGAATGTGAAGGCACCAAAGGGGGGAACAGCTCTGACCCTCAATCCCAGGCCAGCAGGGAGCCAGCTCTTCCCCCTCAGGCTGGGCAGGGACTCACATTTCCTAGCACACTTCAGGAAATTCGCATTTCTTTGTAAACCTCTTAAAAAGGCTTCCTGGGGTTGCTCGAGTTGAACTTTGTGTTGGCCAGAAATAAGCAGGTGCTTCAAAGGGCAGCCCCTGCCTTGTTGCAGAGCTCCACAAGATCTTTTGTATCCTGTGCCAAGAAAAAGGGGCTTGGAAAGGTTTTCTGAGTCAAAGGTAATGATCTCTCAAGGTCTTGGCAAAGGAGCGAGGAATTTTTAATCTGGTGAAAAGATTGCAAAGAAATAAACCCATCAAATAATGTATTAAAAAAAGCTAAAGTGAAATGGGGCTGCTTAAATGTTTGAATGCAAAGGGTGTGGAACTAAATAATCCTTAATGTTCCTTCAAGGTTTTTGAGGTCCCTTCCAACCCAAAGCATTCCAGGATCCTCTGCAGCGGCTCCTGTGTCCCCTTCCCAGTGCCTGGGGCTCTCCTGGCCCTGCTCTGCCACATCCCAGGCCTGGCCACAGAGAATTCCCTGGAAACAGAGCCAGGCAGGGGCACCAGGGCCCATCAGTGGGAGGGCTGGGTGCAATCAGGATCACCCGGGTTGGACAAGACCACCAGGACTGCTGCAGTATTCCCCTCGTTAGGGGTGGAAATGAGCCAAGACACATTTAACAACGAGAGAAGGGTCCTGGTTTAGTGTTTTGCATTGCTCAGCCATCCTGACTGCTCACAGCCAGCTCCTGCTGCAGCTCCAGCTGCAGGCTCTGCCTGCTGGGCATCTCCTGCTGCACTGGGGCTGCAGCTCCAGCCCCATCACACCCACACCGAGCCCACAGCAGAGCTCTGCCAGCAGCAGCTCTCGCCCTTAGTCCAGTCTCCTTTCTGCTCCCTGGACCTTTCCCTCTCCTCAGGGCTCCTCCACCTCCTCAAGGCTCTCATTGTCCAGATCCTCAGGGCTCCTCCGCCTCCTCAAGGCTCTCATTGTCCAGATCCTCAGGGCTCCTCCACCTCCTCAAGGCTCTCACTGTCCAGATCCTCAGGGCTCCTCCACCTCCTCAAGGCTCTCACTGTCCAGATCCTCAGGGCTCCTCCGCCTCCTCAAGGCTCTCTTTATCCAGATCCTCAGGGCTCCTCCACCTCCTCAAGGCTTTCATTGTCCAGATCCTCAGGGCTCCTCCACCTCCTCAAGGGTCTCACTGTCCAGATCCTCAGGGCTCCTCCACCTCCTCAAGGCTCTCTTTATCCAGATCCTCAGGGCTCCTCCACCTCCTCAAGGCTCTCTTTATCCAGATCCTCAGGGTTTCTCCACCTCCTCAAGGGTCTCACTGTCCAGATCCTCAGGGCTCCTCCACCTCCTCAAGGGTCTCTTTATCCAGATCCTCAGGGCTCCTCCACCTCCTCAAGGGTCTCTTATCCAGATCCTCAGGCTCCTCCACTCCTCAAGGCTTCTTTATCCAGATCCTCTCCTTCAATCCCCCCTGCCCAGCCAGCCTCCCCCTTTTCCCAGCCCTTTTCCCAGCCCTCCCTGTCTCAGCTCCAGCTGTGACCCACCAAGGGTGAGGCTGCTCCTCTGCTTTGCCCCCCTGGACTGTGCAGGGGCAGATCTCCTCAATCCCCCTCTCCCACCTCAGGACCACGGGGTGCAGCCACTGAGAGCTGCTCCAGGAGATGCTGTCCCTGCTGTCCCCAGGAATGGCAGGTGCTGGTACTCAGAGATGCTGGATCTGGAACCAGTATTTTTAAATAAAATAGGAAATATTAAAAAAAACCCAAGAAATCACTTTCCAGCTCAGCAGTGAAACCACACACAGAGAGGAGACAAATTCCAGGAGCTGGAAATGCTGAATCCAGCCCTTTCCTTGGCTCTGCCCTTCTCCTTGCTCCTCCTGGGACACTGGGAGGTGGCCCTGGATGGGACTGGGGGTCATTTCCAAGCCCAGCCAGTCCTTGGCTGAGGCCTCACCAAACCAGATTGCCTTGCTCCAGCCACAGGAATCCCAGGGCCAAGGGAGCAGGGGGGACAGAGCTGAGCAAACCAGCAGGAAAAAACAGCAGCTGGTGGCTGTGGCAAGTGGCACTCACCTGTCACCTGCCAGCTGAGCCAGGAAAAAGGACGAGTTATTAATTAACTTATTTATTTTTATTTATTTATTTATTTATTTATTCTTATATCTCTATATATTTATATATTTATATCTAAATATATTTATATATTTAGATATAAATTTATTTTAATATTTATATATTCACATAGGTATGTATTTTACATATTTTTATTTTTATATTTGCATATATAGAGAGAAATATTTTCATTTATTTGCATATAAATATTGCCATGTACTTGTATATAATTGTATGTATATTTTTACATGTATCCATATTTATATATTTATTTTATATTTATTTTTTTATATATTTACATATATGCTCGCTTACACGTGTATATTACATAATAAATATAAAAGAAAAAATATTAATATATTGACGAACATCTACGAATATAATAGCAAATATAGTAGCACATTATTTAGAAAACATGCATGGTTTTTGTTTCTATATGAACAAGTCTGAGGTCCCAAGGCTCCCTCTGAAGTCACCAGTGCAGTGAACTCTGCAGGAGGAGAAGGGGAGAAACCTCCCAGAGGTGAAGCCCTCGAACACGGCAGGTTTTTAATAATCCCTGATCATCTTAATTAGTTCCCCGTTATCTATAAATCTTCATTTAATGAGATCAAAGCAGCAGGAAGGAGGCTCCTGCTGCCCCAGCTCCCCCGCTGCAGAGGGAGGAGTTCCCGGGAAACACAAACACTGCTGGCGGAGAAACTTTGGGAATGGGAACGGAGGGGATGGGAGAGAACGCTGGAGAGAGAGATGGGAGAGAGGGGGATGGGAGAGAGAGGGGATGGGAGAGAGAGGGGATGGGAGAGAGAGGGGATGGGAGAGAGAGGGGATGGGAGAGAGGGGGATGGGAGAGAGGGATGGGAGAGGGGATGGGAGAGAGGGATGGGAGAGAGGGGAAAGGGAAGAGGGGATGGGAGAGAGGGGAAAGGAGAGAGGGGATGGAGAGAGAGGGGATGGGAGAGAGGGGATGGGAGAGAGAGGGGATGGGAGAGTGGGAGAGGGAGGGAGGAGGGGAGGAGAGGGGAAAGGGAGAGGGGATGGGAGAGAGGGGAAGGAGAGGGGATGGGAGAGAGGGGATGGAGAGAGGGGATGGGAGAGAGAGAGGATGGGAGAGGGGAAAGGGGAGAGGGGATGGGAGAGAGGGGATAGGAGAGAGAGGGGATGGGAGGGAGGGGATGGGAGAGAAGTGGAGGGGGATGGAGAGAGGGGAGGGAGAGGGAAGGAGGGAGCCGGGGAGAGGGAGGAGAGGAGGAAGGAGGCCCGGGGTCAGAGGGAAGGCAGAGAGCCCCGGGGGTCCCTGGAGGTGCATCTGGGATGTGCACAGTGGGGTCGGGGCAGTGGGAGGTGACTCTGGGGACCCTGTGCCCCCGTTCCATGTCTGTGACATGGATGGGCATGGGGAGGCACCACCCCAGCTGTGCTGTCACACCAACATCAGATCCCAGAATGGTTTGGGTTCTACACACCCCAAATCCCACCCAGTGCTCCCCCTGGATGGGCAGGGACCCCTCCCACTGTCCCAGGGTGTCCAACCCCAGTGTCCAACCTGGGACATTCCAGGGATCCAGGGGCAGCCCCAGCTGCTCTGGCAATTCCAGCCCAGCCAGGAATTCCCAATTCCGAGTCTCCCACCCCTCCCTGTCCCCTGGCAGTGGGAACCATTCCCTGGGTCCCCCCGATCCTCCTCCATGCCCTGGGAACAGCTCAGCTCTAATAAAAGACACGATGGAGACTTTGCCATCAGCACCCAGATGTGCACGGGGCCCCTGGAGCCATCTGTCATTTTTGCAGGAGTGTTTGCACATGAAAAAGTAGTTTCTCCCCAATTTATTTCCAGATCTAATAATTCTGGGCTTATAAACCAGGTCTATTCCAAATTTTACATCCTTCAGCTGCTGCAGTGCTCGCAGTGATGTGAAATGGCAGAAAAACAACACCTGAGTTTGGCTGAACTCAGTGAACTCTCCCCAAACCCTGCGGGTCCCCTGGGCTGTCTCGGGTCCCCCCTGCCCCCAGCCCCCAGCCAGGCTGTGTCTGGGCCCCCAGGCTCCCACCCTGCCCTCTCTGGAGCATCCTTCCTGTTATAAACACATATTTTGGCGTTGGCTTTCCGCCAGTGTTGGAATGAATGTTATCAGTATGATGGATTTTCTGTAGTTTTGAGTGTGTTTAACTGCCTGAATAGATGGATAAAGTTTTCTCTTTGCTGTAGTTTGGAATTTAGGTGCAGTGTGTTTTAGCTGTCTGAATAGTTAAGATAACTTCTGAAAGAGGCCCAAGTGACTCTCAGCATTCACTGCCTGTGCAAAAGAGACCCAAGCCCAGATCTAAAGATGATAAAAACCAAATAAAAGTGAGATTGTGCTTGATGGACCCAAGGAGTGACCATGCAGAGCAGCTCCTGGAAAAGTGAATGTGCACAAGTCCATGCAAGAAGAACAGGATTAAAATGGGGGGTTCCAAGACACCAGGGTGCTCTTGGCAGAGCACCCAGACACCCGGCCCTTTAACCTTTGCTTTATTTTCATTTCTCTTATTGTCTCTACTAAACATTTTTAAACTTTACCAGGAGAGTGAACCTCGTTTTCCGCCTCTCTACTAAACATTTTTAAATTTACCAGGATGAGTTGCACCTGGTTTTCCGCCCTGCCCTCATCCCGAGCGCAGAGCCGCCCCGGCTGCTCCCGGCAGTGTGGGAGCATCACCCAGCCCTGCTCCGTTCCCCCTGACAGCCGTGCCCTTCGGCATGGGGGGCACCCAACAGCGGGGTGTAATAGGTGACCGACTATATTTGTTCATCAGGATTAGGAAGAACAAACCCAGTGAAGGGATTTACTGTAAGTGTGAATGTTCGGAGATGAGCGAGGTAAATGTTTAACAGCAAAGCTGCTCAGCCGGGTATCCCTCCGGCACTGGATTGCGGAATTTACCCCAGCCGGAGAGAAGAAGAAACGGCTGAAGAGACCGAGATGCGGAGGAAGAGACCCTATAAAGGAGGACTGCGGGAGGGGCAGTGTGTGCGCCACTGGTGGAGCGCTGACCCCCTGGCTGCACCCACCGCTGTTCGCTTGTTACCGCTTGCTGTAATTAATAAAACTTTGATTGGACTTTATCGGCTGAACAAATTATTCGCCGCAACTTATAACAGGGGCACGGGCAGCTCTGGGGCGGGGGGCTGCCCTCCCGCCCCCAAAGCCTGGGAACGGAGCCCCAGGAGCGTTCTGCTGTCTTGGCAGCTCCAGAGCCCGGGCTGGACAAACTGACATCAGCCCCTTGAAAGCGCCGAGAGGGCTGCCAGGAGCAGCCGCTAAAGCCCTGCTGAATTGTACTTAAATGCAAAGGACCTTGACATTTTGTGAATTTAATTTAATACCTTTGTAGAGAGAAGCAATTACAGTTACATCATTACGTGCAGTAGCCATGACTCATGGCTGGTGTCTCACTCTAACCAAGCGTGAAAGGATATTATTTGGGAATCCTTGCCTATTGTCAGAGGCTTTTAACCTTCCCTCCCTCCCTCCCCCAGCCCTGCGCCCCCGCTGCAGAATCCGAGAGCTTTGCTCTGCCCTGGGCTCTGCAGAGGAGCAGACTGGAAAGCCCACGGGAGGAGACTTCAAAGCCCCGTGCTGGTGGTGTGGAGAAGAAAGGAACGCTCGGGAAAGGGCAGGAATGTCTCTTGATCTCCCTCGTGTAGAGATTTCATCCTGAATTAGAGTCTCAGGGAATGAGGTAGTAATGGAGAGTGGGTTTAAATGGGATGTCGTGAATTCCTGGCTGGGCTGGGATTCCCAGAGCTGCCCCTGGATCCCTGGAATGCCCCAGGCCAGGTTGGACACTGGGGTTGGTCCCTGGGACAGTGGGAGGGGTCCCTGCCCATCCAGGGGGGGCACTGGGTGGGATTTAAGGTTTCTTTGACCCCAAACCATTCTGGGATTCGATGATTCCAATTCCAGACGCTGGGGGTGGATTTCGTGGCTCCTGATGAAGTCCTCAGTGTAAAGTCATGCGAGGGGAGCAGCACAACCCCAGAGAGCCCCCCGTGCCCTTGGCCCCAGAGCACTTCCCAGCACGGGCTGGGGCACTCACTGTCCAGAGCCAGAGCCTCCCCTCCCAGATCCCCTCTGCACTGAATTCCGTGTCAGAAAGGGGAGGGAAAGAAGTTCATTAGGTTAATTTAATTTAACCGCTAGTCCCCCCTCATTTGAGCGAGATAAATTCCCCGTGAGTGCCCCCTCAGCTGCCCAGCCCTGGCACAGCTGCCTGGGCAAGGGCCCCATGCCTGCAGGGAATCAAACTCCCTGTGGAAAGGTTGGTCTCCTCTGAGGGCTTTTCCAACCTAAATAATTCCCCAATTCCCAGATGTGACCCTCGTGCTGGCACACAGGGACACGCAGACGAGTGTCGCTGTGGGATCACACATGACACGGATGCTCTTCCTGGTTTTTCTCAAGGTTGTGGAAAAAGGTTTTTTTTTATTAGAAATCGTTTCTCTTCATATATTATTTTTTATAGACCAGTGTGATTGGTGAGAGAAAGACAAACTTCTTCATCTACATTGGCCAAAGCAGAGGGACATTAAAAGAGATTCTTCTTTTTAGGAGGATTGTATAACATAGATATTGTAACAATAACAGCTTTGGTGTTTATGTTCTTTCTTTGAGAAAAGAATTTCAGTAAACTAAAATATTAGAGAACTAGAACTTCAGAAAACTAGAAAATCCAGGCTTGAAACCAGACTAGAGTTGTGCTCACCCTCTGTGTCCTGACTGCCCCTGTCCTGGCAAATGGAATTCCTTCCTCCCCTGCTCTCCACCCTCCTGACCTCGCTGATTCCTGTTCCTCTGTGGCTGTGGTGGCAAATCCTGGAAGAGGAGAACTCCCTCACCTACAGCAGGGGCAGCACAGGGGGCTCTTCACACCCAAACACCAAAAAGTGTGTTATAATTACATGTTTTATTATTGGCTTTTCACAAACATTAAAATGAATGCTGTGGGTATAATGCTGGAAAACTTTGCTCTACGAATATGGTTTCATTTCTGCTATTAACTAAGCTTAGAAATAGTAGTGTGATTAATATATATTTTTCTTGGGCTCTAGCATGTGAAAAGCTGTTGTTCATGTGACTGACTCAGAGAATGGTAAAGGATAACCAGGAAATGCTTCACCTTCTTGGATTATCCCACTGGATGAAGAGGATGGTGATGGACACCAGAGGCCCAGGGAAGGAATTTCTTGATCATCCACTCTCAGAGAGTGCGGACAGGATGGAGCCACGGGGAGAAATAAAAAATGCTGATCTCCAGGCTGGGATGGGGACAGGCTGGGGGGACTCAGAGGGATGTTTTGGATAAAGCAGGAGGGTCTATGAATAAGCAGCACGTTGGTGCATTTAAAGAAGTGTTTCTGAGGCAGGCTGTGCTCTGCCTGAATGCCAAGCACCCGGCCATATTAACTTTTTTCTTTATTGTCTTGTCTCTTATTTTCTTTTATTAAACATTTTAAATTTTACCAGGAAAGTGAACCTCGTTTTTCACAAAGTGTGAGCAGGGTGGTGGAAAACAAAGCTCTGCAGGAGTCAGGGAGAGGAGAGGGGCTGGGGCAGGCTGGGCAGGAGATGGGAAAGGGCAGGGAAAGCACCTGGTCAGCTCTGGCAGCAGAACAAAGAGTGCCCAGGATAATGAGGAGCAGGGCTTGTTCTCCTCCTGCGGCTCAGTGCAGCTTGTGGGGCTTCTTTTTTGGCTCGTTACAGCAAAAGATTAAATACAGCAGCAATAAGAGAATACAGTGGAAGCAATTGTGAGCTGGAAAAATAAGAGAAAAAGAAAAAGAGGGAAAGAGATATGATGAGAATAATAACTGAAAAGAACACAACCAGCTAAGTAGGCAGCAAATTGGGAGATAATTGTAGCATTTAAATAAGGATGGCAAGAAAAGTTCGGTAATTGGTGTAAAGGTTCATGTGAGGTTGTTGAGTTCTCTGCAGCCCCAAAAAGAAATCAAATGCTCCACCGGGGTAGGAAGAGTTTCCAAAGGTCTCCTAAATTTGTGTGTAGGACCATGACCTGCTGCAGCCTTGAGGTGACTGGAACTCCCTCTCCCAGTTTTCTATTTGTAATCATGGAATCCCAGACCGGTTTGGGTTGGAGGGACCCCAAATCCCACCCAGCTCCAGCCAGGGCAGGGACCCCTCCCACTGTCCCAGGGTGTCCGAGCCCAGTGTCCAGCCTGGCCTGGGACATTCCTGGGATCCAGGGGCAGCCCCAGCTGCTCTGGGCACCCTGTGCCAGGGTCTCACCTCCTCTCAAACCATTTCCTTCTCTCCTTGCAGTGTTGAAAAGCTCTTTATCACACTTTCCCACGGCTCTCCGTGACAATTCTATGAAAAATCTACAAGGTGTGATTGCAGCTCATCAACGCGTCCTGAAGCTCGGAATTCTCCGGGTGGGGCTCCCAGAGCTCACCCACAGAGCCGGGGGTGGGGGACTGGGGCAGGGTACGGGCTGGGCTGGGGATGCCACGGCAGGGCGGAGCAGCTCTGGCTCTCCTTCACGGCTGCCTCACATTCCAGCGGGGTCGGGAGCGCCAGCCTGGCTGTCCCCTGGGCTGGGACACAGCCCGGCCTGTCCCCTGGGTGGGACACAGCCCAGCCTGTCCCCTGGGCTGGGACACAGCCCAGCCTGTGCCCTGGGTGGGACACAGCCCAGCCTGTCCCCTGGGCTGGGACACAGCCCAGCCTGTGCCCTGGGTGGGACACAGCCCAGCCTGTCCCCTGGGCTGGGACACAGCCCAGCCTGTGCCCTGGGTGGGACACAGCCCAGCCTGTGCCAGGGACACAGCCCAGCCTGTGCCCTGGGTGGGACACAGCCCAGCCTGTCCCCTGGGCTGGGACACAGCCCAGCCTGTGCCCTGGGTGGGACACAGCCCAGCCTGTGCCAGGGACACAGCCCAGCCTGTGCCCTGGGTGGGACACAGCCCAGCCTGTCCCCTGGGCTGGGACACAGCCCAGCCTGTGCCCTGGGTGGAACACAGCCCAGCCTGTGCCAGGGACACAGCCCAGCCTGTGCCCTGGGTGGGACACAGCCCAGCCTGTCCCCTGGGCTGGGACACAGCCCAGCCTGTGCCCTGGGTGGGACACAGCCCAGCCTGTGCCAGGGACACAGCCCAGCCTGTGCCCTGGGTGGGACACAGCCCAGCCTGTCCCCTGGGCTGGGACACAGCCCAGCCTGTGCCCTGGGTGGGACACAGCCCAGCCTGTGCCAGGGACACAGCCCAGCCTGTGCCCTGGGTGGGACACAGCCCAGCCTGTCCCCTGGGCTGGGACACAGCCCAGCCTGTGCCCTGGGTGGGACACAGCCCAGCCTGTGCCAGGGACACAGCCCAGCCATTCCCCAGGGACACAGCCCAGCCTGTGCCAGGGACACAGCCCAGCCTGGCCGTCCCTGTCCCTGTCCCTGACCCTGGGATGTCACACAGCCCAGCCCGGGGTTCCCTGTCCCTGGAATATCACATAGCCCAGCCTGGCTATCCCAGCCTGGCTGTCCCTGTCCTTGGGATGACACACAGCCCAGCCTGGCTGTCCCAGCCTGGCTATCCCTGTCCCTGTCCCTGGGATGTCACACAGCCCAGCCCGGCTGTTCCAGCCTGGCTGCTCTTTCCCGTTCGCTGTTCCTCTCTCACAGCCCGAATTTCCCCGAGGTGTTTCCATTTCCATTTTCCCGGTGTTACTCCGCGCTCCGGAGGGTTTTTGTCAGGCTGCTGACAGCTCCTCAGCGCTAAAGGAGAGCACGACTCGCTAACAAATTGGCTGGTGCAGGGGCCCCGCAAAACCATTTTTGCTGCGTGTTTTCTCCTCCTGACACCTCAATTCCCTTCTAACGGTTGGAGACGTGGAGCTTGCCCGAAGGACGCTTTTCCTGTGTGCTGTTCAACCTGAGAAATCATCACGGTCATTAAAGCATCGAGGATAATGAGAAATGAAATCTCTCTGTCTGGGCTCTCAGACCTGACCTTTTGTTTGTTCTAAATACGTCAAATACATCAAATACGGAAGTGTGATAGCATTTCTCTCCCAAACCCGCTTAGAGATGTGATGATGTTTTACAAGGATAATTAATAGCCCTGATCTGAGCAGCCTGGGGTGGTGGGAGGTGCCCCTGCCCAGGGGAGGGCTGGATCAAAATCGGCTTCAAGGTTCCTTCCAGCCCAAACCATTCCGGGATTCTGTAACAGAATTTGTTGAGGCCTGGAGGAAGAGCAGGGTGCGTTCCTCTCTCAGAGCCAGTGGGGAGGGCTGGAGCTGCAGCGGGGCTGGGCAGGACTCTGGGCAGGGCCAGCTGTCCGTGCCTGTACCTCCGGCTCGGGGTGCACATCCAACACCTCCCGAATTCCAGCAGCAGTAGAGGGAACGGCCTCAGGCTGGGCAGGGCAGCTCGGGGGGCACAGCAGCAGGAATTCCCCATGGGAAGGGGCTCAGGAACTGGCAGTGCCCATCCCTGCAGGTGTCCCCTGGGCTGGGCACAGCTGGACTCTGATCCTGGAGGGCTTTTCCAGCCTCAGGGATCCCGGGATTCTGTTCTATTCCATGAATTCTGTCCTGCAATGTCACAGGGCAAACAGAGATGTCAGGAGCTCCCTACACAGCCTGGACCCATCTCCGTCCTCTGCACCTTATCGCTTTTGAACAGTCTCACAGAAATCTAACCCGTCTCACAGAGAGCAAGGAGATCCCTCATGCCAGAAGCTGGATCTGGGCAGGATTGTTCCGAGGGAACTGTTCAGGGGGGCTTTACCTGGCTGGCCTTGGCTTCTGTGCCACCTGCTGATGCCCAACACTTGGCACTCAGGTGTTCCCATCTCCAGGCACTTTCCTAAGGAAAGGGAATGATGCTCGGAGCATCTGTACATCCCCGAGAGCTAAGCCTGGGACAGATTTGCTGAAAAAAAGCGGGGAAAGAGCGAGAACTGGAATTTTCGAGGGGATTTGCCCAGTGTGAGCGCAGCAGATACCTGCTGCTCGCCCAGGAGCTGGCAGGGAGAGTCACACCAGGTGCCTCCCTACCCGCGGGGGATTTGGGACTGAGCAGCACGGATGGGAAAGAAAGGCTGCGTTAATCGCCGTCCTTACAAAGGCAAATGCTGCTCCTTTATCGCAAATCTCCGTTAAAATGTGGAGGAGGAAAAGGAGGAGGAGAAAAAGGAGGAGGAGGAAAAGGGAGGAGGAGGAAAAGGAGGAAAAGGAGGAGGAGGAAAAGGAGGAGGTGCTCACAACCACAATCGTTTGTAGGTATTTAACTTGTGTCAGTATTTTGGATAAATTGCTGTTCTCACAATGCAGCCCTCACCTGAAATATCCCCATCTTGTTCTGAGATGTTGTTGTAGTACCCCGAACTGCAGGAATGCGCTTTGCTTTTCTTCCATCTCTTTTTTATCTTAATTTGAGGTCTTGGATGAGATTTGCCTTCTCATCCTGTGCAAAAACGTGTGTTGCCAATGCTCGAAGGTGTCTTTAGCACAGGGCATGGGCCTGATTCAGAACTCTGTGGAGTGACCAGGAGCATTTCCAGTGACTGCTGGGTGCCTGAAACCACGTGAGATTCATGAGACCACTCTGAAATCTAAGTCCAGAGTCCAATCACACACGGGAAGCGTTCAGGAGCTCGGCTCCCAGGTGGTGAATGTGTTTCAGAGCCCCTGAGCATCCCTGTGCACTGCCCAGGTGTCCCTCAGGACATTAACCACAGCCTCCTGAGCTGTGGGTAATGGCTCCTGCTGGAAGCCCGAGCCTGAGGCTGGAGCAAAGCAGCAAAAATGGAATTTCTTCTCCTCTCTATCCCAGCAGCCTCTCTGAGGCTGAGGTCCAGCTTACCACAGACCTGTTGGAGCAGGGGTTGGGTGCTTGGAGCTGTGGCTGGACCCAGCACAACCCTTCACAACCCATCTCTCCCTGCCCATGGTGAGAATTCCACGGATGTTTTGTTTAGCAAACATTTTATGCACAAAATGAGATGAGTCCAAGAAAAGGGAGGATACTCACATTTCCCTCTTAGTTCTTTCTGTTGCATTAGGGAAAATATTTGGGATAGACAGGTCTGTGTGTCCATATGGGAATGGGATCTTTCTGGAGTGAAAGCCTTGCCAGGCTCCACACAGGAACTGCCACTGCTCAAGAACCTTTTAATCATTTAAATTTAAAGTAGGTGTGTAAAAGTGCAGCCAGGTTTTCACTCTACAGGTGGGGCAGCCCAGCCCCAAACCCTGTTCCTCACCCCTCCATCCCTGTCCTGGAGCTTCCCTGTGCATCTCTGCATTTGCCAAGCTGAGAGCAGCTCCAGGGCTGTCACGTCCATCTGATTTGGGACAGAAATCCTGGCTGCTGTCCCTGAGAGCAGCTTCCCACCTGTCTGCTTTTCCAGGGGAGCTCTGAGCTGGATAATCAACACTGGAAAACATGTTGGGAAAAAAAAAAAAAAAAAAAAAAAAAAAAAAAAAAAAAAGTTTTTTGGAAGCTTAGCTGAAATCATCCCTGCATATCTGCTCCATCAAACTCGTGGGCAGAGGAATAGGATTTGATATTTGCAAGGGAGGATTGTTTAAAGATCTTTGTTTAAAAATTTGGAGGTGAAGATATATTAGTGGAATATTTCCTTTTAAGTGTGGACCAATCGTAATCAGGTTTTTGTCAGGGATGGGACAGAAAAACTGGGATGACTGAGGGCTGTGGGAAGAGGAGGTGCAGGCAGCAGTGTCGTGGAATCCCAGAAGGATTTGGGTTACAAAGGACCTCAAACCCCACCAGTGCCTCCCCTGGATGGGCAGGGACCCCCTCCCACTGCCCCAGGGTGTCCAACCCCAGTGTCCAGCCTGGCCTGGGACATTCCAGGGATCCAGGGGCAGCCCCAGCTGCTCTGGGAATTCATCCCAGCCCCTGCGCACCCTCCCAGCCAGGAATTCCTTCCTAAAATCTAATTTAAATGTGCTCGGAGCCGTTCCCCTCTGTCCTGGCATTCCATGCCCTTGTCCCGGGCAGTGCCAGGGATGTGGGGAGAGCAAAACCCCAGGACCTCCGGCCCCTGCACTCAGCACCCCCACATCCCCCCGCCCCAGGGACAGCTTCTGTCCGTCCCTCAGCCCGCCCGGGACAGGGTGCTTTGGACCGCAGCCTCCCCCAGCCTGCTCATCGCTGGCTGCGCCGCTTCCAAATGGTGCCGGGCTCGAATTTCGGGAACCGAGATGGCCCTGACAGCTGCGAACGGCGGCTCCTGGCAGCTGGCGGAGCGGGGGGGAAATTCTGGGAGCGGGGAGGGAGCCCTGGCAGCAGAGCAGGCTCCGAGAGCCCAGAGCTGCGGCTGGGGGGAGGCTGCCACAGCCAGGGACACCGCAACCGGGAGAGAGGGAAATCCGGGGAGAGGAGAGACTGGGGCAGAGAGGGAAATCAGGGGAGAGGAGAGACTGGGGGAGAGAGAGAGATTGGGGAGAGGGAAATCCGGGGAGAGGAGAGGGACTGGGGGAGAGGAGAGAGATTGGGGGACAGGAGAGAGATTGGGGGACAGGAGAGAGATTGGGGGAGAGGAGAGAAATTGGGGGAGAGGAGAGAAATTGGGAGAGAGAGAGAAATCCGAGGAGAGGAGAGAGATTGGTGGAGAGGAGAGACTGGGGGAGAGGAGAGAGATTGGGGGAGAGGAGAGAGATCCGGGGAGAGGAGAGAGATTGGGGGAGAGGAGAGAAATCCCGGGAGAGGAGAGAGCGCGGTCCTGTGAAATTCGGGGATGTGCGGGGAAAGGAGAGAAATTCGGGGATGTGCCCCCTGTGAAATTCGGGGTGAGAGGGCACAGCCCCTGGGATGTGCTGTGGGAGGTTTTTTTTCTTTTTTAGGTCTCTCCCCTGGTAAAGGGAGGCTTTTTTTTGTAGAAGTTCTTGTTAGAAAAAGAAGTAGACTAAGCTTCTGGGTTTTCTCGGTCTTTAGGTTGTTTGTATTTTTCTTATTAGGAATTTCAGCACACTAGGCTTTACACTAGCCTAGCGTGCAGGAGAACAGACATGAAAAGCTTTGAACACATGGGATCGAGGTTCTTTTAAAGATAATTTGCTCAATTATTTCTTAAAATGTATATTATTTCTATTTTTTTTTTTTGCTAGTAACTAACTAAACTTTTATTTATGTGATTTTATACTGTGGAAAATTATGACTAATTGTGTTGTGTTCTAAATACTGCAGAATATGGAGTAGATGAAGAAGGAAGAAGAAGATTAAAAACAACAATGTTTTTCTATCTTGTTTTTATTTTCTTACTACGCTAACAAACTCAAAAATTTAAATTTTTTACTCTGTGATAAATGACACACTATGCTATTATCTAATTTACATTTTTGAGACTTTTGTTTCATCTTAAAGCCTTTTCTGTGGATGAAGGTTAAAAATAGTGTTTTTCAGGGGGGTTAGATCTTCCAAAATTTGCAGAAAAATATCCTCTGCATTTTGGACTGCAACAACGTGCAGTCCCTGATGGCCTCGTCCGGGATGGGGGGTCTGGGGGGTCTGGGGGGTTTCTCACCACAGGAGGGGCTGGCCCAGGGGCTGTCAGGAGCTCAGGGGGGGTCTCTCTACAGCAGGGAGAGCTGCTGGAAGAACAGATTTGCACATCCCTTCCTTCTGCAGAGCTGCTGACAGCTGGGCTGGAGAGGGGATTGGAAGGAGCAGGGCTGCAGAGGGCTGAGCAGCGTGCCCGGGAGGGCAGGGCTTCCTTCCAACAGCAGCCTGGGCTCGCTGCTGGGGCCAGCCCCAGCCCGGCACAGCCCGGGGGGCTCCCAGGTCCTGGGCCAGCAGCAGGGGCTGTGGCACGGAGGGTGAGAGTCCCAGAGCTGTGCCAGACCTGTGCCAGCACTGCCCTGCTGCTCCAAGGCACCTCCGACACTGGCGATGCCTTAAACTTCATCTTGTCCCTGTGCCAGGCTGTGTGCTGGCTCAGGGGCAGCTCTGGGTGTCCCAGTCCGTGCTGCTGAGCTCTTTGCACAGGGCAGGCACACAAAACAATTCCTTTTCCAGCCGGGCACCAAGGAGAGCCCAGAGCAATGGCAGGCGCAGGCAGCAAGGCCAGGGGGAAGGGCAGAGAGAAAGCCCAGGAGGCTGGAGCTGCCTGGGCTGGGGCTGGCAGTGGCCACTGAAGGCCCAAGTGCTGCTGGCCCAGCACTGATGCCAGTGTGGGGCCTCGTGGCCGGGCTCCATGCTGTGCCCATGGTGGGGCTCAGCCTGGGGGTGCCCGGCCGGGCTCTGGCCCTGCCCAGGCTGTGTCCAGGGAGCCCTGGGCACACAGACACAGGGCAGGGATAAATACCCATGGCAAGAGGGACACAAACCCCTGCTCCAGCCTCCTGCCCTGCCCAGGCTGTGTCCAGGGAGCCCTGGGCACACAGACACAGGGCAGGGATAAATACCCATGGCAAGAGGCACACAAACCCCTGCTCCAGCCTCCTGCCCTGCCCAGGCTGTGTCCAGGGAGCCCTGGGCACACAGACACAGGGCAGGGATAAATACCCATGGCAAGAGGCACACAAACCCCTGCTCCAGCCTCCTGCCCTGCCCAGGCTGTGTCCAGGGAGCCCTGGGCACACAGACACAGGGCAGGGATAAATACCCATGGCAAGAGGCACACAACACCCCTGCTCCTCAAACCTACCAGGGGGGTACTCTGGCAGGGACCAAACCGTCCGCCTCCTGCTCGCCAGGCTCAGGGCAGCTTTTCCAGAAGGTGTCACAAGAGCCCAGGGATGGAGCTCCAGCCCCTCCAAGCCTGTGTTTCACTGCTCGGGGTCACAATCCCCTTTTCCTGAGCCTCCCCACTGCTGAAGGGCTCCTCCCTGGTTTTCCTGGCTGCCCCAGGCTCTGGGGTGGTGCCATGCTGGGGCTCCTGGGGGCTGTGCCAACCAAGCGCCCCATCCTTTGGCAGGGTTGGCCATGCAGAGAATTTCCTCCCCTTTCAATTGTCCAAGCAGTGCCAGAATTCTGTCACCCGCTGGGGCTGGACACACCGCAAGGATGGCTGAGGCAGCAATTTAAATCCTTCAGGGCTTTTTTCTTCCTATTTTCATCCCTTTTTTACCTGGACCCTTGCACTGAACCCACCTCAGGCAGCTAGCAGGCTCCCAGTTTTTCCCCCTGCTCTGCTTTTATTTTGCCTCACCCTCTCCCCACGGGGCAGTGCACCATGAGCTGTGTGTGGGAAGCCCCTTCCATAAGGAGCTGATCCAAGACAAAGCCTCGTTTCCTCCTTCAGGGCCCGTTTTTCCCTTCACAAAACGCCTTTCCGAGCTGCCTCTTGCTGTGTTTGTTTTCTCCCAGTGCCATATGGCTCTGGCTGCCGCAAGGGCTGTAAATAATTCAGCAGCAGGAGGGGAGGGGAGAGTCCTGTGAGCACCCTGGAGCACGGTGACAGGGCAGGGCAGGGCTGGGGAATGGGAATTCCTGGGTACAGAGGTGGGGAATGGGAATTCCTGGGTACAGAGGTGGGGAATGGGAATTCCTGGGTAGAGATGGAGACATGGGAATTCCTGGGTACAGAGGTGGGGAATGGGAATTCCTGGGTAGAGATGGAGAAATGGGAATTCCTGGGTACAGAGGTGGGAATGGGAATTCCTGTTACGAGATGGAGAAATGGGAATTCCTGGGTATAGACATGGGGAATGGGAATTCTGGGTACAGAGGTGGGGAATGGGAATTCCTGGTACAGAGGTGGGAAATGGGAATTCCTGGGTATAGACATGGGGAATGGGAATTCCTGGGTACAGAGATGGAGAAATGGGAATTCCTGGGTATAGACATGGGGAATGGGAATTCCTGGGTACAGAGGTGGGGAATGGGAATTCCTGGGTACAGAGGTGGGAAATGGGAATTCCTGGGTATAGACATGGGGAATGGGAATTCCTGGGTACAGAGATGGGGAATGGGAATTCCTGAGTACAGAGGTGGGGAATGGGAATTCCTGGGTACAGAGGTGGGGAATGGGAATTCCTGGGTACAGAGGTGGGGAATTGGAATTCTTGTGTGTCACAGCCAGGACTCAGCCTGAGCTGTGCTGGGGTGGGCACTGCTGGTGCAACAGAGAGGCTTAATTAATGATTTAGAATCAGGGATTAATATGATTTAGAATCAGGGATTGGTTTTGATGGGAAGGGACTTGGAGCCCAGCAGTGTCCCCCCTGGGCAGGGACACCTCCACCCTCCAGGGAAGGATCTCTTCCCCATCTCTGCCCTCAGTTCTCCCCCTCTCAGTCCCAGCAGCTGTGCTCTCAGCCAGGCACCTCCAGCCTGATGCAGCAGTGCCAGAGTTTGGGATATTCCAGCAGGTCTGGGCAGGTGGAGCAATTCCAGGGAAAGTGGCTTTGTGAGATTATGTGTCCCTTCCACTCCAAAACAATTCTGGGATTTCTTGAGAACCTGACTGTCCACAAACCTGAAAGTGCCCCATGCCCAAAGCTTACAGCCCCTAAACCTGACAGCCCCTAAACCTGGCAGCCCCTAAACCTGACAGCCCCTAAACCTGGCTGTCCCCTAAACCTGACAGCCCCTAAACCTGGCTGTCCCCTAAACCTGACAGCCCCTAAACCTGACAGCCCCTAAACCTGGCAGCCCCTAAACCTGGCAGCCCCAAAACCTGACAGCCCCTAAACCTGGCTGTCCCCTAAACCTGGCAGCCCCTAAACCTGACAGCCCCTAAAGCTGGCTGTCCCCTAAACCTGGCTGTCCCCAAAGTGTCCCCAAAGCTGCAGAGGTGAGGAGCTGCTGAGGGGGGAGGAGAATTGCAGAACAAGGATGGGCTGATTTTCTGATGGGCACTGAGCATGTGCTGGGCAGCTCAAGAAGCTTGGTTTACATAACCCAGTGCCAGGTTTGGTTTTCAATACCCAACACCAGGTTTGGTTTCATAACCCAGTGCCAGGTTTGGTTTCATAACCCAGTGCCAGGTTTGGTTTCATAACCCAGTGCCAGGTTTGGCTTCATAACCCAGAGCCAGGTTTGGTTTCATAACCCAGAGCCAGGTTTGGTTTCATAACCCAGTGCCAGGTTTGGTTATCATAACCCAGAGCCAGGGTTGGTTTCATAACCCAGAGCCAGGTTTGGTTTTCATAACCCAGAGCCAGGTTAGGTTTCATAACCCAGAGCCAGGTTTGGGTTTCATAACCCAGAGCCAGGTTTGGTTTCATAACCCAGAGCCAGGTTTGGTTATCATAACCCAGACGAGTGGTTAACCAAGCAGGGTTGGTTTCATAACCCAGAGCCAGGTTTGGTTTCATAACCCAGAGCCAGGTTTGGGTTTCATAACCCAGAGCCAGGTTTGGTTTCATAACCCAGAGCCAGGTTGGTTTCATAACCAGAGCCAGGTTTGGTTTTCATAACCCAGAGCCAGGTTTGGTTTTCATAACCCAGAGCCAGGTTTGGTTTCATAACCCAGAGCCAGGTTGGTTTTCATAACCCAGAGCCAGGTTGGTTTTCATAACCCAGAGCCAGGTTGTTATAACCAGTGCCAGGTTTGGGTTTCATAACCCAGAGCCAGGTTTGGTTTCATAACCCAGAGCCAGGTTTGGGTTTCATAACCCAGAGCCAGGTTTGGGTTTCATAACCCAGAGCCAGTTTGGTTTCATAACCCGGAGCCAGGTTTGGTTTTTAAAATCCAATAACAGGTTTGGTTTTCAATACCCAACACCAGGTTTGGTTTTCATAACCCAGTGCCAGGTTTGGTTATCATAACCCAGAGCCATTTTTTCTGTGGGAATGCAGCATGGCCACAGATTGCTGTTCCCAGTGAGGAAATCCCGAGTTGTCTCCTGCAGCCCGTCCCAGTGGGGTGCAGCATTGCTGATACCACACAAATCCCTGGATTTATTGATCCCGGTGTCGGGCCCTGCTGATGCTGTCGGTAATTCCAGATCCCCTGCCCTTTCCCTTATTTCCCAAGATGAAAGGCAGAACCCTTTTTAAGAAGTTCAAGGGAAATTACCATTCCTAAGCTTTACACATATTCTTTTGATTGCCACCATAATTTTTAAAGCAGGGCTGTGACCGCAGATCAATTTTTTCTATTTTTCCCTGGCCTTTGTCCCTTGCTTTTGTTACAGAAGGAAATCCAATGTGTGCCCAGAGGTGCTGCAGCCCTGGGGACATCGAGTGACTGCTGAGGGATGGATGGAGGGGTAAATCAGGGGTCCCCTGCATTCCAGGGGCTCCTTCTCCTCTTCCTCCCTCCTCTCCAGGGGTCTCAGGTTGCAGAGCAAGATTTAACCAGAAGTATTCTGTCAGCAGTGTGTAAACCAGCTGGGACAGTTTCTTTATATTTTTATCTTTTATTTATTTTATATTTTATTTCTATTATATTTATTTTATTTTTTTATTATTATTTATATGTATTTCTTTTTATTTACTTTTTACCATGGCCCACCCCTCACAACTCCAGGGATCTCCTCTGTGCATGTCAAACCCAGCTGGGGCAGTGTCCTTTATCCCTGCCAGGACCCATCCTGCCTCCAGCACGGATCTGCTGCCCAGGGGCCACTGAGTGTCCCTGCAGGGCTGAGAAAATTCCATGCTGCCCCTGGCAGAGGCTGTGCCAGGGCAGGAGCCCAGCATTCCTGCCTGGACAGCCTGGGAGCTGTGGCAGCCAGGGCAGCCTTTCCAGGGCATTGCCAGAGGCAGCCCAGGATCAGCTGTGCCCAGGGGCTCTGCAGAGGGAATCTGCCCCTTCCCGCAGGATCCCTGTCCCGGCACAGCCCCCTCTGCCCCTTCCCGCAGGATCCCTGTCCCGGCACAGCCCCTCTGCCCCTTCCCGCAGGATCCCTGTCCCGGCACAGCCCCTCTGCCCCTCCGCAGATCCCTGTCCCGCACAGCCCCTTGCCCTTCCCGCAGGATCCCTGTCCCGGCACAGCCCCCTCTGCCCCTTCCCGCAGGATCCCTGTCCCGGCACAGCCCCTCTGCCCCTTCCCGCAGGATCCCTGTCCCGGCACAGCCCCCTCTGCCCCTTCCCGCAGGATCCCTGTCCCGGCACAGCCCCTCTGCCCCTTCCCGCAGGATCCCTGTCCCGGCACAGCCCCCTCTGCCCCTTCCCGCAGGATCCCTGTCCCGGCACAGCCCCCTCTGCCCCTTCCCGCAGGATCCCTGTCCCGGCACAGCCCCCTCTGCCCCTTCCCGCAGGATCCCTGTCCCGGCACAGCCCCTCTGCCCCTTCCCGCAGGATCCCTGTCCCGGCACAGCCCCTCTGCCCCTGCAGAGCCCAGCCCCGGGATGCTCTGCCCAGCCCCGACCCACGGGGGACAGGGGGGATTCTGACTCTGCCAGGGCTGGCCTTGGGTCTCTCCATTTTTAATTTAATATAAATAATAATTTTTATTGTTTGCTGCATTTTTATTGTCATTCTCCTCAGGCAGCACTGTCAGTGCTGTCCCCGGATCTCTGCCTGAGAGCTCCTGCATTTCACAATCACAGTAATTTATATATTATATATATATATATATTATATTTACATATATAATATAAATATATTATATTTATATGTAATATATTTTATATAATATAATTATTTATGAAAATATATATATAAATAATATATATGAATATATATTATATATATAATATAATTATATATCATATTTCAATATATCTAACAAGAGGGAGGGGTTTGCATTCTCCATTCCAGGCATCCTCCTGCCCTGCTCAGCACACACCTGTCCTGCAAACCAGCACACCTGGCCTGGGGAGCTCCACAATTCCAGCAGCTTGTCCACACCCAGAAATACGGAACAGTGGGAAATTCTCTTCAGGCAGCGCCTCCCTGGGCTGGCCCTGCCCGCCAGGGAGGCTCTGGGGGTCTTCTCTGGGGTGGCTGTATGGGGTGTGCTGAGGGATTGCTGTATGGGATGGTTCTGTGGGATTGTTTTATGGGGTGGTTGTATGGGATATTCTGTGGGTTGTTGTATGGGATATTCTGTGGGATGTTTCCATGGGGTGGTTCTGTGGGGTGGCTCTGTAAATGCTCTGTGGGATGTTCTGTAGGATTGTTGTATGGGATGTTCTGTCTGGATGGTTCTGTGGGATTGTTTTATGGGATGTTCTGTAGGATTGTTGTATGGGATGTTCTGTGGGATTGTTTTATGGGATGTTCTGTGGGATTGTTCCATGGGATGTTCTGTAGGATTGTTGTATGGGATGTTCTGTGGGATTGTTTTATGGGATGTTCTGTGGGATTGTTCCATGGATGTTCTGTGGGATTGTTTTATGGGATGTTCTGTGGGATGTTCCATGTGGGTGGTTCTGTGGATGGTTCCATAGTATGTTTTGGGATGTTCTGTGGGATGTTTATGGGATGTTCTGTGGGATTGTTTCCATGGGATGTTCTGTGGGATGGTTTATGGGATGTTCTGTAGGATGTTTATGGATGTTCTGTGGGGTTGTTTATGGGATGGTTCTGTAGGTGGTTCTGGAGATGTTCTGTGGGATGGTTCTGTGGTGTATGGTGTTCTGAGGAATGTTTGGATTTCTGTGGGATTGTTCCATGGGATGGTTCTGTGGGGTTTGGATGCTCTGTGGGATTCTGTGGATTTCTGTGGGGATGTTCTTGGATGTTCCATGGATGTTCTGTGGATATGTGTCTGGGATGTTCTCTGTGGATTTTGTATGGGATTAGTTCTGTGGGATTGTTCCATGGGATGTTCTGTGGGATTTTTCCATGGGGTCGTTCTGTGAGATGGTTCCATAGATGTTCTGTGGGGTGTTCTGTGGATGGTTGTATGGGATGTTCTGTAGGAATGTTCCATGGGATGTTCTGTGGGGTTGTTGTATGGGGATGGTTCTGTGGGTGGTTCTGGAGATGCTCTGTGGGATGGTTCTGTGGGATTGTTCCATGGGATGTTCTGAGGGATTGTTCCATGGGGTGGCTCTGTAGGGTGGTTCTGTAGATGCTCTGTGGGATATTCTGTGGGATTTTTGTATGGGTTGTTCTGTGGGATTGTTCCATGGGATGTTCTGTAGGATTGTTGTATGGGATGTTCTGTGGATTGTTCCATGGGATGTTCTGTGGGATTGTTCCATGGGGTGGTTCTGTGAGATGGTTCCATAGATGTTCTGTGGGGTGTTCTGTGGGATGGTTGTATGGGATGTTCTGTAGGAATGTTGTATGGGATGTTCTGTGGGGTTGTTGTATGGGATAGTTCTGTAGGGTGGTTCTGGAGATGCTCTGTGAGATGGTTCTGTGGGATTTTTGTATGGGATGTTCTGTGGGATTGTTCCATGGGATGTTCTGTGGGATTGTTTTATGGGATGTTCTGTGGGATTGTTCCATGGGGTGGTTCTGTGAGATGGTTCCATAGATGCTCTGTGGGATATTCTGTGGGATTTTTGTATGGGATGTTCTGTGGGATTGTTCCATGGGATGTTCTGTAGGATTGTTGTATGGGATGTTCTGTAGGATTGTTGTATGGGATGTTCTGTGGGATTGTTCCATGGGATGTTCTGTGGGATTGTTCCATGGGGTCGTTCTGTGAGATGGTTCCATAGATGTTCTGTGGGTGTTCTGTGGGATGGTTGTATGGGATGTTCTGTAGGAATGTTCCATGGGATGTTCTGTGGGGTTGTTGTATGGGATGGTTCTGTGGGGTGGTTCTGGAGATGCTCTGTGGATGGTTCTGTGGATTGTTTCCATGGGATGTTCTGTAGGATTGTTGTATGGGATGTTCTGTAGGATTGTTGTATGGGATGTTCTGTGGGATTGTTCCATGGGATGTTCTGTGGGATTGTTCCATGGGTCGTTCTGTGAGATGGTTCCATAGATGTTCTGTGGGTGTTCTGTGGGATGGTTGTATGGGATGTTCTGTAGGAATGTTCCATGGGATGTTCTGTGGGGTTGTTGTATGGGGATGGTTCTGTGGGGTGGTTCTGGAGATGCTCTGTGGGATGGTTCTGTGGGATTGTTCCATGGGATGTTCTGAGGATTGTTCCATGGGGTGGCTCTGTAGGGTGGTTCTGTAGATGCTCTGTGGGATATTCTGTGGGATTTTTGTATGGGTTGTTCTGTGGGATTGTTCCATGGGATGTTCTGTGGGATTGTTCTATGGGGTGGTTCTGTGAGATGGTTCCATAGATGTTCTGTGGGTGTTCTGTGGGATGGTTGTATGGGATGTTCTGTAGGAATGTTGTATGGGATGTTCTGTGGGGTTGTTGTATGGGATAGTTCTGTAGGGTGGTTCTGGAGATGCTCTGTGAGATGGTTCTGTGGGATTTTTGTATGGGATGTTCTGTGGGATTGTTCCATGGGATGTTCTGTGGGATTGTTTTATGGATGTTCTGTGGGATTGTTCCATGGGGTGGTTCTGTGAGATGGTTCCATAGATGCTCTGTGGGATGGTTCTGTGGGATTGTTCCATGGGATGTTCTGTGGGATTGTTCCATGGGATGTTCTGTGGGATGGTTCCATGGGGTGGCTCTGGTGGGTGGTGCAGGGGTCTCCAGGGGTGTGGATATCTGGGATGCATCTCAGTGTTTAATTTATCCCCAAAAGGGAAGGGGCAGAGGGTGCTGCAGTACAAACCCAGTGCTGTGCATCCACAGCTGGATTTGGGGTTTTCCCTGGCTGCTGCTGTGGGATGCACCAGAGCTGTCCTGGGGGCTCATGCCCAAGCCAAGCCCCTCAGAGCTGTGCCAGCACCTGGCTGGGACCTGTGCAGATGATTCCTGAAACAGCAGCAGGAGGAGGAAGTGTCAGAGCACAGAACAGCAGGAAAATCCAAGGTTTTAATGCAGTACAGAGAACAAAATGAAAAACGTAGAATTTGCAAAATAAATCATGGAACCCCACCATGGTTTGGGTTGGAAGGAACCTTAAATCACTTCACCCCAGCCATGGCAGGGACCCCTCCCACTGTCCCAACCCCAGTGTCCAGCCTGGCCTGGGACATTCCAGGGATCCAGGGGCAACCCCAGCTGGTCTGGGAATCCCAGCCCAGCCAGGAATTCCCAGTCTCCCACCCCTCCCTGCCCCCTGGCAGTGGGAGCCATTCCCTGGTCCTGGCACTGTTTGCTTCCTGTGATTTTTCTCCAATTCCCCTGCTTTAACCACCCAGAGCAGGGCACTTTTTCCTGCTGGCTTTTTGTAGGGAGTTTGGTTCCGGTTGGGATTTTAAGTGATTCCAGGGTTTGGGAAGCCCTCCCTTGTGTCTCTGCCCCTTTGCTGCAGGGATTGCCCCAAGGGCAGCTCAGGTGAGATGCAGTGCAGGGGTGGGATGGGGCTGCAGCTCCCTGCCAGGAGCAGCTCCCAGCTCAGCATTTCCCAGTTTTTGCAGCACCAGCACTTTCCTGCCTGGGGAGGCTGCCACAGATCCTTGGCTCTCCCTCCGCTCTCTCCCAGCTCCAAGGAATCTCAGTCTGGGAAGCAGATTCTGCAAACCCTATGATTTTCCTTGTCAAAACACTGTGTACGGGTGTGGGATTTTGACATTAGGACTTTCAGGCAAAATTTTGATGGGGTAAATTTAAAAATACTGTCATTTATCAAGCACTTCTCCTCAGTTGTGAAGGCAGTGAGAAATAATGATTGATACAGGGCTGGGAACTTCTCCTTCAATCTTCTCTGGCCTGTCATTAAAAAAATATTGCAGCTCAGTCCATGGCCTGTGCATTTGTCTTCCATGAAATTTTGCAAGGTCAAAGGATTGTCAACAGAACATCAATATCCACAATGTATTATCCTGTATCTTGAGAACAAGCTCAGAAATAACAAGTTTGCTGCCAGTCTGATAATACCAACTTACATCAGTCATTTATCAGGAGCTGGAGTTGATAAAGAAGAAAATCTCTTTGCCAGGGCTGTTGTTTCCTTGTGTTTTTTCGGGTTGGTTTGCTGTGTTTTAGGGCTCTCAGTAATTCCTGCCTCAGTACAGCTGCTGCCAGCAGGAGGCTTGGGAAACACTAAGTTTTAATTTACAAATATGGCCAGTTTTGCTTTAGGGTGCCCCAGGGAGTGGTTTATGGGGTCATTAATGTTTGTCTGGAGTGTGATATGTGGTGTCTCCAGCCCCTGGGGGCCCTTTGTTCACAGCCCCTGCACAGTCTGGGGCAATTAAACCGTGGCCCTTTGTACCCAAATTAATCTGGGTAATTCCCTTTCCAAGGGAGAGCCCAGCCTGCAGGAGAGTTTGTGCCCGGGCTGCAAACCCCTCCTGCGAGGGCTCTGGGCACTGAGCTCGGCCTTTGGGAGATTTTGGAAAATCCTGGGGTGGTTTGGTTTGGAGGGACCTTAAATCCCAGCTAATTCCACCCCTCCCACTGTCCCAGGCTGCTCCCAGCCCCAATGTCCAGCCTGGCCTTGGACACTGCCAGGGATCCAGGGGAAACAGCAGCAGGGAAAGAATTCCTTCCCAAGACCTGAGCTAAACCTCTCCACTTTCCAAACTTTTAGTTTAAAACCATCCCCCTTGCATCAGGATTTAATCTCACTGTTTCCAGCAATGTTCATCCTCCCCTTGCTTATATCAGGATTTCTCACTGTTTCCAGCAATGTTCATCCTCCCCTTGCTTATATCAGGATTTTCTCGCTGATTTCAGCAATGTTCATCACCAAAACACACAAATCATCTGGTTTTTTTTTTTTCTCTCCCACATTCCCAATCAGCATTTTTGGTTTGTGTTAAGTTAGGGCAAACACTGTGCTCTCATGGTTACACCAGGTACAAGTGTGGCAGACAAAGCCACACTTTATTTTTTGGAATAAAGCTGGGCATCCAGATTCCAGAAGTGTCAGCAGAAATGGGATGGATCACGTGTGTAAATCGGTGGGTTTGGGAAGGGAGTTCCCCTCGTGATTTAAAATGTAATTTCAACCCCTTTAATTTCAGTTTTGAAAGCTCTGTGGCCGCAATAATTCTGGTGGGATTGGTCCCAGTCGGTCTAGCGGGATCAGCTGGTCCTGCCTGATCTAAGCTGAGCCTGCTGAGCTGAGAGTGCCCCTCGAAGGGGGCAGGGGGGAGTGGGGCACAGGGGCAGCAGGACGAGTGTGCGAGTCTGAGCTCTTATTTCTGTTCCTCTGCTCTTGCTGGCTGTGGTGGAGGCGCGGCTGGTTAATCTGGTGTGATGTGAGTTCCAAAGAAGCTACAGAAAAGGGGTTAAACCCTCCTGGATTCGGGGTTGAGGTGGCTCATGTGGGTGGTGCTGAAGGGGATTCAGAATTGGCTGCTGGATTTTTTTTGTGTGGTTTTTTTTTAGGTAGTTGTGTCTTTTCCATGCCCAGGGCAGCAAAGCGCGGGTGAGGGACCCCCAAACCTCCCAGGATGTTCTGGTTTATCCTCCCTGCCTGGAAATGAAGTGTTCATGGCGGGGCTGAGCTGCTGCAGCCCCTGCCCAGTCCCCAAACTGGTCCTTGGGCCAGACTGTGCTGGGGGAAGGGGGAAAAGCCCCTCGGGTTCCTTTCTGCTGCAGCAATTCCCCCGCAGGAGGTTTAATCCTCTTTTTGTGTCCCGGCAGTGAATTCCTGGAGCTCTGGGAGGGGGATGCTCAGGGTGGGCAGGGATGCTCCAGCTCTGCCCGGGGCTGCTCAAAGCTTCCCATTTACATTAGTTTGTATTTAAATGGCTAAAAAAGAGATGTGAATCGATCAGCTTGGGCTGTGCCAGTGCTCAGCTGAGCCCCAGGGTGGGAGTGAGGGTGGGAGAATTGTCCTTCCAGTCTGAGTGACCTCGGGGGAGCGCAGGGACCTGGGATCTCCGGGCCTCGCGGAGCAATTTAAACCGGGATTCCAGCCTGGGTTAAACCTGCACTTTGAGGATTATCTTGTGCCTGCTCTTTTGTTGTACTTTTTTCTTGCTCCGGTGCCTTCAATTCCCTGTTATTCCTGCCTCTGGCTCGTTTGTCTTCCCCAGGCAATCCACGGGAAGTGAGCCGGCAGTGCACAAAATCCTCTAAATATTTTACACCTCCTCTCGGAGGTGTTTTTTCCTTTCAGCGCCCCGGTAACAGGTTTTTCCCTGTTTTTAAGAGGGACACCATAAAAGCAGCAGTTCGACCTGCCTGTGAGCTGTGTGCACGAACAGGAGCAGGGCTGCAGGTGAGAGCTGCTGAGGTGTAAAACACAAAACCCCTCCGGGGAGGGGCCGGAGTGATGGGGTGGCTGCAGGAGCAGAGCCAGGGTGATAAAACCCGCGGGAGAGCAGCCGGGCTGAGAGCAGAAGGAGCAGCAGGGAAGGGAGGGGCTGGTTTAGATAACGCAAGGGTTAAAATAACAGTGTGATCCATGTCAGCACAGAGTTAGAGATGCCGCTGAAACCCAGGCTCAGAGAATGCCTGGAATTCAGGGCGGTGTAACGAGATTTGTAATAATGGGAATTGGTATTAGGGAGGGATTTTCTATGGTATCTTTAGATAAGAACCGTACGAATGTTGCTGGTCTGTTATGAAGCAACATATATATATGGTTGTTATAGAAATAATTGCTTAAGCAAAACTCTAGTTCTAGTAATGGCTGAAATGGAGTAAATGTGTACGCTGCAGGCAGCTGGAAAGAACCAAGAGCTGGGTAAATGTAGCCCCGGATCCTGCAGGTTTCAATAAAAGCATATAATCATCCTGTGATGATGTGATTCTGAACGCCGCCAGAAACATTCCAGAGGGGGTTGTGGTTCTGGGAAGCAGCAGCCACTGGCCTGGCTCCTCTGAAAACCCTTCTGGGCTCTGTGGAGGAGTCAGTGGCCAATGCCGTCTGTTCCTGTGACACAGAAACACACAGTAACACACACAACAGGGGTTCAGGGAGAGAAGAAGAAAGGAAGAAAAATCTTAGTTTATTGTTGACCTCGTATCTCTCAGTTTCTGGACAGTGATCAGAGATTGCACAGAGCAGTTCCCACCTCTCCATCCCCACTGCTCACTTGAGCAGTCCATCAGGTGAGATCTTTTACAAAGCAATGCAAACATGATCCTTGTTTATCTCACAATTCATGAGAACTGACTCCTCTATACCCAAACAAATCAGCAGGCTGATTTTCAGGGAGAACACCCCTCCCTGGCTGGGCTGGCCTCGCTGCCCCTGCCCTGCTCCAGCTCAGTTTTGGGAGGGTTTCTGCGGGCTGGTGACACATCTTGTTGTTGTGGGATATAGAGGGAACACACGGCACACACACAGGTGTTTAAAGTACGAAAGAGAATAAGTTTATTGTTGATTTCGTATTTATAGATGTCTGGACAGTGACCAGGGGTTGGATAGAGAAGTTACTACTCCAATCCCACTGGTCAAGTGAGGAGTTTCTCAAGTGATATTTTTTACAAAGGAATGTAAATACAGTGTTTGTTTTACAATTTATGGGAAATTACATTACAATTCTGAAAATAAATCAGAAGGCTCTGAATCTCCAAGTGACACAGGCTGGCTGTGCTGGGTCTCCAGCTGCTCCTGTGCCTGTCCCTGCTGGGCTGCAGAGTTTGGGCTCTGGTAGGTTTATGAAAATATAAAAATATAAAAATATATTTTCTTTCCCGTTTTTGTTGTTTCTTTGTTTTTCTTGTCTGGGCCTTTCTGGTGTTTCTGAGAGCTCTGAGAGCTTGGCTTTCACCTAACTTACCTTGTCTCTGTCTCTGTGAAGGTTTCTGTTTTCCCCCAGCCCTGTGTCTGAAGAAGAGCTCAACTCGTCTGTTTTCTCCTGTTCAGGAATTTGTTTATTCTTTGCTTCTCTCATATTCGTTCCCTGGCTGCCACAGCTTCTCTGCAGCCCAGTGCTCTCCTCTTTGCTCTGTCTGCCCTTGGTCAGCTTCGTCTGCCCCCTTCATCTGCCTGCCCTTGGCAGGGCACTCTCTTTTATACTGAAAATTACATGTATTTATTTATAACAATTCTCCAAGATCTAGCCACTCTGTTGTACAGTGTCCTTTTGTTCCAAACCAATCCAAATGTGCCACACCACCACAGAAGATGGAGAACAAGAGGATGAAGAGGAAGCCCAGGGACACACCCCATTGCCTCCAGCTTTGCCCCCTGATCTCTCATCTAAAATCCACAAATTCTACTTTTTCACCCTGTGACATACTAATTATCATTCTATCTAAATTCTTGTGACTTATCAATCTTCCCAGGACAGTCAGAAGGATTTCCTGGTCCCCCCAGCCTGTCCCCATCCCATCCTGGACATCAACATTTTTTATTTCTCCCTGTGGCTCCATCCTGTCCGCACTCTCTGAGAGTGGATGATCAAGAAATTCCTTCCCTGGGCCTCTGGTGTCCATCACCATCCTCTTCACCCAGTGGGATAATCCAAGAAGGTGAAGCATTTCCTGGTTATCCTTTACCATTCTCTGAGTCAGTCACATGAACAACAGCTTTTCACGTGCTAGAGCCCAAGAAAAATATATATTTATCACACTACTATTTCTAAGCTTAGTTAATAGCAGAAATGAAACCATATTCGTAGAGCAAAGTTTTCCACCATTATACCCACAGCATTCATTTTAATGTTTGTGAAAAGCCAATAATCCAGTGTGTATTTATAACAGCCCTGGTTCCTCAGGCTGCTATGGCTTAAAGCCCATCCAGTCCCACTCCTGCGGCTCCAAGCCCTGCCCAGTGAGTTTTTCCTGGAGGCATCCTGGCAGGAGCTCTCCCATTCCTGCCCTGGGAACCGTTCCCCTTTAAAGAGGAGCCTCTGGCATCTCCCGCTTTTTTTTTTGTCTCTGGGCTATTCAGTTGTTATTTAGTGAAATCAGCACTTCCAAATCCCTGTGGAGAGGGGCACTGGTGAACTTTGTTGGGCTGGAGCTAATTGCTCCAGCCGGGGGCTGATGGTTCCAGCATCTCCCTGCTCTGAGAAACAGCAGAGTTATCCAGTGCAAACTGTTTATTGCGAGTGATTGAGAAGGTGTTGGCTTTATTGCTGAGCTCCTATGGAAACAGTGCTCAGGAGGTGAGAAATTGGACACTGAGCTCCTGCTGGTTTAGCACAGCCCAGGCTGGGGAGGCTCTGGACACGGCTTGGCTGGAGCTGGCATAAGAGCAGCAGGAATTGCCTTCTCTCAACGGGCTGCCTGCTTCTCAAAGCCACGTAAATTTTCTGCGGGAAGTACTGGCAGGCTCCTGGCATCAGCTCGGGCTCTGGAGTTGGAGATCTCGGTGCCCGCCTCAGCCCAGCCTGCCCCGAGGTGCCAGCTCTGCTCCGCCGGCAGCACCGCCTCCAGCAGCCCCCCCGGGCTCACGGAGCGTCTCCCTGCAGGGCTGGGTGTTTATCCAGCCCTTCCTGCAGCCCTGGGGCAGGCAGGCTGAGCCCGAGCACGGGATGTGCTGCTGCAGCCCTGCCCCGTGTGCCGGGGGCTGCGGCAGCGGCTGAGCGCGTTTGAGCCAAGCGAGGGGCTCAGGGTGTGCTGGGCTCTGCTGGGCACCGTGTGCCAGCTCAGGGTGTGTGCTGGGCTGTGCTGGGCACTGTGTGCCAGCTCAGGGTGTGCTGGGCTCTGCTGGGCACCGTGTGCCAGCTCAGGGTGTGTGCTGGGCTGTGCTGGGCACTCTGTGCCAGCTCAGGGTGTGCTGGGCTCTGCTGGGCACCGTGTGCCAGCTCAGCGTGTGTGCTGGGCTGTGCTGGGCACTCTGTGCCAGCTCAGGGTGTGTGCTGGGCTGTGCTGGGCCCCTTGTGCCAGCTCAGCGTGTGTGCTGGGCTGTGCTGGGCACTCTGTGCCAGCTCAGGTGTGTGCTGGGCTGTGCTGGGCACTCTGTGCCAGCTCAGGGTGTGTGCTGGGCTGTGCTGGGCACTCTGTGCCAGCTCAGGGTGTGTGCTGGCTGTGCTGGCACTCTGTGCCAGCTCAGGGTGTGTGCTGGGCTCTGCTGGGCACTCTGTGCCAGCTCAGGGTGTGTGCTGGGCTGTGCTGGGCACTGTGTGCCAGCTCAGCGTGTGTGCTGGGCTCTGCTGGACACTCTGTGCCAGCTCAGGTGTGTGCTGGGCTGTGCTGGGCACCGTGTGCCAGCTCAGCGTGTGTGCTGGCTCTCTGTGCCAGCTCAGGGTGTTCTGGACACTCTGTGCCAGCTCAGGGTGTGTGCTGGGCTGTGCTGGGCACTGTGTGCCAGCTCAGGTGTGTGCTGGGCTGTGCTGGACACTCTGTGCCAGCTCAGGGTGTGTGCTGGGCTGTGCTGGACACTCTGTGCCAGCTCAGGGTGTGTGCTGGGCTGTGCTGGGCACTGTGGGCCAGCTCAGGGTGTGTGCTGGGCTGTGCTGGGCACTGTGGGCCAGCTCAGGGTGTGTGCTGGGCTCTCTGTGCCAGCTCAGGGTGTGTGCTGGGCACTGTGTGCCAGCTCAGGGTGTGTGCTGGGCACTGTGTGCCAGCTCAGGGTGTGTGCTGGGCACTGTGTGCCAGCTCAGGGTGTGCTGGGCTCTGCTGGGCACTCTGTGCCAGCTCAGGGTGTGTGCTGGGCTGTGCTAGGCACTGTGTGCCAGCTCAGGGCGTGTGCTGGGCACTGTGTGCCAGCTCAGGGTGTGTGCTGGGCTGTGCTGGGCACTGTGTGCCAGCTCAGGGTGTGTGCTGGGCACTGTGTGCCAGCTCAGGGTGTGTGCTGGGCTGTGCTGGGCACTCTGTGCCAGCTCAGGGTGTGCTGGGCTCTGCTGGGCACCGTGTGCCAGCTCAGCGTGTGTGCTGGGCTGTGCTGGGCACTCTGTGCCAGCTCAGGGTGTGTGCTGGGCTGTGCTGGGCCCCTTGTGCCAGCTCAGCGTGTGTGCTGGGCTGTGCTGGGCACTCTGTGCCAGCTCAGGGTGTGTGCTGGGCTGTGCTGGGCACTCTGTGCCAGCTCAGGGTGTGTGCTGGGCTGTGCTGGGCACTCTGTGCCAGCTCAGGGTGTGTGCTGGGCTGTGCTGGGCACTCTGTGCCAGCTCAGGGTGTGTGCTGGGCTGTGCTGGACACTCTGTGCCAGCTCAGGTTCTGTGCTGGGCTGTGCTGGGCACCGTGTGCCAGCTCAGGGTGTGTGCTGGGCTCTCTGTGCCAGCTCAGGGTGTTCTGGACACTCTGTGCCAGCTCAGGGTGTGTGCTGGGCTGTGCTGGGCACTGTGTGCCAGCTCAGGGTGTGTGCTGGGCTGTGCTGGACACTCTGTGCCAGCTCAGGGTGTGTGCTGGGCTGTGCTGGACACTCTGTGCCAGCTCAGGGTGTGTGCTGGGCTGTGCTGGGCACTGTGGGCCAGCTCAGGGTGTGTGCTGGGCTCTCTGTGCCAGCTCAGGGTGTGTGCTGGGCACTCTGTGCCAGCTCAGGGTGTGTGCTGGGCACTGTGTGCCAGCTCAGGGTGTGTGCTGGGCACTCTGTGCCAGCTCAGGGTGTGTGCTGGGCTGTGCTGGGCACCGTGTGCCAGCTCAGGGTGTGTGCTGGGCACTGTGTGCCAGCTCAGGGTGTGTGCTGGGCACTGTGTGCCAGCTCAGGGTGTGCTGGGCTCTGCTGGGCACCGTGTGCCAGCTCAGGGTGTGTGCTGGGCTGTGCTGGGCACTGTGTGCCAGCTCAGGGCGTGTGCTGGGCTGTGCTGGGCACTGTGTGCCAGCTCAGGGCGTGTGCTGGGCTGTGCTGGGCACCGTGTGCCAGCTCAGGGCGTGTGCTGGGCTGTGCTGGGCACCGTGTGCCAGCTCAGGGCGTGTGCTGGGCTGTGCTGGGCACCGTGTGCCAGCTCAGGGTGTGTGCTGGGCACTGTGTGCCAGCTCAGGGTGTGTGCTGGGCACTGTGTGCCAGCTCAGGGTGTGCTGGGCTCTGCTGGGCACCGTGTGCCAGCTCAGGGTGTGTGCTGGGCTGTGCTGGGCACTGTGTGCCAGCTCAGGGCGTGTGCTGGGCACTGTGTGCCAGCTCAGGGTGTGTGCTGGGCACTGTGTGCCAGCTCAGGGTGTGTGCTGGGCTGTGCTGGGCACTGTGTGCCAGCTCAGGGCGTGTGCTGGGCACTGTGTGCCAGCTCAGGGTGTGTGCTGGGCACTGTGTGCCAGCTCAGGGTGTGTGCTGGGCTGTGCTGGACACTCTGTGCCAGCTCAGGGTGTGTGCTGGGCTGTGCTGGACACTCTGTGCCAGCTCAGGGTGTGTGCTGGGCTGTGCTGGGCACTGTGTGCCAGCTCAGGGCGTGTGCTGGGCACTCTGTGCCAGCTCAGGGTGTGTGCTTGGCTCTGCTGGGCACCGTGTGCCAGCTCAGGGTGTGTGCTGGGCTGTGCTGGGCACTCGGTGCCATCTGAGGCTGTCAGAGCTCAGGAAATGCTGCTTTCGAGCCTTGCCCGGGGCTGTGTGATTCCTGAGGCAGCAGTCGCCGTGGTCCGTGGGAAGGTGCTGAGGTGGGGGCTGCTGGGGGCTGCGGCTCTGCCAGGTTCCCGAGGGAGGCTCTGGGCTGTGGATCCAGGTGGGACCCGCGGCCCCCACGGCTCGGAGCTGTCAGTGGAGCTGGAACAGGCCAGGGGAACCCCGGGCAGGAGAGGGAAAGGCCCCGGTGCTGCTCAGAGGAGCTCAGCTCACTTGGAGAGCCTGGAGCAGGGAAATCAACGCTGCCCAGGCTGTAATTAAAGGTGCTTAAGGTCCATTAGCAGAGCTTGTAAAAATGCTTCTCAATCCAGTTTAATAAATGGGAATCCTGGTTTAATTGCTTTATAAAAATTACATGTGGGCTGCTTTCCATAGGTGGGATTGATATGTGATATGAGCCAGGCCATCCAGGCTCAGCCTAGGAGTGGAATCTCGGGAGGTTGGTGGCTGTGACACAGGGCCAGCCCCACGCTGTCCCCAGCTGCAAACGCTGCCTCAGGCTGGCTGGCAGTCGGGCTCTGCCATTGGTGCTGAGCTCCTCTCCCAGGACCAGATCTCAGGCTGCAGGATTGACCTGGGGGAGCTCTAAACGCTGCTAAATGTGGGGCTGAGGGCTTCCCCCAGGACAGCCTGGGTGAGGAGGAGTGCCTGGTGTCCCTGCCCGTGCAGGGGGTGGCAATGAGAGGAGCTGTAAGGTCCCTTCCACCCCAAACCTCTCTGTGGCTGGAATTTCCCTTCCCTGTGTGCAGCTCTGCCAGGGGAGCTCACAGCTCTGCCCCGAGGCTGCAAGAGGGGTTTGTACATGGCTAGGTTGATCCTGCAGAGCCACAGAACAACCAAACCCTCTCATTTCCTCCCTGCATTCCCCAGAGCTGCTGGTTCCTGGTTCCTGGAACAAGTCAGCAGAGAGGGAACTCCCCCAGATCAGTCTGAGGTGTCCAGCTGCTTTGGAGGACCCAGACTGTTTGGGGGGGGTTCAATGAGGAAATGTCTCTGTTAGGAGCAGTAGGAGATGGGAGCTGAGTCTGCAGGGACTTCACTGGAAAGGTCAGCTAACTCAGAACTTGACAGGGCTGTGGAAATCAGCCCAGGAGCTGCTGGGGGTTTGCACCTGCACCTCTGCTGGGCAGGGTTGCTGTGATGCTTCCCCTGGTTTTGGTTTGTTTTTTGTTTTTTTTTTTTTTTTTTATATTTCCAGATCTGCAGAGCTTGGGAAGGGAGGGGAGACCTCTCCCAGCCCCTCAGTGCTGGGAGATCTGGGGCTTGATGATCTCAGTCAGGACTTTGTAATCCTTGTTTTAATTCACCCTGGCTTGGATCAAACTACAGCTCACTTGTCATGGGAGCCTTGGAACCATCCCTGGTTTTAGGCAGAGGAGAAAACAGGGTTTCTAAAAACAAAGGAGAGACATGAAGACCATGAGGATAAAACGCTCAAGTGACTGTTAATGATTATTACTTCTGCTCTCTTTCACTCCCTTGCCGAGGTATGGCTGTGGCATCATCGCTGCCGTCTCCAGGTAACTTTCCCCTGCCAGGCTCCCTTTTCAGCAGTGAAATGCAGAACCCTGTGCAGCCTGCACTCATTATCCTTCAGGCTGGGCCTCGTGGCAGCTCCCACTGGCTCTGCTCTGAGCATCTGTCAGTGCTGCAACTGGAAAATCCCCTTTTGCCTGGCTCTGTCTCAGCTGTGTTCATCCATTCTGGATGGAGGCTTGCCCAGGTTCAGCTCCTCTGCAGCAGTGGTTTTCCCTTTCCCGTGGACATTAAGACAGAGTCATTCTATCACTCTTAAACTCGATCTCTTTAATCCTTCTGCTCCTCGGCTCACCTGCCTCGTTGTGTTTAACCTGCTCTGTGGCCAGAGGGGCAGAGCAGCCGATGTGAGAGGCAGCTGTGGTGCTCTAGGGAGAGTAATTTAAGCCTTAAAACAACCCAAACACACACACAAACGCCCCAGCAGCAGCTCTGGGGGCTGTGGTTTGTGTTTGCAGTGAAGTTCAGCCGGCACCTTCAGCATTTCCACACTCATGGCTGACAGGTTTCACAGGAATCAGCCGCTCCTGGATTTTACAGACTTCTGCCATTTCCTGCTCCCACTGACCCCGAGAGCCTCTCCCAGGCAGGATAATGTGTGAGCCAGCTCTTCCTGCACCCAGAGCTGGCTCTGATGGTTACAGGTGTGAGAGGAACATCTGGGCTAGTGGGAATGAGCTTTAAGGTCCCTTCCAACCCAAACCATTCCATGATTCTAAAAACCTCTTGCTGAGGCCAGTGCAGCATGCCTGCTGGTCTGTGCAGAGAGATGAAAATTCCCAAACAAAAAACCCTCAGCAAAAATGAGAAGGAAGAAATCAGATTTTTTTGCACAAGGTGTTAGAGCCGATTTTCTTTTCTGTCTGAGTCCCAAGCTCTGTTGGGCCCCTCTGAGCTTGGTTTCCCTGGGCTGGGCCACATCCAGAAGCTTTTCCTGCTCCCCAGGTGCCTGCTGGACACAGGATTGGTTTAAGGGTGTAACCATGGAATTATTTATGCTGGAAAAATCTGTAAGATTGAGTCCAGCTGTCCCCCAGCACTGCCAGGGCCACCCTGCCTCATCCCTGAGTGCCACATCCCCATGGCTCTAAACCCCTGCAGGGATTCAAACCCCTGTCCACTCCCCCTGGGCAACCTTTCCACGGTGGGATTTTCCCAATATTCAATCTGCACCTCCCCTGGCCCCTCCTGAGGCCGTTTCCTCCTGCTGGGTGCAGAGCAGAGCCCGGCAGCCCCTGCTGTGCCCCCGCCTGCAGGGACAGGGCTGGAAAGCCAGCCGTGCCCTGGGAGCCTCTCAGCAGCAGAGCTGGCTCCGAGGGAGTTTGCTGTGGCCCCCCGGATCAGGATCTCAGCAGCCCCCCTGGAACCCCTGCTGCTGCACTGAGCATCTCAGAGCAGGAGCAAAATTAAAATCCGAGGTTTGGCGGCAAAATCCTGAGCTTCGGAATGCCTTGTCCTTTGAAATCCACCACGAAACCCCCCAAAGCCTTCACTACACATTTGATGTGGTATCTCCCACTCAGAAAGAGCCACTTAGAGATATTTATCCAGTGGCTTGTTAAAGCAGCTATAAATAATCCATCAGTGCTGCAGGGATGTCTGGTAATGTTCCTTTATTTACAGGAGGTGTGCTTTGTGCCGGAGCAGGGAGTTTTCCTTAACTCCATAATTCCCAAAGTACCCTTGTGTGGACTGTAATATCTGACAGATAATGTAGGCTAGAACACAGATCAAGATATAAATTAGCAAAAGTGTGTCCTGAGGCTTCTCTGATAGTACACGCAATGCTTTTCCCCTTAATTATCTTGTCATGATAATTTCCTTTAATTATCTTGCCGTAATAAATTCAGTAGGTGAATTAATCTGGGATAGTCACGGAGCAGCACGTGATTCTGACAGCTTTGGGTTTGCTGTCAAGGATTTTGCTGACAAACCAGAATCCCTGTGCTCCCTCAAAGAGCTGTTTGATGTTAGCAGTGCCCTATTTTCCTCACAGCTCATATTTCTCCACGACAAAGCTGAAGGCAGAGCAGGGGGAATTGTGCAGCGAGCGGCAGAGCTGTGATTTGGGCTCTGGGAAATCAAACCTGGGGGGTTAAATGGGGCAGAGAAGTTCTGCAAACCTTTGCTGTGTGAGTTTGTGATTTGTTTAGAGGCCGTGGGAGTTTTGGAGGCTTTTTTTTTTTTTTTTTTTTTTTTTTTTTTTTTTTTTGTGGGTTTAAAACTAAAACAAACCCCAAAGCCCCCACTACTTTTCTTGTGTGCAGAGATTTAAGATCCACGATTTAAGATCCACGGGGCTAAAGCTGAAGAGCCCCAGGGGTCCCTCAGCCCTGGGGGTGGCACAGCAGCTCCTCAGGGGGGGTTTTCTCCTCGGGCTCCGGAGGGAGAGGCGGGGATGGGGCAAGGGAATGGCTTTTCCAGGAGGGATGGGGTGAACAGAACTGCAGAGAGCCACAGGCAGAGCTGGGCTCGACCCTCCTCTTCCTCACCTGGGGCAGTGCCAAAGCACCGGGAGTGCCCCGAATTCCCGGCGTAACGGGGAAAGGGGGAAAGGGCGAAAGGGCTTTGTCCCTGGATAAAGGGGAATGTCCCTGGATAAAGGGGAATGTCCCTGGATAAAGGGGAACGGGCTTTGTCCCTGGATAAAGGGGAATGAACAATGTCCCTGGATAAATGGGAATGGGATAAAGGGGAATGTCCCTGGATAAATGGGAATTGGATAAAGGGGAATGTCCTGTGTCCCTGGATAAAGGGGAATGTCCCGTGTCCATGGAATAAAGGGGAATGTCCCCTGTCCCAGGATAAAGGGGAATGTCCCGTGTCCCTGGATAAAGGGGAATGTCCCCTGTCCCTGAATAAAGGGGAATGTCCCGTGTCCCAGGATAAAGGGGAATGTCCTGTGTCCATGGGATAAAGGGGAATGTCCCCTGTCCCTGGATAAAGGGGAATGTCCCCTGTCCCAGGATAAAGGGGCATGTCCCAGGATAAAGGGGCATGTCCCCTGTCCCTGGATAAAGCTCTTTAAAGTCTCTCAGCCAACAGCAGCAAGCAAAAGCTCACTGACAGGAGCTTCAGCCAAGCAATATCAGTGCACGTGCACTTGCTGAAAACAATGCTGGCTTGCTAGCCTTAGAACAAAATGCACAGTGCTCCATTATTAAAGCTTAAAACTTTCTGTATCTTGACAGATACACTCTTCTGCTGTCCCAAGGTTTGCATGACCCAGATTCCAGACACTGCTTTTTGTCCACTGTCCTTCCCCCCTCTCTAATGGAGCTCTTTTACTTTCAGCGTCAGCACCTACAGCACAGCTCTGAATTTCTGTTTTCTTCTGCCTCTGAGGCCTGCTTTTACAGCTTTCCCAAAACCCTTTTGCTTTTAGTGATTCCTGCAGCAACACAGACCTGGAGTCCCAGCGAGAGAGAAGAAAGCAATGGAATGGAGAGCAGCACGGGAAATGTGGATTTCTTGGTTTTTGTGGAGTGGGGGGATGGAGAGGAAGGATTGGGAGCAAGACAGGGGCACCACACACTTCACTGTTTCTCATTTGAGATTGCATTTTTCCATTTCCCAGGATTATGGCACCTGCTCAACAGCTGCTATTTTTAAAAGTGGGCTCAGAAAGGAGACAGCAGCTCAGCTCTGTGCATCAGTGATGGGCTGTACATGGAATGTCACCACGGGTGACAACGACGTGGCAGGACCAGAGCAGCAGCTGGCACTGAGAAAAGGAGACTGGAGGCAGGAGAATGCACCAAAGCCAGGAGAATGCACCTTCCCCACCCAGGGGAATGCAGGCAGTTAACTCCTGAATGCAAATGGTCTAAAACATGTAAAAACGTGAGATCCTGGCCCAAGCCCTCTTTGCTTCCACCCTGGAGCCATCTGGGCAGAACCAGGGCTGTGGCACTGCCAGGGTGTGGCCTTGGAGGCTCCTCAGTAAATATCCACTGTTTTCTCCTCCACTCTGTCTCACCTCTGTGCCAGCTCCACAAGGCATGGCCATGATTCATTTCCATCATGAAATGATAAACTCATTTCCATGGTGAAATGATAAATCATTTCATCCCGATTCTGTGAAATGATGCTGCTGTTGCTCAAGGCACATTCTGTGTTTCACTCTGGTTTCCCAATGGCTAAAGATTTTCCAAGCTTTTAGTGCTGCAAGGGATAAAAGAGCCCTGCTCAGAATCCAGCAACGGTAATAAAACTCTTTACACCTCGAGGTTGTTCCGTCATCTCTTCCTGCTACTGGAAATTCTTTAATTGTTTGGATTAGCCTCCCCCGCGGGATTCAGGCTGGTAAAACTCCTGCTCTCCACCCTCGTGTCCTCCCTGGGCGTGGGAGAGCGTTTGTGGTGTGGTTTTCTTCGGATTTCATTTTAAATAAACGAAACCCCTCATTTACAGCGGTTCCTAAGCAACGGAGTACAGGGGGAGAAGCCAAGCAAGCAGCAGGTAATTTGTGTTTCCTTGCTGGAGATTGGAACGGCGCTGCGGAGCCTCCTGCGGGGAGGATGCTCGCGGGATCCTTCGATCCTCCGGGCACTCTGCGGCTCCTCAGCCTTTCCTTGAACCCTTTCTGCCTTCCCTGGCCCTCCCGAGCGCCGGAGGGCAGCTGCGGGGGCTGGTTCAGCCGGGGATCAGAGGGGTATTCCCCTGGGAATGCGGCTGCAGGTCTTTCCGGGCACAGGGAGAGCTCCCGAGCGGGGCCAGAGCGCTGGGAGGGGACAGTGCCACTGGCCCCGGGGTCACACGGCCACGGGACTGGCCCTGGCTGGCCCTCCTCACTTCCCACCGATGCAGCTTCAGCACACGGATTTTATTCTCATTTTATTTTATTTAATTATTTTATTTTTATTTTATTTTATTTTATTTTATTATTTATTTTATTTTATTTTATTTTTATTTTATTTTTATTTTATTTATTTTTATTTTATTTTATCTTATTTTATTTATTTTTATTTTGTTTTATTTTATTTTTATTTATTTTTATTTTATTATTTTTATTTTATTTTATTTTTATTTTATTTTATTTTATTTTATTTTATTTTATTTTATTTTATTTTATTTTATTTTATTCAGTGTTAAATTTTCACATTTTCATTGTCAGGGCTTTAATGGTTCCTGACAAAGCAGCTTTGCCCAGAAGTGTCACACTCCATTACATTTTTCCCTCTTTTTTTTAAATTTTTTTAATGTTTTTTCCCTGCTTTTCCCTCTGCACTCTCTCTCTCTGCCATCAGGAGCCGGGGTGTTGCCTGGAAGGATTCTCTGGATTAAAGCCCTGCTGTCATGTCAGGCAGAGCTCTTTGTTTCCACCAGCCTGTCAGGCTGCTGTGAAATGTTTCATACCCTTGTCCTGTTTGTGTTTCTGCCTGGCAAACCCTTCCTGAGCGGTGGAATTGTGGTGCTGAACACGTGGCTCTGATTCCTGCGCTCCGGTTTTTTGCTGGTTTGTTTTCCCGTGGATGTTTTGTCGCTCATAAAGGGCTGAGGAGAAGCACCAGGTGCTCCCCACAGGTCTCTCTCCCAGCCCTTGCTCATTTTGTGACGGATTTGGCTCTAAATTGTTCCATGCCCAGAAGAGAAAATCCTCTTTTTTCTTTTTTTTTTTTTTTTCTTTTTTTTTTTTTTTTTTTTTACCTTATGGAGAATTTAATTACTAATTACTCCAGTTCTCCTGTTCTGGCTGCTTTACGATGCCCGACTTCATTGCCCAATAAAGCACCAGCTGTGGGGTTTATTCCAGAGCTTCCCGAGCACAGAGTGCTCCAGCCAGGAGCTGCTCCTGTGTTTGTTTGGGATTTACCAACACGGAGAAAAACACTTGGACAGGCCAGAAATGAAATTCTCGTTTTCCCTTCAGTTTGAGACCTTGCGGACACAACAGAGCAGGAACAGAACCCCGGGATGGGTTGGGATCAAGGGACCCTAAATCCCACCCCTGATGGACCCCTCCCACTGTCCCAGGGTCCAACCCCAGTGTCCAACCTGGGACATTCCAGGGATCCAGGGGCAGCCACAGCTGCTCTGGGAATTCCAGCCCAGACAGCAATTCCCAATCCCCAATCTCCCCTTTCCCAGTTCCCATCCATTCCCTGGGTGCTGTCCCCCCATCCCTTGTCCCCAGTCCCTCCCCAGCTCTCCTGCAGCCCCTCCAGGCTCTGAGCTCTCCCTGGAGCCTCCTCCTCTCAGGGAACATTCCCAGCTCTCCCAGCCTGGCTCCAAGCAGAACAGGAGGGTGGGGAATCCCCAGGGATATTTTGGTGCCCCTCAGGAGCTGGAATTGTTCCCAGAGCTTCCTCAGGACACCCCCAGAGCTGGGGTGTGAATGGAGCCTCAGCTCTGGTTAAAACGAGCAACGTTCCCGGTTTGGCACATCCCAAGGGATGCACAACTAATCTGAGGACGATAATTGACTTTAAAGGGACAGAAGGGGAAATCCCCGGGGCTCTGGGTGGATTCCAGGGATTCCCTCAGGGATGATGTGAGATCACTGCCAGGATAATAGGGAAATGGGAACACGTCAAGCGATATCGTGGCAGGCAAAGCTTCTCCTCCCTGCGGCTGTGGAGCTCCCGGAGCTGGTGTGCAGGTGAGGACACCCGGGGCTCTTGGAGAAGCTCATTTGGGAAGCCAATCCCTGCATTCTGAGTGGGATTGTGAGGAAGGCTCGGGATGTTAATGACAGGCTTTTACACAGCCCCGTCAAAAAGCTGTCACGGGGCTTTGGTCACTCGGCAGTTTAATAAACCCACGATGTGTGTTTGCAAGGAGCCGTCCTGCCCAGGACACCCCGGGCACTGAGTAATTTATCCCTGGAAAACTTTGGGTTTGCTGGGATCCAGGGAAAGGAGTTTGTAAACAACGCTTCTATTGTAATGTGAGCTGTTCGTTAAAAAATAGAATGACCACAGAATCTTGTGACTCATAAAATGGTTTGGGTTGGAAGGGACCTTGAAGATCATCCAGTTCCAACCCATTATCTTTAATTTAGTGTAGCATGCCCCAAGCCTGACAGTTCAAAGAGAATTCCTGCTGCCTGATGCTTTCCCTGCCCTGTCCCCACGGTGGAGGTGTGCCCATCGTTCCACCCTTCCTTCCACGCTCACAGAAACCTGGAAATGGACCCAAGGGTGCCGGAGGAGCAGCAGGGAAAGCTGCTGGGATCTGCCCATCCCAGGGGAAAGCTCCTGGATGTGGCTGGACAGCCCCTGCAGAGGTTCCAGGCTCCTCATTCAGCAGCAGGAAATATTCAGTCTTTAAATATTTCTTCCAGTGCCAAAAGGCGATGCAGGGGAAAGGGGGAGAGGGACTTTTTCCAAGGATGGGGAGAGATAGGACAAGTGGGAATGGGATCAAGCTGAGAGAGAGCAGGGATGGATGGGATATTGGGAATTGCTGGCTGGGCTGGAATTGCCCGAGCAGCTGTGGCTACCCCTGGATCCCTGGAATGTCCCAGGCCGTGTTTGGTGGGTTTGGAGCAGCCTGGGGCAGTGGCAGGGGGTGGGATGGGGTTCGGGGTCCCTTCCAGCCCCACCCTTGGTGGTTCCCGTGTGTGAGGGGTGGTGAGGGGCAGCCCAGGCCAGGCTGGCGCGGCTGCCCTGCCCCTGGGTGGGGAACTGGGGCTGGGGGCTCTGTCCTGGTGTGAGGGGTGGGGGGACACACGGACAGAGGGACAGACAGGGCTCTGTGGCAGCAGGAGCCTCCCCAGCCCCGGCTGAAATCCCCCGGGTGCAGCAGGGACTGGGTCAGGGTCTCACCCCGCTCCTCCCCAGCCCCTCAGCTCCTCCTGTGCAGGGATGCCCTTCCCAGGAACTCTTCCCTTTCCAGAGATTATTTTCCATAGCAAAGCTGCTTTCAGCGATGGCTGCACCTGTCCCAAGCCTCTCAGCCTCAGTGCCAACACCACCACCACATCCTAACTGCAGAAAAAAAAATCACATTTCTATGAACAATTTCTCATTTTTATTGAAGACAATCTTAAAAATATTTTTTTTTCTTATTTATTTGCTTACAGGGAGCACATTGAGCAAAGATTTTTGCTGCAGATTCAATGTTTATTTTTTATTCCTAGGAATTCTGGCTAGAAATTCAAAAGTGGTCAAAGGAACATTGCTTAATTCTCCTAGAATCAAGGAATAGTTCGGGTTGGGAAGGACTTTTAAAGGCCATCTAGTCCAACTCCCTTGCCATGGGCAGGGGTGGCTTTTATGAGATTCACATCGAATCGCGTTAGTGAAATAAGTTTTCCTTATTTCCCATTCCTGCCATTCTGTTGTCTGCTGCAAATCCGATCAGCGCTGATTTTCTGTTTTCCTCCCAGGCCCTGATTAAATCTCTCAGCAGCCTGGAGCTGCCCATCAATTCCTGCGGGGCCGGGATTGCTCCCAGCCGGAGCCCAATCACCGAGACAGCGCTAATTGTTTAAAGACCGGGCTATTGATTGGGTATTTTTCTACTTTCTTAGTTAAGAAACTGCGCGCTATTGACGGCGCTCTGGAGTCGATGGTGCCGGGCGTTCGCCCTGCCCCGAGGGTGTGCCCCCTCCAGCAGGGAGCTCGCTGCATTATTTGTGATAAGGAGCCCCCGGCTCTCGGCAAACGGCAGCTGCTCCTTTAGCCAGCAGCATTATTCAGCTCTATTTTTACCCTTTCCATTACTCGAATCAATTTTTCTCAGGTCAGCAACGAGCTGTATTTTCTAGGCGATCCTTTCCCCCATCCTTTTTAAAATACTGATAGATGGTCACTATCTTTCCCATCTTTCCTGATTTCCCTGCCGTTCCATTTTCCCAGTTATTTCCTAACAGTTCCAAAGCCCTTGATTTCCACAGGCGCTGCTGAGCACCTTCTCCGAAACGGGGGGAAGAAAAGCAGGAGCAGCAGTCGATGCCATGAGAACACCTCCCTCCCTCCCAGCACTAAGGAGAAATCCAGAGCAATCCTATTTTTGGGCTGGCTGATAATTGCACTCTTTCTGGCTGCATATTAATGAGCAGCGTGTTCAACATCCCTAATGAATCTTTATCAACGAGCACAAGGGTTGTGTCTGCTGGCAGAGGTTGTTTAGAGCTCCTCAGAATTCCTGGATTTATGCGTGTTTTCATATTTTCCTTTCCTGCTTGTGCAGAGTGCAGGGCGGGTGTCTTGGCTGAGAGACTCTTTGGGGCACTAATTAAGCGCCTTCTTAATGATTATTCCAGGCTTCATCCCTGGGAGTGGCCCAGGACTGGCTGGACACCGGGGTTTGGACAGCCTGGGGCAGTGGGAGGTGTCCCTGCATGGCAGGGGTGGGAATATGGGGTGGGATGGAGATGGGAATATGGGATTGGAACGGGGATGGGATGGGACTATGGGAATATGGGGTGGGATGGGAATGGGGATAAAATGGGATGGGGTGATAGGAATATGGGGATGGAGATAGGATGGGATGGGAATATGGGTGGGATGGGGATAGGATGGGGTAATGAGATGGGAATATGGGGATGAGACTATGGGAATATAGGATAGGATGGGATAATGGGATGGGAATATGAGATGGGATGAGAATATAGGATGGGATATGAATATGGGATGTGAATATGGGATGAGAATATGGGATGGGACAGGATGGGATGGGAATATGGGATGGGATTGAAGGTCCCTTTTAACCCGTGTGATTCTCTGTGCAGGATGGGGACAGGCGGTTCGGGACCCCCATTCCCACCCCCCATTCCTCCAGCCTCAGCCCCCTCCTCCCGCCGCAGGGCAGAGGCAGCCCGGGGCGGGCAGCTGGGATTCCAACCGGGAATGCAGGGACGGGAGAGGCGCCGGTTCCTCTCCTCAGATGGGTTCATTCCTCTCTCCAGAGGGGCTCATTCCTCTCTCCAGAGGGGTTCATTCCTCTCTACAGTGTGGTTCATTCCTCTCTGCAGTGGGGTTCATTCCTCTCTCCAGCGGGGTTCATTCCTCTCTCCATTGGGGTTCATTCCTCTCCCCAGAGGGGTTCATTCCTCTCTGCAGTGGGGTTCATTCCTCTCTGCAGTGGGGTTCATTCCTCTCTCCAGTGGGGTTCATTCCTCTGGTCAGAGGGGTTCATTCCTCTCTGCAGTGGGGTTCATTCCTCTCTCCAGAGGGGTTCATTCCTCTCTACAGTGTGGTTCATTCCTCTCTGCAGTGGGGTTCATTCCTCTCTGCAGTGGGGTTCATTCCTCTCTCCATTGGGGTTCATTCCTCTCCCCAGAGGGGTTCATTCCTCTCTGCAGTGGGGTTCATTCCTCTCTGCAGTGGGGTTCATTCCTCTCTCCAGTGGGGTTCATTCCTCTGGTCAGAGGGGTTCATTCCTCTCCTCAGAGGGGTTCATTCCTCTCTCCAGAGGGGTTCATTCCTCTCTCCAGGGCAGTCCCACACCCGGAGCATTCAGCGCCCTCTGCCCCAGGATGTTGAGTTGGGAATCAGGCAGAGCAAGGTGTCGATTTTCCCTTTTTTCCACTCCAGCACTCCTCAATGGCATCTGATGAGCAGATGAACGTCACAAACCAATTAAGAGCGAAAGATCTCCTCTGGCTTTCTGCTGACTGAGATGGAGAATTAAAGTCATTTTAGATCTGGGCTTGAAGCTCCAGGTTTCCAGACCAGGTAGTTTTTGAAAAGAGTTTATTTTTCTTTCCAGTTGCACGTACAATAGTGCAAGAGGAGCTGCCTGGGGCACCCTGGAGAGACACAGGGCAGGGAATTGGGGTGTGGGGACAGCCCAGCCCTGGCCCTGCTCCCCCCAGGGCTCCTGTGCCCCCCTGCCTGAGCCCAGCCAGCACTTCCAGGGCCATCCATGGATGTGAGACAACAGGTTAATTCACCTCTGCAAAGGCTGTTTCCAAACCTGACCTTTCCAGTGGCTATTTACCATGCCTGAGCCAAGATTTCCTGAAAAGATCGAGGAGAGGCTGCAGCAAAGCCGGGCAATGACACTCATGGTGTAGCTCAAGCCACAGAGAGAAATAACTTCCCAATTCCATGAATTCAAAGTGCCTCTCAACCAGACAAAAATCTTATTATATTACCTTTTTGGTTTTTTTTTTTTTTTGTTTTGTTTTTTTTTTTGTTTTGTTTTGTTTTTTGTTTTTAACTGGTTAAATGTTTTCCAAGCATCAAAATTTTTAGTTTGTGCCTTAAACTACAGCTTAAAGTTTGGAATGAAATTCCAAACCTGAGAGCCTGGAAAGAAAGGATGTACTCTGCTCTTGGGAAGGGTTTCCAAGCCAAAGGAGTCTGTGATTTGGTGGTGTGAGGTTAAATAGTTGTGAGGTTTGTGATCACCTGTGCTCCTGACAGCCTGGACCTTCTGGCACAGGATCACAGACTGGGACAAAAATATGCTTTTAAAATGAACCAGAAATTAAGCAAATGAGGCAGCCCTGTATCCTTTTTTAAAGGTGCCTCTAAAGGAAACTGAATGAAATGTTTGTAATTGAGGATGTGCTGGAGCCTCTCCCCAGGTAATTTTTGAATGTTGTCGTGTACAGGAGAAATTCGTGTTAGTGCTGATGATAATAGACCTGCAGAGCAGTAAATGGATTTCTGTGCTATTTTCCACCTGAAAGGATGACCCTTAGAATTCAACACCCTGAACACCGAGATTGTTATTGGAAAAGAGGGATAAGGAGGTGCTTGTGTTGCACAGCAGAAAATAGATGATTTAGGGGAAGCTTTCGGGGGAGCTTCAGCCTGGCTGCCTGGGGAGCTGGGGGAGGATTTGGCCATCAGGGAGGTGGCTTTGGCCAGGGTGTGTTGGGTGCAGGAGGGATGGGAGCCCTGCCCTGAGCTCTGGGAGAGCTGCCATGGGGATGGCCCGAAGAGCAGAGGCGCACAGGGGTGGAATGGGGGCAGGCTGGGAGGGTTTGGCACTCCTCACCTCTTCTGGAGTTCAGTATGGACCATACCCATGGATTCTCCAGCCCCTCCAGGGCTCCTGGGGGCAGAGTGTGTCCAGGGAAGGGGCTGGAGAATCCCTGAGGGAGCTGGGCAGGGAATGGAGAATCCCTGAGGGAGCTGGGCAGGGAATGGAGAATTCCTGAGGGAGCTGGGCAGGGGATGGAGAATCCCTGAGGAGCTGGGCAGGGAATGGAGAATTCCTGAGGGAGCTGGGCAGGGGATGGAGAATCCCTGAGGAGCTGGGCAGGGAATGGAGAATCCCTGAGGAGCTGGGCAGAGAATGGAGAATTCCTGAGGAGCTGGGCAGGGAATGGAGAATTCCTGAGGAGCTGGGCAGGGAATGGAGAATCCCTGAGGGAGCTGGGCAGGGAATGGAGAATCCCTGAGGAGCTGGGCAGCGAATGGAGAATTCCTGAGGGAGCTGGGCAGGGGCTCAGCCTGGAGCAGAGGAGGTTTGGGGAGACATTGGTTCTGCACAACTTTTTGTTCTTTCCAATGCGTTCATCAGCTGAAAATCCACTCCTACCAATATCTCTGTGTTTGCTGGGCTGTGCTTTGGGCTTTGGAGGCAGAATCCCAGGATCTGTGAGGTTGGAAAAGCCCTTCAAGGGCAGGAGGGCACAGCCAGGGCAGCTCAGGGGACACAGCAGCAGGAATTCCCCATGGGAAGGGACTCAGGAACTGGCAGTGCCCATCCCTGAGGGATTCCCAGCCCTGTGCATGTGGCACTTGGGGACAGGGCAGTGCTGGGGAACAGCTGGATTATTGGTGGCTTTTCCAGACCGAACTGTTCCATGATTCCCTGATTTCCCGAGGCCCTGCTGACCCTCCCGAGCTGCTGCTGCATCCTCACGAGTCTGTGGTTGTAAGTTAAGGGCCAAAGCCCCTCCTGGCACTCAGGGGTGGCAGCTGTGGCTGCAGAAGGTGCCGAGGCCATCCCAGGACACACATTCCGTGTCTTTGCAGTGACCCTCATTCCCCAAATCCGAGGAGCAGCTCCTTCCTCTGCAGAGGTCAGAGAAGCTCTGGAGCTGCTCCTTTGGGAATGCCGTGTGCTCCAGCAGCACCTACCCCTCCGGAGATGAGGTCCAGCATTTAAAGACATTCTCCATTTAAAGAAATCTCTCCTGCTGCTCTCTCCCATCACCCGCCTGTGCACAGCTCCCTCATTAAGGAGCTGCAGGGAAAACGAGGAGAGGATGTTTTATTCCACAAGTTCCTCGCTGCAGCAGCTCATCATATACATTAAATAAATATTAAATGGCAATAATTACTCAGCTCTGACTCAGTATATCAAACATAAAATACTCATCTGCACGGAAGCACCTCGGTGTTCTTTCTCTGCCTAATTGATTCATTTACTAAATCCATTAAGAAGAACTCGAAAGGACACTTGGATTGCAGAAGGAAGGAGAATGCCACAGGGAGGGGGAAGGTGGGAGGTTTCACTTCCAATGAAAATTTAAAGCTCAGTCCAGGCAGCCAAACCTGACAGTTATTCATGTCAAAACTCACATAATAAAATAATGGAACTGGGCAACAGGAACTCCCAAGGTTTGCCCTTCTGCTATCACAGGCTGAAAATCAAAATATACTGGCAGAGCTGCTTGGTTTGGAGGCTAAAAATGCAGCTATGGGGGTGTTCTGTAGAGCCAGCTGCCACCACCCTTGTGGGTTTTTCTCTCTGCCCTCATGTTTTCCTCTGGAGATCCCAGGGAGGAGCAGGGTCAGCAGGAAACCCACTGCAGCAGGCGCTGGATTTTCAGGCTGGAGTTTCTCCTGTGCTGTCCTTTGGCCACGAGAAAGAGGCAGGGCTGGCAGCGAGCTGGGCAGGGACAGCACCAGGAGCCACAGCAGGGCTCGGGACGTGGGGACAAAGCTGAGCTTTGTCTGCTGGGGCCCCAGCCCAGGCTCTTCAGGGGGCCTGAAACTGCTCCTGGAGCTCCCATGGTGGTCAGGGTGAAAATCGGGATAAAGGCAGGAACAGCAGCACCTGCTCAGGGAGCAAGGAGGGATAGATGGTCTCGAAGGTCTCTTCCAAACTAGGGAGTCTATGAGTCTGTCAGTCTGTCTGTGATTCTGTCAGTCTGTGATTCTGTCAGTCTGTGATCCTGTCAGTCTGTGAGTCTGTCAGTCTGTGAGTCTGTCAGCTGTCTGTGAGCCATGAGTCTGTGATCTGTGAGTCTGTCAGTCTGTGATCCTGTGATCATGTGAGTATGAGAGTCTGTGATTCTGTCTGTGATTCTGAGAGTCTGAGTCTGTGAGTCTGTCAGTCTGAGAGTTTGAGAGTCTGTGATCCTCTCTGTGATTCTGAGAGTCTAAGTCTGAGAGTCTGAGTCTGTGAGTCTGTCTGTGAGTCTGTCTGTGAGCCCATGACTCTGATCCTGTGATCATGAGAATCTGAGAGTCTGTGATTCTGTGATTCCGTGAGTCTGTCAGTCTGAGAGTCTGTCAGTCTGTCAGTCAGTCTGTGATCCTGTGACTCTGTCAGTCTGTAAATCTCTGGGCTGAGGTCACCGTGGGGCTCCTGTGAGGGAATTCTGAGCTCCTGGATTCTCTGTCCCAGTTCTGAGACCCCTCCTCTGCTGCTCCTCCTGCCTGAGTCAAACTGGGCAAAACCAGGAGGGAATTCATTAAAACCCGAGCATGAGTCAGAGGGAATTTGCATCGCTGCGCCGCCCACTTTGGAGCAGTAACGATCCACACCAGGAGCTGCTTGATGGCTGGGAAAGCAGCTGAAACCTCATCCCCTGCCCCCAAACATCACCCTGACCACCCACACCCTGCAGGCAGCCCCTGTGTCCGTGTGGGTGGCTGCTGTGCCCCTCTCCTGCTGCCGGCACGGGGCTGGGGCACAGCACAGCCTGCACCTCGGGATGTCCCCGGGAACCAGCAGGGATGGGGAATGCCTGCGGGATTCCGGGCTCTGCCTGGGAATGGGGAAAACCCTGCAGGAGAAGGGCAGCTCTGGCCTCTTCTCAGAGGGGGGATTTTGCTCTCGAAGCCTCCCCTTGGTTGTTTCAGGGGTGGGAGAACGGAGTCCCCTCCAAACATTTCACATCAGGGCCAGGTTGGACAGGGCTTGGAGCCAGCAGCAGTGGGAGGTGTCCCTGCCCATGGCAGGAGGGGATTGAAACGACCTCGAAGGTCCTTCCAGCCCAAACCACTCTGGGATTGATGATTTTGTGTGTTAATTGTTGGATTCAAACGGCAGCATCTCCATTTACACCGGGGCCAAAGGGCTGTGGTTAAAACCTCAGGAACCAGTGATGAGAGAGACATTTGTTTTTGAAGTGGAGAGTGCAGGGACAATCATTTGACTCACTAAAAACCAGAGAGGGAGATTTCAATGAGGATTTATTTTTTTAAAGTGGGTTTTGGTCCATAGGGAGGACCAGCCTCCAGCACCTCCGACACCACCGCTCCCTGCCTGACCCGGAGTTTCTGCAGGGATCTTCCCCTCCCCGCCTTCCCTGCCACGCCAGGGTTGGGAGGCTGAGCCAGGGCTTTGCAGAGCCTTGGGAAGTGGTGCTGGATGTGGAGGCCTTGATGAGCTGGGGCGATGGGTGGAGCTGCCCCCGAGCCCCGAGCAGAGGCTGCTGCTGCTCTGAGCCCTTCAGAGCTGGCTGCAGCAGCCTCAGCTTTAATGCAAGACACTTCAGGCTTGCTTTTTATTATTCTTTATTGCATTAATGAAGTTTTAAAGCCTTGCTTGCAAGGTTTTATTCCGAATTGTACTGAGAACTCTGCAGTTCTATTTTCCTATTTCAGTTTTTTACAACTGCTTTTGCTTCCTGAGACTGAAATACTTAAGGAGTCATGTTCTGCCCATGGCCATCACCAGATTTTGGGAATTCTTTGGCTCACAGTGTTGAATTAAAAGGGTACATCTGGCACCTGGGGGCATCCTCTGGGCTTGCTGCAGCAGCTGCAGGTCCTGCTGGCACGGGGCTGTCCTGAGGCATCTCCGCAGGTGGGGTCTCACCTGAGCAAGGGGCAGAACCCGCCCTGAGCAGATCCCAGGCTGCAGTCCACCCGGCCCCTCAGGAGTGAAACACGCCAGAAATGGGCTAAAGAGAGAGAGGAGCAGCAGCGGGGCTACCGGGGCTCTGTAACTGCTGCAGCTCTCCAGCAGAGCCTGCAATGTCCGTGTGCAGAGATGATGGCTGGAGGAGCAGCTGGGACTGGGACTGGGACTGCAGCTGGGTCTGGGACTGGACTGGGACTGCAGCTGGGACTGGGACTGCAGCTGGGACTGGGACTGCAGCTGGGTCTGGGACTGGCTGGACTGCAGCGGACTGGACTGCAGCTGGGACTGGACGCAGCTGGGACTGGGACTGGGACTGCAGGGGACTGGGACTGGGAGGACTGGGACTGGGACGGACTGCAACTGGGACTGGGATTGCAGCTGGGACTGCAGCCAGGATTGCAGCTCTGATTGCAGCTGGGACTGCAGTCCTGATCGCAGCCCTGATTCCAGTGGGATTCCAGCCCTGATTCCAGTGGGATTCCAGCCCTGATTCCAGCTGGGATTACAGCCCTGATTCCAGTGGGATCCCAGCCCTGATTCCAGCTGGGATTACAGCTCTGATTCCAGTGGGATCCCAGCCCTGATTCCAGCTGGGATCCCAGCCCTGATTCCAGCTGGGATCCCAGCCCTGATTCCAGCTGGGATTCCAGCCCTGATTCCAGTGGGATCCCAGCCCTGATTCCAGCTGGGATTGCAGCAGGAGGAGGATAGAGACCAAGCCCCTCTGCTCCTGCTCCCTCCCAGCGCTGACCTTGGGCGAGCGAGTGCCGCAGAGACAATTACCGGGCACCAATTAGCGCTGGCAGCGATTACAGCAGGGACTCAAGGCCAGGGAGGAATTCACCAGGCACATTAAAGCAGCTCCGGGCCCCTTGGATGGGGCTGCTGGAGACAGGATGGGCTGCTGGAAACAGGGACAGGGAGGGATGGGGCTGCTGGAAACAGGATGGGCTGCTGGAAACAGGGACAGGGACAGGGAGGGATGGGGCTGCTGGAAACAGGATGGGCTACTGGAAACAGGGACAGGGAGGGATGGGGTTGCTGGAAACAGGATGGGCTGCTGGAAACAGGGACAGGGACGGATGGGACTGTTCTGCCCCAGGATGGGCTGCTGGAAACAGGGACAGGGACAGGGACAGGGAGGGATGGAACTGTTCTGCCCCAGGATGGGCTGCTGGAAGGGGGACAGGGACAGGGACAGGGACAGGGAGGGATGGAACTGTTCTGCCCCAGGATGGGCTGCTGGAAACAGGGACAGGGAGGGATGGGGCTCGGTCCTGGTTTCCCAGTGACTTGTGCCTGACCTTCCAGCAGCCACTCAGCTCACCCAGCTCCCCTTCCCCACGGAGATAATTCCACAGCAGAGGGCTTTGCAGATTAAATGGCTCATTGACTCCGAAATCACTGCTCTTCCTGGGAATAATTGGTCTACTGCTTCTCCCAGATGCCAGCTGGGACCCCCCCTGCTCCCTTGGATGGTGGCAAGCTCCAAGCTGTTCCCCCATCTGCCTGCTCAGGGTCGGGTTGCCAGCTCGGATGGGACAGGGAATGGCTGTGAGCCGGAGGAGGGTGTGCTTGTTTGGGATATTGGGAAGGAATTCCTGGCTGGGAGGGTGGGCAGGCCCTGGCACGGGGTGCCCAGGGAAGCTGTGGCTGCCCCATCCTTTGGCAAGTGCCAAGAGCTGTGCCAGGGGAGGTTTGGGTTGGATTTTGGGGAAATTCCTTCCTGGAAAGGGCTGCCCAGCCCTGGAGGGGTTCCCAGCCCTGTGGATGTGGCACTTGGGGACATGGGCAGTGTGACCTTGGAGACCTGGGCTGGGGTTTGGACTGGGTGTTAGAGTCTCTGGCACCCCAGGGGTTTTCCAGCTTTCCCAGAAATGTTGCTCAGTCTCCATCCTTGGACTTCTTCAAGAAAAAAACAGATAAATACCTGAGCAGCCTGGTCTGACCCCATGTCTGACCCAGCTCTGACACCTCTTCCATCCTGAATCACTCTGTGAATACAGACTATAGACAATTTAATCACTATACTTCTTTAACTTATTTGAAAATATTATGGAAATGCAGTTGCTCAGCGTCAACTGTGTTCATTTTCTGCATTTACTTGTGGTTAAGTTTAAATATTCCTAATTACTGGTTTTTGAGGGGTTCTTTTGGATGATGATTCAATTACTTTTAGAATCTTCTTTAGAGATTAGCCAGGATTCTGCACCCTGGCTCTGCCTTGGGTTCCCTGCTGCTCTTGGCCCCCCAGCCCCTCTGCTGATTCCTGCCCACAGCTCCAGGGAGGCCACCCTGGAACACAGCCAGAGATGTGGAACGGCACACAAAGCCCAGAGAAACAGCAGCAACAGAAAGGAAATAAAGTCATGGTGACTCCTGGATGGCAAGCTCTGGAATTCTGAATTGCTGCTCTCCTGCACCCGGCGTGTGTGGAGATTGTAAAGCAAACCAGCACTCGACTCAGCTCCAGGTCCTGAAGTGTTTACACAGTTTTTAACCTTTCCTTCTGCAAGGAAATAATATAAAAGCCGCAGATATTATGGAAGTTTGTAAAACTGAAGAACACCAGTGACCTGTGTAATGCACAGAGGCTTTTCCAAAGCTTTAGCTCCCACATAAAACCCTCCAGTGTATTGAGTAAGACACTATGAAAGCAGAAGTTAAATGGATTAAGAGCACTGAAAAGGAATAGCTGCATGTTGGAAATCACTGCTGTGTGGAAATGTTTGCACTGAGACTCTGCAGGGCCTCTCCAGTGCCGGAATCAATCCTTTGGAAGGATTTTACTGTTGATTAAAATGTAAAGAAAATCCACCAAAACAGTGGAGCAGCTCACACTGAGCTACTGCTGATCAGGAATCTGCCAGGTGGGGGAACACCCACCTCACCTGGGCCCTCGTGGCAGGAAGGACAGGGAGGGGCTGGACTGGAGATGAAATTCCAGAGGCAATGGAGCTGGGAAGGGGCAGAGGGATCTGGAAAGGGGCTCTGGCAGTGCTCCAGTGCATCCCAAATCCAGGCTGGGCTCTGGAAAGGGGCTCTGGAACGCTCCAGTGCATCCCAAATCCAGGCTGGGCTCTGGCCATGCCCAAGTGCATCCCAAATCCAGGCTGGGCTCTGGAAAGCTGTCCATGGGCAGCTGGAGCCTGGGACACCTTCCCCAGGGATTTTCTGGCATTTAGTCCAGGTTGTTGCTCCTCCTTCAGCGGGGTGAGCCAGGCCCTGGCAGGGCAGTGCCAGCCCTGCTCTGCAATGGGGTTTGGTGCCCCTGTTGGGTGGAGTGAAGGAAATCTCCGCTCCCCCCTTCAGAGGAGACCCCAAGGGTGCCAGGAGTGTGGGATCGTGGAGCCACGGGATATCCTGAGCTGGGGAGAGCCACAGGGAGCGCTGAAGGGGCTCAGCTCAGCTGCTGGAGCTGGCAGCACTGAGGGTGGGTTTGGTCTCCGTGCAGGGGTTGGGCTGGATGCTCCTCATGGGTCCCTTCCAGGCAGAACATCCCAGGATTCTGAGCCTGGCTCCTGTCTGTGCACAGACAGCTCCAAGGGTCCCACCCTGTGCCTGAAAGCCTTGTCCAACTCAGCTAAAACCAGGTGAGGCATTTCTAAGTTCTGAAATTCTCCTCTAAACACTTTGAGAACTCGAAACATTATGTCTCATCATTTCAGGGTTTCATTTCATATGCTTTTTGTTATTCATGCATTATTTTACAAGGCAGCAGTCAAACCAATGGCTTGTCATAATATGACATTATTGCTGAAACATTCTCTTATTTTAGTGTCATTTATAAAAATCAGCAGCTATGACTGATCAGCACTGATTAAAATACATAATCTGCTTTTCTGGATCCAGCTGTCTCTGCCTTCTGGAGCAGGGATGGAAGGGATGGGGATGCTCTGGCTGCTCAGCTCCCTCTGCAGTGGGCAGACTGAGGGAGGCACAGGCAGCAGCTGGAGTCAATCCTGTGCACATTCCGCTCTGTGCCCTGGGCCATTGCCCAGGAGTGAAGGCAGTGCCTGTCTCAGACACGCTCATCCCATGTTTGTGGTGGCTGCTGGTGGCCACAGCCAGTGCCAGAGGCCAGGAAATGCCAGAGGAGCTCAGGCCCCTCCTGTGAACCCACTCTGCCTTTGTTTGCAGGGCTGGTTTGTGACCCTGAGATGCTCAGGGAAGGGAGATCCTGAATTCCTGCCTGGCTGTGGGGTTTGGTGCCCTGGGTGTGCTGTGTGCTCTGTCACAGCCTGAGGTCAGCAGCATGAGGGAGGCACCTCCTGCCAGGGTGGGGGTCCTGGAATGGCATTCCCAGGGCAGCTGGGGCTGCTCCTGGATCCCTGGAATGTCCCAGGCCAGGCTGGACACTGGGGTTGGACACCCTGGGACAGAGGGAGGGGTCCCTGCCCATCCAGGGGGGGGCACTGGAGGGGATAAAATCCCTTCCAACCCAAACCACTCTGGAACTCTCTGATTCTGTTCCCTGCTCAGCCACAGGACTCCATCCTGGACTCCATCCTCAACTCCATCGTTGAGGTGAGTGACATTTGTTTAGGGACATGGACACACATTCCTTGGGGGAGATGATGGACACACATTCCTTGGGGGAGTGATGGACACACATCCATGTCTCTCTGAGGTTGTGTCTCTCTGAGGTTGCCCCATGCTGAGATCCTGAGCTGCTCAAAGCCCCTCAATTAAAGCTGTGTCCTTGATCCTGAGCCTGAGCTCCCTGCAAGCTCCTGGCTGGGGGCCTGCTTTGATTTGTGCAAATCCCT